>OX104120.1:35055205-35722705 GCA_944474755.1 Limnoperna fortunei | reverse complement strand
GGTATCCCCTTATGTCAATGACAGTCCATGCTTTTCTATAGGAAACCCCAAATATCAAAATAATAAATATCTCCTGCACAATGGCACTATGTGACAAGGATTCTGAGTAAGTTTCAACAAATTCCATTCAGTGGTGTAGGAGGAGTTGCACATAAGAGATGAGGACCCCCTTAGGTCAATAACAATGTCCATGTTTTTCTATGGGAAACCCCAAATATCATTCCGATGAAAATGTTTAATATCTCCTGCACAATGGCACTATGTGACAAGGATTCTGTGTAAGTTTCATTAAATTCCATTCAGTGGTGTAGGAGGAGTTGCACATAACAGATAGGGACCCCCTTAGGTCAATGACAAAGTCCATGCTTTTGTATGGGAAACCCCAAATATCATTCCGATCAAAATGTTAAATATCTCCTGCACAATGGCACTATGTGACAAAGATTCTGTGTAAGTTTCATCAAATTCCATTCAGTGGTGTAGGAGGAGTTGCACATAAGAGAAAGTGTAACGGACGGACGGACGGACGGTCGGAAGGACGGACAGACGGACGGACAGACGGACGGACGGACAGACGGACGGACACCATGAACACTATATACCCCCCGCTTTTTCAAGCGGGGGGTAAAAAAAGGAAAAGAAAATATACTTACTAATTAAGTGGGTCTGTTCCTCTTCGTCTGTTCTGTGATCTTCGTCTGTTTTCGTTGAATCTGCAATGAGACAAGCACAACAGATTAGAATACAGTCAAATTTGTATAAAATAAAAGGAAAAGAAAATATACTTACTATTAAGGCAGGTCTGTTTCTCTTCGTCTGTTCTGTGATCTTCATCTGTTTTCTTTGAATCTGCAATGAGACAAGCACAACAGATTAGAATACAGTCAAATTAGTTTTAAAAAAAGGAAATGAAAATATACTTACTAATAAAGCAGGTCTGTTCCTCTTCGTCTGTTCTGTGATCTTCGTCTGTTTTCTTTGAATCTGCAATGAGACAAGCAAAACAGATTAGAATACAGTTAAATTAGTTTAAAGAAAAGGAAAAGAAAATATACGTACTAATAAAGCAGGTCTGTTCCTCGTCGTCTGTTCTGTGATCTTCATCTGTTTTCTTTGAATCTGCAATGAGACAAGCACAACAGATTAGAATACAGTCAAATTAGTTGAAAAAAAGGAAATGAAAATATACTTACTAATTAAGGGGGCCTGTTCCTTTTCGTCTGTTCTGTGATCTTCGTCAGTTTTCTTTGAATCTGCAATGAAACAAGCACAACAGATTAGAATACAGTCAAATTATTCAAAAAAAAGGAAAAGAAAATATACTTACTAATTAAGTGGGTATGTTCCTCTTCGTATGTTCTGTGATCTTCATCTGTTTTCTTTGAATCTGCATTGAGACAAGCACAATAGATTAGAATACAGTCAAATTAGTTTAAAGAAAAGGAAAAGAAAATATACTTACTAATTAAGGGGGTCTGTTCCTCTTCGTATGTTCTGTGATCTTTATCTGTTTTCTTTGAATCTGCATTGAGACAAGCACAATAGATTAGAATTCAGTCAAATTAGTTTAAAAAAAGGAAAAGAAAATATACTTACTAATTAAGGGGGTCTGTTCCTCTTCGTCTGTTCTGTGATCTTCGTCTGTTTTCTTTGTATCTGCAATGAGAAGAGCACAACAGATTAGAATACAGTCAAATTAGTTTAAAAAAAGGAAAAGAAAATATACTTACTAATTAAGGGGGTCTGTTCCTCTTCGTCTGTTCTGTGATCTTCGTCTGTTTTCTTTGAATCTGCTATGAAACAAGCACAACAGATTTGAATACAGGCAAATTAGTTTTAAAAAAAGGAAAAAAATATACTTACTAATAAAGCAGATCTGTTCCTCTTCGTCTGTTCTGTGATCTTCATCAGTTTTCTTTGAATCTGCAATGAGACAAGCATAACAGATTTAAATACAGTCAAATTAGTTTTAAAAAAATGAAAAGAAAATATACTTACTAATTAAGGGGGTCTGTTCCTCTTCATCTGTTCTGTGATCTTCGTTTGTTTTCTTTGAATCTGCAATGAAACAAGCAAAACAGATTAGAATACAGTTAAATTAGTTTAAAGAAAAGGAAAAGAAAAATATACTTACTAATAAAGCAGGTCTGTTCCTCTTCGTCTGTTCTGTGATCTTCATCTGTTTTCTTTGAATCTGCAATGAGACAAGCACAACAGATTAGAATATGGTCAAATTAGTTTAAAAAAAAGGAAAATAAAATATACTTACTAATTAAGGGGGTCTGGTTCCTCTTCGTATGGTTTCTTTGTATCTGCAATGAAACAAGCACAACAGATAAGAATACAGTCTAATTAGTTTAAAAAAACGAAAATAAAATATACTTATTAAGGGGGTCTGTTCCTATTCGTCTGTTCTGTGATCTTTGTCTGTTGTCTTTGAATCTGCAATGAGACAAGCACAACAGATTAGAATACAGTCAAATTAGTTTTTCAGAAAGGAAAATAAAATATACTTACTAATAAAGCAGGTCTGTTCCTCTTCTTCTGTTCTGTTTTCTTCATCTGTTGTCTTTGAATCGTGTTATCTTTGGATAAACATGGTATCGATTCGGAATAATATGGCTAAGTGGTTGGTATTAGCTTGGAGTGAGAATAATATGGCTTGCAGTTCACAATACCTACAAGTGGGTTGCTTGTGTCTTGGGGGTGCATGGCTTGGTGTCCAAAAAATAAGACTTGCAGTTGACATAATACCAACAAGTGGGTTGGCACGTGGGTTGATGTCTTGGTAATGTTTTTAAGTGGGGAGAAGCATGGCTTGGAGTCAGAATAATATGCCAAAGTGAGTGGCGTATGGCTTTACTTTGTTATAATACTCATTAATAGGTTAATAGCTTGAGGTTAAAATAATATGTCCAAGTGGGGTGTCACATGGGTTTGTGTCCTGATAATATGCTCATGTGGGGTGGAGCATGGCTTTGAGTCATGATATTTTTTAATGTAGTGGCTTGGAGTCGGAACAATATACCTAAAAGGGTGGCCCATGGCTTTTAGTCAGGATTATATGCCAAAGTAGTTTGGGGCATAATTTGGAGTGGGAATAATATGCCTAAGAATGGTAGTCCAAGGTTTGGTGTCATAATATGCTTAGTGGGGTGTAGCATTGCTTGTGAATCTGTGATAATATGGCCAAGTGTGGTGGCACATGGCTTGGAAGCAGAATAAAATACCAAAGTGGAGTGATGCATGGCATCAGAGTATAACAAAGTGGGGTGGTGCATGGCTTGCAGGTGACATAATATGTCCAAGTTGAGTTGCACATTACATGAAGTCTACTGTAAATACTATAGCCAAGTCTGGTGGCATTGAGGAGGTGCATAGCTTGAAGTCAGAATAATGTATGAATATAATTGTAATATGCATGGCTAAGCTAATTAACCCCAATAAAAACTCGACTACAGGATAGCTGAAAAATTGCTGATATAGCGGAAAAAATGCTGAAAGTTGAATAAAACCACATTGTTACAAAAAACAAAAACACACTGCATTGTTGTAACATTTACTTTAGATTTCTAAATTCTCTGTATTTACTGCATAATTGCAAAAGGTATATCTAAGAATTGAATGCATTCTTTTGAAGTTTCATTGACATATGAAAGCATTTGCCAAAGCACATTTTCAATGAAGATCACTGCTTCATGATGAAAATGTGCTTCTGTCAACGCTTTCATACGTCAATGAAACTTTAAAATAATGCATTGAATGCTTATATTTACATTACATTTCATTTAAAAAATGCAAGAGATCCGGATTTAAATTGTGCAATGTATTTTCGTTGATTTGAAACTACTACACATTGTTTGTTTACTGTGGATGTCGTCAAGAAAGCGTGTGTTCTTCATGGCTACTGGTTTCAGCAAAGAAATGCTAAGAATGATACTATGTCATCTGTAACGGTTTAAACCATAAAAAATCTAGGATATCTATGAAAGACACTCATAATGTAAATTTAAAAAAAAATTATTCAAACATTTTTATACACTAAGTGAACTACAAACGCAGATCAATCTGGAGCACATATATCTAATCTCTTTAACAATCTACATTCCAAATTTAATTAACATCGTGAAAGCAACAGTGCTGAAAATAGAGTGATAGTTGATATATATATTTTATAAACAATGAACATTATAACAGGTGTAAGATGCTAATAAATGTATATTGGTAGCATCGCTAATGAGCAAAATCAAAGATATAATTATTAGTAAAGAGGGGAGGAGTATACACGTACCACAACACACAGGTTGTTGCATCTTTATTAAGTATAACCATACATTTAATCAGTCAAAACCCCAGACCTTCAGTAAGAAAACTAGCAATTCTTGTCAATTAAGATTAGAGACGAGTACACCCTGCCACCAGTGAGACAAACCTAAGTCTCAGTACGGAGTGGTCAACAGTAACCAATCGGCCATCAAGTCCTCGGTCAAAAGCTCGTTAGAGCTTATGCTGATATGTTGTATTGTCATGCTGACATGTACTTTTATCAGCAACCTATATACCAAATATGGTCATTATACCATGCATGGTTACAGAGGAACTTACATAATGCACAAACTTTAATGTATTCGCTGGACCATGAAATTGAGGTCAAGGTCAGGTGACATCTACCAAACAGTCATGTACTATTCATCAGCAACCTATATACAAAATATTGTCATCCTACCATGCATGGTTACAGAGAAACTGCCCTATTCCAAAAACTTTAACGATGTCATTGGACCATGAAATTGAAGTCAAGGTCAGGTGACTGACTGGCAAGTACTCATCATAAGCTGCCACCGGACCAAATTTGATGGACCTAGGGCTTAAGCTAACAAAGATATAAAGCAAAATGTCATGTGTTGATGCTGCTTCCACAGGATAACTGTATTGCCTCTAGCTACTATCATCACAGGCAAGACAAAAAAGATGTAAAAATATTTATATACAACATACCATCTATGGGACTAGTAGGTCAGCGTAATATCTACATCTTTTGTACCATAGTCAACATCAATGTGTGTCCTGATAAATGTAAACTGAAATACAGGGGAAATATGCATTTAATCGTAATTATGATTGTTTGTTTTGCTTGTTTGAATGTTGTTTAACACCACTTCAGAAATTTTTCAACTATATCATGGTGTCCAGTTTTTATTAGGGGGGGTGGGGGGCAGGAGTACCCAGAAAAAACACTGATCTTTGGTAGGAAAACTGGCAATTCTTGTCAATTAAGATTGGAGCAGAGCGCACCCTGCCCACAATGAGACCTTAAGTATGGAGTGTTTGGGTAGAGTTTATGATCTAGCCTTCAGTAGCTACAATTGGCCTTCTCTTTTTTTAAATCTAGAAAAGAAGTCTTTATTGTGCAAGGAGTATTGGCCACCTCAAATATGTTATCTATTAAAAACAAGACCAAACTTTCCATATTATGACCCGACAACCCCCTGAGAGGGCCTCCCCTACCTGCCATCTGAAGACACTGGGATCTTGCCCAGCATGGTCCCAGTGTACGAATCTGATCAATGGCACACTTACTGTAATTGGACAGAAATGAAATTAGCATGCACTGTAATTGCTATTCACACAATACAAACAATATAAAATTATGCTCACCTGATGTGACATTCATAAGCTACTGAAGTCATCTAAGGCTGTAATGTAAGCTGATCTATCTACAATACTGTATAGGAAAGGTTTATAAATGATTTACAAATGATAAAGTCTTCTAGATCACTTAAAATCTTTAAAATAATATTCTATGAATTTACAGATACAACTGTCATATATTTCATTTTAAATCAATCTCTCACGTGTGTACAAAACTGACCACTAGAAATGAAATAGAGCATGCACAGCTATGACATTGTTTGATGAATTGTACAGTTTGAAACAGTTAAATGAAAGCTATAACCAACAAGAACTCTACACATCCAAGAATTAGGCACATCCTGAAAATAGCTGAAATATTGCTTGCTGGATGTTAAACAACAATCAATCAATCCAATCCAAGAATCATACAGATGAACAGATGAGCATATTACAAATAGCTGAATAAATGCATATAAGATAACATTTTTAATATAAATAATTATGAATAATTATATCTTGCATAAAACACCCCATCTTATTTTGGGCAACTTTAAAACAAATTAGGATTTTTTTTAAACAAAAATGTTTATAAAGTACCTTAAAAAAAATTGGCAGAACAGAAAAGTACTTGAAAATGACATGATAAAACACATGTGAAAATATATTCCAAATTGATTTTTAACCATACACAAACAAAAAATGTAACCTTTTTAAAAATTAAAAAAATTTTTATATGAAAGTTCCCATTTAATTTGAATTTGAAGAAAATTCAATCAAATTCCAGACAACTTACCCAGCTGATGACCTTACACAAAATGAACCTTCTGACTGTTCACCATGTACAATGAAAACAGTTCACTGTGTTCTTTGAGAACAGCTCATAGTTACTGATGTCACACCTCCAGGGTATCAACTTAAACAATACCCAAACATTAAAGCTGAGGATCTTTCAGGTTATAAAACAGGAAATTTTATAGTCATTTATATTATATATTTTGTTCTATTAAAAGCAAAATTATAAGTAAAAAGTTAAGACACATAATAGTCATCAACTGTCAATTTGTGAGTGGTGCTTAATGCCACTTTCTCCAATTTTATATAATGGCATCCAGTTATAATAGGGGGAAACCTGGTACCTCGTGAGAACCTCTGATCTATTCCTGAATGATCAGTTATTTTCCATAACTGCAGTTATTTCCCTTTGCAGGAGGTATACTGTATGTTTGTATACAAAGGCTGCAAGGGTATCAAGTATAAAAAGTTAATGATATAGGTAAATATAGAATATGAAATCAAAGGTTTATTATGTTGGTTTGGTGTTTAACACCACTTTTAGCAATCTGTCTGCTTTATTGTGGCATTGTTTTTACTGGATGAGGAAGCAGAAGTACCAGGATGTATGATCTTATATGTAGCAACACATGTTATAATTATGTTGTACCGGTAATATATTGCGCGTCGCCAATAAACTCAATTTCTGACCATCAAATCACCAATTAATGCCGGCAAATCTTCAAATACAATACAGTTTTCTCCTAAATATACCAAAGGGTCATAACTCATTTAAAATCCATCTGGTCTTGATGTGCCACAGATAAGCATCAAGGCTTATGTTGTAAAATTAAATCTAAATATGATTAAAGGTTGTTCAGAAAAATTAAACAAAATATATTAAATAAAAATATATCAAAGGGACAGAACTCCTTCACTTCGATCCAGTCATGACATACCAACGATATTTGTATTTTGGATTGGTACATACCAGTCAGGTAATCTAAATAAAAGTGGTCATGGACAAAAATATATTAAATAAATGTACCTAGAAGCCATAACTCATTAAAAATCAAGCCTTTCATTAATTAAATAGCAATGACAACTGCAACTAGGCATTGTACTTATTAGTCATGTGAAGTTAAATAAAATAAATAAAAAGTAAGCCGAGGAATAGCCCAGAAAAATATTTAATCAATAAAACTAAGCCAAAACTGTAAAACAAATTGAGCTAGTTAAAACAAGCCCTATGCTTGTTACTTATCAATCAAGTACAGTTAAATCAAAATCCATTAATAGTGGTCTGACAAAAGAATACAGAAAGTATAATAAAGGGACATAACACATTAAAAATTAAGATGGTTATTACGTGCCAAAAGTAACTACAAGTCATAAATTTAAATCGAAATCTGACCAAAGGTAGCCAAGAAATAGCATGGAGAAAATATATTCATTATAAATAACAAAGGGCAATAACTCATTCAAAATAAACCCGGTTTTAAGTGCGAATGACAAGCACTACTGGGCTTTTTACCTAAAAAAGCAATGGACAATGATTATAACAAAGGGCCAAGGCTAATTTTAAATTAAATCAGTTATGAAGTGCAACGATATCTGCAACCAGGAATGTATAAATAATTGTTACACTAGTCCCCAAGTCCAGCTAGGCATCGTGTTTATAAATGGAAGTAAAAAGTAGCCTAAAAATAGTGCATTCAAAATATAACAAAGGGCAATAACTCATTTAAATCAAGCACGTCATGAATAGGCTTGGTAAATTATGTTAAATTCAAAATACAAATGTAGCTGAGAAATAGTGTGGCAAAAAAGAAATGAATGACGCTGGCACCGAAAACCATCTACATTTCTCAAAGGCAATACAGAAATAAATGACGCTGCGACCCAAAACCATGTACATGTCTCAAAGGCAATGCAGAATGCCACAAGAAACCAGGTACATGTCTCAAAGGCAATATAGAAATAAACGACACTGCCACAGGAAACTATGTACATGTCTCAAAGGCGATACAGAAATAAATGATGCTGCCACAAGTAACCATGTACATGTCTTAAAGGCAATGCAGAAATGAGAGAGAAAATTCAGTTATTGTCTATAATTCTTTTATCATAATACTGTTTGTCTAAACTATAATAACATATCTTGATTGGTCCTTCAATGTATTGGGTTTGCCACAACTGATTAGCCGAATGATGCCCGTCTTGTGTAGTAACCAATATGTTGGGTTTGAGTGCCACAATTGATTAGCCCAATGACACCGTCTGGTGTAGTCAATTTAGCAAGTGTGCATAGTATCATATGCAATTCTAGGTCCCCTTATAACCATTATTTTATGTTACTCAAGGTCAGTAAGATGTCTTATAAAATATACAAGTTATCTTTTTTCATTAAGTTCCCTTTATAAAATATCTTATTAAGTATATATTAGGAAAGATATATATTGTATGAGATATTTGCATAAAATCAGTGCTGGAATAAAAGTGTTTCTGGTAAAGAAGTTGCCTTTCTGTGGTCCTATATAACTAGTTCATTTTTTAAAGCAAAAAGATGCATGTATAAAAAAAAAAACAAAATGAAACATTGCTGCATATAATTTTTTTGTTTGTTTGTTTGATGGTGTTTTAACGCCACTTTCAGCAATTTTTCAGCTATATCATGGCATCCAGTTTTTATTGGGGGAGGAAGCCGGAGTACCCAGAGAAAACCCGAGACCTGCGGTAGGAAAACTGGCAATCCTTGTCAATTAAGATTGGAGTCGAGTACACCCTGCCTGCAGTGAGAATGGAACCCGCAATCTAAGTGTTGACAGACCACATGATCAATAGTAGTCGAACTACCTTATCCACTCGGCCACTGAGGCCCCCCCTTTTTTTTGAAACCACAGATTGGTAAATTCTTACATTTGCAGTCCAATGGTTAAGCTGCCATAGCAACAAAACAGCCAGGAATGCATAACAAACCAAAATGCCAAAAGGGAGATAATACAGGATTTTAATGTTTGTCAATGATAATCATGTTCAAGGAGAAGTTGATAGGTTTTGGTAATCCTGTTCTATTAACGGTAAACCTCCTAAACTGATTAATGGAAAAGAAAAGAATGAACATTCTAATATTTATTTTATTAAGTGTGTTCATTTGGAAAGACTTCCATTTGAACCCCCCACTAAAAATGCATTTTTTCGAACGTAAATAAAAGAATTTGGCACTGGGTGGCAGCCACTGGTGAACCCCACAGTGGACACAGTTATGCATTGCCAATTGGGCAAGTGCAAGCCGTGTGAACTCCCATGTATCTTGTGATAGTCTAATGCATTGCATATTTTTTATTGGGGGGTTCAATTGGAAGTCTTACCAACTGCCAATATAATATATTTTGCCTATCTAGTAATATAGGGAATTAACTAGTCCAATACTTACTGCTCTATCATTTCTCTATGTTTGGGCAGTTTTTATAATATTCCCGAACAATTAACACCCAGTCTCTGAGAAAACCATGCAATTTCCTTAAAATGAGTCCACATGGTAGGTTAACCAATTTTAATGAAACTTTGCAGGCTGAACAGGGTTTATGTGAGAAATCTATACTAGAATGAAAAAAAATTTTGGGTGTTGTTTTTATTGTAAAACAGCGCCACCTATAAAATACATAAAAAATGGTGTTGGAATCATGAAAAAACAAGCGCTTTTCGTTGATTTATTTTGAAAAAGTTAAGCAGAGTTTCAAACAATTGTTTATGGAATTAAGCAGTCTTAAGGTGCTTCTTCTGAAAACAAAATCTAAATTTTTTGCCAGTTTTTGTTTTCTAATACAAAATCTAACTCTAAATGATCAAGAATTGGACAAAAAAGAAAAACTGGATTTCTATGCATAATCAAATGAAATTATCTTTTGAAGTAGTACTTTTATTTACAACAAATGACTGTCATATTTTCCTCCATGATCCTTTCTACCTACTGTATGATTTTTTTGCTGGGCAATTATTACATGTTGTCATAGCAACCATTCTAAAATACGATGAATTCCACAAGAAATTTGACTTTCTTCATAGGAATTCCCTTTATTTTTCTATTGATTAATCTCTATAAGCATAATTAAAGTTCAATATATATTAATGAATTGATAATAAACAAAAAAGTTGCATATTTATTTATATTTTAACATAAATTAATAAATTACATGTTATTTTCATCATATTTTTATAAAAATTCTAACTCATTTATGTGTTTTCAAACGATTCCAACTAAATACAAGATTTGATGGATATTGCAATAAGGTAGTTATGTGAAAGTACAACCCTTCTTTATATATTCACTTCTGTAACAGCTGTAGAAATAGTAATGGTAACATTATTTGCTGTATAAATATATATAAATAATAAACTGCAATCAAGGTCAGTTTTAGCATCACCTCGAATTATCTCCCATTTTTTAAAACACCCTGTCCATTTCCTGTAAACTAAAAATCAAACGAGTGGAACCAAGTGAATTATTTCTTTTTGTACAAATTTGACCATCATTCATGTGGACTCCCAACATTTAAACCAATCGCCCAGCCTTTACGCAACATTATCCCAATGTAAGAAAGACAATTAGTGAAGATCGCTTGGCTTTTGGCATTGCTCTCCTTACATTGATTGAAGACGTCAAAAAAGGTTATTACCAAAAATGTGAAATAATTTGTGAGGGTGAACAGATCATCATATGAATAAGTAAGTGACAAGCTTAGAAAAACAAAGAAACCCAGATGGAACTAGAAAGTTGTGCTAAGTGAATGGCTATCGTGCAATCAAAATCCAGTCTCTTTGGCATATTCAGTAATTCACTATGAGTATGAAGTAAGCAAACATGGAATCATCTGCCGAGTTACAAAAATCGTGGATAACTTAGTTTGATGTTTCAGATGGTCCTGATTTTCTGAACATATTGAAATTGTGGAGTGTTGAGAAAGAAATCAACAGATTGAACAAAGAAAGATAATGGAATGGATGTTTTATTCCTAAATACTGTACACATTCTTTTAAAGAATCCACATATGAACAGACCCTTGATTTTAATTAATTCTTAATAAATTTATAGATAAATATAGTTAGATTTTTATGAGTTTTAGTTTGCTTTCCTGGACTAGAGGTCCATGTCAGCTTTTGTCATCACTGTGCATCCATCATCATTGTCATAGTCTAATATTTATTTCCTGAAATCTTCTCCTTAACTGCTAAAAGGATTTAATTGAAACTTGACCAGCCACATCAAGGTGTCTTCTATCAAGTTTGTGTTTGTTAAGTTTGCCGGTGTCTTATAATTGCAAGTCTGGGTCCGCCCTGACCCTAATCTGCTAATGTTAATATTTTGGGTCCTCTTTCGATCGATTTTTGTCTATAACTATGGGTCCGTGTATTCTGGTACTCTGACGATGATATCATCTTTAGCATCAAGCATGGAAGGTCCTGACCTGATGTTATATTTGAAGTGTAGCTTGCTTAAATGAAAAATATTGCAAGAGGAGACCAGGTTATAGGTTCGGGTTGGAACATTATATCAGTAATTCCACTGTAAACTCCTGTGTAGGCTACTTTGTTTATAAATTTAATAGCCCCATACCCATAAATTTTACAGTTTACAGGTTATGTTTAAGCTTTGACCCATGAAATTTACTATGGATCCGCATATCTTATTCAACTTTTTGCATAGCCCTGGAGCCCTAAAATTTACAGTTTACAGGTCCACTTTTAATATTAATTTTATGGCCAGAACCCATGAAATGTACAGTTTACGGGTCTGCCATTTTCTGTCATTTAAAACCCTAGGAAGTTAAACACAAATGTAAACAGACATGTGTGCAGAAATTATCAAAATATACGCAGAAATTTTAAGAGATAATGATACTCATTGGACTATTAAATACTGTAAACCAATTAATATTCGCGGAAGCCAACTTTCACGGTTTGTATTCAATGGACTGATTCGCGTATACAAACTTTCGCGAAATTGATATCATTAAAAATAAATATTCGCGGATCTAATGATCCTTGTATAGAAAATAGAAAATAGACACAAAAGAAATAATAAATATTTGAGATGTCGTTCTGTTTTATAATTTGTCGATTCACGTGAACATGAACTCAAGTACATGTAGTTTAGTTGAGTTTACTGAATATATTTAATTTGTGAAAATGGAAATAAAAACAAATGATCTAAACATGTGTTTACATTATCAACACAGTGAATAGAATAATTTGAAGTCGACAATTTTAATGAACCGTTTTCCCTTTATGGCCTTGTCATGCCTGCAGGTGAACATAGTTGTTATTTACCAGGATGATTGTTATTTTTATAACTGCTAATAAGTCGTTTGATCTTTTGACACCTGACATAATTAAATAATTAATTCGCCCTTTTTAGTGCAATACAGATGTCCATAACTGGACTCGTAAAAGACAAATAATCAGATTTCGATTAAAACCTAAGAAAGAAAACTGTTTTATCAACCGGAAGTTGCAATTGTGAAATCATAGTTTAGTAATTCTAAATAAGGGTTTTCACATAAATTTGGGTATTTTACGTGACGTTAGTACTGCCACCATTCCCAATCATTCATTTTCCAAAACCTTTTCGCGGATATAAACTTTCGCGTTTGTTACGTCCTCGCGAAATCCGCGAAAGTTTATATCACGCGAAATTTTATTGGTTTACAGTAATACAGACATTGATCTAAGGTAAAGACTATAAAGGCCATCGATTTAAGACTTGTGCATATCAGGTTCCAGGCATATTTACAAAGATCAACGATCCGTACAAATTATGGTGATAATTAGAGTTTATGCCACTGACAGCATCCATATTGTAAATGGTGTAATGGAACCTCTGGTCTTCATGGACTCCTTTCTGAAGTGCAAACAAGATATGAAGTCCCGCAAGTCATTGAACTTTATTGTCACTTACAATATTTTTTTTCCATTTTTAAGGTCTCCATTTTGCGTGTTTTGAAACACCACTTTGGGGAACATAAAAATTATAAAGTGGTAGCTAGTCAGAATTGGCACAAAATGGTGAAACATAAAATAAAATAATATAATTTATTTTGAAGGTCAGTAGTGTGTTCGCACATTTATTTAATATGTAAACTAGTTGCATTTACAACCGTCGCCAAACAAATATACATTTACATAAGGGAAGTATTAATTGTTCCTGTTAACATGTATAACCCAGATGTCACATAGCATGTACTGTAATCAGTTAAAATTGTAATAATATAACATAAATAATAAAATAATAAATCGCCTATATATATCTAGTATTTCAGAGTATTGACACCAATTACTGTATTTAATAATCACTATTTGAACCAATATAAAGCATATATTCGAATTTAAATTATTGTGTAGAACGTTCTTGAATATTCATATTTAAAAAATATAAATTAAGAAGGAAAAACGACCCAGATACGTAAATTGGGCGGACCATAAATTATAGAGACCCTGGACCCAAAATGTTAATTTTGTGTATCCGGCTGGATAAGTAAATTGGGGGAACCTATAATTATACGTACGACACCGGTCAAACAAATGGCTGTCATCGGTAAAAATAGAACATTGTGGCCAAACATAGCTTTTTGCAAATATCTCAAAAATTACAAAAATGCTACATTTATCTAAAATCTTGGAAGGATCAACTTGTTCAGAAAGATAATATTGACCTGTGTGCAATTTTTAAAAGTGATCTTAAAACTATTGTTGGAGTTTGTATGTTAATGTTTTCCCAGTTGTTTGCATTTAAATCAGTGTTACAGTCTATTTTTGAGAAACTGTTTAATGAATTAAATTCCAATATGGTAGGAATCATCATCTAGGTGCTTCCAATCATGTTTTTGTAGTGTATTGGAAAACAAAATAGGCAGATTTGCTTAAAATGTAAAATGGGCATAGACTGTTTGTATTTGCATATCTTTAATTTAAAGTTTAAAACATTTTTCTGAAACCTGGCAGTGTACATTTGTTTAAAATGGGGTTTTTACAATATTGGCCTATAACTTAACAACCATAGCAGATAGAGAAAATTGTTATTGATAAAATGTTTACATAGTTATGGTCTACAACAGTTAACTTATAATGTATTTTGCTAAACAAATAATTTTTAAAGTTCAGCAACCTATATAATGAAAAAAAAACAGGCAAATTATCTCCCTTTATAAAAGTAAAAAAAGA
This sequence comes from Limnoperna fortunei, assembly GCA_944474755.1. Taxonomy (NCBI): domain Eukaryota; kingdom Metazoa; phylum Mollusca; class Bivalvia; order Mytilida; family Modiolidae; genus Limnoperna; species Limnoperna fortunei. Next base: position 35,708,080 of record OX104120.1, on the reverse strand, counting down.
GAATATTTATGAATTGTTATGACTTTATGTAACTATAAACTTCACAATATGTTAATTTTTTTATACGTCTCATAAACCAACAGTATAGATAGAAAAATTAGCATTTTCATAAGCTGCTATTTATTTGAAAGAACCATTAAATATTGAATTAATAGTATATGTAATATCCTCAACAGAATATTGGACTTATTTATTGTGCAAAGGTTTGTTTTTTATAGATTAAAATGACTTAGTCTGCAGTTTAATTAACTCTAACTATAAAAGAATGGTGTAAAATTATGAAATGTTTTTGTAAAATAAATTATAGCTTGGCACTAAGATCAATATTTTATTGAAAAAAAATGAAAAAAGGGGCATTTTTGCAGTATGCTCACATATACCTGAAATCATTTGCCCAGCAATTTCATGCCATCAATTAATAACACTATTAGGGTACTATAAGAGAGAACCAGTGACATAAGAAAATATTCACTGAAGCACATCCTACAGGATTTTGAATGTGTGCATATATTGGCTTTTTCTAGATATGAGTTTTATAGGATTATCTCCCCTAATTTCCTCATTTTGTCCGAAAACATAATTGTATCTTTTTCATTAATAGATAAAATACAATTGTACATTATAGAAGACATAATATGTTTTTTTGTCATTACTTGTCTCAGTTGAAAATTTTAGCTGTCGAAAATGTGATATTTTCATGAAAAAAAAAGTGTAAAAAGCAAGAAAACTGGTTCCCGGTACTTAAAAGGCCATTGCAAAAAAACGATTTGGATACCAGAGGAGATATTTTGTCAAAATACATCTTTTGTAGTGTCCATTCATCACACACAAATTTATTAAACTTGGTTGACCCCCCTTATGGACAGTTTTGCATGGTTTTCTCAGAGACTGGGTGTTAATATTAAATTTGGGATATTGCTGATATCCCAAAACTTTGTTTTGTTGGCCTCATACCTTCAAGAAGAATTAAACATCTGAAAGAAAGTTAAAATCAAGGTTTTATTTTTAAATTAATAGTTTACATTCACTCATACTAAATATATGAATATTTAACGAAAAATTTCAGGTCTTCTTCTAACTACTTTATGTAACATATTGACAGCAAAAATGCCAAGGTTACATGAAGGTCATACTCATGTTGACTGTTAGCCAAGAATATTTGTTTAAATGTTCCTGGAATGATTATATGTCATTGTGCAATCTGATTTGTGTAATAATTGATGCTGTGTCGACATGGTCAATTTTATTATTAACATTTAAAAATTAGTATTTTTTAGAGTTTTTGAGAAAAAATAGCAAAATTTCGCCACTTTTGTGTCTCTGGCTAAGATAAAAAAAAATGAGTGCCCACTGATTTTATTCTCTTAATAGTTTGTACCATGCCTTAACCCTGTAATAACATTTAATTATATTAATTATCACCATTGGATTAGAAACTGTAATAATTTTTTTAAATGTGATATTTTTGTTTTTTTCCATTGGGCAAAGGGACATGATTATCTCCCCTTGGCACAGCATCGAAAAATTGTAGTTTTTTAATGAAAATGTGTGTAATGTTAATTTGACAACCATATTTACACATAATAAAAAGAAATTGTTTGAAATATGTATAGTGTTGATTTTATTTACAACTCAACTTAGTGAAAAATCATAAAAAATGATTTTTCTGAGCTGATGAACTGGTTCCCGGATTTAAAAATAGCCTTGCTCCTTACAGAGAGTGGGTTCAGTTGAAATATTTTGGATAAAGTCTTATATCAGTAAGACTTACAAGTTCACAAAGTTTCATGCATATTTGAAACACCCCCTTGTGGCTCATATTGCATGGTTTTATGATGGATTGGGTGTTAAGTATTTAACGATATCACATTTAATATTTAAGTGATATAAAAAATTGGTGGGGTTGGGGTAGATGTGACATTGCAATGCTTTTCTCTGTTGATGTCCTAAAGGAATGCAAAATAAGTTGTTGCAAGTGGGTCTCAATTCACACTATTTGAGAAATAATCTGAAAGAGAAATTGCTTACATATCTCGTGAGAGTTAAATATCACTTCATATCTACACTTTTTATGCTGTTTTTATGTAATAAGCTTGCCATGGGCCTGTTTAAAGCGTTGAAATTAAGTTCGTGTTATGATCTAGAGAGCCTTCTTTCAAACCATAGTAACATATTTGGAAACTGCTCCTTGTATGCTAAGATCATGTTTTAGTTTTCAAATACTAGTAACAGTTGGTGAATTGTAGCCCTACAAAAAGGCTAACTTTTACCTACCTACCTACCTACCTACCTACCTACCAGTAATGCTAATTGCTTTCCTTGATAAAGGTTTTAAATGACACCACACTCCAAGGATATTTCTATATTGTATGTTTTGAGTAGGGTTGCCATATTTTCTGTCCTTTAGTCCATCCGATTACCAGTATTGTCTTATATCAGACTAGGGCCAATTTATTTGTTGAAAAAATTGTCAAAAATATCAAACAATATCACAACTAACTCCATAATTAATTAGTTCACACCAGCACAAATAAATCTAACATCAGCCCAAGCCTATTTGAATTAAAAATATTGCTACATGTATTTGTGTTTTAATTTATTAATTATATCAATAATTTAAAGTTTTCAATTGTCTTGGAGTTATCTCCCATAATCCCATTTATATTGTATTACAAAAGATGTTCTTTTTAAGCAGAACATTTAGCTGAATTTGGAATCTGTTAGAATGATCCAAGTATTCTAATTCATCTATATTATAATTTGACATTTAAAAGGTTGTACCACCAGCAGTATTGCTGAAATATGTGAGAAATTGTGAAGATGTGATTAGAGCAACAATCATTTTCATACTAGAGCTGTTGGAATTTAATCCCCCTTTGCACCCCCTTTCAATGGACAAGTAGTTATGACATGTATATATTTTTGACCTTGAAATGAAAATGATTTGTCAGTAATTTTATTAAATAATTCAGAATTTTACCAGCATGCAAACAAATGCTGGTTGTCACTTTAATAGTTAAATTATTCAAAATAGAGTTACCTCCCATGGATTTCAAATTATTAGCCATTATTTGATGATTTTACATGTGGACATGACAACAATGCTGCCCCTTTAGACCACATATTTTCTTGGATAAAATCCAAGGTATAAACATGTTGACATACACAAGAAAGCAGTTTAATGGGAAATTTCATTCAAAAGAAAGGATCAAAATTGCAATAAAAATACAATATTTTATCCCAGATCATGCTATTGCTAACCTTGTCTACATGTGATGAAAATGCAGCAAATTCTATTTTCAGTAAAAGTGGCCGTCTGGAATGCCGACTATATGTTCAGATTCCTGCTGGTTTTCCTGAAAAAAAAATCATATTTAACTATCTAACAGAATTTATCTATTTCTATATTGATTAAAATTCTTCATGGAATACACCTTTTGTCTTAATGCAGGGGTAGAAAAAAACCTAACAATTCTGTTAAGTACTTTCTACGAAGTATCAGTAGCATACAATTATTTCTACATATTATAAACATTTCTAGGGAATATTGTAAGAATTAATAGAAACTTCGCATAGGAAATTTTTCAAAACAAGACAGCCATGCAACATTCCACATACTCAATCACAGTCTCACTCCCACAAAGTTTTAAATCTAAATAAAATTAAACAATGAAACATGTGAAATAAATACTTGTTAAAATAAAATTTAAAAAAATTTCTTACACTTGTAAGTTGCATTTTTAACTAAATGAAATATATTGTAACTTACACACAGCCTGGGTACACATATGTCCATCTTTAAAACTCACATAAAAATGTTCAGTGATGAATACTGTTCACTCTGCAAGATAATCACGTGCTAAACTTTGGCGGGTATTTCAGAAGTAAATTATACAAATCCGAGAAAATAAAAACATAGCGATATTTAATTGATATACATAGAATAAAACAAAAATAAAATAAATGAAAAACTATTTTAAAATTAGTATAATAATAAAATAATTAAACAAAAAATGACAGGGCTCACTGTCCGCTTTATATACGGAAGGTTATTAGAGACACTTAATTTTTATTATTGCGTTTAAACGCAAAACATTACGATTAAACGCAACGTTTTGCGTATTCAATTATTACGTTTGAACACAATATTTACGAATAAATGAAACACACGCGATAATCGCATTTTATTTCGTTTTAACGCCAAAGTTTGCAAATAAAACAATTTATTGCGTTTAAACGCAGTAATATTGCAAATAAACGCATAAATTATTGCGAATGCACGCAAAAGTATTATGAACGAGGAATATAGTCAGAAATCTGCTAATGAGGGCAAAAAACTCCGGAAGGTGGTCATCTGGCAACTTAAACCTAATGTAGATCAGCTCAATTAGTTGACCATTTCGTATATTGGAAGTTTGTCTTTACCTGGTATAGTTCTGAAGTTATAGGCAAAAAAAGACGAAAAACTATTTTTTCTGTTTTTAAGGACAATTTCTCCTAAAGAAGTCATTGGAGTGCCACTAAGCAAACATGTCAGTAAGCCTTTGTCGGTTTAACATTTTATATATGTGTTTTTCTATCCGGTCAAGTTTTTATTCAAGTTATTGGGTAAAAACTGCCAAAATATTAATTTGGAATTATAAGTCATCTGACCACTTCTACCAAATATAGACTTTCGTAGAATATTTTGCGTTTTGAACACAATAACAAAATCTTTAAAAAAAAAGGCCCATATATATAAGTTCCAGAGGCTTAGACTTGTCTTCTGTTTAATTCCAATATTATATGTATATAACTCTTATATTATTTAAATACATTCATCCTTCTTATACTAGAAAGGTAGCGGCGTGTGAGTTTTATTAGGCGGAGGGTGTAGATTAAATTCCACATTTTTTAACTAACCCCTGTGTTGGCACTTTAAATTTTATAAACTGACCTGATCATCGATATCGGTAAAATACTAGTAAGTAAATTGCCCGCATTCGACAATTCCGAAAACGACAAGAAACACCTCAATTTATAAGATTCCAGATTTCAAGGGAGTTTGGTCGCCTGGTCTCCCATATGGGCTTTGGCTTGGCCAAACCTACAGAGGCCTGGAGCGGGTAATAACGCCATCATTGCGCCCCTAACATGAAATGAAGGATTACGTCTTTAAAATGAATTATCATCTAGTCATCATACATAACAAGTTGAATTTCAGGGGCAATAACATCAACAGAGTATTCAGATATATTTTCGTTTTCAACATAACTAGTGTTTGTCTTGTTGATCAGTTTTAGCTTACCCGAACCAAAGGTTCATGTGATTTTATCATCGGGTGATCGACTCAGCTTCCCGTATCCCTTTTCAAGTACAAATAGCAGACCCCATAGCAATATTAACAAAGTAGAATATGTGTGTCTGAAATGTCACCTAACCTTTTTTTAAACACCAATCAAATCAACATTATTGTTGACATTAATATAACAAAATGTAAACGAAGGTTTGTTTTCTTTAATTGCTTTTAAAATAAAACGACGAATTAGTACGCGGCGGCCGAGTGTTGGTTAAAGTAGTGTTAGTCATCTACTATTGATCATATGTATGTCAACAATTAGGTTGCAGGTTCGAGTCGGCATCTGATCAAGTATTAACAGATTTCTTACCGAAGGCAGGATGTTTGTCCGGATACTCCGTCTTGCTAACCCCCAATAGAATCTGAACGCCACGATACAGCTGAAACAATTTTCAACAATTCAAACAAGCAAACCAACAAACGAAGTTATATGTCGCCAAAACCATCCTTTAACAGCATTCAATAAACGTTCGTGTATTAAATCATCCTCAATAACTTATTAATTGTTCTCTCCATTCCATATTTCCAATAATTATAAAATGCTTTAGCTATATGTGCGCCATGCTTCTAGCTCGATCTTAACTCATTTAATTACGAGATATTGTTTTAGCATGTAACCGTCGATCGTACTCAAATGTAGGAAGAAAGCATCCAAATCTTGGATACATTTTGAATACACGTACAGTAGAAGACGTTCAAGGAAAGTTAGTTGTGGTTTCTGCTGATTGTTCCGAATGTGTCTGGATCTAAAGAGGAGTGTCAATACATTTAATGGGGGAAGATCTTTTCTGTTAGTGTGTTTTGGACATTTTCACGTCTGTTAACTTTTTTTAAATAAAGCAACTGTTACCTGTCTTTCAACCATTGGCTGTTTATCTGTTTTCTTAAAAATTGACATTGTTCTGTTGCTAACTGTTATAATAAAAATAAAAACCCACGTTGCTGATAAGAGTCGGAACACTGTCAACTTTTTAAAAGATTTATTTCTCTGTTATCTGTTTAATTCATTTTATTCACATCTTTTAAATGTAAATGAGGCTTTTTATGAAGGGAGGTATATACATATGATCACATACTAGTTAACACGGAATAATCATGTTAATGTATACATTTTCTTGCCATATCGCCCTTCGATAAGATTCTGCTGTTCTCTGTTTTTTTCGATTTTTAACTCACTGTTTTCTGTTTTCTCATGTAAATCGTTGTTATCTGTTATCATCATTTTAAATTGACTGTATTTGAAAAAATAAAAATTGTTTTCCTGTTAATGGACCCCCTTCTAGCCTCCCCCATTTAATTATATGTCTCTGTTATATTTATTTATTTTTTTTTATAAAATGAGATTAAAAATATCATTAAAGATACCAAGGTTAATATAACTTACTAGGCCAGACGCGCGTTTCGTCTGATCAAGACTCATCCGAGTCGCTCTAACCCAAACACTATTTATTAGGCAGTTGCTATTTGTCAGGCTAGCCGGAAAAATAGCTATTAGGCCGGCCATTCATCAGGCTAGCCGGAAAAATAGCTATGATACTATTCGTCCGGTTAGCCGGAAAAATAGCTATGACACTCCGTCTAGCTATTTGTCCGGTTAGCCGGAAGAATAAATAGTCTGTAGGCTATTTGTCCGGCTATATATGATCTAAAGATCAACATTACATCTGGTTTATTTGTCCGTTGAGCTTATTTTGTCATGCTCTACCCATGGCTAAGTTTCGATGAATTCAAGCTTTATTGGTTAGGAGCTTACATGTCTATAGTTAATGCACCGTTTCCTTGCCGACAATATCGTGTGGTGATCTCTTTTGTAAAATTCTACATTTTTGATGATTTCAAATTGACGGATTCTTAATTGTAACTTCCTCATTGCCGATATGAAGTTCACCATTTTCAGCCATAGCAAGAAAGATACGAGATGGACGTGGTCTCCTGCTGCTCAGTGCTGGACGCTCGTGACATGCGCATAGCTAGCCGGACAAATAGCCACTTCGTATTTATTAAGATGTAGAGTTTCAAAACGCTCTTTCTCCTGTAGAAATACTATATTCCATTGGTAATCGATTATTACATACTGTAAATCGAAAGCACAGTATATGAGTTCTTCAAACTAACACACATTAAACAGTAAATTTTGAAATATGTATACAAAATAATATATCGGGGAAAATTATTTCATCTTTTCCACATTAGACCTTTTTCAGATAATTCGTATGGGAGGTAACTCTAGTGACACTTAGTAATATCTGTTACTATTTTCGTGAACAGGGAACCAGAGTGGATTTTCCATATAAGGGGGATAATACGAACGTCACGAGGGCAAAGTGCAAAGGTGTATTGAGAAGAAATTGGAATACACAAACAAGAACTTGAAAGTATTGTTTTTATAAAATGAACAAAATGGATTAATTGGACTTTTAATATAGTGAGGAATTCTCATGGATACATTGGTTGTCGATCCAGTAATTCAAGATGTCATAGGTATGTAAGAACTTCAAAACTTTAAAAAGAGAAGTTTACGAAATATTGTCAGTTATCGATAACATTTGGTTATATTTCTATATTAACCATTATGAGACTATAGTTATAATTTTCTCTTGTTTAAAATACATCTAAAATACAATAATGTTAATCATGTTGTCATAGCATTTTCATCAGAAATAATATTAATTGGTTAACTTGTAGATCGGGTTGTGTATTATGTTGACCTTAATTTATCTACACGCCTCCTTTTCCTTTTATGCTCTAGTTATTATTTTCTGTTAATATATTGTGATGTTACATATAATTGAAAAGTCTTTTATTCCTCAATTGTCTTGTTTGTAAACCAGTAAACAATTTGGATGAACATGCATGTACTGCTCAATCATATAGTCCCTATCATATGAGTATACATGTACTAGTAACAGTGTACATGTTGTAGCATTTTTATTGTTGATATTTGTATATAAATCAAGATTTCCAGCCATCCTAACTAACTTTTAATGTATATGTTTGTACAGTAATGCAAAAAGCCTTAAAATGCACCTCAGCACATATCAACCAGACATTTCCATGCACCTTAGAAAATTGAAAGATTATGAGCATTTTGAGCTTGGTTACTCAATTTTGAGTTTTCATTTAACATTTACATTCCATATTCAAAATATAAAGTTTTTTAATCTTAAAAACAGTCAAATTAAAACAAACCCAAAATTTACAATTTACAATTTTTCAAAGTCTTCTGAAATCAATAAGTAAAAATCAACAAAATGTAAAAACAATATAAACAACATATTTATAGGGACTTACTGCATGTAAAAACACCTAAAGAGTATATGCAATAAAGATTTACAGAAATGTGGTGAAACCATTATCAATTTGTGATGTGATAATTCTTAATTAATGTAACTTATGATCATTATTGATTATGTATTAAAATGATTAAAATGATGTTAAGAAAGACTTATCCAATGAAATAAAATTTGTTATGGTTATGTTGTTAAAAATAATTTTGCCAACTATCTAAAAAATTACACTTACTACATTTAAGTTTTTATATTATGAATGATTCCAAATTGAGGAAGCAATAATTGTTCTCTCTTTTTTAAGGATACTTGTAATCACATGTATACACAAACATCATTGAATCTTGTATAATCTACATCTTGTGTAAGTCCAAGATGTTTTACTATCATAATGTAATCATGCAAGCACAGAAGATTTTTCATGATTTTAACAATCATAAATTTACTTTGTAAGCTATTTAAATTGTTGCATTAAAATTGACTATTATCAAAGTTGCAGGTATCAGTGCTAGAGGTAACTTTTGCAAGCGTAAAGTAACAAATTGATGTCTGCAACTTTTTTAATGTATGAGAGATCATTAATATTTTTTATTGATTAATGATTATATAAGTCAGATTCATCTAACCCTTATTTGTACTTCAAATAAAAATCACATGTTATTGAAATAAATTAATATTGGTAAAATTTCCAAAGACCAACCCAAACAAATTCTATAATTATATATATTTTGAGGAAAATTGTGTAGGTACTAGTTAGTCATCTATAAACCAATTAGATTATCAAACTATTTTAATGTAAATAATTTCAAAATTTCATAGTTGACTGGAGTTTTTTTGGTATGAAATATTTGCATGACAGGAGCCATAAAAGTTCAAACAAATTATTTCTGCACCGAGTGATCTATGTGGTATTACTCAATAAAATTAAAACAGTTTTGTAAACATTTCCATTATCAATTAAACTACAAGGATTAAACAAATTAAAGTTTTACTTAAAGAAAAAAAAGGACACACTTGAAGGATTATAAATATTTTGATAGCTTTTGTTATGTGTTGATTTTTGTTCCAAAATCCCGTAAAGAGATTAGTCAGATAAGGGTTCGGTATGCTCTCCTCCTTTCATGGAGAATTGCCCAAGGAGAAAAATGTTTCGGAAGTGTTAAATTTCAAACTAGTGATGTGTCCTAGTGAAATAAGATTTATCAGATAATGAACACAAAAGAACTCTTCGGATGGGTGAATTGATATATCAATTGAAGCACAATTTTTAAACATATTTTTCTCCTTTTTTAATTAAATTTTTTATTTAATCCAAATACAATAATACTTGCAGTTCTTCTTACAAGCAATAATAAGGTTATTATGTCTTGTCCTTTCCATTTTTAACCCACACTTGAACAAAAATAGCAATAAAACATTTTTAGTCAGTGCTGAAGTACTTTTTTCTCAATTTTCAGGACATTATACATGTATTATAATTTATTAAAAAATAAATGTCTCAGATCTACAAAAAAAAATTTGGCTTTCAATTTGGAAACATCTGTTAAAATTTTCAGGGCAATATATTACAATAAATTAAGAATTAAATGTCTTGGATCTACAAATAATTTTTGGCTGTTACATTGGAACTCTTGTTAAAATTTCGTTTTCTATTAATCAGATTTTTTTAATTTCAAAATAATGGACACTTCTAGGTCTACAGTAGCAAACATCTCACTTATTCTCAAATTTAAAAAAAGTACATTTAAGTAAGGATAACTTGTATGAACCAAGGTTTGATGTCAGGTGTTGAATATCCTGCTTCATGGGGGACACCCTTCATGTTACTTATTTGTAAAATCTGAGTTATACAAAGGTGATTAGTTTACTAAATATATCAGTTACCATTTGTGTGATAAAGACAAAGATTCAATGATCAACTAATTCTTGATGGCCACAATAAAATTTACAGACTGTCAACCTCAACTTAACTGTCAAAAATACTTGTTTAACCATGACATGCCTTCACAGAGCATATGGTACAACCTAAAATATATATTGAACTACTTGTATATGTATGTAGTTAATTTAACATGTATCTGTAATTGTGCAATCAAAATGAAGAAACTTCTGATATAACTTGTACATGTATGTATAGATGAAAGAATTAGTGTACAAGTCTCCTGCTCTTGCAAGGTTGTACACCTCATTTTGGAAAATGTACACGCTTATCATCTGCTTTATAGTTAACAATGTACCATTATGCAAGCTAAATACTACTGTTCTTATATGTCAAAAGAAGAATAAATATGGTTAAAGGTGGGTCTTAACATTCAAAATGTGGACATCCTTAGAGTACATCAAAATATTGTGCATGTAAATACATGTATATAAATTTTAATATCATGGATGATTGTACTCGGCAAAACTTTAACCACCATGATTGTTATAAAATTAATGTTTAAAATGATACATGTAATTATCATTACTCTGAAGAAGTATAAACATTCCCATTTTTTATTATTTGCTTATTTTTATGCAATAAGTTAATGATTTGTAACATCTTCCTGAATTCTGTTAATGTGGAAATTATTTTTATGTCCTGGAAAACAAGTTTTAATTACTCAATACAGACATTAAAAGTGTGTGGTATAAATGGGTTTATACATGTGTAGGCTAAATTTAGTTATAATTCAAAGTTAGTTTTGTGATTTGGCTAATTAACCTTGCCAAAAAAAAAAATTGTGAGGGTACAATTATTTGTGCAATACATGTGTCCATTTAAGATAAAAACATTTTTGTCTAATTCCTTTGACTTGTAAATGATTCTCTATAGTTTTATCTCATACTATGATTGATTGACTGTTTACTGTTGACTGTTAGCTAGCAGTACTAGTATGTCAGCCAATTTTTGGGCAAGTACTAGTACAAGTTAATAAAAAAAAAAAACAAAAAAAAAAAAAAAAAAAACAAGTTGAGAAATTGATTGAACCATGGAAATGCTAATGGAAAAGTATGGAATACCAGTATTTAAGGAATGACAAATTTAGTCTTTTGTAGGAGCTGCAATACATCTACTATTTTTCTAAAACTATGAAAGAGGTTTTTATTGTGCAAGTTAAGCATGGCACTCTCCAAACGCTTTTTGTATTACATGTAGTTTGAGTCCAATGTCATCCAGATTTCCTACTGAAGGTCCGCGGTTTTCTCCGGGTATCCAGTCTTCCTTCCCCAATAAAAACTTGTTGTCATGATATACTAGTAGCTGAAAAATTGCTGAAAGTGGTGTTAAACATCCTTCAAACAAACATATACACATCAATATAAATGTTGGCCTGAATGAACAAAATGTACAATGTAGAATTTACCCATATGAGAATTTAAGTTTTATCATAACATATAAAAACTTCAATATTTTGAGCTACTAGTACATCATAAGTGGGTAGAGGATACATTTTACTGTTTTTAGAATGACTTGTACTGGTATGTACAAGTACTAGTATATGAGGTTTGATAAAAATCATGCAAATTTAGTGTCATGCATCACGTACATGTGCTGTGGATTCCTGCGATAATTTATGTGGATTTTGTGGGGACTATCATACATGTACATTAAATCTGATTGCTTGTGAGATAGAGCTTCCCCCTTGTTGTAACTATATGTGAGCAGCAGATGTTAAGATCACAAAATTTTGAAACTGCAAAACTTTTTCCAAATCATGAAAGATGTTTTAGTCCTCCATTTTACATAAGTCCAGATTAGTTTATTTATTGCTCTACAAATATTGATATGAAGGTGTAGAAACAAACAAAAACCCAGTTTCTATAAATATTTATCGATTTCCAGAGACCTACGATGTTCTTTTTTTGTATAATATGTTTTATTGTATGTCAAGAAATTCTCAGTACATACACATCATCGTTGTAGAATTTCCTTGTTGTATATATCCGAAAAAAATACTTAAAACTATGTAACTGATTTGCCCGATTTTTGTTGATTACAAGTGAAATGTCCTTGAGTCTTGAAACTATGTTGGATATTTCTGTGGAAAATCATATTTTTAATTGATACTAATGAACTATTTTGGTAAGTAATAGAATGTTATACCAGTAAAACGTAAGAAAGCGTGTAGACAAATGGGAGTAATCATGTAAAATTTTATTAATTTTAACTACTCTGTTTTGCTTAAGCTATTTAAATCCTCAATTCAAATAAAAAAATGGTCAATTGGTTTAAAATTTGTAATACCAATTATGAAAATAGATCACTATTAATTGTGTTTAAGAAATAATTGTTTGATTTCTTTTTTTGTAAATTAATAAAATTTGCCTTTTTATCCAAGGAAACATTCATATTTGTGTTCAATGATCACATAAATGTATATATGACATACATCTAAACAGTCTTTTGGGACAATACTGGAGGGTTCCCAGTGCTAGACCCTCAGAGCTACCTTGCCAGGAATCATAATGTTTGGAGACTCCTGGCATGATAAAGATCCCTATTGTAGATTTAGAAAAACAGTTGCTACAAAAGGTTAAATTCTATGTCCCAATATTACATACATTTCTAGTGACAGTCAAAATTTAATTTGTTTTTTCGATTTTTCTCATTTATTTATTTTTTTGTTGACTGGTTCTTGTCCTTTATATAGCTGAAGTATTGCTCATTTTATGTGAAGCAAACATTCCATCAATCAATCTATCAATATTAATATTAGTAGTCACTACCTTATGTTCATCTGTAAATTATACTAAATTTTCGAAAGTCCAGGGATTTCACTGGTACTCTGACTCCACCCCCAGTAAAATCTTGAAATTTTACTATGTCTTCGTTAAGTCCAGGGTTTTCACTGGTACTAATCTTCTGTCCCAGTACAATCTTAAACAAACAGTATTCTTGTTAATGTTGTATTTGTTGGTGTTTTTTTATTTTTTTCCAAAAACAGTTTTGTTGTACATATAGTTGAATTCAGTGATTTAATATCCTACATTTTCCTACCGAAGGTCGGGGTTTTCTCCGGGTACTCCGGCCTTCTCCCCCAATAAAAATTGGATGCCATGATATAGCTGAAAAATTGCTGAAAGTGGCGTTAAACACCATCAAACAAACAAACAAACAAACAAACAAACAAACTTAATATCCTACAGGTTTTAATGTTGTGCATCGTTAGTTTTTTCTGAATGTTTTCGGTGATTGCTGTCTGTTCTTGCTTTAAACATGTTTCCATGTATTTGTCTATCAATATTAGTTAAACTAAACAATTGTTTGATCACTTGTCTGTATCTTCTGCCGTCCTTTTAACACTTCTCTGTATCTTCTGCCGTCCTTTAGATACTTCTCTGTATCTTCTGTTGTCCTTTTAACACATTTATGTATCTTCTGTTGTCCTTTAAACACTTCTCTGTATCTTCTGTTGTCCTTTTAACACATCTATGTATCTTCTGCTGTCCTTTTAACACTTCTCTGTATCTTCTTTTGTCCTTTTAACACTTCTCTGTATCTTCTGCTGTCCTTTAAACACTTCTCTGTATCTTCTGCTCTTCTCTGTATCTTCTGTTGTCCTTTTATCACATCTATGTATCTTCTGTTGTCCTTTTAACACTTCTCTGTATCTTCTGCTGTCCTTTTAACACTTCTCTGTATCTTCTGCTGTCCTTTTAACACTTCTCTGTATCTTCTGCTGTCCTTTTAACACTTCTCTGTATCTTCTGCTCTTCTCTGTATCTTCTGTTGTCCTTTTATCACATCTATGTATCTTCTGTTGTCCTTTTAACACTTCGCTGTATCTTCTGCTGTCCTTTTAACACTTCTCTGTATCTTCTGCTCTTCTCTGTATCTTCTGCTCTTCTCTGTATCTTCTGTTGTCCTTTTATCACATCTATGTATCTTCTGCTGTCCTTTTAACACATCTATGTATCTTCTGCTGTCCTTTTAACACTTCTCTGTATCTTCTGCCATCCTTTACATACTTCTCTGTATCTTTTGTTGTCCTTTTAACACATCTATGTATCTTCTGCTGTCCTTTTAACACTTCTCTGTATCTTCTGCTGTCCTTTTAACACTTCTCTGTATCTTCTGCAGTCCTTTTAACACTTCTCTGTATCTTCTGCCGTCCTTTAAACACTTCTCTGTATCTTCTGTATTCCTTTGAACACTTCTCTGTATCTTCTGCAGTCCTTTGAACACTTCTCTGTATCTTCTGCCGTCCTTTAAACACTTCTCTGTATCTTCTGTTGTCCTTTTAACATTTCTCTGTATCTTCTGCTGTCCTTTTAACACTTCTCTGTATCTTCTGCTGTCCTTTAAACACTTCTCTGTATCTTCGGTTGTCCTTTTAATACTTCTCTGTATCTTCTGCTGTCCTTTAATCACTTCTCTGTATCTTCTGTTGTCCTTTGAACACTTCTCTGTATCTTCTGCAGTCCTTTTAACACTTCTCTGTATCTTCTGCTGTCCTTTTAACACTTCTCTGTATCTTCTGCTGTCCTTTTAACACTTCTCTGTATCTTCTGCAGTCCTTTTAACACTTCTCTGTATCTTCTGTTGTCCTTTGAACACTTCTCTGTATCTTCTGCTGTCCTTTGAACACTTCTATGTATCTTCTGCTGTCCTTTTAACACTTCTCTGTATCTTCTGCTCTTCTCTGTATCTTCTGTTGTCCTTTTATCACATAGATCTATGTATCTTCTGTTGTCCTTTTAACACTTCGCTGTATCTTCTGCTGTCCTTTTAACACTTCTCTGTATCTTCTGATCTTCTCTGTATCTTCTGTTGTCCTTTTAACACTTTGCTGTATCTTCTGCTGTCCTTTAAACACTTCTATGTATCTTCTGCTCTTATCTGTATCTTCTGTTGTCCTTTTATCACATCTATGTATCTTCTGTTGTCCTTTTAACACTTCTCTGTATCTTCTGCTGTCCTTTTAACACTTCTCTGTATCTTCTGCTCTTCTCTGTATCTTCTGCTGTCCTTTAAACACTTCTATGTATCTTCTGCTCTTCTCTGTATCTTCTGTTGTCCTTTTATCACATCTATTTATCTTCTGTTGTCCTTTTAACACTTCTCTGTATCTTCTGCTGTCCCTTTAACACTTCTCTGTATCTTCTGCTGTCCTTTTAACACTTCTCTGTATCTTCTGCTGTCCTTTTAACACTTCTCTGTATCTTCTGCTGTCCTTTTAACACTTCTCTGTATCTTCTGCTGTCCTTTTAACACTTCTCTGTATCTTCTGCTCTTCTCTGTATCTTCTGTTGTCCTTTTATCACATCTATGTATCTTCTGCTGTCCTTTTAACACTTCTCTGTATCGTCTGATGTCTTTTTAACACTTCGCTGTATCTTCTGCTGTCCTTTTAACACTTCTCTGTATCTTCTGCAGTCAGTTTAACACTTCGTAGTATCTTCTGCTGTCCTTTTAACACTTCTCTGTATCTTCTTATGTCCGTTCAACACTTCGCTGTATCTTCTGCTGTTCTTTTAACACTTCTCTGTATCTTCTGCTGTCCTTTTAACACTTCTCTGTATCTTCTGCTCTTCTCTGTATCTTCTGTTGTCCTTTTATCACATCTATGTATCTTCTGCTGTCCTTTTAACACTTCTCTTTCTTCTGCAATCCTTTTAACACTTCTCTGTATCTTCTGTTGTTCCTTTAACACTTCTCTGTATCTTCTGCTGTCCTTTTAACACTTCTCTGTATCTTCTGCTGTCCTTTTAACACTTCTCTGTATCTTCTGCTGTCCTTTTAACACATCTATGTATCTTCTGCTGTCCTTTTAACACTTCTCTGTATCTTCTGTTGTCCTTTGAACACTTCTCTGTATCTTCTGCTGTCCTTTGAACACTTCTCTGTATCTTCTGCTGTCCTTTTAACACTTCTCTGTATCTTCTGTTGCCCTTTTATCACATCTATGTATCTTCTGCTGTCCTTTTTAACCCTTCTCTGTATCTTCTAGGTTTGCTGTCCTTTTATCACATCTATGTATCTTCTGCTGTCCTTTTAACACTTCTCTGTATCTTCTGCTGTCCTTTTTACACCACTTTCATTGATATCATGGACAGCTGATTAATGGAAGAAACATAAGTATGACCTTACATATAATTAACAGAAACTTGTATTACTGTACAAGGTTGAAAGTCAATCATACCCACAGTATATGACTTTTCTGAATCTTTTAACTTATCAGATATGTTTTAGTTAAAATAAAATGTTTTTGTCATCTTAAAGTCAACACTTTTATTATTTTTTCAAAATTTATATATACCATGTAAGGGGAAAAGGGGTGATGTTAGGAGGTAGATAGTAAAATAATATTGCCAACAAACCCCCCTACCCCCTCACCCCCAGCCAAACAAAAACAAAAATTTGGTTCCTAACACATGAAAGATATTTTAATAGTGAATAATTGAAGCAACTGTTTTATACACTTGAAAATTTAATTTTGTACCAATTGGACCTAATACCTTTTTTTCCCTGATTTTTAGCCATGACTTATATTTTATTTGTACATGTACACATGTTGTTACCCTTGGCAGACAAATGTCACACACAGATATGTGACAGATCCTTTAACAGCAGAGCATATTTTTTTGTGAGGTTACAAAACTTAATCTATCAAAAAATGACGTTGGCCTAATTTTGTCTTCATTGCAACCGCATGCTTCAATTGTTTACACAGCATAACCACTTAGTTATAAAAAAGATTTCCCGATCAGTGTTTGTCAAAGTGCTGTTAAATGGAAAAATCAATGAAATATGATCATTTTAATTAACAAAATTAGAGGCAACTTTTCATGATTTTCAAAACAGAAACACGAGGGTTTTAACAGGTAAAAAAATGAAGGATCAATATACTGATTTATTGTAAAGCTTTTCTTTCATAAAGTACGGCTTTCTTTTTTACTAAAAATAAAACATTTAATGTAATATTGTATTAGACCTATTGATTAAAAGATGCATTAAACCACTTATTGACCAAAAAAATGAGAACAGTATTGTTAGTTAAATAGGTAAAGTTCATGATAGCAAACACTTAGCATTGTTAATGGAGAACGTTGGATGGAACAAGAGGATATTGTAGTTTGTTAGGTATATGTTACAATTTTAAAGTATGGTTTATACATTTCTATAGCTTTTTTTTTTTCCCACTGTAGTTGAGGTGTTTGTCAAGGTTTTGGCAGTGCTAAAGGTTTGGCAGTGTTAGGTTTTGGTAAATGATTAGCCATGTAATGGTTTTAGGAAAAGTTTAGTAGTGTTTCAGATTGGTAAAGGTTTGGCAGTGTTAAGGTTTTGGAAAAAGTGTGGCATAATTGAGAGGTTGGTAATGTTTTGGCAGTGTTATACATTTGTAGATTTGGGAAAGGTTTGGTATTTTTAAGGTTTAAGTAAAGGCTTACTAGTAGCATTGTTGTGGTTATGGCAGTGTTAAGGTTTTGGTAAAGGTTTGGCAGTATTGAGGGTTTGATAAAAATTAATCAGCATTAAGGGTTTGGTAAATGTTTGGCAGTTTTAAGGTTTTAGTAAAGGCTTAGCAGCATTAAGGTTTTGGTAAAGGCATGGCAGTGTGAAGGTTTTGGTAAAGGCTAAGCAGTGTTAAAGTTTGGCAGTTTTAAGGTTTTAGTAAAGGCTTAGCCGCATTAAGGTTTTGGTAAAGTCTTGGAAGTGTGAAGGTTTTGGTAAAGGCTTAGCAGTGTTAAGGTTTGGCAGTTTTAAGGTTTTAGTAAAGGCTTAGCAGCATTAAGGGTTTGGTAAAGGCTTGGCAATGTGAAGGTTTTGGTAAAGGTTTAGCAGTGTTAAAGGTTTGATAAAGGTTTGGCAGTAAAGCTTTTAGTAAGGGCTTAGCAGTATTAAGGTTTTGGTAAATGTTTAAGCAGTGTTAAGATTTTGGTAAGGTATGGCAGTAAGTTGATATAATTTGTATATATAATAATGATATTGAAGAAACTTGGGTTTATAAAAATCTACATCAGATGTATGTTTATCCAATTAAGACTCATCAGATATGCCAAACCCAAAACATTGGAAGATCATTAAAAATATTGCGTTATATGAGATATAAGTTGTTTTGGTGTACAATTAAAAGTACTATGATGTAAGTGTCATTTGAATCTTGTTATTATCCTTTCTAGTACATCAATGGCCTTGACATTGACCTGTGTGAGCATGTGCTATTATAAGAAATCACATGAAAATGACAGTTGCTTGCTTACAAAAGATCACAACAAAGTAAGGCAGGAAAACTACTAAAATTTAAATGCATACAGTTCCATTTTGAAACTCTGAAAGAATGTCTTCTTATTTCAATTGTATCTAACTCTGGGTAATATTTGTTTATAAATTATTAGTTATTAGGCCATTAATAAAATTTTGTTATATTACAAACTGTTAAGTTGGGCCTGAACATGTACATGTATACAAAAATTGTATTTGTATAGATTCTTTAACTTTTAACTTTATTTTAAGGATATTTTTCTACAAAAGTGGCCTAGTGGTTAGTGTAGTTAGTAATCTTCTATTTATCAAATGCCTGTCAACACTGGGATTGTGAGTTCGAGCCTTACTGCAGGCAGTGTGTGCTTAATTCCAATCCTAATTGATACCCCTAATGAAGGGGGTTTTACCTGATAGGCCAGTGTCCTCCCCCTAGTAATAACTGGATGCCATAATAGCTAAAAAATTGCTAAAAAATTAGGTTAAACCTCATTCAAACAAAAATTGGCAATCCTTGTCAATTAAGATTGTTGATGGTAATACATCTGTATACCTGTAATATGGTGCACCACTTCTGGTGACCTTTTTAGCTCACCTGACCCGAAGGGTCATGTGAGCTATTGCCATCACTTGGCGTCCGTCGTCGTCCGTCGTCGTCGTCGTCGTCGTTAACTTTTCTTCAAAAATCTTCTCCTCAAAAACCACTGAAGGGATTGCTTTGAAACTTTGCATACATCATCATGCCCTCTACCAAGTTTGCCCAAATCATGGCCTCAGACCAACCAACATGGCCACCATGGCTAAAAATAGAACAGAGGGGTCAAAATACAGTTTTTTGCTTATAGTTCAAAAAGTATAACAGATACAGGAAAACCGAAGAGACATTCCTTCTTCAGCATCTAAAGCTATACAAAACACTCCATTGGGTCAAAGTTGTATGATGACTCCTTGTAGGAGTTATTGCCCTTTAATTGTCAAAATTGATGATTTTTGCCATTTTTGCCGCAAAATCTTGAAAATTATTAGAACTAGAGAAAAAGTTAGCATTGCTTAATTGTTCTGCTCTATGAGGGCTACAAAAATGACTTCAGGGTCAAGAATGTCTGATTAACCGTTTAAGAGTTATTCCCCTTGAACTGTTTTTTTTAATCGGTTTTAATTGATTTTTTAAAATCTTCTCCTCTGAAACAACTGAAAGTACTGCTTTGAAACTTTGTACACATCATCTGTCAAATGTCCTCAACCAAGTTTGCACCAACCATGGCTGCAGATTAACCAACCTGGCTACCATGGCTAAAAATTGGAGGGGGGGGGGCGGTAAAATACAGTTTTTGGCTTATATTTAAAAAAGTGTAACAGATACAGGAAAACCGAAGAGACATGCCTTCATCTGCATCAAAAGCTCTACGAAACACTCCATTGGGTTGAAGTTGTATGATGACTCCTTATAGGAGTTATTGCCCTTTAATTGTCGAAATTGTTGATTTTAGCCATTTTTGCCGCAAAATCTTGAAAATTATTAGAACTAGAGAAAAAGTTAGCATTGCTTAATTGTTCTGCTCTATGAGGGCTACAAAAATGACTTCAGGGTCAAGATTGTCTGATTAACCGTTTAAGAGTTATTCCCCTTGAACTGTTTTTAGCTCACCTGGACCGAAGGTCCATGTGAGCTATTGCTATCACTTGGCGTCCGTCGTCCGTCGTCTGTCGTCCGTCGTCCGTCGTCCGTCGTCCGTCGTCTGTCGTCCGTCGTCCGTCGTAAACTTTTTCAAAAATCTTCTCCTCTGAAACCACTGGGCCAATTTTTTTCAAACTTGGCCACAATCATCCTTAGGGTTCCTAGTTTCAAGTTTGTACCCAGGGTGTTGATCAACAGACAAATATGGCCGCTGTTACTAAAAATAGAACATGGGGGTCAACACAGGTTTTTGATCATTATCTAAAAAACTATAATAGCTATAGAGAAAACCGTTACTTCAAATTGATCAGCACATTAAGGTCTACAATAGTTGCTATTAGTGCGAAGTTGTGTATTGGCTTATTGTAGGAGTTATTGCCCTTTTTTGACGATTTTTGACAAAATTTTTGGTATTTACAATATAACCTGAAAAATATACGAGGTAGAGTGAAAGTGTAAATGGCAAAAATGATCAGCAATAAAAGCCCTACAATTCACTTGATTGGTCTGAAATTGTCAGATGACTCTTTATATGAGTTATTGCCCTTAAATGGTAATTTTTTATGAAATTTTCCGTTTTTGTCCTGTAACTTTAAAACTATAACAGCTAGAGTAAAACTGTAAATAGCAAAAATGATCAACAATACAAGCCCTACAATTCACTGTATTAGTCTGAAATTGTCAGATGACTCCTTATAGGAGTTATTGCCCTTAAATGGCAATTTTTTATGAAATTTTCCGTTTTTGTCCTGTAACTTGAAAACTATAGCAGCTAGATTGAAACTGTAAATTGCACAAATGATCAGCAATAAAGACCCTACAATTCACTTGATTGGTCTGAAATTGTCAGATGACTCCTTATATGAGTTATTGCCCTTAAATGGTAATTTTTTATGAAATTTTCCGTTTTTGTCTTGTAACTTTAAAACTATAACAGCTAGAGTAAAACTGTAAATAGCAAAAATGATCAACAATACAAGCCCTACAATTCACTGTATTAGTCTGAAATTGTCAGATGACTCCTTATAGGAGTTATTGCCCTTAAATGGCAATTTTTTATGAAATTTTCCGTTTTTGTCCTGTAACTTGAAAACTATAGCAGCTAGATTGAAACTGTAAATTGCACAAATGATCAGCAATAAAGACCCTACAATTCACTTGATTGGTCTGAAATTGTCAGATGACTCCTAATATGAGTTATTGCCCTTAAATGGTAATTTTTTATGAAATTTTCCGTTTTTGTCCTGTAACTTTAAAACTATAACAGCTAGAGTAAAACTGTAAATAGCAAAAATGATCAACAATACAAGCCCTACAATTCACTGTATTTGTCTGAAATTGTCAGATGACTCCTTATAGGAGTTATTGCCCTTAAATGGCAATTTTTTATGAAATTTTCCGTTTTTGTCCTGTAACTTGAAAACTATAGCAGCTAGATTGAAACTGTAAATTGCACAAATGATCAGCAATAAAGACCCTACAATTCACTTGATTGG
Source organism: Limnoperna fortunei (assembly GCA_944474755.1). Classification (NCBI taxonomy): domain Eukaryota; kingdom Metazoa; phylum Mollusca; class Bivalvia; order Mytilida; family Modiolidae; genus Limnoperna; species Limnoperna fortunei. The sequence goes on along the minus strand of OX104120.1, from coordinate 35,686,092 downwards.
TCTGAAATTGTCAGATGACTCCTTATAGAAGTTATTGCCCTTAAATTGCAATTTTTTATGAAATTTTCCGTTTTTGTCCTGTAACTTAAAAACCATAGCAGCTAGAGTGAAATAATAAATTGCAAAAATGATCAGCAAAAAAGCCCTACAATTCATTTAATTGGTCTGAAATTGTCAGATGACTCCTTATAGGGGTTATTGCCCTTAAATGACAATTTTGTTAAGAAATTTTCCATTTTTGTCCTGTAACTTGAAAACTATAGTAGCTAGATTAAAACTGTAAATTGCACACACAAATGATCAGCAATAGAAGCCCTACAAATGATTGCTTAGTCCAAAAATTGCAAGATGACTCTTTATAGGAGTTATTGCCCTTTCATTATGAATTTGGACATATGAACAGTTTTTTAATTATAAATTAGTCTATAACACACCTATTAGTAGAGTAAAACTGTAAATTTCTAAAGTACCCTAAAGGACAATGCCTAAAAACCATTTAATTTTCAGAAATTGTGGATGGCACTTTATAGGAGTTATTGTATTTAACAAATTTTTTGAAGAAATGTTTAGTTTTTGCACAGTAACTTAAAAGCTATAACAACTAGACTGAAACTGTTAATTTCAAAAATTTTAATATAGTTTAAGTCATTTGGATTCCAGGTGAGCGATTACAGGCTCCTGGGAGCCTCTAGTTTTTAATAGGTTTTAATTGATTTTTTAAAATCTTCTCCTCTGAAACAACTGAAAGTACTGCTTTGAAACTTTGTACACATCATCTGTCAAATGTCCTCAACCAAGTTTGCACCAACCATGGCTGCAGATTAACCAACCTGGCTACCATGGCTAAAAATTGGAGGGGGGGGGGGGCGGTAAAATACAGTTTTTGGCTTATATTTAAAAAAGTGTAACAGATACAGGAAAACCGAAGAGACATGCCTTCATCTGCATCAAAAGCTCTACGAAACACTCCATTGGGTTGAAGTTGTATGATGACTCCTTATAGGAGTTATTGCCCTTTAATTGTCGAAATTGTTGATTTTAGCCATTTTTGCCTCAAAATCTTGAAAATTATTAGAACTAGAGAAAAAGTTAGCATTGCTTAATTGTTCTGCTCTATGAGGGCTACAAAATTGCCTTTAGGGTCAAGATTGTCAGATTAACCGTTTAAGAGTTATTCCCCTTGAACTGTTTATTTTAATCGGTTTTAATTGATTTTTTAAAATTTTCTCCTCTGAAACCACTGAAAGTACTGCTTTGAAATTTTGTACACATCATCCGTCAAATGTCCTTAACCAAGTTTGCACCAACCATGGCTGCAGATTAACCAACATGGCCACCATGGCTAAAAATAGAATGGAGGGGGGGTAAAATACAGTTTTTGGCTTATAGTTAAAAAAGTATAACAGATACAGGAAAACCGAAGAGACATGCCTTTATCGGCATCAAAAGCTCTACGAAACACTCCATTGGGTTGAAGTTGTATGAGGACTCCTTATAGGAGTTATTGCCCTTTAATTGTCAAAATTGATTATTTTTGACATTTTTGCCTTAAAATCTTGAAAATTATTTGAACTAGAGAAAAAGTTAGTATTGCTTAATTGTTCTGCTCTATGAGGGCTACAAAAATGACTTAGGGTCAAGATTGTCTGATGAACCGTTTAGGAATTATTCTCCTTGAACATTTTTTTAATCAATTTTTATGATTTTAAAAAATCTTCTCCTCTTTAACCCATTAAAGGACTGCTTTGAAACATTGCACACATCATCTTTAGGACGTCCTCTACCAAAATTGTGCAAATCATGACACCTGACTACCTATATAGCTACGTTAGCTTAAAATAGAAAATGGGGGGGGGGGGGGGGTCAAGAGAGTTTTCGACTGATAGTTAAAAAAGTATAACAGGTACAGCAAATTTGAAGTGAACCTCCCTTCTCCCTCTAAGCATCAAAAGCTCCTCCTTATAGGAATTATTTCCCTTAAAAGGTTAACATTAATGACTTTTGCAGAAGTGTTGGGCAATTCCTTATAGCAAAGAAAAGCTGGATAGAAAAGGGTTGTTTGGTTTCAGGTTCAGGTGAGCGATACAGGCTCCTGGGAGCCTCTAGTTTGTTGATCTAGACTAATGGTGACCAGTTAGTCAGTTCACACTGTACACTTAATTCAAATGTACATGTCCAGTATTTTGTACTGCGTTATGTCCTCACTAGGAGGTCCTCACTTTGATTTCACCAGCATTGCTGCCTTATCATTTAATTAAACGGTGAAGCAATGTATATTCAATGTTTTCTATCGTCACCCAAATGTTTGAAGAATAGAAAATCCACCTTAACTTTACAAAGTACTATTTATAGACATATACAATGTAAGAATCAGCTTGTTTATATGAACTTTGATCTAAGTGGTCAAAAACTGGATATAACAGAGATATTGAATATACATGTACTACCGTATAAGTGGTTTTTTTCGTGTGTGGAAAATTTAGCGTTTTTGTTAAAAAACTGTGTGAGTTTATTTTGGCGTAATGTAATATTCGCGGTCAGTAATAAGAATGAATAACTCTATCATTTGTCCTAATATTTCGCGCATTTTTATTTTCCTGTTCCAACTTTTACCGCGAATATAGCGAAAATTAAATCACCGCGAATAAAACCACTTATACGGTACTCTGTACATGTATATGGAATTACCTGTACTTTTATTTCATTGCTAATTCTATCCACATTAAGCACATTTGTATTTCTTATAAATAAATGTAAACAGAGTTTTATTTTTGTTAGTTTATTGCATTTTTATTTCTTATAAATAAATGTAAACAAAGTTTCATTTTTGTTAGTTTATTTATACATTTGTATATAACGTAATGTTTCCCTCTGACATGAGTCCACTCCTGTTGTAAGACCACTGTGCTGATTGGGTGGCCTTCAGTTCAGTTTGTCATTGATGAGAAGTAGCTAGGTTAAAAAGTATTGCTCAACAAACTTAAGGGAGTGTATGCATAATCTTTTAACTTCACAAAGCTTAAGCAGAGAGGATTGATCAACCTACACATTTGATACCCGTTATTGTTGAAACGTTTATCAATGGTCTATGTAAACAAACACTCAAATTTTTGGTCCAAAAGTACTACTTCTTTAAATGTACACATATCTTGGAATAATTTTGTTAATATTGACTATGCCCCATAGTAGTGGTTATATTTTGATCAGTGAATGTGGGCAGTAGGTTAGATAATCAACGACAATGTGACCACTATAGTCATCAGAATGTGAAATACGGTCATTAGATAAATATTGCATCAAGGTAAATGACACCATTTTGTTGTGATAATGGTTTTTATCTAACCACGGTAATTAATATGCATAAAAACATGGCTACCTTGTTATCATATTTGTTTACAGTGGTACAAGGATATACATGTATGTGTTATCTATCAACCTGACATCTTAATTTTCCCGTATTTTTTGGACATAGTATATGCAATAAATGTAACACTGGTACTACGTCCGTTACCGTAATTAGCCATGTATTATACACATTGATGTATTGTATGCCTCAGTGTCCGACTGGTTAAGGTAGTTCGTCTACTAGTAGGTGGTCTGTTAACACCGATATTGCATGTTCAAGTCTCAATACAGGCTGACTTCAATCTTAATTTATAAGGATTGCCAGTTTTCCTACCTAAGTTTCGGTGTTTTTTCTCCTCCGGCTTCCTCCACCAATAAAAACTGGACGCCATGATATAGCTGAAAAATTGTTAAAGGTGCTGTTAAACACTATTAAAGCAAACATGAAAACAGGACCTGAAAAATTGATATGTGGCATAAAAGAAGTCATTTTCTACACAAAACTTTATTGCTAAATCAGAATGAAGAGAGTAGAAATAAGCTTTGCCTCTTTGTTTCCAGAATTCTTTACATGAATAATTCAGTTCTTCTTTCAAAGTAATCTGTATTACTGTATCTTCCAAAGTGTTATACCTGAAGCTTCCAAGCAATAGTAATTATATAAATAAGACATTGATTCTGATTGGACAAGAGTATTAACTTTATGGCATCAAACCCAAGCTTGACGTTTGATATTAACACAAAACATTTGTTATTTCTGATAAATAAATTCTTTTAAATTTAATCTGTTAAGTCAGATTCCGACTGCTGTAAAGATAATCGTCATGTACATGTATGTTAAGATTTGCCAACATCAATCTGTGATTTGATGGTGGAAAATATAACATTTGTGTTTAGAACCAGAGGATATTGTTTCATACCGTGTTTCTTTTGATGACTAAAACAATCCATTTTTTTTTCATGTATACATGTTCATTACAGCTTAAGTGGATTATCAAGTCTTCATTCATTCTGCTGGAGTAGAAAAAGGTTATTGAATATACCCTTATTTTCCAGATTGTGTAATGATAATATATATTGATCCCAGTGGACTTATATTATTCCATTTCCCAATCTTGTCACATGTAGAATACCTTAAGCATTTAGAGTTAAACGCCACTGATGAGTCTTGAATAGACGAAACATGCGTCTGGCGTAATGAATTTGTCACCTTGGTAATTTTGATAACATTTTATTAGTATATTAGAACAAAGCCAAGTTAAAGCTTACCAGCAGGCAGCGGATGGTAAAGGCAATATAGACAAATTTTAAAGTTCAGCTATATATTTGAGAAAAATCAAGATCAATATTTTATGATTTGTTTACGTCATTTATTTATATTGACACTCAGTGACTAAGGCCATTCGTTGGTCAGTCTGTGTCTATAATTTTGACAAAAGCACAGTCATTTGTATCGTTATACTAGTATAATCTTCTAGACTTGTATATATGATCTTCTGTGTACTGCTGTTAAAACCACAGGGTAGAGCTCCATACAGTTGATGACACTTAATACATCTGAATGTGTGGAGAATTTAAACCTATCTATAATTCACCATTATCAGAAACTGACCATCATTTATATTCATTGTTTGTTGTCCAGTCCACCTTTTGATGATGGAATTAGCCACTGCATTGAAACCTCTGGAAATAATGAGTGTACTTGTTCAGATACATGTACTAGTATCACTGAAGGTTTGAAGTTTTTATTACAAAATATTTGAAAATATAAACAAGATTTATTATCATTTATATCTGAATGGCACACTTCAACAATGCTATTTTTTCATCTTATATTTTAACTTTTTTTTTTTTTAGATGAAAATAACTGTCAACATTACATGTAGCTGTAGTTGTTTTCTTGGGTATATATAAATAGTAAATAAATATTTTTCTTTAAAATTTATCTATATTTCTAACACAGGTATTTTAAAGGTAAAAAGCAGATTATGATAATTAAGTCATTTCAGTAATTTCCATTGGATGCTGAATATATCCGCCTTTAAACAAAGAAATGATAAAATAAGGACAAAATACAAAGATTCTAAACAAGAACATGTTTGCTTTATGACTACGTTTTTTTAAATGTCATGGTACAAGGTTAACTGTCTGTGACAAGATATTTATGTAATGAATAGTCTTAGTTAATGTGTTCTGGATGTGTCTTTTGTGTACTGATTTTGTATATACCTTGATATATAAGGAAATGATGTCTCCAATATTCTGGGCCAGGGGGACATTGGGTTCTCCAGTTTCCTGCCAATATTCTGGGCCAGGGGCACATTGGGTTCTCCAGTTTCCTGCCAATATTCTGGGCGAGTGGGACATTGGGTACTCCAGTTTCCTGCCAATATTCTGGGCCAGGGGAACATTGGGTACTCCAGTTTCCTGCAAATATCCTGGGCCAGGGGCACATTGTGTACTCCAGTTTCCTGCCAATATTCTGGGCGAGGGGGACATTGGGTACTCCAGTTTCCTGCCAATATTCTGGGCGAGTGGGACATTGGGTACTCCAGTTTCCTGCCAATATTCTGGGCCAGGGGTGCATTGGGTACTCCAGTTTCCTGCCCCTATAAGCAGCATGGCATGATATACATGAAAAATTACTTGAAGTGGTGTCAAACTTTTGAACAGCATCGGATATATAGTAAAATCATTTTTATTTGAAATTATTTAATTTCATTTTGTTTACTTAAGATATACAATTGTGAAAATAAGTCTTGACAATATAAAACAGCTTTTTGAGTTTTCCACATTTCAAAAGTTGAAGTGTCAAAAATGAAAGCAGTGGACCTTACAACCATGGAAAATAAATGGCTTCTGAATCTGTAATATTATGTTTCTAGACATACAAATATAGGGTGAAATGAAATTAAGGTATCCGACCCATAATTGAAGTCACCGTTTAATTTTATTTTTAGACCAAGAAATGCAGCTTTATTTAATCAATATATTACTAATTAATGATACAAATTAAATATATTGTTTTACTTTGAGTCAATTTTAACAGTTTTGAGGAAAAAAAGTTAGTTGCTCAAATAGTAGTTCCGATGTTTGCCGAACATTACTGAGGTCTGCTCCATTGACAAACAATGGACATCCGGGACACCAAATATGATCACGTGGTCAATTATGGGTCGGATACCTTAAGTTGACTTAAATTATTTAAGTTGCAAAAATTGATTTCCAGGAGTGATTAGTTCAGTCCAAAACAGAAAAATCAATACTTCAGACATATCTTATTGTGGAAGGGGCCTAGGTGTTCGAGTGATTAAGGTATGTCTACTGTTGATCACATGATCAACACTGAGGTTGCTGGTTTGAGTCTCACTGTGGGCAGGGTGCACTTACATGTAAGTCCAACTTAATTGACAAGGATTGCCAGTTTTCTAACTAAAGGTCTTGGCTTTTCTCAGGCTTCCACCTCCAAATAAGAACTGGATGCCATGATGTAACTTAAAAAATTACTAAAATAGCTAAAGAAATTAAAAACCATTAAAAAAAACCAAAAAACAAAAAATCTAACTGTAGACTTTCACTCTAGTTTGTTAGCACTGGAAAAATCTTGTCCAGCTTAGTAGTCTTGCAGTAGTTTGTTAGCACTTCAAAGATTCTGCCCAGTTTGATAGTCTAGCAGAAGTGTGTTAGCACATCAAAGATTCTGCCCAGCTTGATAGTCTAGCAGAAGTGTGTTAGCACATCAAAGGTTCTGCCCAGCTTGGTAGTCTAGCAGTAGACTAGCGTGTTAGCATTTCAAAGATTCTATTCATCTTGGTAGTCTATCAGTGGTGTGTTAGTACTGCAAAGATCCTATCCAGATTGGTATCTGGCAGTGGTGTATAAGCACTTCAGAGATCCTGCCCAGCTTGGTAGTCTAGCATTAGTCTGTTAAAAGTGCCAAGCTTGATAGTCTAGCATTAGTGTTTTAGCCCTTTTACACTTAATTGGTGGTCTAGCAGCAGTGTGTTTATAAGCACTGTCAAGCTTAAAATTCTGGCATTGGTGTGTTGGCACTGCCAGGCTTGGAAGTCTAGCAGTAGTGTGTTAGCACTGCAAAGCTTATTAGTCTAGCATTGGTGTGTGATTCACTGAAAAGCTTGGTAGTCTATCAGTAGTGTGTTAGCACTGTCAAGCTCGGTAGTCTAGCAGCAGTGTGGTAGCACTGCCAAGCTTGGTAGTCTAGCAGTAGTGTGTTAGCACTGCCAAGCTTGGTAATCTAGCAGTGGTGTGTTAGCACTGCCAAGCTTGGTAGTCTAGCAGTGGTTTGTTAGCACTGCCAAGCTTGGTAGTCTAGCAGTGGTGTGTTAGCACTGCCAAGCTTGGAAGTCTAGCAGTGGTGTGTTAGCACTGCCAAGCTTGGTAGTCTAGCAGTGGTGTGTTATCGCTGCCAAGCTTGGTAGTCTAGCAGTGGTTTGTTAGCACTGCCAAGCTTGGTAGTCTAGCAGTGGTGTGTTATCGCTGCCAAGCTTGGTAGTCTAGCAGTAGTGTGTTAGCACTGCTAAGCTTGGTAGTCTAGCAGTGGTGTGTTATCGCTGCTAAGCTTCAGGTAGTCTAGCAGTAATGTGTTAGCACTGCCAATCTTGGTAGTCTAGCAGTAGTATTTTAGCACTGCCAAGCTTGGTAGTCTAGCAGTGGTGTGTTATTGATGCCAAGCTTGGTAGTCTAGCAGTAGTTTGTTAGCACTGCCAAGCTTGGTAGTCTAGCAGTATTGTGTTAGCACTGCCAAGCTTGGTAGTCTTGCAGTGGTGTGTTAGCACTGCCAATCTTAATAGTCTAGCAGTAGTGTGTTGGCACTGCCAAGCATGATAGTCAATCAGTTGTGTGTTATCACTGCCAAGCATGGTAGTCTAGCAGTGCATGTCTTGTTCTTGTCATGATATCACTCAAATTTAAAAGGAGACATACAAGTAAAATTAACGTGTCTTACTTTGTCATTATATAAATAGCTGAACATTACTTACCTGGCCTTGAACAAAATATATTAAACTCATCAAATAAAAGGATGTTTTAGTATTGTCACACTTGAGTAAAGAGAAAAACAATTGCAGTTTCCATCTTGTTTATTTATATTTTTAGATCTTAATCTAAATTTAATTGAAAAAAAAGTTCTGAATCTGCTGTTTTTTTTAAAAAGCATTATCTTTGCATTGTTTTATTCTTGAATAAAATATTTTTCATTCACTAAAAACATACATTGTATAATTAATGGGTACATGTACATGTATTTAATATGGCCATTATATTTAAGGAGCAAACTTAGAGGGAGCATGTAACAAGCTATTTAAAAATGTGAAAGAAAGCATTTTTGAACTCTCCACCATTCACTAAACATGCCAAAGAAGCTTGTCTATGACACAAGTTTCCTTAAACTTTCTTTTTAGACTATTTTTTTAACCTGTCATGAAAATGCAATACAATAATTATTTAACTAAAAATTATTTTCTTTCCAAAAAAAAAATAAATAAAAAAAGAACCATTTCTATATAAAGAATATTTTTTATTAGAACTATATTATTTTTTGAAAAAAAAATGTATGCCATAAAACAAGGCAATTGTTGTCATCAATAGTCTACAGCATATAATCTCTTTGCTGCATAAGCATGACCACAAATATACAAGTTGTTGTTGAAAGATTTCAGTGGAAAGAGGTTTCAGAAGACAAAAGTCCTATATATTTGGTTGATGGTTGAAATTGATTGATTCATCGTTATTACATGCCAGTTTAATGTCTGCTACACGAAACAGCTCGGGTTGAGTTGTTTGTTCATCTGTTTATAGTTGTGAGCAAAAATTCTCACTTGTCTACCATGGTCATACCTTCTGGGTGGACAAAGTATCTCATTTTTGGCCAGGTTGCATGAAGTCAAACCTGGTTATGGTATGGTTAAGTTGGGCGGGTGGGCGGCTTTGAAAATAGGGCATCTATCTTGTGTAATCAACTCTGTTACAGATTTAAACCCAGGGCAGATCTCTGAAACTTTGCTGAAAGATTGCACATGTATTGAAGTTGTGCACCTGCTATTAAGGAATTGTTCCAGGAATTTTTTCCTAATTTTCCAGACTTGGAAAATTAGTTACTTTTCATAACATTTGCAGAATATAATACCTATTTTGAGTAAATAACTCCTCTTAAATTTTTTTTACACAGACCCAAAACCTTCTTCCAACAAATTATAAACTATTCCAATTTTATTGGCTCCTATATATCTGGGCAACTGGAAAGTCATAAATTGTAGTTTGCATTCCATCACTAAATTCACAAAAAAAGTGGACAACTAACAATACCCTCCTCTTTTCAGATAATTGTCTACTTTTTTGTCACTTGTTAGACAAATTATTTTTATCAATGAAGAACGACAATAGATTTTATCTTTTCAGGCAAAAATCTTGGTTATGACAGCGATTACTTGGATATTGACCTGATAGCGGAATATTTACAGAATGATAAGACGTAAGTTTTTATTTACTTTCTCAGATATTTTCAGCTTCACTGTGAGAAAAACACTTTAAAAACACATTGGTGACCACTTTTTAGCTGGATATTACAACTATTAGTATTTTTTCCGTACATGTGATGCCAAAAAATATATCGGTACATGTACACTGAAGATGTATCTCCCGGAGGTTACAAGTTCTTCAGTCAAAAACATTAACCTTCCCTGACTGTTATGTTGGCTTTGGTGTCAGTAAACCAGGATATTTGTGCAGTATTATTATCATGTTTATATATATAAATTGTAAATTAGTGAAAAGAATTTAAAAAAAGTAAGGTTGAGCTGTTACCATCATTTTCGTCCCCTTCCATTTTCCATAAATTTACACAGTTCTAAAAAAACTCTTTTTTTGGAAACACTTGGCTAATTTTAGTCAAAGTTTAGTCAGATTTTTTTTTACTTTTTGCTACAAACATTGCCACCAGGAGAGATCATAATTCTATATATTGGCTGAAATTGAAAAATTTTCTCTGGAAATACCAGGCCCAAAAAAATGTAAAAAAACATGTAGGAGTAATGCTTTTAAGTGATCTACTTATAAATTTCCCCATGTCTTGCCGGTTGAACTTTCAAGATTTCTAGCATAAAAAGTTTTTGTTTTCTAGACATCTACTAACAAAGTAAGCACTACAGTGGCTCTTTTAAGACAGCAGTTTTACAATTAAGTAAAATATGAAATTCATCTCCAATAATCCTTGTGAAATGACAGGAGCTAGGGTTCATAATCAATCACTTTTTATAAAAGCGTACTGTCAGTGTAAGTGTTTTATAGATAGTTTAAATTTCTAAGATTTTTCAAATTTTAATTTGTCTTCTTCTATCCTAATGAACCATTAGAATGTATAAACAGCCTATTGATGAGGCCTTAATTATGCCTATCAGTTCACGATAGGATGTTTAATTTCCATTTCCGGACTGGTTCAGATGTAAAGAAATAAGCCTGATTCATACATTGGGAATTTTTTTAAAAGAAAATGTTTATTTAAGATGTTCATGATTTTAGAACAAGTGTAAATATTTTGATGGTGTGTCACTCGGTTTAATAACCAATGTTTAAACAAATATTCAATCAGCTTTTTAAATATTTATATATTCTCCATATTGATTAACCTATTGAGGTAATTTATATTAATTCTACATTTGAAAACAACATTAATCATTGAACATGGCGTCATGACATGTGGCATTTGTGGCATTTGTGTTATAAGATTATTCGGCATTGGTGGCGGCATCATGACCAGTGGCTATTTACCTGGTAATGAGACATCAAGAATCTTAATCAGTAATTAACAGCTGTTTAATCAACTTAGAATATATAGAAATAAAACATATGGTCGAATAAGATTTTGCTTTGCTGACAAGTATTTCTGGACTTTTCATATATATGTACTTGAAAATACGTATATAGTTTTTGCATTCCAACGTTTTAAACTTTTTATATGAATAAATTTATAATTTACCAAAAGCAAGCATTTAGAAGAAAGAATGTAGAAAGGAGAAGTAAGAAATGAGAAAAAGAAATTGGAATGTAGGATTAAATATGTAGAATCAAGGAAGAATGATATGTGATAAAAAAGAAAAAACAAAATAAAGATTGATCAATTTTAAATAAAAAAATTCCGGTAAAGATTTAAGAAGTAACAATTAAGTCTTAAGGATTAATTATGACAAAATTATGTTATAATCATAAAGAATTTTGAAACAGATGGTTTTTGATAGAAAAATTGTATATTCTTCAGTCCCCATTTGGACTAAGTATGTCACATAATGTTCTAATCATTAAGTATTTTGACACAGATGGCATTCCATAGAAAAGGTGCATATAACATTGGTATTTCAATTAGCCTGTTCTTGCCTGCTGAAATATTCCCCAAGAGCATTAAATAACAGTCATTCAGTCAATTGTACCACTCTATAATGTTAAAATACATGTTTCAACTGCCTAAACTCAGAATTACATTAACCACTGGAAAACTTTATAAAATATTACCGCAGGTCGGGGGTTCTCTCCGGGTACTCCGGCTTCCTCCCCCAATAAAAACTGGACGCCATGAAATAGCTGAAAAATTGCTGAAAATGGCGTTAAAACACCATTCAAACAAACAAAAAATATAAAATATTATATATAACAAAGTCAGAACCACACCAGAACAACCAAAGACAGGACAACTAAACACAACAAAGACAGGACAACTAACCACAACAAAGATGGGACAACAAACCACAACTAAGGCAGGAGACAACAGACCACACTAAAGATGAGACAACAAACCACAACAAAGACAGGACAACAAACAACAACAAAGATAGGAGACAACAGACCACACCAAAGATGGGACAACAAACCACAACAAAGACAGGACAACAAACCATAACAAAGACATGACAACAAACCAGAACAAACACAGGACAACAAACCACAACAAACACAGGACAACAAACAACAACAAAGACAGGACAACAAACAACAACAAAGACAGGAGACAACAGACCACACCAAAGATGGGATAACAAACAACAACAAAGACAGGAGACAAGAGACCACACCAAAGATGGGCAACAAACCACAACAAAGACAGGACAACAAACCATAACAAAGACAGGACTATAAACCACAAAAAAGACAGGAGACAATAAACCACAACAAAGACAGGAGACAACAGACCACACCAAAGATGGGATAACAAACAACAACAAAGACAGGAGACAACAGACCACACCAAAGATGGGCAACAAACCACAACAAACACAGGACAACTAACCAGAACAAAGACAGGACAACGAACAACAACAAAGATAGGAGACAACAGACCACACCAAAGATGGGACAACAAACCACAACAAAGACAGGACAACAAACAACAACAAAGACAGGACAACAAACAACACCAAAGACAGGACAACAAACAACAACAAGGACAGGAGACAACAGACCACACTAAAGATGGGACAATAAACCACAACAAAAACAGGACAACAAACAACAACAAAGACAGGAGACAACAGACCACACCAAAGATGGGACAACAAACCACAACAAAGACAGGACAACAAACAACAACAAACACAGGACAACTAACCAGAACAAAGACAGGACTATAAACCACAAAAGACAGGAGACAATAAACCACATCAAAGATGGGACAACTAACCAGACTAAAGACAGGACAACAAACCTCACCAAAGACAGGACAACTAACCAGAACAAAGACAGGACATCTAACCACAACAAAGACTGGAAAACAGACCACACCAAAAACAGGATCACATACTACAACAAAATAATACACAAGCAAAAATAAACCCCAGACAAGCCAATAAACTAGGGCATTATAAACTAGTTTTTAACTGTCACATTCAAATTTTGTTAAGGTTTCTTTAAATATCACTTATGTAATATTCCCAGAAAATTATTACCTTTAGACATTTAAGATAGATTTGTACCATGATGTTCCATGGAATAATAAATAACCATTTATTAATTGGATATTTTTATCTGGAAGATAATTTGTGCATTATGTAGACACAAATTGTCTTAAACATAATGTTAGAATTCTTCATGCATAAAAATTACAATATGTACAACATGCTTGATTAATTACCAATTCTATAATTACACTTATGTAAAATTACAGTAGATACATCATGTTATCTCTGAAAATAAAAAATCTTGAAAATTTAGTCAAACAATTGCTTAATGTAAAGACTATTATCAAAATATTGAACTTAATGGATGGTACTACAGAGCCAAAATGACATTCTGTGCTAAAATTACATATGACATCTATTTTCTAAACTGCAAGGTGTTTTAAATTGCTAAATAATTTTGAAGAATTAAGTAAGAGCAAACCAATTGGGGAGGGAGGGGATGAGAATCTGCAGTATACATATTAACTTGATGTGGCATTAAAATGATCAAATGATTGTCATGTCATTTTTTTATTTGAGGACATTTTTTAAATTGGAACAGCTTCATGCCTAATGAGGGACATATATTTACTTCAAAGCAAATATTGTCCTCTGTTACTGTTCTGTATTGTAAGGTGCAATTTTAGAAATTATGTGCAAATGTGGTAAAAGAACAAAAAAGAAAAAAACCTAGGGTACGATTATTCATTCTACATACAAATGGGCTGACTCACTAACTCACTTCAGTACTGGGTTATTTGGTAACCAGAACAGGTACCACCAAAACATGATGACTAAATGTACTGGAATAATATACATACCAAAAAGGGTTACTAGTTTGGACTTTGTTCCATTTTCATAGCAAAAGGTTACCAGGTCTAGTACCAGTAAGGACTATGTCCCATTGACAGTTTAATATTTACTTACACATTATGTGAATAAACCAAGGACTAATGTCTGTGACTAATAGACTTGTGAATTATGTATTATTCTAGCATTCATGTGTATTAATTGTTTCTTACAAACTTATATTGATGAAGCATTTGAATATAATTTTGTATTTCTATTTTTTTTCTTAATTTTTTTTATTCTATTGAAAATAAAGTAGATATGTGTGGAAAATTAGAGTTTTTGACTACTAATAAATACTGTTGAAATATATTTTTTTTAAACATGAAAGGATATGTGGTATATATGCAGCTGAAGATACTTTTAACAATGGATAAAGAAATCATCTTATTTATCAAAGATGATGTGACCAAAAATTTGTAAAAAAAAAATGCTTAATCCAGAAGAATGGCAATTTAAAAAATTTTTTTTGGTTATTTGTGTGACAGTAATTTCTGTCTCCCCCAAAACATCCCCAAAACTTAAAATTATGTTACAGTAATATTTAACTCCCCCAAAAGCTCCACAAAACTTTTTAAAATTCTGTTACAGTAATATCATACTCCCCCAAAAGCTCCACAAAACTTAAAATTGTGTTACAGTAATTTCAATCTCCCTCAAAAGCTCCCAAAACTTAAAATTGTGTTACAGTAATTTCTATCTCCCCAAAACTTAAACAATTTCCCTAGGCTATCCCTGGTCACTTTTGTTATGTGTTTTACAATTTGATGGACATTTGCATGTTTATATATCTGACAGTATAGAGCCCTACACAACAGATAGTGGAGGACACAAAAGCCAGAGATCATATATACCTGTGGAGTTTTCACCTGAGGGTTGTTTGGTGTTGTAAGATTCCACAATACATGGATCTTTTATACGTGGGAGGGGTTTCATTCCTTGGATATCCTACACAACAGAGAACTTTTATACCAGGAGGATCCTAGGTAGTGGAGGATCATACAAGCCAGAGTATTTTTGTACCCTGGGAATTCCTTGGTAAGGGATCATACACACCAGAATATTTCTATAACATGGGAATTCCTTGGTAAGGGATCATACAAGCCAGAGTATTTCTATACCCTGGGAATTCCTTGGTAAGGGATCATACAAGCCAGAGTATTTCTGTACCCTTGGAATTCCTTGGTATGGGATCATACAAGCCAGAGTATTTCTATACCCCGGGGATTCCTTGGTAAGGGATCATACAAGCCAGAGTATTTCTGTACCCTGGGAATTCCTTGGTAAGGGATCATACACACCAGAATATTTCTATAACATGGGAATTCCTTGGTAAGGGATCATACAAGCCAGAGTATTTCTATACCCTGGGAATTCCTTGGTAAGGGATCATACACACCAGAGTATTTCTGTACCCTGTGAATTCCTTGGTAAGGGATCATACACACCAGAGTATTTCTATACCCTGGGAATTCCTTGGAAAGAGATCATACACACCAGAGTATTTCTGTACCATGGGAATTCCTTGGTAAGGGATCATACAAGCTAGAGTATTTCTATACCCTGGGAATTCCTTGGTAAGGGACCATACAAGCTGGAGTATTTCTATACCCTGGGGATTCCTGGGTAAGGAATCATACAAGCCAAAGTTTTTTTATAGCCTTGGGATTTCTTGGTAAGGGATCATGCATACAAGCTAGAGTATTTCTGTACCCTTGGTATTCATTGGTAAGGCATCATACACACCAGAGTATTTCTATAACCTGGGAATTCCTTAGTAAGGGATCATACAAGCTAGAGTATTTCTATACCCTGGGGATTCCTGGGTAAGGGATCATACAAGCCAGCATATTTCTGTACCCTGGGAATTCCTTGGTAAGGGATCATACAAGCCAGAGTATTTCTATACCCTGGGGATTCCTTGGTAAGGAATCATACAAGCCAGAGTATTTTTGTACCCTGGGAATTCCTTGGTAAGGGATCATACACACCAGAATATTTCTATAACATGGGAATTCCTTGGTAAGGGATCATACAAGCCAGAGTATTTCTGTACCCTGTGGGGATTCCTTGATAAGGGATCATACAAGTCAGAGTATTTCTGTACCCTGTGGGGATTCCTTGATAAGGGATCATACAAGCCAGAGTATTTCTGTACCCTGGGAATTCCTTGGTAAGGGATCATACACACCAGAGTATTTCTGTACCCTGTGAATTCCTTGGTAAGGGATCATACAAGCCAGATTATTTCTGTACCCTGGGAATTCCTTCGTCATGGAAGATCACACAAATCAGAGAACTTGTATGTCCAGAGGGTTCCTTTGTGGTGGGAGGTAAGGCTGATGGTTATGTTCAAAATGTAAAGTTAAAATCTTCTTTAATAAACTGCCAGTTTGTTTTCTTGTATAAATGAAAAATATATGAATAATAAACATACAAAGGGGTTACATATTTATATACAAGGAGTTGTCTATTAAAATGAATCTACTGTGTAAATTTATTTTTACTGTAGGTCAAGATTTGTTTACTGTATATAGATTCATTTATCATTTTACCTAAAGACCTTATATACTTATTGTCCAGAAAGTACAGAGCTTGTTTGTACAAAGTGACATTAGGTAACAAGATGGCTGCAGGTGATTGAAGCCAACCAATCTCTGAAGATCTGTAGATAAATCAGCACCAGATTTGGTTAACATGATTCTACATGAAACTAGTTCTTCATTTTAAAAATCTTTGTTCAATTTTTCCAATGACCAAAAAAATTTTTGCTAAAAAAAATTTCTTACATAATGCATAGCTAAAAATACTGCAAAAAAACCTTTGGTATGTACAATAGTAAAATTGATGAACATAATTTGCCATTTAACAGGTGCAAAATGCTAATTACACAGCATGGTGCATGTCAGTGATTCTAAAAAAGCTCATTAACTGACATGTGATACATGATTGATGGGGTATATAGATCTTGACAACATGTAAATATATTATATAATGCTAGGTATAGTAACATGTACATGTGTTCTGGGTATTATTAAACATATGTACTATAGATGTACTATACAAATGTTTTTGGGGGTATTGAATATACATGTATCTATACACATATAGCTTCTAAGTTACCCTAGATGCAGATTGCAAGTGTAATCATAATGTACAAATTTTAAATTGCACCTCTGGGTTTTTGTTTTGCGTTGTGTATGTTTGTCTATAAAGCCTTTGACTTTCAGCTTTTGTTGTTCGATTTGATTCCTTTGCAGTTTTTTTTAAATGCATCAATCATAACACATAAACAGATAGCAGCATTTTGATAGTGATTTATGTACATAAACAGTTGTCCATTATACTTTAACATAAACATCCCACTGTGGATACTGGGCATGCTCAAGCTTAATAATTACATCTAGGATGAGCCCACAGTTTCAGTTTTACTAAATACATGTAGCAGGTATATTGCTTCAAGATGTTCAAGATGCAAACAATCAATCAGGGCCGGCTATAGGAAGTGTGGGTCTCCATTGGAAACCTGATGGCGGAGACCCCATTTATGAAATTTTAATAAAAAAATATTGATAACAGCAGTAGAAGTATTTGCCTCCAAAAAGATTGTCTTGCAATCAATAAATCAGATACATGTACATCTCCACTGTTCATGCTGTTAATACAGTTAGTGTATTTCACTTTGTTAGTTTTGGAGGTTCTTGTTGAATAAAGTACATATGACCTTAAAAGGTGACATCTTGAAATTCTTATCAGTCTCCAGAACCTGTTTGTAAAATATTATATTACAGCACAATGTTTATTTCTGATAAGTTCCTCAAATATTTTTTGTCAACACAGTGTTTTTTTCGGATAATCTGTGTCTTATCAGTGTTTATATTGACCAATTTACATTCTAATAAGACAAACATATTTTAGAAAAATGATTGAGGCTCAAATTTTGTATTTTGTGTTAACTTTGAAAATAATAGTAAATCAGAAAAAATGCATAATACAAGGAGAATAAACTTAATTAGGAATCCATAACCAACTGATTGAATGTGGGATGGGGTTGCAATTTTGAAAAAAAACATGGTTGTATGTTTTCTGGAAATTTACCTATGTCCAGATTTTGTCAGTATTTTATGCATTAAAACATTAATGTTTTCCTGGATTGTTAGATCTTTTATATTTTAATGTGTAGAAGAACAATAATAGGCACCCAGAGTTTTAGTAGGCTGGCAATTACTTGACTCATAATTGACAATTATTGCCAGTTTTCCTTCCATTGGTCTGGGTTTTCTCCAGGTATTCTGGCTTCCTCCCCAAATAAAAACTTGACACCATGAAATTGCTGAAAAATTGCTGAAAGTGGTGTTAAACACCTTCAAATAAACAAACAAACAAACAAAGTTTACCAGCTCAGGTTGTATATTACTTTCTAGGTTTCAAACAAGGGGTTTATAGAAAACCTAACTCATTAAAACTAGATCTTTCACTTGAGGTAATGGTATACTGTTTACCAGTGCCCTGGAAGATCTGTCATCAAATCAAAGGTCACATGTGAGGTCATATGTTACATCAGGGGTCAATATGGATACCTGCCATATCTCATGGATTCCACAATATCATATTCATCGTATTTGTATTTGTAAATAAATATTACAACTGGAAGGTACATAGGATATTTTGAGTAACTTAGTTTGATGAAGTCAAAGTCTGCAGTGAACTCTATACTCTATAGTCTGTAAGTTCTCCAAAATAGTCTACAGATAAAACAATGTCTGACGATCTTGACATAGTGAAAAATTGCTGATGACCATGACATACTGAAAAATTGCTGACGACCATGACATAATGAAAAATTGCAGACTGTTAATGTGCTAACTTGATTTTTTAAAAACTTGTATACAAACAAAAGCATAAATACACACTGATATTTAACGACAAATAACAGCAGGTTTAGTTGGTCAGTCTATTTACTGTACTGACCTTTTTTTATTGAGTGGACTGTAATACAATTTATTACACCTTCTTGCAGTTTTTGATGTTCAGTAGTTAGTGGATTTTGATGGCCATTTAATGTCGTTGTTATAGTGATTTATAGTCTCGATGTTATGTTTAAATTGCCTGTTGATTAAACATGGGGTGTTTTATATTACCTGATGTATACCTATATTTTTTGTTTTGATTTCGAGTTGTTCAAGTGTTGTAGCTGTCATTAAAATAACAGAAGGCGAGATGTCTTTCAAACTTGTACAAAATCTACTTAAAGACAGCACTGTCTTTGCTTACATCCATGACTGCCTGTAGCTGACCACAGCTATTGAAAACAAATAACAATTGGACTTCCAATGTTATTTTCCATACGAGGGAACCCCTAACTGATTATTATTTTGTTGAAAGAAAAAGTTAATTTAATGTTTAATTAAGACAGAATACCTTTGTTAATAATAAGGGTTTGTTCTGTGTTATCAAAAATAAAGGTTAAACTGTAAAAGTAAGTATAACCCTTAACTGTTTATGTATAACCCTTACAGTTAAATAAAACCCTAAACTGTATTGTAGAACCCCTTCTGCTAAGTAGAACCCTTACAGTTAAGTATAACCCTAAACTATTTTGTAGAACCCTTACCGCTAAGTATAACCATAAACTGTTTTATGTAGAACCCTTACAGTTAAGTTAAACTATTTTGTAGAACCCTTACCGCTAAGTATAACCATAAACTGTTTATGTAGAACCCTAAACTGTTTATGTAGAACCCTAAACTGTTCATGTAGAACCCTTACAGTTAAATAAACCCCAAACTGTTTATGTAGAACCCTAACTACTAAGTAAAACCCTAAACTGTTTATGTAGAACCCTTACAGTTAAATAAAACCCTAAACTGTTTATGTAGAACCCTAACTGCTTAGTAAAACCCTAAACTGTTTATGTATAACCCTTACAGTTAAGTAAAACCCTAATACTGATTATGTAGAACCCCTTCTGCTAAGTAAAACCCTAAAATGTTTATGTAGAACCCTTACAGGAAAATATCTAAACTGTTTATGACCCTTACAGTTGAATAAAACCCCAAACTTTATGTAGAACCCTAACTGCTAAGTAAAACCCTAAACTGTTTATGTAGAACCGTTACAGTTAAGTAAAACCCTAAACTGTTTATGTAGAACCCTAACTGCTAAGTAAAACCCTAAACTGTTTATGTAGAACCGTTACAGTTAAGTAAAACCCTAAGCTGTTTATGTAGAACCCTAACTGCTAAGTAAAACCCTAAACTGTTTATGTAGAACCCTTACAGTTAAGTAAAACCCTAAGCTGTTTATGTAGAACCCTAACTGCTAAGTAAAACCCTAAACTGTTTATGTAGAACCCTTACAGTTAAGTAAAACCCTAAACTGTTCATGTAGAACCCTTATAGTTAATTAAATCCCTAAACTGTTTATGTAGAACCCTTACTGCTAAGTGGAACCCTTCTGTTTATGTAGAAGCCTTACTACTAAGTGGAACCCTCAACTGTTTATGTAGAACCCTAAACTGTTTATTAGGAACCCTTACTGTTCATTTAGAACCCTTACTGTTAAGTAAATTTCTAAACTGTTTATATTGAACCCTTACAGCTAAGTAGAACCCTTCTGTTTATGTTGAACCCTTACAGCTAAGTGGAACCCTCAACTGTTTATGAAAAACCCCTACTGCTAATTAAAACCCTGAACTGTTCATGTATAACCATTGCAGTTAAGAAAACCCTTAACTGTTTATGTAGAAGAATTACTGCTAAGTGGAACCTTAATCTGTTTAAGTAAAACTATTACTGCTAGGTAGAATTCTAACAGTGAAGGTGGAACCATAAACTGTTTATGTAGAGTAGTGTACTTTTTAAGTAAATTGATTCCTGTTTCCCAGTACTTTCTAAGAACAGTTTATTTTTTATAAGTACTTAGAACCCTTTACTGTTTAAGTACAACCATAAACTGTGAGTTTGGAAAATATTAATAAAATTCTTATAAAAGTACACAGTATGTTGAATTTTATCATTAGACTATTGTTATCAGTACTACTCATTAAACTACTAATAAAAATCTTATATATAAAAGTACAAAGTATGTTGAATTTCATTTTTTGGTAAACTTTAATGAAATATGGTCCTTTGTTGTAAAAATCAGTTGAATTTGTATGTACAAGTGAAAGTTTTTGTCATATAACTGGAGGACAAAGCAATATATCATAGTAAAGTGTCCTTAGTACCTTGTATAATATTATATAGTGCAAGCAAGTTTAATTTCTTCCAGTTTGTTCTTAAGAAAAAAATAATCATGTCAACATGAAACAAAGGTGATTCGTAGCATCGGTGTATGAAATACTAGGTTGACCGATAGGTTTATTGTGGTACGACCTCATTTTATTTTATTGTATTAGGATATGCTATTATCTTGTTCTTGCATACTAATTAGGTTAATTTGCATACTCGATACCACTCATCAAGGTCTTTAGACAGAGAAAATATAAAGAGTTTACTATAATTGGTCTTGAGATATGCAGCATGTGTTTACATATAGTTTAGTTTATATTCGAAAGCTATCATGTACTGCATACAAATTCCCGTAAAAATTCTGAAGTGTCCTGTTTTTGCATATAACTACTTAAAATATACGTTTATTGGTTTTATATTTTTAATTCTACTAATGAATTTCTGTAGATAACATATTTTTTGTTAAACTAACATGTAACTGATAATCTCCATGAACCTTTTTCTTGTTTTTTTTTTACGAAATAGCATTTCTTGAGCCATCTATTTATAGATGTTGACTCTGTGTAAATTCTAGACCATACCCGACAGCTTGTAAAAAATTTCTGTTATAAAATCAATAATAAAAATTTATGTTAAATATGTGATTTGGTAAATTTATTAATTGCTTTTTATGCCGGGAAAGAACTGTAGCAAAACCTTCAAAGCGTACAAAGATACTTAGATGCTTGTTTTTAGGGCTAGCAGTTCATGAATCTCAAAACATGAAACAAATCAAACAAGATTTTATGTAAGTAAGATACTATGAGGTATAGAAGTCATGGGCCTTAAGAACATGTACAAGAGTATTTTAGTCATTTTTATGTCTAGTATCTGAGCCCCAGGAAAAGAAAAAAAGTGTTGTTATGGCCTCCAGGGTCTATAAATTTAAAGGAAGATACTATTTAAAGTATGAAGTATAATAACTATTAAGTAATTCTTATTTGACTTCCTTTATCCTTCAAACTATATATAACTATTTATGCGACTTCAAAAATGTATAAAATTTGATTTTCTCTTTCAAATGTATTTAAAACTTTTATTGTTTATATTTTTACCAAAGATAAAATTTCTTTCAAAAACGTTTTCTTCTACAGTCATTATTAACCAATCATGTTTAACCTGATCATTTTTGTCCTGCTTCATCTTTAACTCACAAAATGGCTGTGCCAAATGGGCTGTTTAATAGTACATGGGTACTTTCAGCACTGAAGACGGCCAGACTTTATTGAAAATAATTCATATGATATGGTTTGCCTTATAGCAAACTGTTACATAACTACATGTGCATGTTGTGTTATTGATTGATTGAATTGATTTAGGAGTACATGTCTGTCTTTCTTGTGATATCAGCTACATGTACAAGTATTAGTATATATACATGTGTTTCCACCAAATGAGTAAAAGTACATGGGTTATGGAAATTTATGTCACATTCAGAATTAAAAAAAGAACCTTTTTGTCAGTACTTTTATTTAGGAATTGAATGCATTCTTTTGAAGTTTGATAGACATAAGAGCGTTGACCGATGCACATTTGCAATCATAATGAAAATGTGTGCACGGGTCAATGCTTTCATGTCAATGAAACTATTAAAGAATGCATTTAATTGTTATAATAATATTTTATATTTCATCCTAAAAAAATGCTGAGTTCTTGATTTATGTGAAAACCATGACTGGCAGTGGTCAAGGTAGAGCATACTCCTAACTTTCATACACTTTAGAAAGTTGAGTTTTTCATTGATTGGAAATATTCTTAACCAAACAAGAGCATTGAATTATATTCAAAACATAAAAGATGTAATTATTTACTACTGAAATACACTACAGTTCAGGGGAGTTTTTCCACCTGTCAGCAGACGACAGCCCACCACTATCGACTCTTACTTCACTACAGCTCAAGGGTAATTTTTCCATCTGTCAGCAGATGACAGCCCACCACTTTCTACTCTTACTTCACTACACCTCAGGGGAATTTTTCCATCTGTCAGCAGACGACAGCCCACCACTATCAACTCTTACTTCATTACAGCTCAATTGTAATTTTTCCATCTGTCAGCAGATGACAGCCCACCACTATCGACTCTTACTTCACTACAACTCAGGGGGAATTTTTCCATCTGTCAGTAGATATGACAGCCCACCACAATCGACTCTTACTTCACTACAGTTCAGGGGAATTTTTCCATTTTTCCACCTGTCAGCAGAAGACAGCCCACAACTGTCCGTTCTTACTTCACTACCGTTCAGGGGAATTTTTCCACCTGTCAGCAGAAGACAGCCCACCATTAACAACTCTTACACTTCACTACAGTTCAGGGTAATTTTTCCACCTGTCAGCAGAAGGCAGCCCACCACTGTCCACTGTCCCCTCTTACTTCACTACAGCTCATAGGAATTTTTCCACCTATCAGCAGACGACAGTGAACACAATCCATGCCTCTTTCTTCACTACAGCTCAGTGGTAAATGTGTCTTTGCCCCCTGGTGCCTTACATGTTCCTTGTGTGCTGATAGGGGATCCCCTCTAAATGGCTAAATTATTTGTCTTAACCTAACTGTCCCTATTTTTATTCAGATAGCAGTCAAAATTTAAGTTTTCCTACTGCAGGTTGAGGGTTCTGTCCTGGTACTCTGGCTTCCTCCCCCAATGAAAATTGGATGCCAGGATATAGCTGAAAAATTGCTGAAAGTGGTGTTAAAACACCATTCAAACAAACAAACAAAATCAAAATTTAAGGCTCATTAGTTTATCCTATTAACCCAATTTGTGTGTTTGGTACGTGTTTTTGACCTTTTATTTAGCTGAAATGCGGATTGCCTGCCATAAACAGTCAGTTTGTAAGGTACCCTTCATATAGGTGACGATATGGCTGTATATTGTGGCTTGTTCTTGTCCTAAATTTACTTTGTAGCTGAAGTGCCGGACATAAAGGAACCATTCATTCATTCATTAGGCACACTTCCTACAGGGGCCTTCATGGCTGTGGATTGCGTTTAAATGTAGGATCATTTGAGTAGTAAACACTGAACATGTTTTGTTGAATGAGAACTGTATATTAAAAGCTTCATGTGTAATAATATAGAGTAGTACTGTAGTTTGTATAAGTAATACAGAGGTTTTAAGTCTTGTTTCATCCTCAGGTGGTCCTGTAAATTGTTTGCATAAGAAGTAATATCTGATTTGTTGAATTGAAATATGATCCTCTGTACTTTAATTAATATCATAAGTGTCCCCTATAGTAGGTCGGAAACACTTACACCATATATATTGTCTAAATTTAAAGTGTACTTATGATCACTCACAGAAACATTTTATAAACATGATTCTTTTGTATACGATTTGTGGTTCTTACATGATTCTTTTGTGTACTATTTGTGGTTTTTAACATTTAATGATGTTTATTTTTTAAGCCTCTATTTACAAGAATAATACACATCTAAGTCTTCTGTGCGAGACAGAAATTTTTAGTCCACACTCCTAGGACCAATGATCCAGTGCAGGATTTGGTTAATCTATCAAATAAAAAAAAATGCAGGTGATTAAACTTTGAAAGTTCATGCAACCTTATCCTATTTTGGTATTGAAGCAATACAATCATCTAACTGTTTACTTGCTAAGATCTACTTATGGTATCCTGCCTCCTGTCTATTCTGTGACTCTACTCTGGGTTAGCCAGGATCCACTATCAGTTGCTGAAAATTGCTCATATCAAATGTAATTCCATTGAGTCCATTGTTTTGATTATCAAGAATGTTTATTAGATGTAATTCATAAAGTCTGTTGTATTTGATTATCCAGAATGTTTATTAGATGTAATCCAGTAAGTCCGTTGTATTGATTATCACGAATGTTTATTAGATGTAATTCATTAAGACCATTGTTTTGATTGTCAGGAATGTTTATTAGATGTAATCCATTAAGTCCATAGTTTTGATTTACCAGTATTGAGAGTGTTTATTAGATATAATCCATTTGAGAATTTGTTGCATAAACAAATGAGTTAGGGTACAGGAAGGTTTTTTTTGTTATGCTAAACTTATGTTTTTTTCAAACCAAGAAATCAGCAGAGTTCCAAGATTTATACATGCAATTAACTCATTTTTATAATTTAGTGTAATGAGCCTTTTCACCAAAAGTGTCTTTATAAATTTTATCAACCATTTCTCCTCATGGGAAACATTGGGATATATTGCATGATATTAAGCATTTTGTGATATAAAGATATATATTTATATAGGTCAGATTTATATCCTAATTAAACATCATTTTATATGTGCATATTATAATTTGCCCTAGGAAAGGCAGCAATATTTAAGATTGAAGCATAGAAATGGGGCAATATTTATGTTGAACGCAAATAATAGGGCAATATTTATGTTGGAAGCCGAAAATTAGGTTATAATTATGTTGAAAAATGAAATGATACAATATTTATATTGGAAGCAGGAAATCGGGCAATATTTCTGCTGGATCAACATTATCAGTAAATAGGGCAATACTTGCGCTTAAAGCAGGAAATGGGGCAATATTTATGCTGAAAGCGCAAGATGATCAATACTATTTATGATGGAAGTAGTGAAGAAGGTGACTGCTATCTGATGTAAACTCAATACTTGTTTTTTTTATTGTCCATCTTTATGTTTGTATTTACAGTCTGTGTATGTGTTTGGGAATAAGAGTTATGTATTGTGCTTGTATATATTTTCTTTTTGATTGGTGGAATACATTTCTGCTTGGGGTATAACACATATGAAGAAGGGTTAGGATCCTGTAAACCAGATCAGGTCTGCACATAATGTATTCTGTCAATGTTCCAAGCCAGCATAGTATATCCTCTAAAAACTTTTTCTTTTTATTAATTGTTTTTCATCAATATTTGACCATTTGTTGTTCTGTCAGTTGTAATTAATTGAATTTCAAGGTTTATCTCCTCTTTAAATATTACCTTGACCCTCAGTCAAACTTCGTCTTAATTGTTATTTAGAAAGTTATTGTTTTATATGATGAACTATAAATGGCTGATAAATGTCTCTTTATGGATAAATCATTTCCATGTGATAATGCATATCTGTCTGAAAGAAAGTCAATGTCCTTTGTGAATAGTTAGTTATCAGTATATATTGTCCTGTTTGGGTTGCTGCATAAGATAGATGATAATAAGTTAATTTTGTTGCTAAAGGTTACATAAAGTAGGGATAATTTTCCATGGAGGGCCATGGAATAATATGCTGTGTGGTACATATAAGGGTACAGCAAACATGAAGAAACAAAAAAATTCAATTTAAATGACATTATTTTGGAACATTTTAAAATAACTGTTTTGCTGTTCAATGTCAGAGGTTTTCACCTTGAACCACAGTTTCTTCCCTCAATTAAAAACTAGATACTGTGGTACAGCTGAACAATTGTTGAAAGTGGCATGAACACCTGTCCCCCATTTATAAATGTAATAATTTATAGCCTAAATAAATTTTAATTTAAATCCAGAATTGTAGTAGTCTCATATGATTTTTGATTCTCTTGGCATTCATTTAGGTGATATCCATTTTTTTCTTCAAATTTTTAAGCTATATTCTCACAGTTTTTTAGGTGAGAAAGCAAGTATCTGGCAAGAATGCCTACCTTCATCAGAAAAATTTATCATCCTTGTCAATTCAGAAAAGAAATCGAGCACACTTGGGCTCACAACCCTTGTGTTGACATGCCATTGATTAATAGAACATGATTAACTTCCTAGGCCACTACAACTTGAAATGCTTCCAAAATCAACTTTTTATCAGGGTAGATTTTGTTATACATTTGGCCTTCGATAAAAAAATAATTGGTTTATTGTGTTCAGAATGACCTGCAACATTTCTGCCTTATTCCAAAATATCATGGTTTTAAATTTCTTGTAAACTATTTTTATTTTTTATTTCATATGATTTTCAATTGTAAATATCTTTTAAAATGGCCTTATTAAAGAATTAACTTAACATTTTAGTTAATATGAAGCAACAGGAACTATCACTTTGCTGAAAATCTTTATCAATTTATGAAGGACATCAAATGGAAATAAAACATTATTATAAAGATCAATCAAGAGTGATCTACATTTATGATTTTTAAAAATATATAATCTTTTAATGAAATCAAAGGTTTAAATAATTTCCCTAAAATCTTTCAAATTAATTTGTACAGTAAAATTAGAGTATATTAATTTTTGTTGGAAATTTGATCTTGTGTTCAAAGGCATAAAGTACCCTCTTGAACATGGTATGCATTTTTTTAATATTTAATTTTTGTGTGAAAATCCTACAATTTTCTTGTCAAAAAAATAATTTAAAAACTTCAAATTTCATTAGTTAGTAATCAGAAAAAATGTTTAATTGATACAAAAGCAATCTGTAATTATCATGTTACTGAAATATAATGTGTTCCATTAATTTTACTTGTGGTCTCAAGATGGGTGGTTATGGTTTGTTTGTTTGTTTGAATGATGTTTAACACCACTTTCAGCAATTTTTCAGCTATTTCATGGCGTCCAGTTTTTATTGGGGGAGGAAGCCGGAGTACCCAGAGAAAACCCGACCTTGGGTAGGAAGATTGGTTATGGAAGTTCCTCTACTATTGATCATGTGGTCTTTTAACACCGAGGTTGCAGGTTAGAGTCTCATTGTGGGCAGGATGCGCTTGACTCCATTCTTCATTGACAGGGATTGACAGTTTTCCTACTGAAGATCGGGGTTTTCTATGGATACTCCGACATTCTCCCACAATGAAAACTGGATGTCATGATGTAGCTGTAAAATTACTGGAAGTGACATTAAACACCATTCAAACAAACAAAAAAATAACATTTATTTAATTGAATACAAAAAGTTTCATAATAAAGCTACCTTGCAATTTATGCATAACATTTTATACATGAAATTTATAACAAAAGAATGGAAATGTTAAATGTAAAGTTAATAAAACTACATGATAGCAGTACAAAATAGGTTTATATGAAAATTGTACATAGTATATTGATCGGTAGATCACATTTTTTAAAGTTGCATCCGATTTGTGTAGTTGAGTACAGACAATACATTGTACTTAGAAAATATTACTAAGAACCTGAGAAATCCCCTGTAGGACTGGATGACTTTAATGGGCTGCTAAAAAGCAGTATATAAACTTGATCATTCTCAACTGGTTACCAAACTAATTCTAAAGGGCAGGCTCAGTTAGGTCCATCTATGGGTTTGTAACTAATTGTCCATTTCCTACTGCTCAGAAAGTCTAAGTAACCAATCAGGAGTTAGCGTCTGCAGAAAATTAAATAATGTTTCAAAATCTAAAAACCCTATTACTAAGTGTTGACGTATTGTGGAGAGTGTTTTTTGCGTGAAAAATGAAAACTGCTTACCACGTATGGTTCAGCTTATGCTCCTTTTGTAGATCAAGAATTCTACTTTTTGAAATCAATAATTATTTCCTCGAGATATTCAGCATTTTGAAATATGACAGTTTTTAAATTTTGAAAGGGCGATTTTCCATGCTAAAATTTGACCTTAATTAGAACGGAAGTGTACTTTAGGAACAATCGATTGTTGTCTTCTCGAAATCCTTCGGGTGATATCGTCTGCAGTTATGGCGGGAAAAGTCTCGCGGTTTGTCCGAATACCATTGAACGTCACGAAAGCAGACGAACATTTGTAAACATCGTAAGGTCCCTTTAGAAACAAAAATGGCTGACTTATTATTTAAAATTCCCGTAGCAAAAGTCAAGGACGATTTGTAACAACTTAACACCAGAGGCATATTATAAAACATGGACAGGTTATCGTATCTACAATTTGTCTACTGAATTTTCGTAATAAAAAGGTAAAATATAGAATAATGGAAAAATACAAGCAAACAAATTTTTCGAAGTGGGGTTGGCATTTAGTATAGATCATTTTTTATATACATGTTTAATAAGTTTCAACAAACTTTAGTGGTAGAATGGAGTGTTAGTTGATATTGCTACTTATATACTGGTAATTATGCTAAACAAATTTAGTATTACTAAGTGTGAGTAGAAGTAGAAAATGTTTAAGTCCACTCTCTAAGGTTCTGCCCATCCTTGATCTAGTGCCCCAGAATACCAAAAATGTATATGTCCTTGACCTTTTACAATTTACCACAGGAAGTAGATGTTGCACATCTAAAAACCACAATTGAACAAGATCCACACATACATCCTTTTCAAAGTGCTTCAGACTTCGGTGAACTTAAGAGACGGGATAAAGTGTGTTACACAAGGAAATAGAAAATTATATATCATGATGGAGAGTTTTATTTCTTATTTTAAAAACCTACAGGAAACTATTAAAGGATGATTCATTAATGGATCAATTTAAAATGTTACATTTTAAATTGATCTTTTTTTTAAATTAAATGTTTTTAGCTATTAAGACTGTAGATATATTTGTGATAGCACTGCTCCACTGACATTGGGTAAAGAAAAGGAAATGGGAAATTAGGTAAAATTGTGAATTAAAAAATTTACAACTTTACATTTCTGTGGCTTGAAATCATATTATTGTCCAGATTATAAAAATATGAATATATATAAAAATATTAAGAAATAGATAATTTCACTAAATTATGGGAGAATTTGCAATATAATCCACAGTGCACTAAAGCTACTACAAATTGACCAGAAATTGTATCAACATTATCCTGAAATTTTTGTGATCTCTTTTCCTGGAATCTTTGTAACATCACCTCAAGTATTGCACATGATTTTGAGAGTTTTAAGACTGGATCTTTATATCAGCTACAATTATATGTAAAAAAAATAAACTGAAAATATTTATCGAAATGTTTAAGAATATTGCATTGGGTATTTACAGGGAAAAAAACGGAATTCCCTGAAGTAAAACATTTGGGAGAACAAGTTTAGCCCAATATAACAAACCAAATTTATGATGCCTTGGAGTTATTGTAGCAAACACGAACTTGTGAAAAAATGCTATTTAATTACCGGGTATTATACTAAGTATGTCATATATTCATGGTTTGACACCACATTTCAACAGTTCCATCCTGGTAATTTGTTGCATAAGGTATAATGGTTTTGATGGATCCATCAGTATGTCAGTCCAATTCTTGTAAGCACAACTTTGTAACTACTTATCAGAATTTATGAAACTTATGAAGGACACCTTATGTAGTGCATATTGACAGGAAATTATGATTGGCTATTGTTTGTAGAGTTTCCACCCCCCCTTGGAACTTATAAAGTTTTCAAAATATTCATTGAAGCACAACTCCTCTGTAACTACTGATAAGATTTTATGAAACTTGGTAGGAATGAAGGACACCATATGTAGTTATGGATATCAATAGGAAGTTATGATAAGCTTTTTTGTACGAGTTATTCCCCTTTTAAACCTAGAAATTTCTCAAAATATTTTTTAAGCACAATTGCTCAAAATATTTTTTAAGCACAACTCCTCTGTAACTATTGATCAGAATTTTATGAAACTTGGTAGGAATGAAGGACACCAACTATAGTTGGTGTACATTGACAGAAAGTTATGATTGGATATTTCCCCTGACCTAAGGTCACCCCTTACCAAGTTATCTGGATGTTTCAGTGGAATTACAAGTTGATTGTTTGAATAGTCTTTTACACTAATTAAAGCAGTTGTTTAACTATTTCATGGAATCTAGTTTTTATGGAGGAAACCCAAAGTATCTGGTGAAAATCCATCAACTTTCTGCAAGAAATCTGTCATTTCTTGTCAATTAAGTCTGCCTGCAGTAAGGCTCGAACTTACAACCTAAGTGTTAACTAGCATGTAATCAATAGTAGATGACTACCACTTGACCAAGCCCCAATAGTACTAAAATTTACTATTAAGTTGTCATAATGAGAATTAAAGATGACCACCACTGACTGTAAACATCAAGTAATTATCTATTACTCATTAGCTACCCGTAATTGAAATTACCTGAAAATTAGAAAAACAGTATTTGATGTTTACAAGCATCTGATTAAGATATGAAGGTAAATTACACCAGAAAGTATTAAAGGTAGTTGGTGACTACATTCCCAAAATCCAACAAATCCACACAAAATTTTAGAAATATACCAAGGATAGTTGTTACTGCTTTCTAAAGTGGAGCAGAGATGTCACACAAATATTTAATTTATTAACCACTAGACTATTAAGTATTATTTCCCTTTACAGCTGGTTCTGTAGAACAGACCATTACGAGTTATTTCCCTTTACAGCTGGTTCTGTAGAACAGACCATTAAGAGTTATTTCCCTTTACAGCTGGTTCTGTGGAACAGACCATTAAGAAATAATTCACTTTACAGCTGGTTCTGTAGAACAGACCATTAAGAAATAATTCCCTTTACAGCTGGTTCTGTGGAACAGACCATTAAGAAATAATTCCCTTTACAGCTGGTTCTGTAGAACAGACCATTAAGAGTTATGTCCCTTCACAGCTGGTTCTGTGGAACAGACCATTAAGAGTTGTGTCCCTTTACAGCTGGTTCTGTGGAACAGACCATTAAGAAATAATTCCCTTTACAGCTGGTTCTGTAGAACAGACCATAAAGAAATAATTCCCTTTACAGCTGGTTCTGTGGAACAGACCATTAAGAGTTATTTCCCTTTACAGCTGGTTCTGTAGAACAGACCATTGAGATTTCCCTTTACAGCTAGTTCTGTAGAACAGACCATAAAGAAATAATTCCCTTTACAGCTGGTTCTGTAGAACAGCCCATTAAGAGTTATTTCCCTTTACAGCTCGTTCTGTAGAACAGACCATTAAGAGTTACTTTCATTTACTGTTGAAGGGGCCTCGGTTGCTGAGTGATTAACACCAAGATTGCGGGTTCGATTCTCACTGCAGGCAGGGTGTACTTGACTCCAATCTTAATTTACAAGGATTGCCAGTTTTCCCACCGCAGGTCAGGGGTTTTCCGGGTACTCCGTCTTCCTCCCCCAATAAAAACTGGGTGCCATGATATAGCTGAAAAATTACTGAAAGTGGCATTAAACACCATCAAACAAAAACAAACAAAACATTTACTGTTGATTGATATATTATTAAGTACTAAGGGTGACAAAATTTCCCTTTACAGCTATTTTCTACATAACAAACATTAAAGGGTTATGTCCATTTAAAACCAGGTTTTTTTTATATCAGACTATTAGGAGTTACCTCCCTTCACTTAACAAAATTTGCTATTAAGTTACCTATTTTTAGCTTCTTCCTATTAAACAGACATTGAAGAGTTATTTCCCTTCACAGCTTGTTTTGTAGCTACTTTATTTCACAGCTGGTTTCTGTATAATGAAGCATTAAGGGTTATTTCTAATTACAGGTAGTTTCTATTTACCATACTATTAAGAGTTATTCCCCTTTATACCTGGCTTTATATAACAGACTATAGAGAGTTACAACTCATTACAGCTGGTGTCTAAGTATAGAATATCCAGAATTGAAATTATTATTTATCATAATTTCCATTACACAGATTTTTGTTACAAAACACATCAAAACTTTGTAAATCTGTTCGTTATAAAAGTTGCCGAGGATTTATGTGTCCTGGAATTGTAACATTAAAACATGTGTGCATCTACAGAAAATACTGAAACATATGTCTTGTGCTGAAAAAATGAAAAAAATTTTCAATTATTTATCATTCCTTATGCATTGCATTTTTATGGTGAACAATGCATGATTAGGTTGAAATCTTTGATTTGCAGAATTTATTTCTGATCTTATGTCGATTTTCAAAGGTTCTTTTATTTATTTTGTAATTTTGTTGTCATGAAAACAGGAAAGGTAAACTACATGCATGTCTGGAATACGTCATTCCAGTTTTTTTATAAAAAATTGCATTCATAACATATTACGTTTTTTGTCACGTTTCTGATCAAAATAATGTAACAAGTACAGAAGGTCGTGCAACGTAATAACTGATACCAAAGTACTAAGTGATAAACACAGAAATCTTGTAAATTGAAATACCAAAAACGATATAGGGGCCAATGTGGCTGAGTGTTCTAGGTAGGTAGCCATGACGATATAGGTGCCTCCATGGAGGAGTTTTCTCGGTAGGTAGCTATGACGATATAGGTGCCTCCATGGAGGAGTGTTCTAGGTAGGTAGCCATGACGATATAGGTGCCTCCATGGTGGAGTGTTCTAGGAAGGTACTATTTACCACTGACATGTCAACTCAGGGGTTGTCAGTTCAAGCCAGACTTGGGCAAGTTAAGCTTGACTTCCAACTGTAATTGGTGAGGATTGACAGTTTTCCAACCAAAGTTTGTTAGTTCTCCCTTGGTATACCAGCCTCCTTCTGAATATAACTGAATGCCATGATATAGCTGAAAAATTGCCTATAGTCCACACAGACATAATATAACATATGGTATAGACCATTTTTAAGGGTAACTTTTTTACAATAGTACTCAGGTAAATAAAAGTGTAAATTTAGACATGACTAGACAACCTAGTTACATATAAGAAATAACTTATTTGATTTCATTTTGAGATAACATGAGGAAATGAAAGGATGATAGAAGAAATCGAAGCATTTGATACTGTAAGATGAGAAATTGTATCTGCTTTGTAATAGTTTTTGGAGCCCAAATCACCAAAGTAACACAAAACATTTGCTTGTTCAAACATTGACCATGTATATTGTGGTCCAGCATTTTGCTGAATAAGGAAAGTGAGGTTCTTTAAATATATAAAATTGGTCCTTGTTTGTCTTCAACTTTTTGTGGGCTACTTTTATCCAGGCAAAAAAGCTACAGTAGTCCCCCTTTTATATGATCCCCTCGCCAGCGACCCCCCGCCTCATCCGGCCAAAACCCTAATGCATTAAGTGTTTCTAACATAAAA
This sequence comes from Limnoperna fortunei, assembly GCA_944474755.1. Classification (NCBI taxonomy): domain Eukaryota; kingdom Metazoa; phylum Mollusca; class Bivalvia; order Mytilida; family Modiolidae; genus Limnoperna; species Limnoperna fortunei. The sequence goes on along the minus strand of OX104120.1, from coordinate 35,651,799 downwards.
TTACCTCTCGCGAACGACCACCCCTCAAACGCTACCAGCGACCACGTTTTCTTGACACAACAACGTAAATTCCCCTCACGAACGACCATTTTCACTGACCGGATGTTTATTTTGGAATTCTCGAATGGAATGTGATTTGGTTTTATTATCGTAAACCAGTTCGGTAACAGTTCAACGACCGGTAAACAAAATGTCGAAATCACGTAAAAGAAAGATGTTTATAAGCTGGATTAAAGGGGAAAACAAGTAGGATATTGTAGATCAGTTTGATTTCGGCATTACGGAAATCGGGTTTCTTACAAGAAGACTGAAATTTTCAACAAGGATATAATAGTACAATGTACCAACATAATCATAAATCAAAATTTACAACAAACGATGTCAAAAACTTGGGAAACTGGAAGCAGAGAGAAACCTGGATTTTTCCAAACTAAACGGAACCTTAATAAACTACGAAGTGGAACCTGGGCAGACAATAAAAGTGATAAAAATAATGATAATGCAGATGAAACAGGAACAGAAACTTTCACTGATAAGAAGACTTGGAATTCTTATATTATCATTACACATTTTTAACAGATAAAGACTGCATGAATTCTTTTTATTTTTATTTATACTGAATAATAAAATACAAATATTTATTATGTGTGATTCTTGATCACTTCGCAGTTCTTGTTGCTAATCAACCGACCAAGCTCTATAAACCTGTGTTAGTGTGTGTATATCCCCTCAAGAAAGACCACCCCCATTATAAGACCACTTTCATGACTCAGATGGGGTGGTCTTATAAGAGGGGGACTACTGTATAACGATAAAACGTAGTGACATTTTTCCCGACTTTTCTTGGAGGTGCTTTTAACTAGCACGAGTCCTACAATTTTCTTTGTAAAATGTGCAAAGTCTGTCTGTTAATGTTGACTTAAAACTTTGTTATGCTGTGTTTGATTTCTTCTTACGATATTAAAATCTAAATTTAACATTGACATATACACAGTAGCATACTTGTAAAATTACGTGATTTGCATGCTATAGAAATTTCGTTACGATAATTTTCTTACATTTTTAATTAGCATTCATGACATGCCCACAAAGTGTGATTGTGTTTAACTACCTTTAACCGTAAAACAGTTAGATGATAAAATGATACAGTTGATTTACAAGTTTACAACTCAATATAAAACTTCATTTGATTGCATTTTTGTTCAGTTTTTTTTCCATACTAGGTAGATAGAAGCTTGAACTAGGAACAAATTTGTCTAGATTTGAAGTTGTTTATAGGCAGTCAATATATGATTCATATCAAATTTACATAAAATTTTAATTCAGATACTTAAAATGTTTCAGTTTTAAATTCAATTGTCATGATTGATTCCTATTATAAATCAAAACAAAATATCTTGTATTACCTGTATTTATAGGTGATGTCAATGTTAGAAAATTTGACACATTTTTGTCATTTTCTCTGCCATATTTTTGTATAGGACTTAGATGGTAGAATGAGGTTCGAGGTTGTAGTATTCCAGTGATCAGCTGTTAGGCCTATTTGAATTTCCTTATTTGTTCTATTAGGACTTTTATCTCATGTGTCTAGCCACACATTAGGTTATTTCTTAATGTAATATTCAGAACATATATATTGGAAACCAAATGATAGTCCAGGGACAAGACTAGTTGTTACACAGTAAATGCAAAATTTATACTTTTTGATCTTTGAAAAAAATATGTTTCTTCGTTTCATGGGTTAAACAAGTAGGTATGGTACAAATCTTTCTGTGAGTGGAATTATCAGTAATTTTTTGTTTGTTGTTTGTATGTTGTGTACAAGTACTTTTTAGCAATTTTTAAGCTGTATCATGTCATTCATATTTCTATAGTGGGATGAAGCCAGAGAATCGGGTGAAGACCCGGACCTTAGTCAGGAAAACTGTCAAGTCAGGTTGCTACCAAGCACACCTTCCAACAGTAAGGCTTGAATCCACAACCTCAAAAGCACATGATCAATAGTAGATGCCTAACTACCTTTACCAGCTGGCCACTGAGGCCCCATAATTAGGCTACATCTGTGGCTTACCCTTATCTTGATGTTGTATGGTATTAATGGCATGCAAAATAAACTTTTTGTAGGTAAAATAAAATACTTTCTGTAATTAATTATGCCTTGATATAAATGTTTTATTAAGAGTAGTATAAAATAAGTTATATGTTAATTTTTTGCCCTTATATTTGTACTTATTGTTATTTGTATTTATTGATTTTTTTGGGTATGATTTTCATGAATAATTAAATTGGGGGTTTTTGTTTAGTGGACTCGTCTTTATATATTGTCATCTGGAATTCTTGTGCTTCTAAATGGTCACTAAAATATTTATACAAGTATCTGCAATTTAAAAAAAGTGGATTTTGAAAAAAAATTGCTAACTGTTGGATGCCTGAGCAGGGATTTACATGGTATAGTATGTTCAAAGGGATTTAACTCTAGTTTCCTCTAAGTCAAAGGGGAAGCAACTCTATTAGGTCTTCTGCTTCAAAATGTACTAATTGATAAAGTATATTTTGTAGAAGATAAATGAATCATATGTCATAATTATCGATTTTTAAGTCATGTGCACTGCATTTATTGGAATTTTAAACCAACAGGACCAACTATAAACACCTTACTTTACTGATGTAATTTAAATTATACACATGTGATTATACATTATGAATATCAATAATTGAAATTAAAAAAAAAAATTTCAAAATAAAAAAAATAATTTATTCAAAAGTAAGATTTACATTTACAGAAATTGAATGGTCAAGTCTGTATAAACTAGTTTATTGTTTTCTTTTATCATGACAATTGTAGTTGATAACAAAATGATTATAAATGTAAATGTTTCTATATCTTTACGCCTATATTCAAACATGAAGAGGGTGTTTCTTGATTATTCATTAATTTTATACATTTTCTCAACATCTGAAATCATTTTTGGAAAAACTTGACATCTGACAGGTGGAAAAACTTGTTGTAAATTTTGTGTGGTATAAGGGGAATAATTCAAATTTAATTTATTTACAGGGAAACAACTCTGTATGTCTTTAATAATAAAGTTTTATAATGGTGTGTCATTTAAAACGTCTTATTTGGTATTGTCAGGTATAGTTTGTTTGTCACAGATTAATCAGTCCAGCTATGAAATAATTTATTTGTATGCCATTTCTGGTGTATTACAGCACCAGTGAGGGAAGAAGCCAGAGTATAAGAAAAGAACTGATGACATTCAGCAGGACAGCTGGCAATTCTTGTCAATTAACTGAAAAAAAAAACTTTACTACATTACATTTTAAAACAAGAATGTGACTTCCTTGCTATTTTTCAGTATAATTTTAGAAATGTTTACTTAACTTTACATTTTTACATTTAATGTCTAGTAATGAAATGATCAGATTCAGGTAATTTATTAATTGTAGAATTAATACATTTTTACAGTTTTTATTTATTAATTGACCCTTATTAAATAGATATTGGGTACTCCACCAAAAAACAGAGTTGTAAATTCTTTGATGGAAATTGATTTACTGCTATTAAGGTACATAAAGATTGTGTTTAACAAAAAAGGAAAGAAATATTACTATACAGCAGTAATCCCTCTCTTATAAGACCCTTCTCACCCCCCTTTTGACCCCAGGCCATCTCTCTCTGACATCACTCTTTACCAGATGCCATCATTTCATCAGAGGTCATTTCTCACCAAAGGCCAACTCTTCATCGTAGGCCCCTTCTCACTCTTTTACCAAAGACCACCTCCTCACTGATGGCCATCCACTCACCATAGGCCACTTATCCACAAAGGCTACACATTCACTATTGGCCCCTTCTCACCAGATGCCACTTCCTTACATAAGACCACCTCCTCACTAAAGGCCATCCACTCACCAGAGGCCACTTCTCCACCCACTCACTATTGGCCCATTCTCACTAGATCCCACTTCCTTACCAAAGACTACCTCATTGGAGGCCATCCACTCACCAGAGGCCACTTATCCACAAAAGCCATCCACTCACCATAGGCCCCCTTCTCACCAGATGCCACTTCCTTACCAAAGACCACCTGCTGACCTGGAGGCCATCCACTCACCAGAGGCCACTTATCCACAAAAGCCATCAACTGACCATAGGCCCCCTTCTCACCAGATGCCACTTCCTAACATAAGACCACCTCCTAACTAAAGGCCATCCACTCACCATAGGCCACTTCTCCACCCACTCACTATTGGCCCATTCTCACTAGATCCCACTTCCTTACCAAAGACTACCTCATTGGAGGCCATCCACTCACCAGAGGCCACTTATCCACAAAAGCCATCCACTCACCATAGGCCCCCTTCTCACCAGATGCCACTTCCTTACCAAAGACCACCTGCTGGCCTGGAGGCCATCCACTCACCAGAGGCCACTTATCCACAAAAGCCATCAACTCACCATAGGCCCCCTTCTCACCAGATGCCACTTCCTTACCAAAGACCACCTGCTGACCTGGAGGCCATCCACTCACCATAGGCCAATTTTACACAAAGGCCAGAAGCAAACCCCCACACCAAAGGTTAATCTATTACATAAAGACTATTCTTACCAGAGGCCATTATCCCATCAATGGCCACATAAATTATATAATGTAGCACTTTTTTAGCTCACCTGACCTGAAGGGTCATGTGAGCTATTGCCATCACTTGGCGTCCATCGTTGTCGTCGTCCCTCGTCGTCGTCCGTCGTCGTCCGTCGTCGTCGTTAACTTTTCTTTCAAAATCTTCTCCTCCAAAACCACTGAAGGATTGCTTTGAAACTTTGCACACATCATCAGTAAAATGTCCTCTGCCAAGTTTGCACAAATTATGGCCTCAGACCAACCAACATGGCTGCCATGGCTAAAAATAGAACAGGGGGGTCAAAATACAGTTTTTGGCTTATAGTTCAAAAAGTATAACAGATACAGGAAAACCAAAGAGACCTTCCTTCTTCAGCATCAAAAGCTCTACAAAACACTATTGGGTCAAAGTTGTATGACGACTCCTTGTAGGAGTTATTGCCCTTTAATTGTCGAAATTGATGATTTTTGCCATTTTTGCCGCAAAGTAAGCATTGCTTAATTGTTCTGCTCTATGAGGGCTACAAAATTGGCTCTAGAGTCAAGATTGTCTGATTAACTGTTTAAGAGTTATTCCCTTGAACTGTTTATTTTAATCGGTTTTAAAATTTTCTCCTCTGAAATCACTGAAAGTACTGCTTTGAAACTTTGTACACATCATCCGTCAAATGTCCCCAACCAAGTTTGCACCAACCATGGCCGCAGATTAACCAACGTGGCCGCCATGGCTAAAAAAAGAACGGGGGGGGGGGGGGGGGGTTTAAATACAATTTTTGGCTTATAATTAAAAAAGTATAACAGATACAGGAAAACCGAAGAGACATGCCTTTATCGGTATCAAAAGCTCTACGAAATTATTTTTACGGATTATTTTTGACATTTTTGCCTCAAAATCTTGAAAATTATTAGTACAAGAGAAAAAGTTAGCATTGCTTAATTGTTCTGCTCTATGAGGGCTACAAAAATGACTTAGGGTCAAGATTGTCTGATGAACCGTTTAGGAATTATTCTCCTTGAACATTTTTTTAATCAATTTTACTTGATTTTAAAAAATCTTCTTTTCTTTAACCCTTTAAAGGACTGCTTTGAAACATTGCACACATCATCTTTAGGACGTCCTCTACCAAAATTGTGCAAATCATGACACCTGACTACCTACCTTGGTTTAAAATAGAAGGGGGGGGGGGGGGGGGTTCAAAAGAGTTTTCGACTGATAGTTAAAAAAGTATAACAAGTACAGCAAATTTGAAGTGAACCTCCCTTCTCCCTCTAAGCATCAAAAGCTCCTCCTTATAGGAATTTATTTCCCTTAAAAGGTCAAAATTAATGACTTTTGCAGAAGTGTTGGGCAATTCCTTATAGCAAAGAACAGCTGGATAAAAAAGGGTTGTTTGGTTTCAGGTTCAGGTGAGCGATACAGGCTCCTGGAAGCCTCTAGTTTACTTTTTATCCCCCCATAGGCCACCTCTGGCCACATTTCAGTGTACTAGAGAAGGTTTCATAAGAAAAGGAGTTTTGTAGTGGTGTATTTAGCAACAAATATGTTGTTTAAAGTTAGTTTGTGGTAACAGAAATGCTTACAATTGCTAGAGTGTTATAGTTTTTGCAATTTTGGACACAGACTACAAAAGGCACTGAAATTTGTTACATCATGAAAAGAAAAGATATATGAAGACACCAAAAATAAAATATTTGATGGCTCATAGTATGATAATTTCTAGAGTTATCTCCCATATGTAATAAAATAACATAAAATTAGAATTTAAAAAAAAATGTGTTGTGCTCTGTAAACAATTTTATTGCTGTTCTAAGTAAAATAATAGAAATGTACTATATAGAAAATGTATTAACTTGTAGACAGGATGCAATTATTTACAAAGTTAAAGTAGTTACCACTTTTATATCTTTGTGGGGAAAAACCCTTCTTGTCTTTACAGTAAAACGTGAATCAACAGAATTCAAAGTGCATGGGAGACGTTTGTACGGTAGTCAAGGACGTTAAAAAGCCCCATAAGCAATCCACCACTTTGTGGCAGATGCCCTATAGTGACCAGTCTGTACGTCTGTCCATCCAAAGCTAATCATGTCCAGGCTGTAACTTTTTTTTTAGGTAGGCTTTTGATATTTGGTATCTGGGAAGATAATATCAAGGCGATGTAGCGCATACCATGGTTAATGACCTTTGACCTTGACCTCAAGGTCGACAGGGACCACAGAGATGGTTACATCTCACTGATATCTAGTTGATACAAAATTGATTGATTGATTGTTAAATCTCTAATGTCCAGCCAGAAATATTAAAGCTATATTTAGGTAACAATCAATTATAAGTATCCAAGGGATGTCACTGGAATAAGTTCAGAATCCTTGTTAGTAAAAACATGGTAGAATTAATAGATTTAGAAAAGTTAGCCTTATTTAATAAAATATTAAAATTTGTGTTTTCTACCTTACTTTGGAACAACTTGACCAAATCCTTTTACAATTTGGGAGCACAAAACACAGATCAAGTTCCAATTGAATTGATTTCACTTTTTTATCTACAGTTATATCCCCTTTTACTGCAGCTTTAAATAAATGCTGTTTAGAGAGTGAATCTCTAATCCAATATACTAGTAATAACCTTGCTGTTCAGTAAGAGATCTTTGATTTAAATAATTTATCACATAATATTATGTAATTACAGAGGTTCAATTAATGTTTTTTTGTTGTAGAGGAAAAGGTGAACCAACACTGTGTAAGTTCTTCAGTTAACACTCCTGAAAATGAGAATGTGATAAATTAAATTATTTATCCCAAAATATGTACCTATATCTTTATTGTTTAGTTTGCATTATTTCCAAATAACAAGTAATTTATAAAATATTCATAAAATAAACTATGAATTACCACTTTTATTATATAGTAATAACTTTTTCCCATTCGATTTGGTGTAGGAGTAAAGTGCAATATATTTTCATATTTTACACTGCACCTCTGTCTTTTATGTAATTTCTGGGAAAAGTACAGATGTGTCCCAAACATCGGCTTTAGAAATTTACTGTCGTTTTGGTAAACAAACGTGTCCAAAAATGATAGACATGATCTGCTCCTGAGGGGCAAATTAGAGGAACATATGGAAGTGAATTCGATTGTTGATAACAGAAAAGTTAAAGAATTCATAAATCAACAAAAGTCAAGATTGACTGTAAACTGTAAGAAACAAAATATTGACCAAGTCTGTTGTTTTACCAACTGTACAAATTAGTATCCAAACAAACACCTATTGTGGTCCAGGCTTTCTGTATTATAGTGTAACAAGGTTACATGGAAAAAGCAATAAAGCCTCCCCAATCTGCCAGTTAAGGAAACAGTGGACAGCACAGGTGAATTAAAATCTCTGCATTGTACCTGCATGCTAATTTTTATATTTGGTACATAATAATTTTTATTTTTATTTTTTTACCAAATGTACAATGTAATTGGCAAAAGAAATCAAAACAAATTCACAGTAGATGTATTCAGTTATAATCTACTGACATGAACACATGTCTTACTTGATTTGATATAAGATGCTATAGCCACAGGGATGTTTTTACCTATATTGATCTACCTGTAGAAAACCTATTAGACCAGTGTGTCTTGATGAAGACATCATGTTATGCTAATATTTGATTTATACATTTTCATCATAATTTTATTACTTTCTTAAACTTAAAAAATAACTATGAACAATTAAAGAGCATTTGAAGATAATTTCACGTTATCTTATTTGATATTATGGCATTCAATTTCATCTTACTAATTGAAATTCTCCAATTTAAGACCAGGTATATATCTAATAGATCTTTACAAGATGTTCCAGTTTATGTGTAAAGGTATAGTTGTCAAATTTAAAAGTGTAACAGGTCGTACCACGGCTTTTGTGTTAAATGTACCATCTAGTGACGGTATTACGATGTCATAATGCTACTGGTAAAGCCCCCAGGTAGTTTGTAAAATTGATGTGAGAGAAATATCAACTTTCTGTCCTTTAACTCTCTCGAAGTCTATTGTTATAGTTTGTATAGGTATACCTTGGTTAAAATTAATATCTGGGTTCATCTAAAATCTAGATTTAGTGATAAACATTTAACTATAGGTATCAGCAGTTTAATTAACTGATTTTCTCTGCCTTCATTTGTTTTGTGAAGCTTCTAAATGACTGAGAAAGTATCAAGGTGTGTTAAATGTTTTTTTTAATGTTGATTATCCCAAGGGAATCTGGTAAATTATAATTTAATGGTGTAAAAAATGGATTTTGATCAAATTTTGTGTAATTTTTTCTAATGGATTTATTGAGCAATAAATGGGTGAGAGATGTTGGACCAGTTGTTTTAAATTCACAAAGAATGTTCAGGTATTTATAATAAAACTTATGGGCAACAGCTTGACAAACAACTATATATGTGTGTGGTGGGTGGGGGGGAGGGGTCAGGTGGGATGGATGGGGGGGGGCAGGGGGATCTTGGGTTTCCTATTTTGATGATTTGTTATGCCCCTATAGCTGTCTGAGCTATATTTGGTCGTGTACAAAAGTATATCCTAAATTTTGTTTGTGTATGATAACTGACATAGCATTGAACACATCACTTCATTTGAAAACCAACAAAGAAAGCTGAACTAATTTAACCTGTTTCAGTTTTATCATTCTAGATTTAACCTGTTTCAGTTTTATCATTCCAGAGTTAACTTATAATTAAGAAAATATTAAAATTTGTGTTTTTTACATTACTTTGGAACTTCTTGATCAAATCCTTTTCAGTTTTTGAGCACAAAACACAGATCAAGTTCAAATTTTCATTTTTTATTATCCACAGTTATATCCCCTTTAACTGCAGAAAAAAACAATCTATATGGTTTCTAGCTTAAAACTTAAATAAGCTTTGACCAAATTTGTACTTTTGAAAGGGTTTTTGGGGGTTACTTAACACATATTAAATTATAAATTTGCTCATGGTTGGAACATTTGTGTTCTGGACACAGCCCCCCCCCCCTCATCTGTTGTTCTTGGAAATTTTAGCTGTAGACAAAAATTGTTTGGATAGACAGGAAACAACAGACTTTTTAAAAGCATCTTTTTCCCCACCCCTTTTTCCTGTCATTTTAAACTATGATTGGTCCCTGATAAAAGTGGTTTAAAGAAATGATCCAGATGTGATAAATAAGAATTATAAAAAATATACATGTATAATGTATAATTCTTTTGTATAATATGACAATAGACATTATTCCGACTTTTCGACAACTTTCACATCTCAGCTCTCATGTCTTTCAACCACTTGTAAAATATTCCAAGATCCTATCTTTTATCTCTATATCTTAGAAGGCAGTAAATAAATAGGAAGTTTATTGAACTAATAAATTTAAAGAGTTCAAAGAGTTCAAAGGTCAAATGTCAAAATTCTGACCAGGTATACAGAAGTAAATATTTTTGCTGATATGTATTACAAATGCAAATGCAATAATTGGCAAAATTTAGGGAATATTTGACTGAAAATCAGTTACATGCTGTCTGACAAATTCTGCAATTGAAAGAATTGGTCCAGTGTTAGTACAATGGTCCAGTGTTTGTACAATGGTCCAGTTTTAATACAAATTGGTCCGGTGTTAGTACAAATTGGTCCGGTGTTAGTACAAATTGGTCCAGTGTTAGTACAATGGTCCAGTGATAGTACAATGGTCCAGTGTTAGTACAAATTGGTCCAGTGTTAGTACAATGGTCCAGTGATAGTACAAATAGACATGTAATAAAATAGGACCATGTATGATATCTTAAAACCAACACTTATTACCAAACTAAGCCGTGCTGCCAACCCATCAGTTGTTATTACCACACTAAGACGTCTTCCGACCCATCACTTGTTATTACCAAACTAAGCCGTGCTGCCAACCCATCAGTTGTTATTACCACACTAAGACGTCTGCCGACCCATCACTTGTTATTACCAAACTATGGCGTCTGCCAACCCATCAGTTGTTATTACCACACTAAGACGTCTGCTGACCCATCACTTGTTATTACCAAACTAAGCAGTCTGCCGACCCATCAGTTGTTATTACCACACTAAGACGTCTGCAGACCCATCACTTGTTATTACCAAACTATGCCGTCTGCCAACCCATCACTTGTTATTACCAAACTATGCCGTCTGCTGACCCATCAGGTGTTATTACCAAACTATGGCGTCTGCTGACCCATCACTTGTTATAACCAAACTAAGCTGTCTGCCGACCCATCAGTTGTTATAACCAAACTAAGCTGTCTGCCAACCCATCAGTTGTTTATGTACTCATAATTTAGTCTCCTTTCAAATGAAAGAATTTGTCATTATTGTACATATGTACATATAGCTTTTATAGGTACAAAATGTATTATAGAGAGTTTGAATTAATAAGTTTGTGTACAAACAGTTTAGTTGGTGACAAAAAAAAACCCAATAGCATGGATCACATTTTTCTGTTGTTGAATGAAGAGTTGGATTTTTTTAGAAGGGATCCAAGAAGACAGCACGTTAGAAGATTTGCAGAGAGAATGGGGTACATAGGTAGAACCAATCTCTGTCACAGTTTATCGACGTTATATATTTAGACCACAGAGCAGAAATCAATGATTCTAACTTATTGACACATTATTGTGGAGTATTTTTATTGATTAAGTTTTATTTATTATGTATTACAGGTGTCTACCTGAAGAGACTATACCCGCCATAGCCTACAGTAGACCCCTACAATCAATACCCAGTCACAGTCTCCATGTCAACAACATCAGTAACTTACCGACATCCAGTACATCATCGCCACCACATGTGACCACACCCAGCTATAATCACATGAGAACACAAGCCATATTGAATGGACAAAACCATTGCTATGACAACCCTGTGGTACACCCGTAAGTATCCCTATATTGTGGTTTTCTTTAAGTCTATGAAGCTTATATGGGAAACACCACAATTTACTATAAAAAAATCTCTGATCTATAAACTGTAAAAAGTATCAATCTATAGACTGTGAAAAAGTCTCAATCTATATACTGTAAAAAGTCTCAATATAAAGAATGTAATAAAGTCTCAATATAAAGAATGTAATAAAGTATTAATCTATTGACTGTAATTAAGTCTCAATATAAAGACTGTAATAAAGTCTCAATCTATAGACTGTAAAAAATCTCAGATCTATAGACTGTAATAAAGTCTGAATCTGTAGACAGTAAAAAGTCTCAATCTATTGACGGTAACAGTCATTATCTATAGACTGTAATAGTCATTATATATGGACTGTAATAAAGTATTCATTGTTAATACTGTAAAAAACACTCACATCTATAGACTGTTAAAAGTCTCAATCTATATTCTGTAATAAAGTCTCAATCTAAAGACTGTAATAAAGTCTCAATCTATATACTGTAATAAAGTCTCAATATAAAGAATGTAATAAAGTATCAAACTATTGACTGTAATAAAGTCTCAATATAAAGACTGTAATAAAGTCTCAATCTATAGACTGTAAAAAATCTCAGATCTATAGACTGTAATAAAGTCTCAATATAAAGACTGTAATAAAGTCTCAATCTATAGACTGTAAAAAATCTCAGATCTATAGACTGTAATAAAGTCTCAATCTGTAGACGGTAAAAAGTCTCAACCTATTAGACTGTAATTGTACAATTATCTATAGACTGTAATAAAGTCTTAATTGTTAAGACTGTAAAAAAAATATAAGAATGTAATAAAGTCTCAATATAAAGACTGTAATAAAGTTTCAATTTATAGACTGTAAAAAATCTCAGATCTATAGACTGTTAAAAGTCTCAATCTATATACTGTAACAAAGTCTCAATATAAAGACTGTAATAAAATCTCAGATCTATAGACTGTAATAAAGTCTCAATCTATAGACTGTAAAAGTCTCAATCTATAGACTATAATAAAGTCTCAATCTATTGACTGTAATAAAGTCTCAATCTATAGACTGTAATAAAATCTGGATCTATAGACTGTTATAATTTATTAAGTCTAGACCTATAGCCACCAATTCCATTTGACCTGACTGCTGGTTTAGTTATTGTGTATTGGCACTTACTGCATTATATCATAATTAGTTTGTATTGGTCACTTCTCAATACTATGCATTAAGACCAACCGATTTGATTTTAGAAGACCTCAGAGTATAATATACATATAATATATGCTATAACAGTGCTTGAAATTAGGATTTGCAACTCACTTGCCCGAATCCTGAACTTTTGGATTTTCTCCTATATATTCAATATAAATTTTATCAAAATTTCACTTGCCCGAAAGGATTTTTACTGGCCAGGGGCCAGCGGACTTGTGCTAATTTCGCAGACTGCTATAAAAACAAGAATTGTAAGGGCTAAAGAAGCCCGCATTTTAAGCAAAAAAAACAGAGATGTTTCAGTTTAGACAGCCATTTTTTGGGAAATCCTCAGTAGTCTCTCTGTGATATGGCCACCACTTACATCCCCTAAACTGAAAATTATGATCTTATGAAATTATTGGTCTATGATGAGAGAGGCCTTATAAGATGGGGGTCTATTGTATTGATGTGGTGTATCACAGAGTGAATATTCGTTGAATTAATTTAACAATACCAGTATCATTGTATCTTGAATTATGTCCATTTCTGTTTTATTTACTGAATTTGATATGTATTCATACTCATATGTATGGGGGTTGTTGGGATAGGTTCAGCCCCACCCATGACATTATCTGGAAAATTAAAAAAAGTTAAGCATAAATTGTTCACCAAATTTAAGTTAGTTTCCCTCTGCCACTTTTTAGAACCAAACAAATTTAGCATCCCCACCTTTTTTAGAGAGTCTGAGTCCATCTCTATATGTGTATCTCTGTGTTTGTAATTGTTTTTAGTGATCATTAACATATTATAGGCGATTTATTTGTATATTGACATAATTATTAAAATATGTTTATTTATAATTATTAAAATCTTTAGCCCTGCCATTTGCGTTTACCATTATAATTGGAAAGTCTATTACTTATCTATCCGTGTTTGGCACTTGTCTTTAAATACTAAAATTTCATCAGAAACAAATTTGTCATGAGGAGTGTTTCAATTGCCATTAGTGTGGTGTAATTGTTATTTGTTTTTTATGCATTTTGTGTTAATTTTGTGGGTAACTGGCTATCCAAGAATTTCAGTACTGAACAAAATAAAACTTTCTCTTTCTCTGATTTGAATAAAAAGAAAGCACAAAATCAAGTATCTATGAAACAATAATTTTCTTAAACAATTAAAAACGGTATCCAAGAAATTCCACCCGTCTCCATAAATCAAATCTGACTTGATAATTTACTGTAGAATATTCTGTTATGGCTTGTAGGTATGGAGAAGTCAACACATGTTGCAAAAACTATTGTCATTTATTTCCTATTTAATTTTTTTAAACCTTTCCCAAAATAAATGAACAGGAAGTTATCTGATTGATTGATTGATCCGGAATGGATCTATTTTGAAATATGTCATATTGACTTGTTTATATCCAGATATAGTATGTAAAAACAGCAAGCCTATTCTTAACATTTGAAAGACTTTTTCAGCAATAAACTAATAAACATTGAAGATAGTTGTTGGTCAAAACCTGATGCTAACTAAACTGAAAACCTTTCTAAACTAGATAAGGAAAAACCCTGTTTCACCCAAATGTCTAAACAAAACCTAAGTAACTCCTGAAATCCTGTTGACGCTAAATCTGAATAAGACTGAAAGCTTGTATAAAACAAGACTTAAGTATGCTGAAAACCTGAGGAAAATATATGATAAACTAAATTTCTGTTTAAACAAAACTGTCATTACACAAAAAACTGTATAACAAAACCGTGAATACACTAAAAATATGTAAATAGCCACCAGTACACTAAAAACTTTGTAACCTAACCCTAAATACACTTTAACATGTGTTAAGCTAACAGTGGGTTCACTGAAAAACTCTTAATTTATGTGAAATCTGTGTTGAGTACACAGAAAGCCTGTGTTAACCAGACCCACAGTACACTGAAAGCCTGTTAACCAGATCCAGAGTACACTGAAAGCTTGTGTTAACCAGACCCACAGTACACTGAAAGCCTGTGTAAACCAGACCCAGAGTACACTGAAAGCCTGTGTAAACCAGACCTAGAGTACACTGAAAGCCTGTGTTAACCAGATCAAGAGTACACTGAAAGCCTGTGTAAACCAGACCTAGAGTACACTGAAAGCCTATGTAAACCAGACCCAGAGTACACTGGAGGCCTGTGTAAACCAGACCCAGAGTACACTGAAAGCCTGTGTAAACCAGACCCAGAGTAAACTGAAAGCCTGTGTAAACCAGACCCAGAGTACAATGAAAGCCTGTGTAAACCAGACCCAGAGTAAACTGAAAGCCTGTGTAAACCAGACGCAGAGTACACTGAAAGCCTGTGTTAACCACACCCAGAGTACACTGAAAGCCTGTGTAAACCAGACCCAGAGTACACTGAAAGCCTTGTAAACCACACCCAGAGTACACTGAAAGCCTGATTAAACCAGACCCAGAGTACACTGAAAGCCTGTGTAAACCAGACCCAGAGTACACTGAAAGCCTGTTTAAACCAGACCCAGAGTACACTGAAAGCCTGTTTAAACCAGACCCAGAGTACACTGAAAGCCTGTGTTAACCAGACCCCAAGTACACTGAAGTCCTGTGTAAACCAGACCCAGAGTACACTGAAAGCCTGTGTAAACCAGACCCAGAGTAAACTGAAGGCCTGTGTAAACCAGACCCAGAGTACACTGAAAGCCTTTGTAAACTAGACCCAGAGTACACTGAAGGCCTGTGTAAACCACACCCAGGGAGTACACTGAAAGCCTTGTGAACCAGACCCAGAGTACACTGAAAGCCTGTGTAAACCAGAACCAGAGTACACTGAAAGCCTTGTAAACCAGACCCAGAGTACACTGAAGGCCTTGTGAACCAGACCCAGAGTACACTGAAAGCCTGTGTAAACCAGACCCAGAGTACAATGAAAGCCTGTGTAAACCAGACCCCAAGTACACTGAAGTCCTGTGTAAACCAGACCCAGAGTACACTGAAGGCCTTGTAAACCAGACCCTGAGTACACTGAAGGTCTGTGTAAACCAGACCAAGAGTACTTTGAAGGCCTGTGTAAACCAGACCCCAACTAAACGGAAAGCCTGTGTGAACCAGACCTCAAGTAACAACACTGAAAGCCTGTGTAAACCAGACCCCAACTATGCTGAAAGCCTTTGGAAATCTTACCTTTGGTAAGCTGAAAACCTGTGTATATCAAACCACAAGTCACCACAAAGAACACTAAAAACCTTTTTAAAACAAACCCTAAATACGCTACATCAAACTCTAAGTAGCCTGAAAGGCCTCAACCAAACTGACAACATTAGTACACCAAACCTTTGGTGAACTGAAAATTGTCTGTGTCAAGATTATTTGATTTAGTTCTTCAAGATTCAGAATTTTTATTTGTTTTACCCATCAACTATTATTTTATCAGGCATTTTCAAAGTAAACTTGTAATAAGTATTGGAGATTTTAACTATTGAAGAGCGCTTGTAAGGTTAATATTCGAATCCAACTTTATTCTAATATAGAAATCAATTATTACTATACAACTGTGATCGGTTGAATCTATTTTTGACATTTACCTGTAGTGGTAGGGAAGTGTTTTTTGAAAAGGGTGTTTTTTATGTTGTCAGGATCTTTTTTTTTTCATTAGAGCTATGCATATAAACTGTCCGTAATTTACCTTAAACACGAGTTCATTTTTCAGAACGTGTCAGAGTTTCAATTGTTTCTTTGTTCTGTTCTGTAGTATTAAATAAACCCGTACTGATTTTGTGTCAGATATTGTTCAATGTACGTGGGGTTTTTTTACCATGTGACCGTCGGGACTTAATGGGGTAGTAAAAAAAAAATGGACTGGGGACTATGGAAGAACATTTTTAGTGGTTTTGCATCTTCAAGGTACAGAATAATTTATTTGAAATATTATCTGTAAATTGTCTTTCCAGAGTGTCAATATTTTAATTTATTTATAATTTATATTAATGTTTCAAATATTATTTTCCATACAAAACATTGAAGACATGTACGCAAGTTTGACTAATTTCATTGGACAAGATGTAACACGAGATTTTAAGATGGAGTAATTATTTTTAATTATTCATTCATGTGCATTGACAGAGAACATTTATTCACACATTAAGACAATGTGAAAAATCTGTTATGAAAACATTTAAACTGTAGCACCAAAAAAAATGTAATATTGTGAAATTTTATATTTATGTTTATTGGCTATGTAAAATCACATAAATACTGTCTCCATTCACACAGAAATAACTGTGAAATATTAGACGTTTTAAACAGACTAGCAGGGTAACAATAGGACCTCATATTTTTGCCGAATTTAGATGTACCCAGCTGGTACGGATTGTTCTTATGACGGTGACACCGAACAATGGGGCCTTTACTCCTGGTGTTACCGCCCAGCACAGTAAGATTTTTTATTTTTCATTTTGATCGATAATTATGTTGATGTCAGTATGACTTTAGCCTCATTAGATATCTATCATAACTTTCTAAAGTTACGGTACTCAAGAGGTACATTTCAAATTTGAAACGAATGGTACCAGAATTTGATATTTCCTTAACGAAAGTTTAAGTAAAAAATTCAAAGTAAATACCTTTCTTTGTGATGCTTGTAGCACTACATGTGCTTTTAAGTCTTTTTTTAAGAAAAAATGTAAATTTTAGAATTTTGTTTGATATATTTTTTAGTTTTATGTTTTTAAGGAAATGTTTATGGTAGTGTTAGATCAAATCCATGAAATAATTTGTTAGCAAAATTTCAAAATCAGGCTAAAAATGTTGGGGATTTTCTAAATGTGGGGAATCGACACTCTTAGTAATAATGTTCTATTTTACACAAAAACGAATTTTAAATTACTTTATTTTCTTCACGGGAAGTGTGTTAAGATTTATTTTTAAAAATACACTTCAAAAAATGTGTAAAGCACACCTTTAAAATTCATAATTTTAAAAAATACAGTAAAAAGTGGCATATTTAAAACATGAAATAAACGATACCAAATATTTGATTTTTTTCCCTCACCAAAACTACTAATATCTCGTGGTTTTATGCCGCTACCTGTACCAGCCATTTTAATTTGTTTGATATCTAGAAAATGTTAAAAAAATTAAGTATACTTTTGGAATATAATTGACTTTATTTTTATGGATTTTTATGTTTTTAATGGAGAGAGTGATACATCATGCTCTCAAAACCACTAAAAAATGGATAAACCACAGTTAAAAATCAATATAAAAATGTTTGTGTTTTTTTTTCATAATTAATTCCCACTAAACAAATAAATTAAATAAATTTAGATTACATAATTATTGACTAGTAATTTATTGTTTATTGCTTTTTTATTGTCATTTCGTGATTAGAAGCCTTCAATTATCTGTATTTATTTAAATATTTGAGGAAATTTATTTTTAGAAACATGTAGATATTTTGTTTGTAATTATTTTAAAATGTAAACAGAAATTGAACAAATGAAATTCATGTCTGTAAACAAACATATGTAAACAGAACTGTTTACAAATGTTTATTTACAGTTTTGCTTTCAGATTCTTTCATTACCTCAAATAAATTTTATAGTAAAAAAAAAAAAGTGACAAAAAAATTAAGGGCAAAGAAATTATTTTAAATAATTATTATTTACCTAAGATATAATATTTACCCACAATTCAAAGTAAATTAAATATATTATATATAATATATTCATTCAACTCTGACCAAATACGTCAAATTGGTAACGACTTTTATACGCTAAAAATGAAAAAAAAAAATGGCTGCTGTTATGTAGTCATTGAAAACTAATATCTATGTATTTAAAATTAAATAAAACATGTTTTCTACAAGTGTTTTTGCTAAAATCTTCCTCCCACATATTTACACCTCTCGGTAATAAATTGTTGGCTTACATAAATATTTCCTGTAATTAAGTAAAACATATAAACCTAATTTAAAGTCATCAGAGGTTGTAAAAATAATATTCTGTCAAATGATTGGAGTGATTGACTTTAACAGTTTTAAATTGAAGTTCAGTAAATATTTTTGGTAAGTGTAAAAAAGTTTGTCTGAATATTTGTGTTTGTTTTGGTTGCGGGATAAATATAACACTTGTATATTGGGTACGTATTTACCCTTAAGAAATGTCAAACTTTAATCTTATTGTTATAATCAACATTACATATACACAACGAAATTATAAACAGAAAATTAAATACACATTTATTTTACCATTAGTGTTTTTTTTCAGCTAGCAGTTATTATTATTGATGTGTTGCGTGTATGTGATTCAGAAAAGTTTATCTTTGCTTTAGTTTTTTCTTTGTATGTGTACATGACAAATAAATTTATTTTGTGAAATAAAAAAATGAACTCAATGATTATGTGCACACTGTAAATGCTCCTGAATTGGGTTACGCATAAGTATGTAAATATCGATGTATTTATTTCCAATGAGCTAAACAAATAATTATGATTAATTTTTATAATTTAATTTGTAAACATGTTCCTGATCGAAAAATCTATTCTAAAACACTTTGAAGAAGGGAGTAGAATTTATATAATTTTCCCATTCTGCACCCTCACTGTGCACATGCCACCATGGTAACTCAGATTTTGTTGATTGGAGTAAACACACAACTTTTCAACCAATAAAAATCTGTTTTACATCCAAAATAAAAATTATATCATAATATACCCTAGTAAATGCATGCAGCTACCATAGAAATTGAAGCAGAGAATATGATTTATTGGCATTGAAAGTGAATGTATTGTAATAAAGAAACATGGAATTATGTAAATGTTGGCATTATATGTATACTACCTTCCTAAAATGTAGGAAGGTAACAATTATTTTTGCCAGGAGCCTTAGGAACACTTGTACTTTTAACCACTAAACACTAATACATTTTATGTTCACCAATAATGTCATGTCTATTGTGTGTGTCGTATCATATAACATTAAATATAGAATTAAAATGAAAAGCATTTCAAAGTTTCTATGTTCTGAATTTTGGAAGTTCAAATCTCACATGTAACTTTGGGTGGAAAACTGCAGTTATTTAGCTTATAAAGCTTTTGATAAGCTGATATGGCATAAGTCTATGATAGGCTACAGTGAGACCATATACTGTCAGTGACTGTTGTCTGTGTCTGATAAGGCATGGGTCTATGATAGGCTACAATGAGACCATATAATGTCAGTGACTGTTGTCTGTGTCTGATAAGGCATAGGTCTATGATAGGCTACAATGAGACCATATACTGTATGTGACTGTTTTCTGTGTCTGATAAGGCATAGACCTATGATAGGCTACAGAGTCCATATACTGTATGTGACTGTTTTCTGTGTCTGATAAGGCATAGGTCTATGATAGGCTACAGAGACCATATACTGTCAGTGACTGTTGTCTGTGTCTGATATGGCATAGGTCTATGATAGGCTACAGTGAGACCATATACTGTCAGTGACTGTTGTCTGTGTCTGATAAGGTATAGGTCTATGATAGGCTACAGTGAGACCATATACTGTCAGTGACTGTTGTCTGTGTTTGATAAGGCATAGGTCTATGATAGGCTACAAAGAGACCATATACTGTCAGTGACTGTTGTTTGTGTCTGATAAGGCATAGGCCTATGATAGGCTACAGTGAGACCATATACTGTCAGTGACTGTTGTCTGTGTCTGATAAGGCATAGGCCTATGATAGGCTACAGTGAGACCATATACTGTCAGTGACTGTTGTCTGTGTCTGATATGGCATAGGTCTATGATAGGCTACAGTGAGACCATATACTGTCAGTGACTGTTGTCTGTGTCTGATATGGCATAGGTCTATGATAGGCTACAGTGAGACCATATACTGTCAGTGACTGTTGTCTGTGTCTGATATGGCATAGGTCTATGATAGGCTACAATGAGAGGATATACTGTCAGTGACTGTTGTCTGTGTCTGATAAGGTATAGGTCTATGATAGGCTACAGTGAGACCATAAATACTGTCATTGCATATGTATCAGAAATTTACACAATAAGTGCATTTCAGTTGCTTTTAAAGGCAGTAAGTGCCGATTGAGATAAAAAAGGACATGGGATCCCAGTCAAATATTTGAGGAATTATAAAGAGGACTAAGCAGTATAAATAATGAATTGTTTCTGGTTATAACAGGTACATAAACAGTTTTTATTGACAGATCATTAGCAAATAAAATGTATATAGTTTAACTTGTCTTTAAAGACCAACTTTTTTCAATAGCCACATAAATCATGCCTATTGAAATATTAAAAATAACAGTTTCTTAAAAGAAATTTTGTGTTTCATAATATTTTATCTTCATTGTATTTGCCTGTTACGTTGTAGTAAGCGTTAATATTATAAAAATAAATTAAGAGATGAAAAATTTGTTTTCAGAACATTACCAGACAGCCCACCAGACTCCGAACCATATTCTCCACCCGATGGACACCATAGCAACCACAATCATAATATTGTTACAACGCAGGGTCAGTATATAACAGGTATTTAGAAACTAGAAGCTGCAAATTAAGAAAAATAAAAACCTTGTCTTTTGAATAAATCGTAACTGATCCACCGTTATGAGGAATGAGAAGGTTTTTTTTCAGGAAGACTGTTAATTTACTATGAGAATTGTACGTCATGCCTAATACCCCAAATCGAAAGGCAATTTGATGCCTTATAGGGTGCTTTGTCTGAATTGAACTGGTAACCATGTGCACAGGAGGCTTACATTGCTCTTTGTCCCTGTTCATATTTCTGTTATTTGCAGCAATATTCCAGCTTCTCCTGCAAACAGTGTCTATATTTCTCAATTGATCAGCTATGCAATAACTTGCATGGAGTATACTGATTTTTGCCAACATCACAAATTTCTTCGAGATATACTTATAAACCAAGATTACAAGAAAAAATGACTCATCTATGCCATTAATTAGTTTTACTATAGGTACCACGTCCTTGTCAAAAAATATTCTGTCTTGTTTGAAAATATGGTTTGCAAATAGTTTTCCCAATTCAGTGTATAGTGAGTGTGCTATTGGATACACCTATTACTGACTAGTGGTATATGATACTCATCCATTATAATCAACAAACTAACTCAAATACTGCAGTAATGGAAGCAGTAGGTTTAGCATTCCATAAAACCAGGTTTAAGCCACCATTTCTTTTGAAATTCCTGTACGAAGTTAGGACCATTGCGTTAGTTACTATATTTTTGGTTGTTGGTTCTGGAGTATGCCAGGTTCTCAGACTGATCTATGGATGTCTTTTTGACAGTTTCCTCTGTGTTCAGTATTTTGTTATAATCATCTTCATTGAGGTTCACAAAGATTTCTAGGTTCTTAGAAAAGCAAATTAGAGGTCATGTCATGGTCACAATAATATATTTTGAAACAGAACAGAACATGAGATATAAATATGCTGAAATTCACATGTGACAATAATTGTTAAAATAAATTAATGACAAGATATTGAATGTCCCATCTTACATACAGTTGTACCAGTATTAGACATGTGATAAAAAATACAAAATTATCTGTGAAAAATTAACAGGATACTGTAACTCCCACATATCAAGACATCTTTACATGTAATGTTGAACTTGTGATTAAAGTCATTTTAGATAGGAGATCATTAATTTTCTTATCTGCGGCAAACATAGGAATTTTAGTTCCTACATATTCTTTTACATTTTTTTCAAAATTTACATTGGGATAATTTATAACTGGGCATATATTGAAGCCGACCTGCAGTAGGAAAGCTGACAGTCTTTGTCAATTAAGATTGGAGTGTCGTACTGACAGTCTTTGTCAATTAAGATTGGAGTGTCGTACTGACAGTCTTTGTCAATTAAGATTGGAGAGTCGTACTGACAGTCTTTGTCAATTAAGATTGGAGTGTCGTACTGACAGTCTTTGTCAATTAAGATTGGAGAGTCGTACTGACAGTCTTTGTCAATTAAGATTGGAGTGTCGTACACCAATCCCTCAGTCAGACTAGAACCTTAACCACTTCGCCACCGATATCTTTATAAGGAAATAATGATTCCCTTACTCAGTTCATTTACTCCAGAGATGTATCTATTGTATTGGATCAGACTTGTTCCCTGTAATTCTTATAAATACTGGTTTTTTAAATAAAATATCAAAGATTAACAAAGGGTATACATTTTACCACACCAGACACTAGCTTCATTGTCTTATAGACTCACCAGTGGCACTAAAACTCAAGCAGAATGTAAAATCTGAATAATTGTAATGTTAGGTATCACCAATTTCATTAACTTAATTAGATTTTAAAGGAATTTTTTTTTTTAAAGATTTCCGTTTTAATTAAACAGAAGTATTTAACAGAAGTGTAAACAAATCAAACTAAATTTTTAATTTAATCTCATTGAAATATAATTGAATATTAAAAAAAACATATCAAGATGAAAATGTTTGTCAGTATTGTTTAATTTTGTTAATAATTTATATAGCAAACAGCTTTAGTTTCTGTGGCCTTTTTTGTTTATCTTGTCCTGTTATCCTTGTTGGTGATTGGTTATTTTCATGACAGTTATGACATCCTTCACCAAAATCAGTTGAAGGACCAAACAGAATTGATGAATAATTATAAATACTTATAATTAACATAATTGTATATGATATTTTCAAATCAATATTTAAACAGAAAATTACATGTATATTGAAAAAAAGTTTTCATAATTTCATTTGTAAAATGTTAAAATGAATGATTGAAGTTTCAATTTATAAATAGTAATATTATCAGAACTTGTCATTAAATTGATCATTTATTTCATTAAGTATTTAGAATTTCAATATCAATCACCTTGAAATTGTATACTGGACATTGACAGATAACAATACTGAAGGCAATTATAAAATTAAACTTTTGTTTATGAAGAAATTATGGGAATTGTGTGTTTCCCCAAAATAAGCGTCTCGGTGCTTTATATTTCTTGACAGTGTTCGACAATACATTTAACATTGATTTATAAATAAAATTAAAACTTAATACTGTTAAGTTAAATATTCGAACTTGTCAATGCTTTTTTTATAATTTGAACAAGGCCAATAATATTTTCTACAACCAACAACTGTAGAATAGGTCTTTTTTTTCAGAGTTTTTTTTTAAATTGAAATAAAGATAGCATTGGACAAAAATAATAGGTCACTGTGTGCATCAGTTTGTTTGATAGTTTCAATGACAGCTGGGGCCTTGGTGGCAGAGTGGTTAAGGTAGTTAGTCATCAACTATTGATCACGTGGTCCGTCAACACTGAGGCTGCTTGTTCAAGTCTCACTGCGGGCAGGGTGTACTCAACTCCAATCTAAATGACCAAGGATTGCCAGTTTTCCTACCCTAAGTCGGGGATTTTTCCCAGGTAATCTGGTTTCCTCCCCTAATATAAACTGGATGCCATGATATAGCTGAAAAATTGCTAAACGTAGCATTGAACACCATTGAAGCAATCAATGCCAGCTTTCAGCTTTATCACGTCTTCCAGTTTTTATTGGAGTAAAGAAGCAGGAGTACCCACCAAGAACCTTCAGACGGCTTTTGCTCCCATTGTCTGGTTTTGTTATGGAAGAAACTCATTTGTGTATAACTGTTAGGATTTTCATATCAGTTATATCTCAAAATAGATTTAATGCATTTAAATATTAAATTCTGTAATTTGATAACAATGTCTTTGTCTCTGACCTTATCTGTTAAGTGTAAAGTGTCTGCAATTTAAAGCATTCCAATATTTATTATTTTGGCAGCAGGTTACTAAATTATTAATAAAATCTTTTGGTATGATGTTCTTATTAGAGAACAAATAAAATCAGATTAAAATATACTGGTCATAGAGTAGTTCTGGCCATTAAAATGACACAAGCAATTCAAGCCATTTTGCTGATTGTGTTTTCCCATTAAAATCAATTGTAAAGGCTTAATTATATAGATTTAACTATCTTCCATCCAAAACAATTTACACTTATAATTTTAAAATGCAGATTTTTCAAAAAAAATTTCAAGAGATCGAGTGGCATGAATTGCTTGCCGGCGAGAACTACTCCGTGACCATTTTATGTGTATATATTTGGTGTTTGTTCACTGGAAGATTGCCAGGAGGCATGTAATACTAGTGATTAAATTGTGAATATTCAATCATGTTGGGTTGATTTTACGAAATATATTCTTCTGTATACAATCTATTTTTATTTGTTTACATATTAACAAAACATAAACAAAGCTTTTTTAGCTGGTTTTTGGTTCATAATAAACTTTTTTTATTTACATTTTGACACAATCCCAGAACAAATTGATTTGTGAATTAGATGTTAAAATTCAATTCCCAAATTTTTATAACGGACACATGGGTTTCTTGTCTTAAATCTAGCCAGACCACCTGACCATTTTAGCCTTTTAATGGTCAATTTTCTCCGTGATGGTCAGAGATTTTTCTGATATTTTGTATATTTACCGGCTTGACTTTTGAACATAGTAATAAAATAAATTACTAAGTTATTTAGTATTAATAAAAATTAATAAAGAAATCTGTTAAGGTGTGTCAATGGGACAATAAACAGAATCATTGTTCAGATATAATTGATTTCGACTGGTACAGGCAATCTAAGTATCTCCCGTAGAGGTACAAATAGTATTATTTGGAATTATGTAGAAAACGGTGAGTGCCTGTGAAATTCCGAAGGATTGGAAAAATTTTCCAAATGTAGTTTTATTGCTTGCTGAACATTTGTTTCCTAGAAGAAAACCTTGGTCATTTAGATGTAACAGGTGATAAAGATTTCTTGATGAATTATATATTGGCCATTGCATTTTATTTCCAAAACAAAAAAAATTGGACTTTTCTCAATATTTGAGATAGTAAATATTTCAAGTAGATCAGATTCAGATTTACACAAAGAGCCCTTACACTTGAATATCTTATATCAAAGCAATTTGAATGAAACCGAAATTCAAAAAAATATAAAGCCACCATGTTTTTTTTTCTGACAGGCATTTAAAGTAACAAAAGAGAAGAAATCATATACACTTTTTTCTTAAAGGGATAAAAGTGGAAAGTACTTTTATTTGCTCAAATGTCAAACAATAATAGGTTTTTTTCTTTAGCAAGTTCTGAATTCAAATACAGTAAAAATTTGTCTAATTACAGTTGAACCTTGTCATGCCAAACTTAATTTTTTTCTCAGGTATCTGGAAATTATTACACAAGTATTTTATTTATTTAATTTAAGAAAATATCTTTTTTGTTTATTTATATTTGTTGTAGGTATTTAGTTTATTCATTAAGCCAAAATGTGGATTAACTATTTATTCATGTGATATTGAATTAATTTTTATGAGATTTATGAGGTTTCTAATGGAGAGTTGGAAACCAAACATTTCAGTACTACTGGAAATAAGATTTCCTAATTTATTTTTGTTTACGGAGTAAGTGACAGAACCACCAAATTATTTATTCGCAAAACTGCAACAAACCGTAAAATTGGAATCCACAAAGTTTTCAAGCCACTTGCCACTGTTCTGTCCCAATCTACAGTATTTAAAGCAATAGCCACTGTTGTGGCAAAATTAACAGAATTAAAATCGCTTGACAATTTATTTAGATACCCTAACTACGAAATTATTTAATTATAAAATTCAGTTTTATAATTAAATTAAATGGCAACAAATGGCTTTCATGTTTTTCTGTATACATCAATGTTTGATTAGTTTCAGCATTTTTAACATACAGAAAACTGATATTCTTTATTGTAATTCTGTTGAATATTTGTTAAGTCCCTATAGTATTTTCGACATTTAATATTTTCTATGACAACTGATTTCAGCCGCTGAATGAAACAATGGCTGTTTATCTGGTCAATGGATGTTTATTAATTTTCCAATATACAAGCCAGCTAGGCTTAGCACATTTTTTTTAGTATTTGCATGGACAGCTTTTTTTTAATGATTCTATCAAAATTTTATCAGCTAAATTTTTGTGTTATTATATTATAAGATTTGTTCTGTTAAACAAATATCATACATACCTCAATTAAATATCCAAAATTTGCATGTTTACAAAACACAAAGTGTATATATTTTAAACTCCAAAATTTAGTCATTTATTTTCATGATGTGTGAATATCAAAGCTTTTATACAAAATGTGTAAATTTGGGATGATGAAGTTTTATTTGTACCTATTGGTATGAATTTGGAGATGTCGACACATTTTGATACATTTAGATTGTATTATTGTGTTTATTTTGTTGGGATATCGGTGCTTTTTACGGACAAACAACCTCCTACTACTAAATTAAACTGTTAATTAAGCTGTAATAAACGGTCGTACGGTATCAGGTAGAAACGGTCAAGGTATGTCACAGGGACACTCATAAAATATTAATACATGTAAACCTCGCAAGATCAGATTGATCACAAAATAATTATATTTATAGATCACTCTTAATGAGTGCAAAAATTCTTCGAGACAGATACTAATGGTAGAATATGTCAGATATTTATTTTTTAAATTTGCAGCCATCAGCAGGATAAAGCGTTGTTTGTTTTAATAGGTGTAAAGATACACTTTACCTATAAAGCTATTTTAATCTCTTTAACCTAGGGGCACTGTGACTGCTGAGAGCCAGGTACGGCAGTATTCTAACTTTTACTGAATGGTACATAAAAGCATTTTATAACCTACAAGAGTTGTGTCTTTTATAAAGAATTCTTGTCTATTCTGTACCTTCTTTTATTAGTCGATCATTTTAGAGACAAATTGAGTTGTAATTAAACGTTTTCATTTTCTTCACGACATTTTGTAATATATCCATCAATGATTTTAAGTGTAAACTTTCACAAGTGATAAATTTGGATGGCTTTATTTTTTTTTTGGTCAATTTTCAAGAGGAGACATTAGTTAGAGGAGATGATGGAAATTGCAAACAGAAGTGGATAATAGCGGATGTAGATGTACACGATATAAATTCAATTTAGCCGATTTAGAGTGATGATTAAGTTATATGAATCAATTTTATTATGACAATTATTACAGTTTTTTACGATTTGTTTAAAATGCATGGATGGTTACTTATTGTGAATTCTTGAAGATTTTAATTTTTGACGAACATTAATCACACCAGTTAATGCAAAAAAGGCGTTTAAATGACAAAATTCAAAGCATTATTACACAGACGCTTACATTCTGGTGAGTACCACTTTTCTGCGTCTTGTATGACCATCAGTAAAACTATATAATTTGCAACAGTTGGTCACATGTTCAATTTTATAAAAGTTTTGAAAAAAAAAACATGTCCGATTTGTTTGTTATACATTTTCTGAACAGGATAAGATGCTTTAAAGAAAACAATAGTTGCCATTATCTGCTCTGCAGATGTGTCTTAAAACTTTATTGCCCATTTTTTATCAATAATCTAATGTATCTTTTATTAAAATTTGTGTCTTCCATGTTTCAAATTATTGACTTTAAGTGTTTTTAGAAATTGAAAAAAACGAGACATGGTCCATTTACTGTGCATTAAACAGAAACAATTCATGTGTAATTGAATTTCTTGTGTGTAAAATGCATTAGAATTAATTAATTTTTTTGTATTTCTTTACCGTAAAACGTCACAAACACTGATGGAATAATACATTTTAGATAGCCAGAAAACCAACTGCTCGTAACCGATTAATATTAATATTTAACTAACTACAATAATACTGAAAAGCGATAATTACTCGTGTATCAATTCAGCACAGCACGTCATGATGGAGATGTATGAAAACCCAGGTATGAAAAAATTATTTGTTAAATTGTTTTAAAAGAAGTCATTTTAAATTTATATCGTAGGACCTCTATCTGGTATATAATATAGTCATCTTTGATTAGTCTGTGTATATATATTTAATTTAAATATTATTTACTGATGTTAAAATGAAACATGATTGGTATTTGAATAAGATGCTGACTTCTAAGAAATGATTTACATTAATGCAGAATGCTAGGATATTCATTAAATAATATTGATGATGTATATATACACAGGGATGATAAGTATTCTTTTTTCTGTTTTAATGAAGGTAAAAAATTGAGAAAGAGAAACATACTATTTAAAATATAATAAAACTATCACACTTATAATTCAACAAGACAGCTTAAATCATTTGATCAGGTTTGTCTGATGGTCATTAAATTTGGCAGTAATAATTGCAGAATTTCTCTTGTGGTTCTTGCCATGAGGTTAAAAGAGTTATAATAGTTTGATGGTAAAATGTAACCATGCTTTAATTTTCACTATGACTAGTTAAAATTTTAATTGACTGGTGGTATTCAATGTCGGTTCATTATCTTTTAATTGTTTTGCTTACATGTGATAGCTCCTGAATTTGGGCTAACTTTAAAATAGCTTGTTAAGGTTATATTGAAACACTGTAAAAAAGCAAAAGATTATTCGACAACTGTAAAATTATCCCCACTTGAAGCCTGTTCAAAGGGAAATCTTGGTACATAATTATCACATGAATGGTTCCAAATATAGATTTATATTAATGATTTTTACATAAAATAGTTGAAATAATTATATCTTACAATTTTAATTGGAAGCCATTTACTTTTAGTTGCTTTCACCTAAAATAGAAGTTTAACCTCTTAGAGGAAACTTTAATGGATTCCGTGGAAGCTTTGTATGACGGTTTGAATTAAACTTAAATAAAAAGGATTTAAAAAATACTCTTGAGGCACAATTTGATATATATCTGTAGAATTATAGTTTTAAAGGAATTTTCTAAATTAAGGGCAATGATCTGTAGACATATGAGTCATGGCTATAATTTTCTAAATGAATTTTTTTTAATTTCACTTTGCCAGGAGTATCCACACATTTTTATTTCTTTCAGATTTGTATTTTTTTTTTATTATCTGGTTTTATATTTAGGTTTTCTTCTTTTCTACTCCGTTTATATATTAAAAAATTTCTCAAAAAAAATTAATGCAAGTGTGTGAATATTTAAAAAAAATAAATCTAACTTTTTGCTTCATTTTTTTGACAAATTTCAATTGTTTTTTTTTAAATCATTAAACAAACAAATTGTTTGAAAGTTATGTTATTATTATCTGAATAAAATGTTTTTTGTTTGTGACAGTAAACTTACCCACCCCCTCCCTACAACATTTATGTTTTAACTTTTTGTTAGAATTTAAGCTTTTTTTTTGTATAATTATAAAATTTATTCTGATTCTTTTATTTATTACCAATTTCATATGAAATCCAGTTATTTCATTAGTGAGAGAATTAATAAATTAAAAAATAAACCTTACAAAAAATAAAATTAAACTTCTTTACAGTTTTTCTGATAGTTTATTATTTAAATTGATTGTAGTGAGAATTTTTTTGTAAAATGAATTTTAGTGTGAATGGTTTTTTTTCATATTTTGAAAAAGGGCCAAATTACTGTGTATCTAATTCTGAACATTTACTGAACCAAGAAAACTGTTTAATGCATGTATTCAATTTTATGTACTTTTATTTCCTAAAAATCAATTCATACTGTCTTGAACTATTAATTGTGTTTACGTCATAATGCAAAATCAGAACTGACATTTGCACCTAGGATCTCGTCTTTTGTTGGAACTCATACAAAAAAATATTGTGACAACAATTTAAATTTAAGTGTATTCATGTTTATATTTATAAGCATATAAAATAAATTGTGATGTTGCACTTTTGTTTTATTTATAAAGATAAGATAGCATTTTAGTTCAAGAAAATGTGTGCATGTTACGTATATTAAATATCATGTCACCCCCAAAGTTATGATACGTAGAAAGCTACTGTGTTATTGTAACTAAGCAAAATTAAATGAAAATTACTGGAACCGCTAAGTCAAAATCAAAAGTGTTTTGTTGATCAAAAAGCAATCATGGTAACTATCAGGATTACTAAAATTTTAAAATCATCCTAAAATATTAATTTATAGGTTCAAAGAAAGCATAGGTGTAATATTTTCTATCAATAGTTTTAATTTTGAGGAACACTGTGTACATGCTAAGTATGACAGATATTTTTATTTATTTATATTTTTTTTTATAATGAGTTCGTTGTTTAAGGTAAATATTAAATATGAACATATGCATGTCGATTTTCTACATAATCATAGTCAGGCTATTCAAATAAGCACAGAAAAGGTTTTTAAAATGTTATAGTATGTAAGTAGCATTTCTGTTTGTAAGTCAGAATGGGTTCCAGTCTTACTGTGGGTGAGGTGGGCCAACCTAAATGAACCAGGATTGCCAGTTTTCCTGCTGAGGGTCAGTGGGTTTTCACAGGTTGCAATGGCTGGCTTCCTCCCCAATAAAACTGAGCGGAACTGGTGATAACCCATTCAAAACATACAAAATCCTCCCCTACGAAAACTGGATGCCTTGATTTGCTGAATTTGGCATAATCCCATTCAAAACGAACAGAATTTATCCCTCCCAAGTAAAACTGGATGCCTTAATATAGATAAAAAATTGCAACAAGTGACATTAATCATAATAGAAAAAAAAAATTTAGTCATTATATGGTATAAGGATTTAATTGGTAACATGTATCCAAGGTAAACTTTGAAGAACTAGAAAATATCCATACGAAAGCTACAAATGTTGTCTGTCAAAGTTGTTTGTAAATATATCACAGTTTTCCATGTTTTTGTACGCCATATTAACAATTAAAGAGCAACATGCTATAACTATAATTATTAGAAATGAAATTTTTCGTTTCCTAATTTCCATTAAAAAACAAACATTGGGAATTTCTTTATTACATCATCAAAACAATTTCAAAATGCAGTAGTGGGACATTTCCGGAAATGTCAACATAAATTACATGTCTGGCGATTTCCTACCTGACTCCCGTGTTTACCTGTACCATTCTGCATGTCAACATAATTATATGAACAAATGTAAATGATGGGTCTCGTACAACACCTGATGACCTTGCTAACGAGATATTTACAATGGTACTTTATTTCAAAGGTCTGTACATTTCTTACTATGTTTTGACTTTCATGAGTACCTGTTATTTGTTGTAGCCTTTTTGCACTTGTAAATTTGACTGGTTATGGGGTGATTTTTCTTGCTTCAAGCTTTATTAATTTTGTACGTTATAAGATTTCTATGGCATATTTATTTTGTAAACAAGTGGGACTACATTTTGGTAAGAAAAAGAGAACAGAATTTAGAAGACAAGCAATGAAAGGAAAAATTTGTGAAGACAATTTGAACTATTAACATGACATTTATACAGTATAATTATGGAATGGTAAATATTTTTCAAGAATTTTTTTGAAAGTTTTCATTTTCTTTTTCATGTTGGCTGACAATTGGGAAGTCAATATGATAAATTACGATTTACCCCAGCTATTTCTTTTTAACATCTAAGGTGTGTAAAGGTAGTACCATGTCGTACCGATCGCTAATTAACCAATGTCACGACCTCACACACGATTCTATGGCTAGTTAATATAGACTGATCGTTTTGTCAATAAAAAACGGGACAATGAACTTATTTCAGTGTTTTTATAAAACTTTGTTTAATGCAACATGTGATTTTGGAAGTTTAAATATAGATCGGGTTTCAGTGTACAGAATGCTGAATTTTGTAATCAGTGTCAGAGATTTGACAATTGTTGTTTGGTCCATAGGACAAGATCATCAAATCACGGAAAAGAATAAAACGTTAATTTGTCGTAAATGGAAAGTTAACATGATCAGGGTGGTAAATGTGCAAACAAAAATAATCAAGTTTAATGAGAATCACACCTGAAATCTAAATTAAACTTAAAAAAAAAAAATCTTTGAATAAATAATGTCCAACCAAGTTTTTCGGTCTGAATAAATTCTTGAAGTTTTTAATATCAACCAGTATTTGAATTTAAATGTGCAACTGTAATGAAACGTTAAGAGATTGGATTGGAATGAAGAAAGTCTACGGTAAGGTAACAAATTTATAAAAAAATGAATTTTAAACATAAAATAATAATGACTGCTAGCTGGATGTAAAATATTTTTTCTGCCATTTTTTTCTTCACAAATATTGCTTTCTGTGATGTTGCTGTAAAATTTAAATTAAAATACATTTGCGTCCTGCTATGCGGAAAATGATCTGATGCTATGATCATTACTTTTCTTTGGGGCTAAAAAGTTTCAAGCCAGGTTTTTTTTGAAAATTTTGTATAGCAATCATAAATAGATTTTCTAAATTAAAACATTTACCCATTTCTGAGGGAAATTACTTTTTATTATTCTTATTTCAATTTTGAATGCATTTATATGTTAAAAATAATTTAGGATGAGTATATTCTGTTTAATGCCAAGCGAGCAGGTTTTCGGACAAAGTGTTTAGCACACTTTTATGAATCTGCTTATTGTTTGACCAACACATTGCACTTATTTTTGGATAGATCACTACACTGTGAAACATTATTTTGACCTCTTTCTTTTCCCTATCTTCATAATCAATATGATAAGCATTACAAAAGAAAGTACCAAATAATTTTACCTAATCATTTTTAAATAAACTATACTTTTCTTTGAACTCCAAAAGTATCAAATTATAACTAGAATTATTTCAGTTATCATTTAAATCATTAAAATATACATTTGACACCAAAAAATATTGTTTGAAAAAGTAAAGTTATATATTTTTTAGAAGGATCATCCATTGATTAGGGGATGCAGGACACTTTAACTTGTCAATGAATTTTTTTAATTGGCCATATAGTTAGTTTATTATACAAGTTATCATAATTCAAAATGAAAAATAGGGGTTTCAGAGCTTATTTTCGAGGGGTTGATCATTGAAATTTAAATTTTCTAATAGATTATACAGAGAAGAGAATAAAAATGCACTAAAATACAAGATTACAAAAATTCTGTCCAATGAAATTTTCTGAATTTTTTATATAATGTCAAGCAATTGGTATACATTTTAGTGATCGAAGGAAACATAGGGTTTCTCAGTGAAATTTTACCTATTTGAAAAAAACTGCTGAAAATGCGCTAAAAAAATAGTATTTTTTGGTCAAAATTACCTCCCTTGTTAAAAAATTTATTTTCATTATTTTTGCCAATACCGAACTCATTTATGGAAAACCTTTTTATTTCAAGCATTAATAAATTGAAGTAGTAATATAGGTATAAGACTTTCATTATTATTTTAAAGTTTATGGAAATTAAGAGTAAATAATGAAAGAAATTATTATTAAATTTAACATAAATGTTCAATCATTTTGAAATTTTCACAAAAAATGGTGGATGGTGTCCTGCATCCCCTTAATATCTAAAAATATTGAATATGTCAATCTTTCATTAATTAGGTAGAAAGTTAATTGGGCCTAAGGTATTAGGTCAACGTCTATTGATCATAAGTATGTAAACACTTAGGTTGTTGTTTTGAGCTTTAATGCAAGCATGATTGATTCCAATTTCAATTGAAAAGGATTTCCAGTTTTCCTGCCAAAGGTCAGGTGTTTCCTTGGTACTCCCGCTCCCCCAATAAAAAGTAGCTGAAGAATTAAAAAAATTATGAAAGTGTCCTTAAACCCCATTCAAAAAAATTTCCAAAGTCTGTAAACAATATTTGATTAGGAATGAAGGAAAGTTCTGCTTAAGATATTTTTGTTTTACCATAAAATTTTAACAAACAAAACATATTTTAAAATTGTATTATGTTGTTTTTCTTATGTAAATAACAGGTGGATTTTATAGTTAGAAAATACATTTAAAATGTTTTTTTATTATGAATGATGTTTTTATGTTTTATTGTTATATAGGGAGAGGTTTTTTCTGTATTTTCTGTATTTAATAAACAAAGTATAATATTCATTGTTAGATGGTATTTTGACCTCCATGAAAAATTGACTCCATGTGGGTATTTTAAAACTTTTAAAATGTCAATATTGATTTTTTCCAGAACAAAAAAGTAGAACTAACTGAAATGTTCTTGTCTCAGTAAAAACTAAATGTTTGATAATATATATCCACTAAATCAGTGGTAATATTAATGTCAAGAAGTCTGCCGAATTCAAACAGTTTTTTGGAAGAGGAGATATGTAAATTTTGTCCAAATTATATAAATGATTATAAGTAAATACGCAGCCTGCCTGTTAACAGAAAAGTATAAGATTTTTCTGTTATGTCAAAACATGCATACATAGAAAATGCAAAGATTTAGGAAAATGTGATAGTGGTCATTAAAAGATAAAATAAGTCTATGCTGTGCAATCCTAGTGTAATCCTTATCATGTCATCTGCTATAACTACATGATTTGTCTCCCATTAAAAGCAGAATTCCAATCTAGATTTTACTGTTATTTTTTATGGCCACAGCTATTTCTGCTCTTTTTACAGTCTTTTAATCATATGTGTAAGAAATTATATAAGCTTCTTGGAAAGTGGTGGAAAAAAAACGTTTTTAATAAATTTTACAAATTCTAAGCTGTTGCTTAATTATTATTATTGTTTTGCATTTACCATTTTAAGTAATCTTGAAGAAAATATTATTTTTGTTGTACTTTTGTTTTATCTAAAAGTTTGACCATCGTTGTGTGAATTTCACCTAGAGCTATGTATAATTCATTTGAAGTACATGTTACATAAGATAGTTTATAAGATTGACACATCAACCAATCAAATTTATTTTCAGAAAACAAGTACGGTGTGAATCACACTATGCATCACATGTACCCACCACCAAGTCACCACAGACCTCCGGGAATCCACACAAAGTCTATGCCACCAGGGTATAATGAGCCACCAATATTAAACCATATGCCGCCTGTACCAGTGTCACACCCTGACCCTTCAACGTCCGCACCTATACCTCTCAATGCTTCTGGCATGAACCCACAAATGATCTCACCTCAGCACAGGTAAGAACGTTAGAAGTATCTCATCTCAACACAGGTAAGAACCTTAAAACTTTATCTCACCTCAACACAGGTAAGAACCTTTAAAGTATCTCACCTCAACACAGGAAAGAACCATAAAAGTATTTCACCTCAATACAGTTAAGAACCTTAAAAGTATTTCACCTTAACACAGGTAAGAACCATAAAAGTATTTCACCTCAATACAGGTAAGAACATATGTAAGGACTAAGAACCCACAAATTTTCACCTTTCCACAGGTAAGAACCACCAAATTATCTCACCTCAACATATGCAAGAATTAAGAACCCACAAATTAAAACCTTACCATAGGTAAGAAGCAACAAATTATCTCACCTCAACTTATGTAAGGACTACGAACCCACAAATTAAAACCTTACCATAGGTAAGAACCAACAAATCCCACCTCAACATATGTAAGGACTAAGAATCCATAAATTAAAACCTTACCACAGGTAAGAACCAACAAATTATCTCACCTCAAGATATGTAAGCACTAAGAACCCACAAATTGTCACCTTACCATAGGTAAGAACCAACAAATTATCTCACCTCAACATATGCAAGAACTAAGAACCCACAAATTAAAACCTTATTACCATATGTAAGAACCAACAAATATCACCTCAACATATGTAAGCACTAAGAACCCACAAATTAAAACCTTACCATAGGTAAGAACCAACAAATTATCTCACCTCAACATATGTAAGAACTAAGAACCCACACATTTTCACCTTACTATAGTAAGAACACAAAAATTATCTCCCTTCAACAAAGTTAAAACCTGCAAGATATTTACACAGATAAGTACCCAGAATACATCTGTTGCAAACACTTACAAGATGGATGATACTAACGTATGAATAAAGAAATAGTTATAATATCAACAAAGCTTGTGAAAGGACCAAAACATTTATCTGGACTTCTGAAAAATTCACACGTTTTTGTAACCCAGCACATGTCTGCAGCATTGTTCAGGCCATACAAATAATTAACCTCTCAGATGTAAGAAATGTATCATTGAGTAGGATTTTTTTAATATCCTGAAAGGAACAAATTAGCCTGTCATTACAATTGTTTTCTAAGAACACCATTGACAACCTTGTATGATCACAATGCTGGCAGTTTTATAATTCTCTTTCCTGGGAATTTACCTAAGTTATACTTGTATTATTAATTTGGATCGTTACACATCTTACATATTCCATTTTTGTACATGTATCATCTATATGTTTTTCTACAAAAAAAAATTATTTTAATTTGGTGTGTCATTAAGAAATAGAAACATTTATTCCTCTGACACTGATATTGTTGAGAATTTTTGCATGTGGCATTAAACAACAAAAGCTTCAAAGTTAAATTTGACCTCCCCCCTCCCCACCCCTCCCCCCAAAAAAAAAAAAACTGAGTTATGTCCAACACACAATGTAGACAGTATATCAGTGATACCATTAATGTTTTATGTGATGTCAAAGTCAGTTATTTACCTTCTGTCTGTTGAATTTTGATGGCTGTCCTACAAATGGTTCCCTTAATTTGATATTTCAAATGGTTACAATGGAATATATATGATAAACAACATATGATATTTTTTTTTCATATTGCATTATGCATCATATAATAAGCCATAAACCCATAACACAAGGATTTTGATCATGTATTAAAAATAGTGGAAATATATTATAAAAAAAATATGATATGGATCTTTTTATATCACATCACAACCCCTCAACCCATATCAACCCTCATGCAAGCTCTCGGGTTGATATGGGGTATCTAGGGGTTGTTATGAGATATGATTTAAAAAGACCCATATGATATTCTATTGTGGTGGACTTATATACCAAGTAGCATATATCATAGAGAACATGGGGCCTCTGTGTCCTAGTGGTTAAGGTAGTTTGTCTACCATTGATCACGTGGTCTGTCAACACTGAGATTGCAGGTTCCATTTTTACTGTGGGCAGGGTGTACTCCACTCCAATCTTAATTGACAAGGAGTGCTAGTTTTCCTACCGCAGGTCGGGGGTTTTCTCTCGGGTTATCTCGCTTAGTCTCTCAATAAAAACTGGATGCCATGATATAGCTGACAAATTGCTGAAAATGGCGTTAAACACCACCAAACAAACAAACAATATCTTATTTGATATCAAACGTATAAAACTGGTATGTTTATATATCTTAAATCTTAAAACACTTTCTACACTGCCAAATAGTGAGTGATAGTCAGTGTTGAAATACATGTAAAACACTGCTAGAAAAACTAATTTTGTTTATCATTAGTGTTTATTATAAACAGCCTACTTTACCATAGTCATAATATGCAAATCATTTTTTTTTAATAATAAAGTCTGTTGAATGATTATATTTTAAATTTCAAACTTTTCTAGTATTGGTTCACATCCAAGTCAAAAAAAGAGAAAATACTCCGACTCCCCAAACAACACACTGACAAATGTACTGATGAATGGCAGACATGATATGTTAAACATAAAACAGGAACCCCCAAGTAAGTATAAAGGGAGCAGTTATTTTTAATTGACTTAACCAATTACAATGCAGGTATATTAAGGGTGTGTCTTAATACGTCATTTTCAAGATATAATCACCCTCGTTAAAGAAGGTGGAAATTTTTAAGTGATCATGTGACGTCATACAAAATTTAGGGCACTTTTAGTTTAAAACCGCAACATTTGTTACGAAATGGGACGGCGTAAGATAGACAAAGCAAAACCTGTGCTGTGTTGTGCCAGGGTGCAATGCCACACACTAAAAATAAATTTATAGAAGGGGTCAAGTTTTATTCCATTTTATGCTGTTCACATGATGTTAAAGGACGGTTCATTGAGTAAAGTGTCCTAAATAAAATCATGTGATACCATAAATCACGTGATAGGATACTATCATACTAAAATAACTATATATCTTGAAAAAGGCATGTTGTGGAAGACATCTTGATATTTCGTTATTCTTTGAAATTCCTTGATTTAAGTTTACAAAATCAATAATTTTCTTATTATTCATTAATCTCACTAAAATAAGGTCTTCATGTTCTATTAGGTAGGGGCCTTATCTCTTTAAAAATGATTTCATTTCTTATTTTTTAGTAATTTTAAAAAATATGCTTTATACTTACAAGTTATGCCATATTGGCCTAAAAAACAGATTTCTCCTAAGGAAATTGATTTTGGTGAGATTGGGTACATTCCTCGATAAGGCCATCTTTATCTTTTGATTTCAATATAAGATATAAAATTTCTTTTGTCAAAGGGTGGCCTGTATTTGTAAGGGTTTATTTTGTAGGTTCTAGTTTTGGTGGTTACCTAGGTGATTGCGACGAGGACTATCAGTATGACCAGGACTCCAATAATTCAGGGTTCATGGACTCTTCATACCAAGTCATAAAGTGGCAGCCATTTAATGTACAGAAATGGACAGTACTGACAGACTCAAATCTTAAAGATCTGTAAGTTCATGTTGGAAACTAAATTATTTTTTAAATTGTTTTAATTTCTTAGTTTTATGGTCTGTTTACAACAGCAATAATTCTTATGGAAGGTCTGTAATAGGAGGTGCTGCAAGCATTTAGTGGAGCCTGTTTGCTCAGCCAAAAATGCAGCCAGTATGCAATCTGGAGTGAATTTATGTTTTGTTTGTTTTGTTTTCTGCTATATCATGGGTCCAGTTTGTCAATTTAGATAAGGCGCACCCTGCCCACAATAAGTCACGAACCTGCAATCTCTGTGTTGACCGACCATGTGATCATTAGCAGACGAATTACCTTAACCACTTGGGCACCAATTCTCCGGGAATTTTCTAAGAAGTCAATCCATCATTAATGCAAATAGGTGCAACAAATGCAAAAAGATTTCATGTATAAAATCAAACAGACAAATCCAGTACACCTGTACTTGTTTTATTCCTTTTTCATTTTGTTGTTTCAGAAGGTTAATTTTTCTTTAAATTTTGAAAATTTTATTTCAGCCCACCACCACAATATCGAATTGACTCTGATAAAGGGTTCAACTACTCCACACCAGACGAGGCATTTGTCTGTCAAAAGAAGAATCACTTCCAAGTAACTGCACACATGCTTATCCCTGGAGAGCCCAGATATGTCCGAACACCAGAGGGAGTGAAGAAAATTGATGCATTCTATTTACATTTCTATGGGGTCAAGGTAAGTTATTTAACAAACCAATATGTTTTATTGATAGATAAAGCTAACAGAAGTTGTGAAACATGGCATTTAAACACATATTTTAAAAAATGTTTCTTTCTTAGGCATTGTCAGTCACTCCATCACCTCAGAGTTGATTCAAACTAGGCCTCGTTTTTTTTCTCTTTCAAATCAGAAAGCTGATCCTAATTTTATAAAACTTCTTAAGAAGTTTTTCTTAAATAAAATATTTTCAGCAATATAATTGGTCAATATTTGAGTTGAAGATGAGTTAAGGAAATCTTTACATTTGAGATGTTATATAAAACCAGGCCCTGATTACTAACTTCGAACTCTCTTTTTGGAGGTAAAAATGGTATCTGCAACCTTATCAGAAGACTTAGTTGACACTATTCAATAGTTGCTGTATCGATAAAAACATAAGCAATAATTTTATATCAAGCGAAAGCAAATAATTTGTTGCACATAATGATTATAGTATGAATGATCCTAAGGTAGAGAAAAGGGTAAACGAATCATTTGTGTCCCTGAGACAACCAAAGGTAGAAAGGTGGACTAGACTTATAGTATGGCCGTTAATAAGGGCTAAATTTAAGTAAATTCAAAGCAAAGTAACATTAATTCACTGTCTGTTTAAAGGCACTGTCCCTAAATGTAGTTTTGTTAATGTCTACAAAAAGGTTTCCTTTAACTAGTAGGTTTGTTTGTTTGAATGTTGTTTGATGCCACTTACAGCTATCTCACAGCATCCATTTTTTATTGGGGGAGGAAGCCGGAGTACCCGGAGAAAACCCCTGATCTTCTGTAGGTAAACCGGCAATCCTTGTCAGTAAAGTTTGGAGTCCAGTACACCCTGCCCACAGTGAGATTAGAACCCACAACCTCAGTGTTGACAGACCACGTGATCAACAGTAGACAAACTACCTTAACCACTCGGCCACCAAGGCCCCTTAACTAGTAGGAGTATAATTGATACAATATTGTGTTAAAATACATATGACACAGGCTGTCCAATTTTTCATTCTTCTGTGTAAAAATTAAATGCTTGTTTAAATAATATCTGGAAGATTTATGTTGTTATTCAATCATTTTTAATGCTATGGCAGTTTGTCTGTTTGTAGTAACTGCTATAATGCTAACGTTAATTGTTTTAAACTTGCTATGGATAATTTTTGGACATTTTTCAGGTGGAATCACAGTCACAAGTTATTAAAATAGAACAGTCACAGTCCGATAGAAGTAAAAAGCCTTTCCATCCTGTCAGGTATGAATGTCCTTTAAGTTTAAATAAAGCAACCCTGAAAAGCTCTGCTTAGATATGAACATGTAATGAACTATGGATATTACAATACAAAATCTAAACATTATAATAAAGATTTTAATTATGAATAGTTAATTTCCATCTCTGTTGAACAACTTTTAAACTTGGTAAATATGACAATTCTGATAACATTTTACCTTAGGTTAGCACGTCAACTAAATATCTAAATATATTAAACTGATCATTGTAAATTCTTAAACATAGATGTCATGAATTATTTCTTACAATTTTTTGTTTATCGGTTTAAATGGGTTTTACACCACTTTCAGCAATTGTTCAGCTATATTTATGACATCTAGTTCTAACTGGGTGGCCGAGTTGTCTACTATTGGTCACATGGTCTGGCAACACTGAGGTTGCAAGTTCGAGTCTTACTGCAGGCAGGGTGTGCTTGAGTCCAATCTTAATTGAAAGGATTTGCCAGTTTTCCTTCTGAGGTCAAAAGTTCCCTCCAGTACTGGCGCTGCCTCCCCCAATAAAAACTGGACACCACGATATAGCTGAAAAATTGCTGAAAGTGGCATTAAACACCATTCAAAGTTCTAATTTGTGAGGACTGGCAATGCTGGTAAATTCCAATTCATGTCGAGCAGTCTCTCTGAAGGTAGGCTGAAACCTGCAGTGATCAATAGTAGATGACCAACTACCACAATGGCTCTTTTTTTCTTTTTATATTATTACCATTTATGTTTATATGTCTGTAGTCAGTCTGACAATTATTATTGCAGAGTGGACCTCATACCAAATCAGACCAACAAAATGACGGTTGGTCGTCTGCACTTTAGTGAGACAACATCAAATAACATGCGGAAGAAGGGTAGACCAAACCCAGACCAGAGATATTTTATGTTGGTAGTTGGACTACATGCACATTGTGGTGATAATGATTATATGGTGGCGGCTAATTCTTCTGAACGTTTGATTGTCCGGGTTTGTATTTTACAACTATTGTAAAATTTCTGATTTGTCTCAGTTTTGAGTGTATTTCATGGCAAATAATTTTTAGTCACCAGTTTTTTTTATTGAGTTACTTAGTTTATGAATTGTGGGAGACAAACACAACAGTCATTCTTCCGGGCTATACTATGAATTGTGGGAGACAAACACAACAGTTGTTCTTCCTGACTATAATAGAACTTGATTACTTCTGAGTTGCAACCACAAATGTTATATACTCATATAGAAATCTGTATTTTGATTCGCTTAAGGTCACCCTCGGAACAAGCCCTCGGGTGACCTTACTTTCTCAGGGAAAGAAATCACTGGGTCACACACCAACTAGGGTGATAATTGCATAATATTACCCGATGATTCAGTACAAATTTAAATAAGATTTGTTACAACTGAAACCATTACTTGATGTCAGAAGATATGTCTATACCAAACCTGAGTAAAAATCTTACCTGGATTATCTGTTAGCATAACTTGTAAAATGTTGACACCTACTTATTGGAAAATTAAAAATTATGGCTACTGAAGTGTCAGACATTTGCAGGCATTGCAACCCTTGAAATTATATTGCCAAGGTTTTATTGACAATTTCCGTTTTTCAGGCTTCAAATCCAGGGCAATTTGACAACGATGTCGATGTAATGTGGCAGAAAGCTCAGACACCTGATGGAGTGTACCATGTTGGTAGAGTAGGGGTGAACACTGACCACCCAGAGGAGGCTCTGACAGTCCATGGTAACATGAGGTTGACGGGTCACTTAATGCAGCCCTCCGATAGGAGGGTTAAGGATGATATTAAGATGGTAAGAAATTATTATTAGGTAGTTTGTTTGTTTGTTTGATGGTGTTTAATGCCACTTTCAGCAATTTTTCAGCTATATCATGGCGTCCAGTTTTTATTGGGGGAGGAAGCCGGAGTACCCGGAGAAAACCCCCGACCTGCGGTAGGAAAACTGGCAATCCTTGTCAATTAAGATTGTAGTCGAGTACACCCTGCCTGCA
This sequence comes from Limnoperna fortunei, assembly GCA_944474755.1. Classification (NCBI taxonomy): domain Eukaryota; kingdom Metazoa; phylum Mollusca; class Bivalvia; order Mytilida; family Modiolidae; genus Limnoperna; species Limnoperna fortunei. The sequence goes on along the minus strand of OX104120.1, from coordinate 35,608,638 downwards.
GTGAGAATTGAACCCGCAATCTCAGTGTTGACAGACCACGTGATCAATAGTAGACGAACTACCTTGACCACTCGGCCACCGAGGCCCCTTATTAGGTAGTGTGTGATCATTTACTGAACAAATTTCATTGCTATATAATAACTGATTGTAAGATCTTACATTGTGTACGAGTGGATTATCGGATTTCCCAATCGAGATAGTTAAATTTCCATAATTTAACTATCGAGATTGGAGAAATCTGATAATCCAAGAGTACTAATGTAAGATTCTGTTTCTCTAATTTTAAAAAGTAGTAAATTTGTGAAACGAAGTACAAATTCTCCCAACCCAAATTTTACGTTCATGACTTGAATACGCGGTAAATGGAAGGTGTTTTGTTTATGACGTCATGAGTGCTTATTGTGATGTTATTATTTTTAACCAATCAACTGCTTAGAACAACAAATTCACTAGTGACGAGAACTGTATTTTCCACACCGGTCAAGCGATCGAAATATTAACGTCAAAATTAGAGAAAATAATGTAACATGAAGGAAGAAAGCTATATAAAGCACTTGGTTTATTTGTAAATATATGCTAAACTAATTTGAGTTATTATACATGTAATTAGAACATACACATACAGATAAGCGTTATCATACATGTAATTAGAACATACACATACAGATATACGTTATGATACATGTAATAGAATTTTTTCACAACATATTCATACAGATATCCATATAGTCAAAATAACAATTAAAAATTGATCAATATCAACACTGCCTTTTATTCACCAAAAAAGAAAAAAAGATTAATATTGATAGAAAGATGAGTTCTACAGTAAGCACAAATTGTACAGGAAAGTTTTTATTGATAAAATTCCTTGTCTGTCTGTCATGTGCTATTATATATACTGCCTGTAGTGGAGGGTGTTATGTCAGAATATCACACGAAGTAAATAGATCACCTGAGACATAGTTGAGGATACTTAAGATTTTTGTATGAAGTATAATATATTGGCATGATTGATATGTATGTATGACAATTTATTAGAATTTTAATGGTGCCCTGTAGTATCTGGCTTTATAAGAAGACTACAGTGCCCACTTCATTAAAACAGTGATATAATGGAAGTTCTTCATTTAATGCCAACAATTTTACAAGTACACTTTACGGCAATGTATATCGTTTTCTTATAAATTTCTCCTTTGAGGTAGTGCCAACCTTACTATTGCTCCTATTTTGTTTTGGTTCAAAAGGTGGCATTGACAAGGAATGCTAGTTTTCCTACCACAGGTCCGGGGTTTTCTTCTGGTACTCCGGCTTCCTCCTCCAATAAAAACTGGATGCCATGATATAGCTGAAAAATTGCTGAAAATGGCGTTAAACATTCAAATAAACAAACAAAATCAAAAGGTGACAGTGTAATGGAAAGTGCACTGTATCATAAAAAAAAATCTGTTTAAGGAAACAAAACAAATTTAAATCTATTGTAGTTTCTGTTTAAAAATATCTTATTTTGAAATTAATTAATAAATTAAAAATTTAAATTCACAGGTTAATTCCAGAGAACAACTAAAGAATGTTGCTCAGCTAAATATATATAAATACAAATATAATGAGGAATTTGCTGACAGCGTCGGACTTCCGGAACATCAGCGACATGATACTGGTGTCCTGGCACAGGAAGTCCAAAATGTCCTTCCTGATGCAGTCATGCAGACGGGGGATGTAGCTCTAAATAATGGAAAAAATGTGAAAAATTTGTTACTTGTTAATAAGGTAAGTATTTTCATTTAGGACTAATCCATTTCAAAGCCTAGGGTAGGGAAGGAAGGGATAACGTCTTTTTTGGACCTGAGTTTGTGGGTCTTCAATATTCCCATTTGATAAGCAAAAACATATTTCTACCCTCCTATATGCTAACATGTACCTTGATTTTATACACCCTCATATTTGTTAAATTTGGTGTTATGATCACACTGAACCATAATGATCAAGAGGGGAGGTAAATCTTCCCTTTAGTAAAGCCATACAATTTTTTGTACATCTAGAAATTCAAATGGAACACTTGAGTAAAGAATAATTGTGAATGTCAGTGCAATACATAATGTAATGATTGCAGTATCGAATGGGGGCCTTGGTGGACGAGTAGTTAAGGTTACGTTAGTCTACTGTTGATCATGTGCCTGTCAACAGGGAGGTTGCAGGTTTGAGTCTCACTGCCCGCAATGTGTACTTGACTCTTCTCTAAATTGACAAGGATTGCCAGTTTTCCTACCACAGGTCGCCATCCAACCACTAAAAAAACTGGAAACCATGATATAGATGAAAAATTTCTGAAAGTGACGTAAAAACACAATTCAAACAAACAAACAATATGCTTGAAGAAAGATAATACAGACATACATAACACAGCAGTTTTGTACATCTTTGAAAAACAGAAATATTGCTCGCAAAATAATTTTCTGATTTAACAACACTGTTGGAGACTAAAAACGAATGAATACTTATAAAACTTGTTTAATTTCTTTTCAGGATCGTATTTTCATGGAAAATGTCGGTGCTGTTAAGGAATTGTGTAAATTAACAGACAATTTAGAAGTGAGAATTGATGAACTTGAAAAAATGAACAAAAAATTATCAAAATTAAAGCGTTATGATAGTTTAAAATCAACAGTGAGTTCTAAGTCAAGCTGTAGTGTGAGCACAGTTAGGTAAGCCAGTATTATCAGTTTTGTTAAAGAAAAAATATATTAAAATAATTCCATTACGTTTTATTTCATCGGTCAGTGTCATGGTAACCCAATAATATATGTATAAACCAGTGTCAGGAGTATTAATTTCAATTTGCACCTTTTTGGATCTTTGAACTGTGAAAAAATTTTTGTGCATTTTTAAATTTAAAGTAGTAAAGGTTATTATGACATAGTTTATTGATGTAAAAACTTGGTCTTTCAGTCTACATTGGCAGAGGTTTTCGAATGACAAATTAAAACTGCTTACTGCATATGGTGCAGCTTATGCTCATTTTGTAGATCCAAAAAGGTGCAAATTGAAATCAACAATTATTTTCCATGTTTAATCAATGTATTGAAATGCAGTGGTTTTATTTTGATAGGGTAATTTTCTATAGTAAATTTTGACCTAAATTAGAATGGAAGTGTAAATTAGAATAGTTGATTGTTGTCCATTTGAAATCCTTCGGGTAATGCCGTCTGCATTTAAGAAGGGAAAAATCTTGTGGTTTGTCCAAATACCATTGAATGTTACGAAAGCAGACAAACTTTTGTAAACAATTTAAGATCCCTTTGGAAACAAAAATGGCTAACTGACAATGTAAATTTCTAGTAGCAAAAGCCAAGGCCCATTTGTGACATGTAAATAACAGAGGCATAGTATAAAATATGGACAGGTTATCTTGGATAAATTTTTTCTACTGGACTTTCGTAATGAAAAGGTACAGAGACTTTCAGTCCCATAAAAGTTAAATTTAAGCTGCATTTTTTTGGGGTTGTGTTTATGTATTTAATTATTGACTCGATCTGTTCACAGTAGTACACCTCCACCAAAGAAATCATCATCGTCATCCAGTCACAAATATCGTCACCACCGTCAATCCTCTCATCACAGTAGCAGCAGAAAGGCACCGCCTCCACCACCAGAGAATGGATGGTGTAGTAATCGCTTTATTCAGATTGTAATCATTACTTTAATACTCATAATGGCGTTCTGGTAAGTTTATGTGATTGATACATATTGATTTATGAGGAAACCATGCATAGAAAAATTGTATGCTTCACTCGCTCATGTGTGAGTTGGGCCTTGTCTGCAGATGTAAGCTATTTACTAGCTCAGTGCCGACAGTTATGTGTGGCACTCCTGCTTACTATGCCAAGAATTCTGTTTGTATCAATATAATTTCAATTTGAATTGTAAGCAGAAACCTGATTGTCCAATTCCTTATCAACCCAGGTTATACGATATAACTTTCATTGGTGATATGACCAGTATCCTTACACAATTAAAATTAAAATAGTTCCGTGACATCATTGTTGTTTTTATTGTTAACATTGTAAAGTATTATCATTAAAATTAAATTATAAAAAATAAATAATGTTTCTGAACAAGCTATACTTTATAAAATTATTGGCTTTGAAACCTGACATTTGAATGAATCACTTTTCATTTAGTTGAAAATGTCTAAATATGTTAGGTTGTTGTTGTTTTAGAATTTTAAATAGCTGTACATGTTTAACTAATGAATGCTTATTATTGGTGGGATACTTAGTTTCGTGGATTTCATGTGGACAGGCATATCATGAATTTGAGTACCAGTAATCAAAGAAATACAATTTTCTGGTTTCTCTAATAGGAGCGGAGCAGATGACAAAACTATTAAATTTAAGTATCCGTAAAACAACATCTTTTTCTCAAATTACAGCATCTTTACTGAAAAAATTAAGTAAATGATAAGTAATAATACAGTACTTGTTTAGTTGAAAAACATGAAACAATCTTTCTTTTATATTTTCTTTATGTAATTATTTATATTTCAGTCTAGTAGCAATAACTGTGTTATATATTCTGGAGAGAAATAACAAAGATTCCCAGCAGACGACATTGTCACCTTCACTTAATGTAGCACAGTAAGTTATTTATATCTTCTGATTAGTAGTGAATTTTTTTATATGTTTTTCAAGCAAGTCTCCATCAAAATTGTCCAAAGTATAATAATAAATACCATGAATATATTAGTGGTTTAAACAATAAAACCACACACAAATTGAGAGGCCATAAATAGTAATGATATCAATGTTTAAAAAACTTAATATATTTAACAAAAGTTGACGGGAGCTAGTGCTGATGAAATGAGCAAGGATTTCGTAATAAAACAAATTGTAATATTTTAATTACTTCTTACAGACCACATGGGGGATCATCGCTGCATCCGAAACCAACAACAACGGCTGCACCTCATCTTACACCTTGGGTTCTTAACCCTACCACATTAAAACCATCAACTACAACAAGTAAGTAAAACCAGAACAGCACTCAATACATAATGGAGTCATATGATCTGTGTTCCATTGTAGCTTGGTCCTAGGTTATTATGATGACAAGACATGATGACCTTTCAAGGGCAATCAGTTTAAACAGAATAACCTTTCAATGGCAATGATTTAAACAGTGGAACCTTTCAAGGGCAGTGGGTTTTTACAAGATTACCTTTAAGTGAAGATGGGTTTAAACAGGTAAACCATTCAAGGATTGTTGGCATAAACAGGATAACTTTTCAAGGGCAATGGATTTAAACAGGATAACTTTTCAAGGGCAATGGACTTAAACAGGATAACTTTTCAAGGACAATGGGTTTAAACAGGATAACTTTTCAAGGGCAATGGGTTTAAACAGATAAACCATTGAGTGACTATTGGCTTAAATAGGATAACCTTTCCAGGAAGTATATATAGTAACTTATAAGAAATATAGGTTATGTTTATACAAACAAAATGGCACTCATTGGTCTTAATCAGTAATATATCAGATCATATAAAATCTTGATTTACTGTAACTATCCAGACATCTGAGATCAATAGGTTTCTGGCACTTGATATTAAAAAGTTACAAGTGGAAGCTCACCAGGGAGCATCATCATTCCTTATCCAATACATATATTTGTCAGCAAACAATCTTAGTTTAATCCTTTGATTAATTACTGTGGTTTCATTTATTTTCGTGGGTATCAATTTTTGTGGCTGGAGGAAAAAAGAAATTTAGTTGGATTCTTAAATTCGTGGTTCGCGGAATCGCACACTTTCTAATACATCATTTTCAAGACATAATCGCTCTCGGGAGGTTACAATTGTAATGCTGATCATGGGATTTCATAGAAATTTACGGTACTGTAGTGGAAAGCGGCGGCATTAAAACGAAATGGAACGGCTTAAGAAAGACGATGCAAAACAAAACCTGTTCTTTGATGCATTGTGCAAAGCCCACACTAAACATAAATTTATGGAAGCGGTTGCGTTTTATGTCAATTATAAACACAATTTTAAAAGACGGTGCGTTGTCTAAAGTGCCCTAAATAAAATCACGCGATACCATATATCACGTGATAGTGTACATCTAACTACATATCTTGAAAACGGCGTATTGACCGTTTTATTTTCAAAGGAACATTACTGACAGGATTACGCAATTAAAAATAACAAAGATGTGTTTTTTATCAATTTTATTTCTGTTTAGTGTCATAAACACAATAAAGTTGTTCATAGTGCAAAATTGTCATATCTATCGAAAACATCAATATAACGATGCACCTTGAACATCAGTTGTCATTATCCAGGTAACAACAGTCCCATAGCCAGATAGCAGGTTCTCATGTCGGCTTACCGTCATTATAGATTTCTAGAGGTCATTATTCGTTGAATTCTTAATTTCGTGGTTTGTCCCCACCCACGAAAACGACAAAAATTGGTACCCCACGAATAAAAATGAAACCACAGTATAGGACACTATGTCAACAGTAGTCTTCTCCCATTTCTGGGGTATTCCATTCAATAACTGTGTGTCTGAAGCCATTGGCCAAGCCTTGTGTATTCTGTGTTCCGCAGTCAGAGAAATTGCTCTACTCAAAACAAAGGTTGCTTTTCTAAATTTACCACCCACCATATTATATATTGGTTACCAATACATATCTGTCTACTAACTCCTCTTGTGGGCAGAATTTCTGACCAGATCAGTTGATTGATTGTTGTTTAACGTCCAGCAAGCAATATTTCAGCTATATTCAGGACATCAGCAATTAATGACTGCAAATCTTCAAATACAGTTATCTTCCCATTACGTGCATCTAAACAGACAGTGAAGTCATAGGAATATATATGTCTTTATTTTAACTATATGTATAACTGTAATAAACTTTTTCTCTATTAGGTGGCAGAGTGGTTAAGGTAGTTGGTCTACTATTGATCACATGGTATGTCAACACCGAGGTTGCTGGTTCAAGTCTCACTGCGGCCAGGATGTACTCTACTCCAATTTTAATTGACAAGGATTGCCAATTTTTCTACCGAATGCCAGGGGTTTTCTCGGGGTATTCTGCCTTTCTACCCGAATAAAAACTGGATGCCACAATATAGCTGAAAATTTGCTGAAAGTGGCATTAAATATCATTCAAACAAACAACTCTATCAGGTTTATAAACAATTTCATACAATATATGGATATTTTATATATGAATATGCTAACAATTTATTATATATGTTTGATTTAGGAGCAGCAATACAGACACTTCCTGTCATTGAGTTCGGCAGTAATTGTCAGGCTCCTGGACAATGTGAAAGTTTTTGCTGTCCTCCTCCCCACCAGGATGATGGACCGGCGATTCACTACCACCCAGTAATCATTAATCCATATGACAATAACAACAGCAATAATAATCATAATAATCATGTTGGTGAGTATACAAAGGAGTCTGGTAGGGGGGAATGGAGGGGTAGAACATAGGGATTATGACTACTGGTATCCAAGAATTATAGTCAAAATGCAATGACCTGTCAGGTATTTTCTACCTATTGGTCAATCAATTCTTAATACAGATAACAGCTGTTTAGAAAACTGCTTCAATCTGTTTTCTTTAAAGCTCTTCATCAGTGATAGCTTGTACATTTAAATTGCAGCTACTCATGTGTGACTCAGGTAACTTAAACTTCTAACTTTCATTATACCCTATGGCAAACTCTCCAGTAAAGTTACCTGAGTCATGCATGAATAGCTGCAATTTAAATGTACAGCTCTTTCTCATTAAGAGCTTTAAAGAAAACAGATTGAATCAGTTTTCTAAACAGCTGTTATCTATTTTTGGAATTGACTGAGCAATAGGTAGAAAATACCTGACTATAATAAATCCATAGGAAACAAATGTTCTTAGACTGAATAAAACCACAAAATGTTATTGTAGTTCGGAGGTGGGGTGAAGTAATTGTTATTGCATACATTTTAGAAACTACCATGGGTCTAGTTTCTTTGGAACTGCTAAGAAGTTCAGCCATAACACTACTACTTTTGTACTGTCTTGTTTAAATATTATTTGTATTATGGTATTAAACAAAACCGTGTCAGCCTCCATATACTTTATTCCAACTAAGACCTAAAAGAAAACATTTACTATAGTTATTTATTTACATATTGTACTCACTACTTCTTACATAAATTTTTACCTCGAAATATTTTGTATTTAAATTTTGTGTAAATTATTTACTTTACAGTTGAAAACAACAACACAGAAAACAATCATTCACAGGAGAACTCCAGTAACAACAAGGAGGACAATGAACTTCCTGGAGAGGACAAAGTCACAGTAAGTGATATCACTCCTCAATAGCTAACCAGTTCCTGCAAAAAGCCACTGCCCAACAGCAGTTTCTGAGAATAAGTTTGCATTTCTCCCATTCTGTGGTAGCTATGTATATAAAGCAGACACAAATCTCAGAGTTCAGTTACTAAAAAGACCGAATAACAAGTCAACAAACTGACGAGCCGATTACTTAAAGAACAAATATGACAGGATACAATACTGAATTATAACAATATTATTTATTAAATATTGTTGACATGTCTTTCAATGAGGCAGCCAACAGGTTTAATGGTTACATCACATTAAGCTGTTAAAAAGTGCAGAGAATTTTAATATGAAGTCCTTTTAGACTACTATCTTTGTAAAAAAGTGATAAACTAATGTTCAAAATGCGATGAAGTAGGTGTGACTTAGAAGATGAAGTAGGTATGACTTAGAAGATAACTGTATTGTATTTTAAGATTTGCCTACAGCAATTGGTGATTTGATGGTTGGAAAATGAGTTTACTGGTGATGCATAAGTGGAGCCGGTAAACAGATATTCCGAACATCATATCATCGATTGATGCATGCAAATCTTTTAACACATAATAGTAGTCTCCATTCTAATGCTACAGCAATAAAAAACTAAATTAACTCACTAAAATAGGAATTTTTTATGTACCGGAAATAACACATGTGCTTAGGTTAACTTCTGATGGCATAAATTGTGGAATTAAAATGCCATGAAATTGTTCACATTGTCCAATCAAAAATGATGTTACAAAAATTGCAATAGAAGTATGGGTGTTAAAAATTACTACCACTGGATTACATATTTTACACAGACATTTGACATGGTAAATATAGTAAACCAGTCATTATCAATTATTTCCAAAATGAACTATGAATAATAAACTAACCTGCCTCATGTTTTGTAGACTAAGAAACCAGATGAAAATAACAACATTATTGTCGTAATAAGTGGCCAGAATGGACCTGCTTATAGCAACGTTGGTAACATCAACACTAACGAGATTCAAAATACATTCTATAACAGAAGGAGACGGAGGCGATCTCCTGTTTCAGGTTAGTTTTATAGTGTTCAGTTAAATAAGGCATGAAATTAATTATAATTGTAATCTTATTTAGATTTTCAAAAAGATCTTTTGGGGTTCTAAGAATCTGATTCTTGCCACTTGTAGGCATTGTCCAAATATTTCTGCAGGCTTTTTTTACTGTTGTAAGTTTCAAAGGTGGTAATAACAAAATACTGAACACCAAGGAAACTGTCAAAAGGACAATCCACCAATCAAAGTCCTAGAGCGGCAAACTTTAGAACCAATATCACAAAATGTAGCAACTACAGCCAATGGTTCTGACTTTGTACAGGCATTTCAAAAGAAATGCTGAGTTAAACCAAGTTTTATGGCATGCCAAACCCCCTGCTTCCACTACTGTAGTATGTGAATTGGAATGAAAGAAGTTTAGAAAATTGTTTTTAGAACACTTAGAAGATCCTGCAATATACGGGTATCTTTCTGATAACGACACATGCTATTTATGTTTCAAGTACATTTAGGTCCTCATATTTTGTTATGATAGTGAAAGAAAAGTGATTATCAAGTATCCCTTGTTTGTCTAATGATAACAAGTGTTTCGTGGTGTGATGGCTTAGCTTCCACAGGAAAACTGGCAACTCTTGTCAATTAAGAGTGGAGTCAAACACATTGCCCACAGTAAGGCTCGAACACACAACCATAGTCTTGACAGGCATGTAATCAGTAGTAGATGACTAATTACTTTAAGCACTGGGTTTACTGAGTCTGCAACCCCTTTTGTGGAATAATTATAGGTATTATGTTTAATACAATATGTAGTTTTCCCTCATTTTAAAATTTAACTAATTATTATTTTTATATTTCAATCAAATTTAAGTGTAGTTGTCTTTATTATAATTCATTTTATTTTTTAGAAGATCTTCATGCAGATATTATGATTAAGGAGACTAACACGACATTAGATAACACATTTTGTGAGCCAACAAATCAGTGTGGTGACAACAAATACACATATAGTGTAATGTTTAGTCAATACTGGCCGCTAAATCAAGCATTTACTGTCGTGTTTAGGTGAGTACAGTCAATACTGGCCACTAAATCAAGCATTTACCGTCGTGTTTAGGTGAGTACAGTCAATATTGGCCGCTAAATCAAGCATTTACTGTCGTGTTTAGGTGAGTACAGTCAATACTGGCCGCTAAATCAAGCATTTACTGTCGTGTTTAGGTGAGTACAGTCAATACTGGCCGCTAAATCAAGCATTTACTGTCGTGTTTAGGTGATTACAGTCAATACTGGCCGCTAAATCAAGCATTTACTGTCGTGTTTAGGTGATTACAGTCAATACTGGCCGCTAAATCAAGCATTTACTGTCGTGTTTAGGTGAGTACAGTCAATACTGGCCGCTAAATCAAGCATTTACTGTCCTGTTTAGGTGAGTACAGTCAATACTGGCCGCTAAATCAAGCATTTACTGTCGTGTTTAGGTGATTACAGTCAATACTGGTGACTAAATCAAGCATTTACTGTCATGTTTAGGTGAGTACATTCAATACTGGCCACTAAATCAAGCATTTACTGTCGTGTTAAGGTGAGTACATTCCGTACTGGCCACTAAATCAAGCATATACTGTCGTGTTTAGGTGAGTACAGTCAATACTGGCCGCTAAATCAAGCATTTACTGTCATGTTTAGGTGAGTACAGTCAATACTGGCCACTAAATCAAGCATTTACTGTCGTGTTTAGGTGAGTACATTCCATACTGGCCACTAAATCAAGCATATACTGTCGTGTTTAGGTGAGTACAGTCAATACTGGCCACTAAATCAAGCATTTACTGTCGTGTTTAGGTGAGTACAGTCAATACTGGCCACAAAATCAAGCATATACTGTCGTGTTTAGGTGAGTACATTCCATACTGGCCACTAAATCAAGCATTTACTGTCGTGTTTAGGTGAGTACAGTCAATACTGGCCACTAAATCAAGCATTTACTGTCTTGTTTAGGTGAGTACATTCCGTACTGGCCACTAAATCAAACATATACTGTCGTGTTTAGGTGAGTACAGTCAATACTGGCCACTAAATCAAGCATTTACTGTCGTGTTTAGGTGAGTACAGTCAATACTGGCCATTAAATCTAGCATTTACTGTCTTGTTTAGGTGAGTACATTCTGTACTGGCCACTAAATCAAACATTTACTATTGTGTTTAGGTGAGTAGTTTTTTCTTATGGGCTTAGAAGTTGATAGGACGAGATACTGTGGATTAATTTTTATTTGGTGGATACTATTTTATCTAGATTTCAAAGGGAGACAAACCATGAATTTCTCTGATCAAAGCACAAAATTAAAATCTTTGTAATAATATTTCTCAATAAAAATGTTTCATGAGTTTGTCATAAAGTCACTGAAACATATCGCCTCTCAGTTTCCTCCCTCAGATTGTGAGTCTTTTCCATTGAAAAGTATATTGGAGGGTTAGAAGGAAGTTCAATTTAGACCCAAGATATTTTTTTGTATTTTACGCCTTATCTAAAGGGCTTATGACCATTGATGACACACCACCCATGTCCAAAATTGAAAAAAATCAGGTTTATCAGATATGCCCCCCCTAGATTGGCCATATTCCACTAGAACTATGTCCTCCTCCAAGGAAACTGTTGCAGAGTTATTGCTGAAAAGGTTACGTTCCCATTCTTTTTAATTTGTTCTTTTTTAGTCTCATTTAAGTCTGCAATGCCTCCTAAAGTTTTGTGTAATTTTTGGCAAGGATGCATGAAGTGCAAACCCAGGTTATAGTATGGTGAAGTCAGGTGCGAATGGGAAAAAGGGTATCTATTTTGTGTAATCAACTCCTCCTACAGTTTTCAACCCAGATCTCTGAAAGTTCACAGAATGATTGCACATGTATTGAAGTTCTGCAACTGCTATACTATTTGTAGGACATAATTTTCAAGACTTGGGAACTTAGTCATTTCAGAAAATATGGTGTAATTTACTCCTTCATCATGCATTAATTTCACGGCCAATTTTTTAGCAACAACATTGTATGCCATTCCCAGTTTTTAAAGGCATGTCCTTTGCAACCTTGCCCATTTAGACTCTTCATAGTTCTGCAGCTTAAATATCCTACTCACCAAATGCCATTTCTATTATAAGACAACAATTCCAAGGGTGGTCTTATAATTGAAGGTCTACTGTATATGATTCAAGAATAAAACAGAGAGTAGTTTAATGATAAGTAGTATGCACAATACTTACTGATCACTGCTGTTGACTGCTAAAATACTCAAACAAGCATTGTTGTACCTAGGTTGATGTTATCTCTCCAGAAGTTCTATGGTCGTCACCATGACTTAATTGATCGTTATTGAAAATCAATCTCTTAAATACAATTGGACATTTTCGCTGTCAGAGGTAGTGTTTCCTATTCCTGGATTTGACTTTTTCCTGGAAATGACAACTTGACGGGTGTCTAATTAGATTCAGGCACTGCTTACTCGTCCAGAGCACCTTAGTGCACCCATGGTTTTTATTCGGTTTGGTTTACTCGCTTTCTGGGTTTTTTTTGGTTTTTATGTCGCATTGTGTATGTTTGACTATATCCAGATTTGTAACTGTCCCTTTACTTTTGGCTCTTGTTGTTCGGTCGGGTTTCTTTGTTATTTTTTATGCACAATACTCAATGCTCATATAAGTAATATTGCTCAATGAACAATTTCACTGAAACATAATCAAATTGAATTATTTATAAAATGACATTTCTAGAAGACGTTTACCTCTTGTTAATTTTTTCATTTGTTTTTCTTTTCAGTTTATTTAATATTGGAGAACTATTAAATGTTTTTAATCTCGGAATATTTTTTTCAAATACTTCTTTAAATTTTGAAATACAAGCATCAAATGTGTTTCACTCACTGTATATATTTTCAGTACATCTCAAAATGTTGAAGTACAAATGTGTGTCAATCACACACAACAACACTGTAGTAATGATCACTTCAATGAGGTGGATTCTTCAGTTCCTAATCAGGTAAGTAATCTCCCTTTTTTAAAACATTGGAATATGTTTTAACATTTAAGCTAATTGAAATCAAAATAAATATTGATTGTTCTGACATTTGACTTGATATAAAGATAAAAAAATATTATTAAATTTGTTTTTAAAATTAATGATTTTGAAAGATTGGTTTATACCACAATAATTAATTAGCTTTGTAAGCTTAAATCTGATTGGCTAATTCAAATAAATCAACCCAGGTTATATGAATAACTTCCATTGGTCACATGACCTATTCTTTGGCCATTAAAATTCAATTAGTTCCATGAGGTCATTGCTGCTTTTATTGTTAAAATCAAAAAAATAAATTCTGAGGAATATTTCAAATTTCTGAACAGTATAATCACTCTTAAACACATTATTGAAAGATTTTGTTTAAATTACCTTTTTATTTTGAAAAAATTTTTTTTAGGTTTCCAATTGATATTTTTCTCAATATGCATTAATTTATTAAATATTAGCATCTTTATTTATTTTATACATGTATTCTAATAAAATGATACATTTGACCTATAAATTTAAACAAAATTTCACTGGTGTTAAACTGATGGTATTTACTACCATCCAAAATGGACGAGGATAAAACAGATATTGTTTCTGTTTCTTTTCTGCTTTACCAATTAATATATTGGTAGGAATAGATTTACAATGCCAAAGAATATTGGTATTTTGTATTTTATCTTTTATAACACTCTTGTAAACAGAAAATCGATGGAACAGAACATCAACAATGACAGTAACTTGAATGATTGATGACAGTAATGTCATATTGGTGTTACTATCATCATCAACTGGGTTTTTTTTGCTGTATGTTACTATCTGAGTTTAACACCAGTCAATTTTGTCATATATTTTTTCCTGTTGGATACAAACTTGATAAGTGATAATTTTGATGATATAATATATCAATATGCTAGCATTAAAATATGTCAGACATATTCAATTGTTAAAATTAATTACTTATTTCCATCCACAACTTACATGTAGCAAAATTATCAGGCGTCACAAAACACAAAATCTTTGGTTTATAATGTCAATTCTAAGGTGTTTTTTAATGAAAATATTAAAATATGCTTAAACAATATTGATATTGGCCCCAAAATGTACCCTGCTTCAATTATACATGATCTACTTTTTATATTTACAGTGGACAATTCCTGTTACGCATTTCTTTTCCAGTTTGTACACATTTAGAGTGGCTACAAAGGTACATAACTCTTATAGGTTCTGGTCTGTTCTTTTTGTCTGTTCTTGTCAATTAAGATTGGAGTCGAGAACACCCTGTCCGCAGTGAGTCTCGAACCCACAACCTCAGTGCTGACAGACCATGTGATCAACAGTAGATGAACACTATAACCACTGTTCTAAAGCAACTGTGTGTAACATCTTGTCTGATTGAATATAAATTTTAATGCCATACTTAACGTAATAGCAAGTTCAAATGGACTTCATGCAATGTAAAATCTTATCTGATTGGACTAGATTGTAATGTATTTCTTAAAGTAACACCAAGTTTAAAAGGGAAACTAGTAAGAAATAGATTTGGCAGATGGTCTATAATTGCTGTAGAATGGTTTAGCAGATATATAAATAATTACATTTGCAGAATTAAAAATCAACTATTTTCTATAAATTAAACATCTTTTACATTTTTAGGGTACCCCTGATGTCTGTTCTCTACCAGAAGCCAACCTCATTACGTTCTCAGAATACACGCTGAAATTCCTCCGACAGTGTTAACTGATAACCCAATATTGCAGTCTTGTGCCTTAACAGTTATTAATGATGATAATGCATTTAGATATTCCTAAATGTCATGAATCTTTTGCAGTTTGTTTCTTGTGTTGAAACAGTGTAATGCAACCTATAAAACATTTAATTGAAAATTGATAAACTAATGCTATCCCAGGATTCATCTGTATTTTGCAAATGGCTGACAACATGGATGCATTTTCAAAAAAGATTTGCAAATTGATAACTCTTCTATAACAGTATGTTACCACTTTGTTAATATTTTGGTTTTGTAATAAAATTGCAAGACTTATGTTTGTTGATATTGCAGCTAATTTGTTTTTAATATTTGTTTTAATTATTTGATTTTACTTCAAAGTGATCAAATAATTTGTTTTTCATATCAGACATTATTTTTTATGTCAATGTATTCCATGCAGTTTATGTAAAAATGATATTTGTTTTTTTTTGGATACTGTTTGTCTGAAAAGACTATTCAATGCAGAAAAACATTACTTGTAGATTCCACCACCGCCTTATAAGTACTGAAAATATGTCATTATAAAAGGGATGGCCTTTGGTTAAGGTGATGTTTAGTCTCTTATTATGAAAAATGGGGCCTTATGGAAGGGATGCCATTTTGGTTGTCATGGAGATATTTAGTGCAGAATCACTATAAAATAATTATTTAATAACACACTTTTGTTTTCAATGTGCCAATGCACAGAGTGCAGTAATTGGTTAATTATACTATCCGAAATAAATATCAGAACTCTTTAGTGTTAATATTTTGCATCTGTTTCAAAAACAAAATTGAATAGTGTTTATTTTTTGTTGTTGATAATTCTGGATGAGATTAAATTAAGTTTTTTTTAGATATTTATATAATTGTAAATTAACAAATGAGTATAAAAAATCACTTAAATGAACTGATTTTTCAGAAAAATTAAAGCAGGGTAATTGAAATATTCTGTGATGTTTTGTATTATTTTCATATATCAACAAATTTTGGCATGTCAAATAGAATTGTATCAGTGTAACTGTGTTTGTTGATTTTTCATTTCTGATCAATTTATTGTCATGAAAAATGTAATGAGAAATTATTCATTAATTTATTAATTATCTAAATTCCTTGAATTAAATCTTTGTCATAAACATGACTCATAATGGGTGAAAAAAGTTGAATGAAATTGACCCACCAGCAAATTACCTTTGAATATAATGTCTAATGAATATTCCATTGAATTTTTTTTACAGAAGTCATGCCAGATATTCGTGTATATGTAATTAGTTTGTTATTTTTGTTGAGAAGAATTTGTTACTTGAATACATGTACAGTTTTCCTGGTTGTTATTTTATGATTATGATAGTATATATTTTTATCTATAAATACATAATATGTTTACTAGTGCTAAACAATAGCATAACTTTTTATCTAAAAAAAAGCTTATAGAATTGCAAAATGCATGTATATATTGATACACACTGAAATCAGCTGATGAAATTGATATGCAGAAAAATCAGCTGATAAAATTGATTTGCAGAAAAATCAGCTGATAAAATTGATATGCAGAAAAATCAGCTGATGAAATTAATTCAAGGAATTATGGTAGAACTGGTTGAATTTTTTGTTTGAAAACAAAGAGATACTAAAAGCAGGAAATGATGGTTAGTTAATACCAGAAAAATATTGCTACTAAATCAGGCACGGATTCACACATGCTAACTGGCACACAATACAACTCAGTAATTTAATTCATACATATAAATTCACAAGTTTGTACTTAACTTGATTTATAATATGTAGAAAACATTGACTTTGTTATGTATATTTGTATCTAATGCCCTTTATAGCTTACAAGCATATTTTAATGTGGAGTTTACTCTTATTTAGATTTTAAATATCTATTAATGAAGAAACTGTTAATTTCATTTATATGTTTTTACATAAAAAAGTTATGAAGTCGATATTTACATAATATATCACTCCGTCTCACATAAATTTTACAATAAAGGGGAGAAACAAATGTTTTGTTACATATATTACATAATTGTTCATCATTTAATGTGAGACTTTGCCCTATTACAATGTTCTGTTCTTTTAAATAAGTTTTTTTACATTACCCACTTGTTCATTGTTTAAAATTAGTCTTGGTTCTTTTATAATATTATTAATTGATATTTTTCTGATAAATTTGATTAGTGTAAAGCCTGTCACATGACATGCTGTATTTGGTAAGGTTCTTTGAAAACGGCTGATAGAAAAGTGATGTTGCACGGTTATATTTAGAAAACATGATATTGCACGGCTATTTTTAAATAATTGGAATTCCCCTTTAAACAGCCAATCAGAATTACTTCTGTCTGTTTCCGGTTTGAAAGTTAGGAAAGTATGTACATTGTGAAAAATTGCAAATATTTCAATATGTTGCATGTATTTTTGTAATTATAAATCTTTTAAATTGAAAGTTTTCATAATTTCAGATGATATTGAAATGAAATGTGATATTTTCGTACATATGACAAAACCCATCAAAACAGTAAACTAATCAAAAGAACATTGAACTAAATTCCTTTAAAATACTAGTATATACAGATGTGCATAAAAATATCAATTAATAATATAACAATTGTAGCCTTTAACTACGGTCGATATGAAAAATATCGACATGAGATAACATATCGACCTCCAACTTCGTTGTCGGTCGATATGTTCTCATGTCGATATTTTTTCATATCGACCTAATTTAAAGGCTATAATTGTATAATGTATTTATATTACATGTACTTTTATTCAAAAGGAGATCTTAAGAATTGAGTAGATATTATATATTTTTAATGGATTTTACTCTGTTCTGTTATAGCAATCCATTAAATATGAAAAATCATACTCTTAGTTATTGAGATTTTACCATATATTTTTGATGAATGCATCATGCTATTCAATCTTTGGTAAAATTGTTAAAATAGTTTTTTATATAAATAAATAAAATATGTAAGTTGAGATTCACTTGATATTATCATAAAATTGTATAATACTGAAAGTACAAAACATAATATTTGGGATACTAAAACTTAATTGAGATCAATGTAATACTCCTAAAACTCTATGAAAGTTGACTTTTCTCTATTCAATACTCCTTTGGTTAATAACCAACGCAAGCAAAAAGCATAAATACAGTTTATCAGAACAATTTTGCAAGTACTTGAAATGTTTTATATTAATTGTTAATTGTAAAAGAAATATGTAAATATTATTTAATTTTCATATATGATTATTTCTCATCTATAATAATAACAAAATTGCATAATCACATGGCATAGTATATTATGCATGAACCAAAGAGATTGCATGAGCATACATGAGTAAAATTTGTATTGTATTGTCTGGGGACACTTGAAATGCAAACAAAATGATGTGGTGAGTTACCTCCCCCTATGAAGTAGCCCCTTTATAAAGGAGACTACTCAAGGTGTACTTTATAAGGGAGATTACTCTATGTGTACTTTATAAGGGAGACTCAATGTGTATTATTCCTAAATATGTAGTTATTTATAGGTGAAACTATTATTATTATTATTACAACAATCAATCAGTCTTGTAATATGAGTAGGAATGGCCCAATACGAGCAGGAAACAGGATTATTTTTATGCTTTTACCCAAAGTCAATAATTGCATAAACAAACATGCATGTAAAATTGCATTTAAATTGAAGCAAGACTGATTAAAAGGGGTTCTGAAATTTTTGGGGTAATAAATTACATCAATTTATTTAATAATAGACAAAGATGGAGCTTTTTATGATAAATATTTAAGTATTTGCATGCAAGTTATCGTCGACCTGTGACTCAATTATTGTTAATGTTTTCCAGAAAAATTCTTATAAAACATAATTACAGTAATTCATTATTTATTAAAAGTGGCATCCACACATAAATCTGGTTTTGTTCTCTATGTACATAGAATTTGATGGATAACTGTTGCTTTTATGGTAATGAGGATGTTCTAAACATGTTCTACAGATTGGGAAAAAAAATGTCTACTGAATTTTATTTTCTAATCAAAAGAATGTACACTGTATTTACTTGTTTATGTTTGCTAAAAATTATTTATTCCAAGTTTCTATAAAGAAACAAAAATTCATTGAGAAGTGTTCATATTTTTTCTTGAATATGTTTAATTATTTGAAGCACAAATGTACTAAAAATGCCTTGTCGCTTACATTCCAGAAAATATATCAAATGTATTTGATATAAATTATATATTTTTAATAATTTATTTGAAATTTGTTTAATGATTGTATATTTTTTTGTCAAGCATATTGCACTTGTTTCATTCCATGTATTTACTACACTCCTTTTTTTTGCTTTGTATAAATGCCTTTTAAAATTAATCAAAATAATTAAAAATCAAAATGTATGAAACTTGTCTGTTTAAAATAATGTATTTTAAACAGCTGTAATTGTAGTATGGTGTAATACATGTAGAACTGCACATAATTAACAATCCCTTTTATGGGTCTGATTTATAGGAGAAATAAGCAGCATACCCACATGTAAAGCTTAAGCCAACATGCTGTATTCATTTTATGTAAACTTGTTGAAAATTGTCATTGATATTAAAGTTTATTGTCATGCTCAAGTTTTCATTTAATGCATCACATTGTCTCAGTCTGTGCTACTCCGCACTTAGTGAACACTTATGTTTTTTTGAGTTTGCTTGTTCCATTGCAGCCTGTACTAAGTGAACACTATGTTTTTATTTGCTTGTCCCATGGCAACCATGTTTTTCAACCAATCAAGATAAAATGTGGCTTCTCTAATTTTTACATAATATTCAAACTGCCTGACCAATGTGGAAACAATAGTTCTCATCACCAGTGAATTTGTGGTTCTCATCTGTTGATTGGTTTAAATTAATAATGTCATAAACAAAAATAATGACATCATAAACAAACAACGTCCAGTTACTGCCTATTCAAGTCATGACCATTAAACTGGGGTTAGGAGAATTTGTATTTCATTTTGAAAATTTACCACTTTTTAAAATTAGAGAAACAGAATCTTATATTAGTTCTCTCGGATTATCTGATTTCTACAATCCAGATAGTTAAATTATGGAATTTTA
Organism: Limnoperna fortunei; assembly: GCA_944474755.1. Classification (NCBI taxonomy): domain Eukaryota; kingdom Metazoa; phylum Mollusca; class Bivalvia; order Mytilida; family Modiolidae; genus Limnoperna; species Limnoperna fortunei. Next base: position 35,588,326 of record OX104120.1, on the reverse strand, counting down.
AGTCTGAACCTTGGCGAGGACCTAAAATTCCATAATTTGGTTATCTCAATTGGAAAAATCATTTAACCACTCGTACAAATGTAAGAGCTTATATTTCTTAGTGTCTTTGCTCAGTCCTGCAAAGTTTGTTTGATTTTGGTTCAAGGGTTTCAGAAAAAGTTTAAATGTAAAGTTTGTGGTTGGTCTAGTCGAAATCTGAATCAACTGAGCCAACAAATGCATTATCGCTTGCTTGAAACATTTTATAGAAATCCCAACTACCGGTATGTAATCAATTGCATGAAACACATTAAAGAAATCCCAACTACTGGTATGTAATCGATTGCTTGAAACACTTTATAGAAATCCAGACTACCGGTATGTAATCGATTGCTTGAAACATGTTATAGAAATCCAAACTACCGGTATGTAATCGACTGCTTGAAAAATGTTATAGAAATCCCAACTACTGGTATGTAATCGATTGCTGGAAACATATTATAGAAATCCAAACTACTGGTATGTAATCGTTTGCTTGAAACGTGTTATAGAAATCCCAACTACTGGTATGTAATCGATTGCTTGAAAAATGTTATAGAAATCCAAACTACTGGTATGTAATCGTTTGATTGAAACGTGTTATAGAAATCCAAACTACTGATATGTAATCGATTGCTGGAAACACAGTATAGAAATCCAAACTACCAGCGTGTAATGGATTGCTGGAAACATGTTATAGAAATCCAAACTACCGGTATGTAATAGATTGCTTGAAACACGTTATAGAAATCTAAACTACCGGTATGTAATCATTTGCTTGAAACATGTTATAGAAATCCAAATTACTGGTATGTAATTGTTTGCGCGAAACACGTAATAGACATCTGAATTACCAGTATGTAATCGATTGCTTGAAACAGGTTATAGAAATCATAAATACCGGTATGTAATCGATTGCTTGAAACATGTTATAGAAATCCAAACTACCGGTATGTAATCGTTTGCTTGAAACACATGGTTAAACCTTCAGTTGTGTTTTTTTAAAGAAAACTAAGAACTTACACACTTTACTCATTGATACCAAATTTTCTGGACTTCAAGTCTATAAGAATTGACTACTGTCTACTCCCCACAGGGGCCTCAGTGGCTTGTGGTTAAGGCAGTTCATCTACTATTGATCATGTGGTTTGTCGACACTGAGGCTACTGGTTTGAGTCTCACCAAGGGCACGGTGTCCTCAACTCCAATCTTGATTGCCAGTTTTCCTCAGTTTTTTCTGGGTACTCTGGCTTCCTACACCAATAACTAGGGGCTCCCAGGAGCCTGTAATCGCTCACCTGGACCCCAAATGACTTTAAGTTTTTGAAATTTACAGTTTCAGTCTACTTGTTATAGCTTTTAAGTTACTGTGCAAAAACTAAACATTTCTTCAACAAGTGTGGACACAGAAAAACGTCTTGCCTGCATTCCACATCAGTAACGAAAATAAATTTCATCATAAGCATTATGTAAATAGCATTAGTTATCAGCAGCAGCCTGTATACCAAATATTGTCACCATACCATGCAGTTACAGAGGAACTGTCCTAATACAAAAACTTTTACGTAGTTGCTGGACTGTGAAATTGAGGTCAAGGTCAGGTGACACCTACCAGACAGTCATGTACTAGTCATCAGCAACCTATACACCAAATATTGTCATCCTACCATGCGTGGTTACAGAGGAACAGCCGTAACCCCAAAACTTTAACGTAGTCCCTGGACCGTGAAATTGAGGTCAAAGGTCAGGTGGCACCTACCAGACATTCATGTACTAGTCATCAGCAACCTATATACCAAATATTGTCATCCTACCATGCATGGTTACAGAGGAACTGCCGTAACCCAAAAACTTTAACGTAGTCGCTGGACAGTGAAATTGATGTCAAGGTCAGGTGACACTTTTGTCGCAGGAGAGACAAAAATTTTAGTTAGGTACAATAACTCCTATCAGGTGCCATCAGACAATTTCTGAAAATTAAAGGGTTTTGTAGGCCTTGTCCTTCAGGGAAATTTAGAAATTAACAGTTTTACTCTAGGTGTGTTATAGACTAATTTATAACACAAAAACTGATCATTTGTCCAAATTCATAATTAAAGAACAATAACTCCTATAAAGAGTCATCTTGCAATTTTGGACTAAGCAATCATTTGTAGGCCTTGCTTTGCTGATCATTTGTGCAATTTACAGTTTCAATCTAGCTGCTGTAGTTTTCAAGTTACAGGACCAAAATGAAAAATTTCATTAAACTAGAGGCTCCCAGGAGCCTGTAATCACTCACCTGGAATCCAATGACTTCAACTACATTAAAATTTTTGAAATTTACAGTTTCAGTCTAGTTGTTATAGCTTTTAAGTTACTGTGCAAAAACTAAACATTTCTTCAAAAATTTTAGTTAAATACAATAACTCCTATAAGGTGCCATCAGACAATTTCTGAAAATTAAATGGTTTGTAGGCATTGTCCTTTAGGGTACTTTAGAAATTTACAGTTTTACTCTACAAGTAGGTAAATTATAGACTAATTTATAATTCAAAAACTGTTCATTTGTCCAAATTCATAATGAAAGGGCAATAACTCCTATAAAGAGTCATCTTGCAATTTTGGACTAAGCAATCATTTGTAGGGCTTCTATTGCTGATCATTTGTGCAATTTACAGTTTCAATCTAGCTGCTATAGTTTTCAGGTTACAGGAAAAAAATGGAAAATTTCATAAAAAATTGCCATTTAAGGGCAATAACTCATATAAGGAGTCATTTGACTATTTCAGACCAATCAAGTGAATTGTAGGGCTTTTATTGCTGATCATTTTTGCCATTTACAGTTTCACTCTACCTCGTATAGTTTTTAGGTTATATTGTAAATACCAAAAATTTTGTCAAAAATCGTCAGTAAAGGGCAATAACTCCTACAAGAAGCCAATACACAACTTAACATAAATAGCAACTATTGTAGACCTTAATGTGCTGATCAATTTGAAGTAATGGTTTTCTATATAGCTATTATAATTTTTGAGATAATGATCAAAAACCTGTGTTGACCCCCCATGTTCTATTTTTAGTAACAATGGCCATATTTGTCTGGTGATCAACACCCTGGGTACAAACTTGAAATTAGGAACCCTAAGGGTGATTGTGGCCAAGTTTGAAAAAAATTTGCCCAGTGGTTTCAGAGGAGAAGATTTTTTTTAAAGTTTACGACGGACGACAGACGACGAACGATGGACGACGGACGCCAAGTGATGGCAAAAGCTCACATGGACGTTTGGTCCAGGTGAGCTAAAAATTGTCATTTAAGGGCAATAACTTATAAAAGGAGTCATCTGACAATTTCAGACCAATTAAGTGAATTGAAAGGGCTATAGTTTTCAAGTTATATTGTAAATACCAAAAAGTTTCTCAAAAATCGCCATTAAAGGGCAATAACTCCTACAAGAAGCCAATACACAACTTCACACTAATAGCAACTATTGTAGACCTTAATGTGCTGATTTATTTGAAGTAACGGTTCTCTCTATAGCTATTATAATTTTGAGATAATGATCATAAACATGTGTTGACACCCTTGTTCTATTTTTAGTAACAGCAGCCATCTTTGTTGATCAACAGCCTGGGTACAAATTTGAAACTAGGAACCCTAAGGATGATTGTACCAAGTTTAAAAAAAATTGGCCCAGTGGTTTCAGAGAAGATTTTTGAAAAAGTTTATGACGGACGACAGACGACGATGACGAACGACGGACGCCAAGTGATAGCAAAAGCTCACATGGACCTTCGGTCCAGGTGAGCCAAAAACTGGACACCATGATATAGCAGAAATTTTCATGAAATTGGCGTTAAACATCATTTAAACAAACAAAATCTACTCTCCACACTGTTACGTGGTATTATAAATTGGTTGTTACATTATTCTTGTCCTGATTATAGCTGAAATACTGCTCCCTGGACAATCAACCAATCAACCAATAGCTGAAATACTGCTCCCTGGACAATCAACCAATCAACCAATATTTAAAGTCCTGGAGTCAATTTCACAAAAAGTCTTAAGAGTAAAATCTATAATAAGTGTTGGAATTTCAAATTTCCATTGAATCCATTAAAATCCATGTCACATCAGCACTTACGATACATTTTACACTTACTACTTGTTGTGACTCCAGATCTCTATTAAGAAAAAATACAGTTCTAATATCTTAATTGAACAGAAATAAGATTGTTTTAATCTTCAAGGGTTTTATGGTAATGAGGCTACAAGGAAAAGAATAAAAAACACTGTTTCAGTCACTGTATTTGCATATTTTCAGACATGCTATACAGTAAATTGACAATTACGCTCTGGTAAGAAATAAATATGACGTTAAAATGAAGCATTTACATGACAACTACCACACATTCATACACAGCCCACACAATTACACATGACTACACACCATAGTCATCAAGGTCATTGGTCTAACCTCATGAACTACAATGTCTGTGGATATACAACAAAATGTCAAAATAGGTACATGTGTATTTAAACTCAGCATCATCCATTTACATGTATTGTTATAAAACAAACCTCTGTTACTCATCAACATGAGACATTTGAAGTGGTGGCTTTTTAAACACTTATTTAAAACTTCAAGGACATGAAAGTGCCATTCTCTAGAGAAGGAGATTTTTAATGTCCTGAAGTTGGATATGGACTTGTCAAAAGAAAATTTCGTTAAATAGTTAAACTTTTGTCTTAACACAAAGTTAAATGGGTTGAACTGTGAAATCTAAAACTTGTTCAGATTTTTTTTGAGAAATGTGGGCTTCTACATTGTACCAATAACAAATATCTAGCCTATAAAATTCTAGTTTACATATCTTCAGTCAAATTAACAAGCTTAACCAATCAAGAGGTCCGATATAAATTGTACTTGCATCTTGGGACTCCTACTTAATTTTTCTATACTCAAATGAGACAGCTGGAGAAAATGTGTGCTTAATCTAATTGTACAGTATATCTATTTAACAGACATTTATATTTTCTTATTTTAAATGAACACATTGATCACAACCAAGTTCTTCTTGGAAGGCACAACCAAAGTTGACGATTTTGGCACCAAAATAAATCAAAAGAAACAATGACAATCAATATAATGTAAACAAGTTCGTCTGATGTTTGGATGCTGTCCAATAGTTGGTTACCAGCAGTTAGTTACCAATAGCATATTCCATTATATTCTATGCTCCATCACATGTGAGTTCATTCATTATGCAATCTTTGTCTTAAACGAAACTTAATTGCAGATATTTTAACCAATCAAAAGTTATAATTTTATCCCTGTTTGATATGTAGTATTTTGAAATTGTGTTACGAAGGTTGCAAGTACAATGTTTACCTCAAAAGAATTTTAAAAAGTTCTATATCAGTAACTGACTTTTGATAAATCAGTATGACATGTTGAATATCCATACAAAGAAAAGAGATCAGTACAAAGAACCCATGCCTGATGAAGTGAGAAAAGTAATTAACTCACGTATGGTTTCAGACGATGATCCATAATGGAATTTTTAGTTTGTGCTCATTATATATGGAGATGTACATGCCAATTAAAAATTTTAGAACTAATTTTAACAGAATATAGCAGATTAAACAAAAATCTAATACCATATTGTCTGCGGTAAATGTGGACTATAGGGTGAATTATAGTTCTACATTTTTTAGATACATAACTGAAAATGCATGCATTTGTAGATTAACCTATCAACTTTAACAATGTGTTAGAAGGTTAATTTCATTGTTTAATTCAATTAAAGGCAAATGCTTTCAAACACAATATAAGAATATAAATAACCAAACTTTACTATTGAGGAGTATATAATATGATGACATTGTCCGGAAATCAGGAAATATTATGAACCATGATGTCTTGATATGTCCAATCATTGTGCTCCTCACCAGCAAATAACACGCAAACATCACATTACAATAAAAATTTATATTTTTTGTTGTTTAATGTGTCTCATTTTTATACATACCTCCAATTTCTTTTTATTATAATAAGAAAGTATAAAAAAATCATATAAAATAACTCCAATTTGGACACTTATTCAATTATAATGAAACTAATTTGTGGTGTATGAATAAGAGATATATAAAAGTATTATACTAATAACTGTAGCATTTCATAGAAATAAACAGTGACAATGACCACACAAAACATTTGGATGACTATGATGTGTATCAGGGTATTGTGGGTAAAAGCAGTCATACATATTCTAATATGTTCTATATGTACAATAAGAGTAATATCAAATGTTCTACATGTTGTTGGTCTCCTAAAACATGAAGTAAATGCAACAAGTAAAATCTTGTAAAAAGATTATTGCTAACAAAAAGTTTGTCTGATAACCAATGAACAAGGTAATTTTTCCATTGATTTTTAATTGTCCAATGGTAAAGATACTGAACGTTGTCAATAACTTTATTGACGCAAAGCTTTAGATAAGTATACAAGTAAGTAGCTATAAAATTGATATACATATACTGTACTGATGCAATTTCAAATAAACGTGGCACAGAAATCATTGTACCATAACAGACGTTGGTGCAATTTAAAGTTTTTTTCAAAAACTTTCTCAAAAATACTTTTTCACAATCTAATTAAAATTCAATCTTTCACTTGCTCCCCCCTTTTTGTTATTGTCTCTGTGAAGCTCTAACAACACATCCCATTACAGGTCATGATCATCTCAGGATGAACTATTGTATTGACCAATCAAAATTGGTTTCACCAACCGTTTGTAATGGGGAATCCTCTGTTATTCCGCATCTCTCTGGTATTATTGTACCATTTTCATCAGTAAACCCAAAGTTAATATAAAACCTTACGTTTGATTGGTTAAATTTTTTGGAGGATGCCCAAATTTTTCATTGGATAATACATATATTTATATCAAAAGTTCAATCTGAGATTACCTGTAATGGGATGTTGTCATCAATAATAAAAAGGAGGGAGCAAGTGAAAGATTTAATTTTAATTAGATTAACTTTCTCAACAATTGAATTTTTGTTCCAAACTTCTGCAATACACAATATATCACTAAACAGCTTCTTTTTAATTGCAATACTAAGATCTGCTCATCAAATATCCTTAAATATATTCAGAAACTTTTGTTGGTTCTGTCATGGTACATGTAACTAACTACTGGTATGATTAGCAACATTTGATATGAATTTATATGTAATTATATTTAAACAAAGATGTATTCTTTGATTTTTTGGCATTTAATATAATGCAACTGATTTATATATAACGGTTTATAATGACACTTTACATATCAACAATACATGTTTTGTCCTGAATAAAAAAAATCACAGACTTCACTTTAGTACACACTAACCATTCTTTACATGTTTGACTTGAACAGACTGTAAATGATGTTTTAGTTGATTTAAACTTTGGCATCAAATAAATGACAGAATTATTAAGTTACTTAGAGCTCCAACAAATCTATAATTAGGAAATCTAAGTCATTATCAAGCCTCCAGTACAACCTATGATTTCTACATCTGACCACATACGTAGTTTCTACTAAGGCAGAGAAAACTTGCTTGTGCAAGTACCTAGGTGTACCTCTTGTTTGTCAGTGCCATTAGGTCTTAGGTACCAAAGAAGATGTAATAAAATTTGATGAAAATTGTCTGCCAATGAGGAAACTTACTGTTAGCATGGGTTAGGTAACGATCAAACTGAGACTAGAGTAGGACATGGATCACTGATTTTCCACTAACCCATGATGGACTAGTGGATCAAAGTGGATATTGTACAAAGAGAAAGCTCTGTGTTAACAAAAATCTAAAGTGGCAGTCCATGATAAATAGTGATCCACAGAGGACATATATCACATCAACACCCTATATAGTGGAAAGTCAGAAATCTACTATGTGCGTATTGTAGTTTTAATAGCTATTGTTTTGATTTGTAAAATGATGATCCTCTCCATGGTTACTGAAGGAATACAATAAACAATAGCATTATCCTTTTACAAAGGTTTTTTTTTCAGAACTGGTGGACAGGGGCGTAACAATATGTGACAAGGGATCTGGGGACTGCTTAAGGTTCCTAACAGGTCCAGGGCAGAGCTGAAAATTATGTGTATGCCCGGCTTTTGTGCTACCATTATTGTTACGCAACTAGTGGAAATCTTTACAGTGAAACTGGTATAAAGTTAAAAATTAAATTTAAATACATAATGAATATAAAAATGCTGTTTCAAGTAAAACAGACTTACAAATTAAAAATATGCATAAGAATATCAAAGTAATTAAGATTCTAGCGCTGGCATGCGACCTTTTTTGCTGGGATTATATTACCGGTAGTTCTGAGACAATCTTTCCCATAAGGCTAAGTACAGGAAGTGGTGACACAACAAATCTTCATCTATCTATAAACTCATTGAGACAACAACATAGACTTCAAATGAAAAATGACTCTGTCAATAATTTTGGTCTTGGATTAAAATTATTTTGTCAATTGTCATTTGATAATGACCTATTGTGTAAATGTCCGTCCATTTTCTGTGGATCTACGTTCCATTGAACTTTCCACTCCACGGCGTGGATGTTGTGGTGATTGTTGAGATTCTGTGGGTTCTGCCTCATCCCCACTGTCCTTACTTTTATCCTTCTGTCTGAACTTTTTTCTCCATGATGGAGCTCTCCGTAGCTTTCCACCCTCACCCTGCAAACAATTAATATTTGTTTAAATTAACTGGTACATTTTCATTATTAAATGTCAAATTTGTATGTTAGTGTTGCTTATGATTTTAAAAAAATATATATCACAAATAATTTATTCATATTTTATGAAAGTATAAAATCAAACATTTTATCAATAAAATAACCTATCAAGTCATAAATTGTGAACATACATGCTGTTTTGGTAATTTATATCTTCCAGGTCATCAATTTGGGGTCGGCAAAGGGAATCAATTCATTTTCATGTTTTTTTCTAAGAAAGGGCTTCCTGATATTTTAACATTGCCACTGGAATGTGAAATGAGGGTAAAGGTCAGATGACACCTACCAAATATGGTTGCCCTACCATGCATGTTATCAAATCCAAAAAATTTTACATAATTACTAGACCATGAAACTGAGGTGATGGAAATGTGTCACCTACCAGACTGTCATACAAGGAACTGATTTTTAACATAGCCAAAGGACCATGAAACTGAGGTCCGTTGAGGTCAGGTGACACCTTCAAGACAGTCATGTATTGCTCATCAGCATCCTAGCTGTATTATCATACTACCATGTATAGTTACCGAGGAACTGACCTATTCCAAAAACTTTACATAGCCACTATACTGTGAAATTTAGGTCAAGGTCAGGTCACAGGCTACTAACTGACAAATACTCATCACAAGCTACTAGTGGAGCAAAAACTGATGACCTATGGCTTAAGCTTACAAAGATATAAAGCAAGATGTCAAGTGTTAAGGCTGACACTACCTCTGCTGAAGGAAACCCTGATCTATGCCTTGCCTTCAGTGATATATCTAACAGGCAAGACACAGATACTAAATCAGACAAGAAACAGTCTTATATTGATACATTTACAACAGATTTAGTTGATTTTGCTATTCCATCCTTACACAGGGGATGTGAGCACAGGGTGGGAAAAACCTTGTCTACCCGGTAGATATGCTATTATAGTTATTAATCACAAAACTTGCAAGCTTGTTTGTTTGAATGTTTAACGCAACATTCACCATTTTTCAGTTATATCATGGCGTCCAGTTTTTATTGCGGTTGGAATTCTGCCAGAGTACCCAAACACCATTGGTAGGCAAAATGGAAATTCCTTGTCAATTAATATTGGAGTCAAGTACACCCTGCCCACAGTGAGACTGCAACCTCAGTGCTGACAGACCACGTGATCAATAGCAGACGAACTACCTTAACCACTCGGCCAGTGAGGCCTTCAAACTTGCAAGTATAGTCCATTTAAATCAAAACAGCATTTAAGATTGCTTTTGCTACAAAATAAAAGGTATCCATAGTGTGAACCCACTGCTCACTGCAGATGGCCAGATCCACAGAAGGTGTAGTGTATTTCTTGTGATTTGTCTCCCTTTAATAACAACTACATTATTCCCAATCTATACAACAATTCTAGAAGACTAGACCTCCCAGTACAAGGATTCTCTAATGACTATACTATACATAATGTTACTTTCTATCTAGATCAATTAGCAAGCATTCTAGTATAGGCAAGAAAAGACTGTTTTTAAATTAGCTGGTTAAAAATATGAAATCCATAAGGGCAAAATGACCTATGTGTACCTAACTTCAGAGAGTTTTGTATTTTTCGGTTTGCTACTTTTGGGTTGTAATTGGAATTATTATCTTAAAGAAGACACCTAACAGAAAAGGATGAAAGCTTCTACTACTACGGAAGAATAGCAAAAAGAAAAAAGAGATTGTCCGAATTTTGGTAAATGTCTGAACTTTGGTCACTACCCCACAGTCAGTACAGTATGATGTAATGCACCCCCATTCCGATGGCCACATTAAAATTTCCTGATGAGGTACATGGATTACATGAAAAAAAAAATGCAGGCGTTTTTCTGTATAAAATTGTCACATGAATGCTGAAATGAAAGCACGTAATTGATCTTGCTGTATAAGCAACTCGAAAATGGAACGACCCTGACATTTTGGATAAATATCGAAGTATTAAAAAAAAATTATTCAAAATTAGAAGCAATAAATTTGGTCAATTTCAATTTTATAGAGTCAGTTGGAAAACAGCAAACAAACAATATTTTAATTTATGCCCAAGAAGTTGGCCACCTATCTAGTCTTATTCAAAGTTCCAATTTGTAATTCCATATGGTGAGGTGATAACTTAACAAGTTTTGTGGCAACTTAATTTTGTGTTTATACAGAAATTCTGTTATCAATTAACATTTTGCCATGATTAAGGGAAATAAGGAAGCAATCATTATGTTTATCAATCTGAAATCTATCATTTATTTTCGAATTTGTGTGAACTTTGACCTGGAGCTGCCACTAAAAACCTTCATACTGAAAAATAGATACAAAGATTTTTTACATGTGTGATTAATTTAGTAAAATTTTGACAAATATGAAAATTTCATCACAGCCATATTTCATATTAATAGTTGAATTGTCCTTTTGGCAATTTTTCTTCTAAAAAATTAAGAGTTACTTAATAAAGTTTAAATAATAAAGTTCAAACGTAAAATCTCTTCTGGTTTTAACTGAAAGCTAATTGGACAAAACTGGTTTAAAATAACAATTGTTAATTTGTTCACTTGTTGTCACGTTCAACAGTCACATATAATAGCAAATAAATAAACAATAAAATGTATTGAAAATACAAAAACCATAGTTACATAACATATCTCATCACCATAGAAACACCAAAATCTAAAAGAGGTTCTCTTCTATAGATTGTTCCAAACAACACTTGCACATAAACAGGAAGTAACTTATGTTGCATTCTGGGATAAAAATCATACAAATATTTTGGGAATATTACTTAAACATGTTTGATGATGTAACTGAAGCAGGTTGGATATCAACATGCCTGCATAAAATGTATTCATGCTGTAATGTGTTTGACCCTCATTGTGTAACAAATTTGTTTCTAATTTTTGTATGCTTTAATAAATAATCAGATTCTGCTTCAATAATCATAAATTAGTCTAGGAATCCTCTGCCATCAGATGTTGTTTTTAAGGCTTTCATGGGAGCATGGAAAATTAAAGAGCTCTCCATATGCAAAACAGTGAAATGTGCCAACTCAGAACGGTGTCACTGTTTCGAATATGGTGAGCTCTCTGATGTCCCACACTCCTATCAAGGCCTAAAAAACATTTGATGGCAGAGGATTCTCGGACTACTTCATGAATAAGAACCATAGCAACCTTTAATGGGTACAACCAGGTATAGGCCAGAAGATGGCATGTAACAAGCTGCCCCAATAACAGACCTCATTGAAGTTACAAGTTAAATGTTTAAGTGCAAAATAGCTCCAATGTTATAAAGCCTCACGAGAATGAATATCAGAAGAAATTTTTACAATTAGATGACAAGTCAGTATTATAAAAGTTTTTAAGAGTATAATAGAGAAGGAGAACAGTTTTTATTATCCTTTGGGCCTATTTTTATTATATCCAACTGTGATTTAGGTTTCTTATTCACTGCGATTTATAGTAAGTGTTGAATAAGATGGAAGCAATATTCTGCAAAACATGGTATTATATTATTTTTTGTGATTCATGACCAGAACCCCAACCCCCAATTATTCCCCTTTTTTATGAGAGCCAAACAACCTCAATGCTGCTGAAAAGAAATAATACTGATTTAGCTAGCAAATGTTAGTAACAGGAGAAAACTTAGCAACCAAAGTTTCCACAAAAGGTGAGACAAACTGGCAACAGTGATACATCGTAGCTGTCGTATTGAATTCTCTTGTTAATGGAAGGAAAGGCGAAAATTATAAGATCATGTAAAATAGGGGACCAGTAATTTACTACAGAAAAAAATCATATTTCACATTATAGTACAGTGAAACCAGTCTAAACCAAGCCATAATTAAATCTGAATCCTTTTACTGATTATAAATTTTCATCACAATGTTTGAAAATTATTGTAAAGTTTATTTTGTATAATTGTACAGTTGATTATTCCAAATAGAAATTTCAGTCACAAAAAGATATGTTTAGGCAAGTTTCACTGTATAATACTGCAGTAGTCTCTTTCTATGAAATCCACAATTCAGGATACAGTTCAATATTTTTATCTAATATGTGGCTAATCAACTATACTGTTAACAAAAAAATGCATAATATAGTTCATGACACGTTGGGTTTTGCAAAACTGGTATTAAGAAAGAGACTGCCGAAGACTGAAATTAGTCCTCTGTCAAAGATTTTTCCGAATTTGCTATAAAAAAATTTTAATATAGAAGAAAAACATGCTCATTATTATGATGATGGGTAACATTTCACATGATCTTATTTTGATAAAATGAAGATAAATTGTAGGCAAATTGACCATAGAAAAAGTCAGTAAAAGCATATTATACTGATGTCTTGTTCTCACCTTTGTTTATTTTTTCTTCTGAAAACAAGCAAACTTAGATATCAAACTCAGAAAAACTGTTATAATAAGGACGATTCATAATTGTCAACCATTCCCGACATGCATATACAACCAAAATGGTTTATTTTTGGTTCTATTTTTGCACCCCCTAGAGAAAAAATGTGTCCACTTATTCTGAAGTAAAATTCTAGCAGAAAACAAGTAATATACCAAACTTCAAGAGTTACAGTAACTGTACTTATATGATTAAGTTTATAAATTTAAAGGTATTTAAATTTGTATATTACAGTTATACAATATGAACATAAGTTTTGCCAATACGGCAATTTTATTTACACAGTCATGGTAATCAGTGAAGGCACTTTTAATTCAGGGTGCTGCATGTCATGTTTTCATGTACACTGTAACTGAATTCTGAAAATTAAGATTTAGCCAGCCAACCATGGATAAGATTTCAAAATACCTTAAATGTTTAAATAAAATATTCTTTAGTTCAATATTAGAAAACGAAGAAGCAATACACATTTAGGAATGGTTACCAATTCTGAATGGTCGTCTGCTACTCTACAAATAACAACTCATTTATATATAATATATTAATATGGTGGCTTATAATACAGGCAATAAATAAATACTTAAGCAAGCCAATTTATTCCATCAAAATGATACTCATATGCTCGATTCCACAGGTATAGGTTGTTACTGTTTTATTTAGTCATTTTGGTTCAGTTTTTTTTTTATGTTGGTAGGTTATTTTACATATTATAAACTTGTAATAGAGTTATCTCCCATTAACATGTCTATATCTACTGTAGCTGCTTAAAAAATGTGTTTTGTTAGTCCTTTCGTGATAAACTAAATTGTGAGGTTTGTGATTGTGTTTATATCCGAAATTATGATTGACTTGAAATTAACTGTTTTCAGTATCAAATTCAGCATATTTATTGTCGATATTGGTCAGCACCCGGATAAAGCAGGCCAACCTGGGCAAGCAAGTAGTAAAATTAGTAAAATTTATCTCATGTTGGCAAATTAAGCACATCTAATAAAACCCAATGTCACAAAACCACTTTTTAATTACATCTTATTTTCTTTATAAAAAAATAACAACACAAAACTGCTTTGGAGAAAGTTATGTTGGAAAGCACACGCTTAATGATCATAAGTCTATAGATTTTGACAAGCTTGCAAAAAAAATTATTGTGGGATGACCAAGGCAAATAAATTTAGCACAGAACATGTAGAACATTGTTTTGTTAAATTCAAGCAGTTAAATATGTTCAGATTTGTAAATTTTACTGAAGCTTAAAAAGTTTTCTGTCTGGAACTACAAACTATTTCAGGATATAATCATGAAAGAAATCTTTTCTGTATGTGACATCTACCTATATAATCTCCCACCATTGTGTTAACTTAATAAACTATAGTGAGAAATTTTGAAAAATTATTAAAAACAGGAAAATAAAAAGAATATTTGTATAAGCATTTATAACTAATATAAAGGAATTACACAGACTATTGTTTTGTGATGGTACACTTATGTACATTTTTTTCCGATAATAAACACTGGCAAAAAAATTCCTACAAGTTTCATAATTTTAAATAATTAAAAATTTGAAGATGACACAACTGATGGCATAAGTAAAAAATCGAAGAATGTGTCCATGGAACACAGATGCCCCCGTTAAATGAAGTCCCAAACAGAAAGTAGTTGTTTAATAGATCTGAAAGTCGCTTAGGACTTACAACTTGAGATACTGAACCACCCCAACAAATTTCAAATTGTTCTCATATACGGTTTCTGAGAAAAGCTTGACGGAAAATCGTATGGATGTACGTATGTACGTACGGATACGAGTAAAACCTAATGCCCCCTGACATGTCGTCGCGGTGACATAAAAATGAAAGAATGGACACAGATGCCCCCGCTAAATGAAGTCTCAAACAGGAAGTAGTTGTACGACAGGTCTGAAAGTCACTTAGGATGTACAACTTGTGATACTGAACCACCCTGCCAAATTTCAAATTGTTCTCATGTACGGTTTCTGAGGAAAGCTTGACGGAAATTTGTACGTACGTACGAATGAAGTCCCAAACAGGAAGTAGTTGTCTGACAGGTCTGAAAGTCGTTTAGGACGTACAACTTGTGATACTGAACCACCCTGCCAACTTTCAAATTGTTCTTATGTATGGTTTCTGAGAAAAGCTTGACGGAAATTCATACGGACGTACGTACGTACATACGTACGGACGACGGAGGGGCCGACATGAGTAAAACTTAATGCCCCCCAATTGAATAGCCCTAATGCTACAACTGTCTAGGATCTACCTGCAGTTTTTATAGGAATAGATGGCAAAGAAAAACATGGTGTGCGTACACTTTATATGTTAGCAGATACAAACTTAAACCTATACAAGTACAACACAACATTTTATTGCATGATAAATATACTGGTATTGTCATCTATGACTCACCTCATCAATCCGTCGATCTGTTCCCATTGCTATTAAATTATTAAATTCTCTTTCTAATATTTGACGAGCCTGCAAAAATTCATATGCTAAAGCATTAATTGATAATTAAAACATTTTTTTTCAGAGTTACAAAGAACGTTAAATGTATTCCTGTGTGTTGATGACATTAATGTTATTTATTACATTGACAGTGATGAAATACCGAGATTTCTCAGTGAAATAAATTCTGGTAAATACCAGGATGTGATGTCACAATTAATGTCCTTAACTGCGTCGCTAGTAAACATTGACGAGCAAGAACATTCAAAACACAGTAGCTCTAAGTTTTTGGCAACATATTAAGATAATTAGTAACACATTGGGAATATTGAAAATATGATCACTAGTGCCAATTGCATCAAAATAAACAAGTCTGTATCCCAGTACAAATTATTTTGTGTTAAAAACAGCTTTGTAGTCTTTAATGACCAAAAACAAACTACAATGAATTATATTTATGAAACATTACAATATTTTGAACTTAACAAGAAAAATTGACAGCAACAATTAAATAAAACTCAAAAATTCTACATGCAACATACCTGTGGATTTTGGTTTGGAATTTGTAAAGCTAGAGCCATGGCATTATGATCAAAACTTTCATCCAATGCAATAAGTGAACCATGAACTCCTGATTCTATTAAATTATTTGCATATTCTCTAAGTCCTATAGACTGAACAAATTTTATAACACGTTCATTAGTCCATACTAACACATCTGAAAAAGAACGAGACATTTTATGTACTAATTGACTTATCAAAATGATACTTCTGTTGTAATCTACCACTGCTTAGTAGTTGCACAAGAAAAGTAAATTGGCTATCTGTATAAAGTGTACTTTCTACTGTACTTCACTTTTACAAAATTATTTGTTTGTTTGAATATTGTTTAATGCTACTTTCAGCAATTTTTCAGCTATATCATGGTGTCCAGTTTTTATTGGAGGAGGAAGCCGGAGTACCAGGAGAAAACCCCCAACCTTCAGTAGGAAAAATGGCAATCCTTGTCAATTAAGATTGGAGTCGAGTACACCCTGCCCTCAGTGAGACTCAAACCCCCAACCTCAGTGTAGACAATTTTACAAAATATGCCACAATGCATTTTAACAATATATTTTACATCATGTATAGTTTTATTTATGTCACACACAAAAAATTTAATTTGTCTGCTAATTCTATCATTCTGTTTCTCCACAACAATAAATGTATGTTTTGGCTAAAAGACAAATGAATTTAAAAGGACCAAATTTACAATTTGCAGTTATCGAAAAATAATCTGACAGCTTTTCAATAACAAGTGTGGACACAGAAAAACGTCTCACCTGAATTCCGCATCAGTAACGAAAATTAATTTCGTCATAAGCATTAAGTAAATAGCATTAAATATCAGCAGCGGCCTGTATACCAAATATTGTCACCATACCATGCATAGTTACAGAGGAACTGTCCTAATACAAAAACTTTAACATAGTTGCTGGACCGTGAAATTGAGGTCAAGGTCAGGTGACACCTACCAGACAGTCATGTACTATTCATCAGCAACCTATATACCAAATATTGTCATCCTACCATGCTTGGTTACAGGGGAACAGCAGTAACCTAAAAACTTTAACGTAGTCGCTGGACCGTGAAATTGAGGTCAAGGTCAGGTGGCACCTACCAGACAGTCATGTACTATTCATCAGCAACCTATATACCAAATATTGTCATCCTACCATGCATAGTTACAGAGAAACTGCAGTAACACAAAAACTTTAACGTAGTTGCTGGACCGTGAAATTGAGGTCAAGGTCAGGTGACACCTACCAGACAGTCATGTACTAGTCATCAGCAACCTATATACCAAATATTGTCATCCTACCATGCGTGGTAACAGAGGAACTGTCGCAACCCCAAAACTTTAACTTGAGGTCAAGGTCAGGTGGCACCTACCAGACAGTCATGTACTAGTCATCAGCAACTTATATACCAAATATTGTCTTCCTACCATGCGTGGTTACAGAGGAACTGCCGTAACCCAAAAACTTTAACGTAGTCGCTGGACCGTGAGATTGAGGTCAAGGTCAGGTGACACCTACCAGACAGTCATGTACTAGTCATCAGCAACCTATATACCAAATATTGTCATCCTACCATGCGTGGTAACAGAGGAACTGTCGCAACCCCAAAACTTTAACGTAGTCACTGGACCGTGAAATTGAGGTCAAGGTCAGGTGACACCTACCAGACAGAATTTTACTAGTCATCAGCAACCTATATACCAAATATTGTCATCCTACCATGCGTGGTTACAGAGGAACTGTCGTAACCCAAAAACTTTAACGTAGTCGCTGGACCGTGAAATTGAGGTCAAGGTCAGGTGACACCTACCAGACAGTCATGTACTAGTCATCAGCAACCTATACACCAAATATTGTCATCCTACTATGCGTAGTTACAGAGGAACTGCCGTAACCCAAAAACTTTAACGTAGTCGCTGGACCGTGAAATTGAGGTCAAGGTCAGGTGACAGGTGACTGACTGGCAAGTACTCATCATAAGCTACCTCTGTACCAAATTTGATGGACCTAGGGCTTGGGCTTACAAATATATGAAGCAAGATGTCAAGTGTTTACGCCGCTGCCGCTGCCGCAGAATTCCCATACATATGTCTCGCCTCCAGCGACTTTCGTCGCAGGCGAGACAAAAATTAGACAAGGTAGTACATCGCCATTGATAATTTGGAGTATTAACTATTATTGAATAGCTTTTACATATAAACATTTTTTCCCCACGTATAGAAATAGAAGTAACAGAACTGATACCACTGGGCATTATTTCCTGGAAAAGCTCTCAGATATCAAGATCTGTTTGTCAACTCATATTTTAAATAAATACAGTGCCATCTGATTTACTTGGCACCCAAAATCTTCTTATTTAAATTTACCTGACATTTCATTAGCACTCTCTTCTCTCCGCCGTTCCAACTCTTTTTTATCATAATTTAATCGTTTTAAAGAATTTATACCATATTGTAAACTAGTTCTGAAATAAATATATATACACGTATATTTAACATCTACAAGTATAACACAGTAAAACTGTACAGTAAACATACTGAGAATTCTCAACATTGTTTTAAAATTTGGATTGAGACATGTTAAAAATTAACAAACAAGGTAAATCTGTGAGTTAATGCCCACTAGTGATACCCCACCAAGGAGCATAAAATCGCTATACACCATATGTAACCCTAACCCATAACTTTTTGTTACAGATGGATGAAAGAACAGACAAACAAACTAACAATGGATAGATGGATGGACTGACAGACGGACAAGGGTAAAACAGTATACCTCCCTTTTCATCGAGGGGATATAGTAAGTGTTAGCCGTTCTAGATTTGTTTTTCTGTTTAACCCATCCTCCAGGCCAGAATTTATTATAGTACATTTGCTTATATTGATGTTAAATTTTGATAATGAACCAATCACAAGTGTGGACACAGAAAAACGTCTCGCCTGTATTCCGCATCAGTAACGAAAATAAATTTCGTCATAAGCATTACATAAATAGCATTAAATATCAGCAGCGGCCTGTATACAAAATATTGTCACCATACCCTGCATAGTTGCAGGGGAACAGCCGTAACCCAAAAACTTTAACGTAGTCGCTGGACCGTGAAATTGAGGTCAAGGTCAGGTGACACCTACCAGACAGTCATGTACTAGTCATCAGCAACCTATACACCAAATATTGTCATCCTACCATGCGTAGTTACAGAGGAACTGTCGTAACCCAAAAACTTTAACGTAGTCGCTGGACCGTGAAATTGAGGTCAAGGTCAGGTGACACCTACCAGACAGTCATGTACTAGTCATCAGCAACCTATACACCAAATATTGTCATCCTACCATGCGTAGTTACAGAGGAACTGTCGTAACCCAAAAACTTTAACGTAGTCGCTGGACCGTGAAATTGAGGTCAAGGTCAGGTGACACCTACCAGACAGTCATGTACTAGTCATCAGCAACCTATACACCAAATATTGTCATCCTACCATGCGTAGTTACAGAGGAACTGTCGTAACCCAAAAACTTTAACGTAGTCGCTGGACCGTGAAATTGAGGTCAAGGTCAGGTGACACCTACCAGACAGTCATGTACTAGTCATCAGCAACCTATACACCAAATATTGTCATCCTACCATGCGTAGTTACAGAGGAACTGTCGTAACCCAAAAACTTTAACGTAGTCGCTGGACCGTGAAATTGAGGTCAAGGTCAGGTGACACCTACCAGACAGTCATGTACTAGTCATCAGCAACCTATACACCAAATATTGTCATCCTACCATGCGTAGTTACAGAGGAACTGTCGTAACCCAAAAACTTTAACGTAGTCGCTGGACCGTGAAATTGAGGTCAAGGTCAGGTGACACCTACCAGACAGTCATGTACTAGTCATCAGCAACCTATACACCAAATATTGTCATCCTACCATGCGTAGTTACAGAGGAACTGTCGTAACCCAAAAACTTTAACGTAGTCGCTGGACCGTGAAATTGAGCTCAAGGTCAGGTGACACCTACCAGACAGTCATGTACTAGTCATCAGCAACCTATACACCAAATATTGTCATCCTACCATGCGTAGTTACAGAGGAACTGTCGTAACCCAAAAACTTTAACGTAGTCGCTGGACCGTGAAACTGAGGTCAAGGTCAGGTGACACCTACCAGACAGAATTGTACTAGTCATCAGCAACCTATACACCAAATATTGTCATCCTACCATGCGTAGTTACAGAGGAACTGTCGTAACCCAAAAACTTTAACGTAGTCGCTGGACCGTGAAATTGAGGTCAAGGTCAGGTGATAGGTGACTGACTGGCAAGTACTCATCATAAGCTACCTCTGGACCAAATTTGATGGACCTAGGGCTTGAGCTTACAAAGATATGAAGCAAGATGTGTTTACGCCGCCGCCGCCGCCGGATTCCCATACATATGTCTCGCCTCCAGCGACTTTCGTCGCAGGCGAGACAAAAACCCAAATGTTTAGAATTGTACAGCATAAAAAGTCATTTTTCTATCATTGCTCTCAAATCTTTTCAACAATCATCATTTTATTTGTTTGTTTGTTTGTTTATTTAAATGATGTTTAATGCCACTTTCAGCAATTTTTCAGCTATATCATGGCATCCAGTTTTTATTGGGGAGGAAGCCAGAGAAAACCTCTAACCACTCTGCTTGCAGTGATACTTGAACCTGCAACCTCAGTGTTGACAGATTACGTGATCATTAGCAGACCACTGAGGCCCCTTCATCAGTTTTAGGCATAGCATGATTGGCTCCTACCATAATTCACAATAATAGCCAGTGGGTCCGAGTTTTCACCAGACACTCTGGTTTTATCTGCCAATTAATACTAAATGTGTCAATATAAAAGAAGCTGAAAAATTGCTATTGTATTATAAATGGTCAGGATATAATACAGAAACATCAATTTAAGTATTATGTACAGTATCATGCTTGCTTTCTGCTACCAATTTACTCCCCACTTAACTGTAGGAAGAAACAAACGATTGAAGAACAATGTTCCTTAAACTTACCTATGAAAACTATCAACCATTTTTAATTGCCCCCGTAAGTCTTTTTTAGTTAAATGATCTAACATTCTGGCATCTACTAGACATTCCATGAAATGACTTCTATATTGAGGTAGGCCTAGACTAGGTAGCCAGTCATTTCCTATCCATTCATGGTTCATATCACCGAAAGCTAACGTCTACAACAAATAATTAAATATTTACTTCCTCTTTTCTTCATACTGGTAATAAAGAAATCCAACTAATTTACATTACTATAAGACATACACCAGGAAACATATTATGTATGTTCACTGATATATTAAAACTGCTAAAATTTTATTGCATGTATCGAGTTATATATATATTTTCTTTGTTTAAATTATGTTTTAACGCCACTTTCAGCAATTTTCCAGCTATATCATAGTGTCCAGTTTTTATTGGGGGAGGAATCCAGAGTACCTGGAGAGAACCCACGACCTTCAGTAGAGTATCGAGTTACAAAGTATTGGTTCTGCATTCTCAGTTTTTCACTTGATTTGTCAAGTTTTTAAGATGCTGTCACTGTTTCATTTAATATGTTAATAAGGTTTAGTTACTTGTTTGTGTTTTTCATGTTTTGTGTCAGGTTTTTCATGTTTTGTGTCAGGTTTTTCATGTTTTATTTCAGGTTTTTCATGTTTTGTGTCAGGTTTTTCAGTTTTCTGTCAGCAACGTCCAGGGATTTTGTGCTTTAGAATTTGTCTTAGTATCTTTTAATTTAGTTTAACATATTCATAAACTTTCCTAAATTCTATGTTGAATGACATGACTAAATAATATATAGGGGTTCAAATTAGCATTTGTGACCAGAAGGTCCTGGACCTTCTGAAAAAAAAAAAACTTGAAGGTCAGCCAGTAAGAGCACTAGGTCCTGCCACTTCTTCAATTTTTATGTGAAATTTTTAACAGGGAAGCAAAACAAGATCATGACAGTTTTAAACAATGTCACCTAACTAGATGCAAAAAAAATTAACTTCTGTAGCTACAAGCAAATTATTGCTTGTGGTGGAAACTGTTACAAGCAATTTGTACAAATTGTGTAGTTCTTAAAATCCTTTTTAAGGATTTTTTTTTCTCTCTATGAATAACTGTCAGTAAAACTCTTAAATTGTTATAATGAGTATGCTTCAAGTTGATGTGTTGTCTGTCTTGTTGTGGATTATTACAACAATGAATGTTTCCTTTATTTAAAACAAGTGTGGACTGTGAGCACGCTCACAAAGGGATACCCACCGCTTCGCTTTTTAAGTCCAAATATCTCCCCTTAAGATATCAGAGGTCAATAAATATCCTTCATGAACATCTACATATAATGTACTTCCTTTATGCTAAGTTCCATGAAATTTCATCAAGCGGTTTAGGAGGAGTTGCACTTACAAGGGATGTGGACAGACGGACGGACAGACAGACAGGGTGATTCCTATATACCCCCCCCAAACAAGTTTGCGGGGGTTATAATGAACAATAAAATTACCGGGTAATGTTTCTTTGTCATAACTTATGTACACAAGTTGATTGAATTATAAACAAAGTAGAATCAGATCAGAAATAGAAGTTATAAATCACACTATTCTATAACATATATTATGTATTCAATGGAAAATGCACTATTACTAATATTTAAATTTATTTTAAAAGTAACTACCAATCTACTAATTTTTATAATGTTTAAATCTTAACAGTTGTTATTTCAACATGAGCAGCATCATATCTGCAATCTCTGGCACCCTGTTAATAGCTCCGGAGAAGGCTGTATTTTCTTATGGTTGAAATTGGTTTCCACTCATATTTTAGTCTATGCTACATGTACAGACTACAAGTCAGGCAGAAATCGGCTTACATTTGTTAAAAACTGCAATTCAACATCATAAACTTCCCAATACCAGGATTTCAAATGGTAATACAAATTGTTCTATCTATTCTGATCTGGATCATAACTAAGCCACTTAACCAACAGTAATACACACATACAATTTTCCTTGTTATCACATTTCTTAAGTGGAAAACTTGAATTTGAAATGTGTTCACACATAAAAATCCAAAAATGATTCTTAATTTTTGACCTTGGTGACACCCACTGTGGTAAAAACATAGAAAAAAACAACAATTCAAATCACATTTTAACCAAAAAAATCTGCTCGTAAAAAAGGCTGGTTGGGTTCAGCTACTAACCAAACCCCCAAGTCTGATATCAAATTAGAAAGGTCCAGATCTCAGACCACAGATAATTTGAACCCTTGATATATATGTAAAAGAACAAGTTATATTTTTAGGTCAAGAAACAAAAAACAGAGCTCTTGTTTATATTTATAAATTTCTCTATTATATAGTAATAATTTTTCCCCATTTGATTTCATATAGGAATGAAGTGCAATTTATTTTCATGTTTTACACTGCATCTCGGGCTTTTATGTAATTTCCGAGAAAAGTACAGATGTGTTCTGAACATTAACTTTATATTTTAATTGCTGTTTGTTACACAAACATGCCAAAAATGACATACATGATATACTCTTGAGGGGAGAATAAGCAGAACCGCTTGAAACTGAACAAATGGAAGTGAGTTTGATTGTCGATAAAAGTAAAGTTTAACAATTCATAGACCAACAAAAGAACAAATTGACTGTAAACTGTACGAAACAAAATATTGACCAAGTGAAAATATGATAATATAAGACCTAGAAAAACATTACAAAATAGCAAAGATTATGAATAATCACTAAAAACACCCCAAAACTTATTACTATATAATAAAAGGGTTATTGCACGAATATTAGGAAATATTGTCCCTACAAAATGCTACATGTATATTGCACTCGCAATCTCGTGCAATATAGCATATTGCTTGGGACAATATTTCCCAATATTCATGACATAACCCTATAATATGCTTTCTATTTACATTTTACTGTAGTTATATTATATCTTATATCTATATTTTCAAGGACTTACTGTTCTGGAAGTTTTCGGAGCTGATGGACTTGTTAAGCTGACCATTTCCTGAATAGCTAGCCGTAACTTCAGCCGATGTAATGGATTACTGATACCAATTTCACGTTGAATTTCCTGATCTGACAATGCCGACATTATTGCACCACTTTTTACATTGGCCCTACATGCTGCAACATACCATGCTGGCATGCCAACCCATAACTAAATAAAGATATATAATAGGAATTAAGATGGCTACCTTATTTGTCTTACTGTCTGACAATACATTTGTACTATAAATAGATGCTTTGTTTTGTTTGTTTAACACCAATTTCAGTAATTTTTCAACGATTTTAGGCATCCAGGAGAAAACCCAAGACTTTCGGTAGGAAATTTGGCAATCCTTGTCAATTAAGATTGGAGTCGAGCGCACCCTGCCCACAGTGACAAAAACTGACTTCTCAGACGACATGATCAATAGTAGACGTACTACGTTAACCACTCGGCCACCGAGGCCCTGTTAATAGATGCATGCCCCATTATAAGCATATTGCCATTACACCAATCGTCACGCGTCACCTCAATTTCAGGGACAAACCTTTTCATCCAATCGTTTCTGATGCAATACAATAAAACTGGGTCTTGAAGGTTAACCCCAATAATTTTTCACAAAACCGTACCTTAAACAGAAACATTGTCCCTTAACAGAAATACAATTTATATTAAAAATATAAATCTTCCAAATGGCAGTGTAAAGCAAATGTTTTTCATGAATTGTTTGACTATATTTGTAACAGAAGAAAAGGAAATGTCCAACAAACCTCTAGCCATGCCACAACAGTAGGACCATTCCACAAAGCAAATGGAGTACCAGCCTTCATAGCTTCTTCTAATAACTCATGTCTGAAAATTATAAGGGAAATAATATCAGCATCTTTATTATTTTTACAGTATAAATAAGACTGGTCTATAATAAAAGACGGGGAATTTTGGAGGAACTTTTTTGAATCTATAGAACATTTTAACTCAAGTTCTTTATAAAATTTGCATAAGCATGACATTTCTAACACGTCGCTTACGTGTCACATATAATTATCCGATTCAAACATGGAACCCTTTAAGCAATCACTTTCATTTAATATTTAATCAAGAATAAGAATATAAACTGCCAGTTTTGTGATATACCTAGGTAGGTTTTAATAATATTTCATATAATTTAGAAAAATCATTTTTACATGACAAAGAGAAATAACTTACTTCTTTTTCTTCCGTCGGTCATATTCAGACTGACCCAGTCCTAAGGTTAAAGCATCACCTGCACTTACATCCCCCATTTCTCCAAAACCTCCTCCTATATTAATTGTAAAAATTGTTTTAGATCATTAGTCATATAACCTTCAGCCAAACCAAATCAACATGTACTTGGAGTCATTAATTTTAAGTGGAAAACAATTAGTCTAAGTTACTCCAATAAAAGACTTTTCTATCACTTCTATGAAAGACTTTTCAGTTCACCTTGACCTTTTTGTGTGGGTCCAGTAGAAGTATTTTCTGCGATTAGTCAAACTTGACAGATTCAATGGAAAAATACGATACACATATACAAGACTATAGTATTACTGAAATAGGTAAATGTACAATGTGTATGTTATACACTATCAGACGCTCGTACAATGTGTATGTTATACACTATTAGATGCTCGTACAATGTGTATGTTATACACTATCAGACGCTCGTACAATGTGTATGTTATACACTATCAGACGCTCGTACAATGTGTATGTTATACACTATCAGACGCTCGTACAATGTGTATGTTATACACTATCAGACGCTTGTACAATGTGTATGTTATACACTATCAGACGCTCGTACAATGTGTATGTTATACACTATCAGACGCTCGTACAATGTGTATGTTATACAATATCAGACTCTCGTACAATGTGTATGTTATACACTATCAGATGCTCGTACAATGTGTATACACTATCAGACTGTTCTGGATTGTGGCTCAAGATAAATCTATATGAAGAGGATATTTATAGGCTTGTGGCATGCTACCCAGTCCTTTTCAGTTATTAATCTAAATAAAATATGTTAAATCATAAATCTATATACATGTTGTTATTCTTTACTTTTTCACTAAAAATAAGACCTCTGAAATTTAAAGAAGACTATAAAATCTTGTTTATCAGACAAGACATGTAATAATGACCATTCAGCACTCACGAAAGAATTTTAAATCCAATTTCTATATATGCATGTACTTACCCACAGGGGTCATTTCTCTATTCATACCCTCCTTCGTTTTCCCCTTTTTCTTAAAAAAGCTTCCCAGAGAGCTTTTAATTCCCTTTTTCTTTTGATTTTTAGACAAGGAATCCTGACTGCTACTGGTTGAACTAAATGGACTAGCAGTATTGACTTGTATTGTGTCTATCACAGATCGACTGAAACAGAAAAGTTCAATTATCAGATCACATATAAATTACAACCAGTTCAAAGATTGACTGAAATGGAAGCAGCTTATTTATCAGATCACAGATAGAATGAAACAAAAAGAAGCTCTATTAGATCACAGATCAATTACTAGTATTATCATATCAAAGATTGATTATAATCAGTTCAAAGACGGAATGAAACAGAAGCAGCTCATTTATCAGATCAAAGATCAACTGAAACAGAAAGTAGCTCCTTTTTCTGATCACAGATCACCTGAAACAGAAAGTAGCTAACTTATCAGATCACAGATGGACTGAAACAGAAGCAGCTCATTTATCAGATCACAGATTGACCGGAGCAGAAAGTAGCTCACTTATCAGATCACAGATCGACTGAGACAGAAAGTAGTTTGATTATCAGATAACAGATCCCCGCAAATGAAAAATAGCTTGTTTATCAAATCACAGAACTGAAACAAAAATTAGCTTGATTATCAGGTCACAGATCAACTGAAACAGAAAATAGATTGGTTATCAGATAATAGATATACTGAAACAGAACAGAAAGTAGCTCATTTATCAGATCACAGATCGAATGAAACAAAAAGTAGCTTGACTATCAGATAACAGATCCAGTGAAATGAAAAATAGCTTGTTTATCAAATCACAGAACTTTAACAGAAAGTAGCTTGACTATCAGATAACAGATCCAGTGAAATGAAAAACAGCTTGTTTATCAAATCACAGAACTTTAACAGAAAGTAGCTTGACTATCAGATAACAGATCCAGTGAAATGAAAAACAGCTTGTTTATCAAATCACAGAACTTTAACAGAAAGTAGCTTGACTATCAGATAACAGATCGACTGAAACAGAAACTAGCTTGACTATCAAATAACAGATCGACTGAAACAGAAAGTAGTGCGATACTGTAATAGGAAATACACTTTTAAATACATGTAATCAACTACATCTGATAGACTTGACTAAAAAGTATCAACAATTTTGCCATCTGTTGCTGAAATTTCAGCTTTTTTTAACCCAACACATTAAACACAGAATTCTCAAACTGTTCAGACTTGTATTGTAAGAAATATTACTTGTTTCCTTGGATGCATGTTAATGCAACTGTATGTATCATGTCAAAGTCAGTAGTGTTTACTGGACCACTACAATATGTGCAGCTTTGAGTAGTGATGCAAATGACGAGACATTATATAGTTGTACAGACACAGTTATGCATATGTTTACTAAACATTTTAATACCACACAAATATTAATATTGATGGGTTTTTATTAATACATGTACAATGTCATGCTTCGTGATGATTTAATTCATGCTTAATGTAAATTTTAAAAAAAACAGCTTTTTTTGACACATTAAAAAGGGGGCCTCGGTGGCCGAGTGGTCAAGGTAGTTCGTCTACTATTGATCACGTGGTCTGTCAACACTGAGATTGCGGGTTCGATTCTCACTGCAGGCAGGGTGTACTCGACTCCAATCTTAATTGACAAGGATTGCCAGTTTTCCTACCGCAGGTTGGGGGTTTTCTCCGGGTACTCCGGCTTCCTCCCCCAATAAAAACTGGACACCATGATACAGCTGAAAAATTGCTGAAAGTGGCATTAAACACCATCAAACAAACAAAGCAAACACATTAAAAAGAGTTTGTGCAAAATTAACTGTACCAATCTGATTTCCATTTTGATAATAACGCTGTACATATGGATTAAATAAAGTTTTTTTTCCGCAAAACAATTGGTTAACAGAATCCGGTGTAGTACAACATACCCTTAGTACACATTTTTATTTTGAAACAAGAAGTAATACAGCTATTCATGAAAATTGCAATAGCTGGGGAACAATATAGTAATAACAACATTATTCCTTTTTTCTTGATGGAGTAACCTGCCACTAAAATATTACTTACTTTAAACTTGATGACAACATCATTGAGTCATCGTTAATAGAATTAGATGTTTGAGCTATTGCTGCAGCTATTCTTTCTAAACGTAAAGATCGAGGTGTTGGGGGACTAGATTCACACTTTATCGTCATGGATTCTTCATTAACAGCAGAGTCGTCACGGCTGTATTGCTGCTTACAAAAAATATTCAAATCAGTGCAAAAAACAAATCTAATTCGAGCTTAATCTTCAAAATGTTCAAGATTTAATGTGAACCAAATTATATATATTTCTGGAAGCATCATGAAATGCTACAATGGTCAAACATAATGCAGTAGCTGCAAGTAATTTCTCTGGCATCAGGGTGGCCTCAGTTGCCAAATGGTTAATGTAGTTCATCTACTGCTGATCATGTGGTCTGTCAACAATGAGGTTGAAGGTCAAGTCTCACTGCTTGCAGGGTGCACAGGACTCCAATCTTAATTGACAAGGATTGCCCCTTTTCTTAACAAAGGTCTTGGCTCCAGGTACTTCGGCTTCCTCCCTCAATAAAAACTGGACACCAGGATATAGCTTAAAAATTGCTGAAAGTGGCATTAAAAACCATTCAAATAAACAAAAAAAAATTTGGCACAGGTTTCCTGGTTGGAGAAGTTGCTGTTTTGAAGATACCAGTCATTTAATGGTTATATCATTTGATTATACAAATTGTATCTGGTTAGTACTTAAATTCACTGTTAGCCCATCGCCATAGAAACCATAAACTTTAGTAAATCATCCACAGTACATAGTAGACCATGCTAACATTTTTTAACTCTGTTTGAATTCTTAAGTTTAAAGACACTGAAAATACTGCAAGACTTAAGATTACTTCCTACAGCTGATGATTACTCATACTAGTCTTTTGTTTCACCTTTTTGGTTATAGTAAGACCAAAACAATACATGTCTTAGGTTTTACATCTAGTTAATTTTAAGCACATAATGTTATTGTTAGTAGAAGCTATCATTTCATCTTGAAAACTTTCAAGCAATCTACCACAGTGGGTAAGTGGTCCCTTAAATAAAAACATTATGAAGAATTCCTTTTGGAATGACCTTGCATGCTGTCTTTCTTTGGCTTATGAATTTCCATCTTATTTAATTTCTTTTTTTTCCATTTGAGGAACTGCCCTTTAAATTCATTAATGGTCACTACTAAAATTGACCATGAAGAACATTAAAAAAAAACAAGTTTACAGCAATTTATTTTTATGTTTTTGCAGCTCATGCGAATAAAGCAAAATTAAATCATGAGTGAATAAAAGTTTGTTTAGAGTATAATTTACCATTACACTAATTGATTTATGAAGGTGTTAAGACAAGACATTACCTGGTTAATAGATTCAGCTGTAGTAGCAGTAGCTAGCTGTGGACTAGATGAAGAGTATGTGTATAGATGTGAAGCTGACATTCCCGCAGGGGCCTAGTGGAGGACAAAACACATTTACTGTTAGACTGCATTCAGTTGGTTAATATAAGCTATGAGATGTGTGCTTAAATAAATTTAAATCTCAAATAGAATTTTTTTATTTAAAAAATTTTAAAACTTAATTTGGTAAGAATTAAAATATATTGTTTGTTAAGTTTTTGTCTATAATAAAGTTACAGATTTTCTAAACAAATTAAAAAGAATGTACTTAATGTTACTGCTATGGTTACTAAAGAAGCTACCGTAACCATAGCAACTACTGTAAACAGTCACTTCAATATGCAATTCTTACATTTTATTCAAACAGAGTAGACAGTTTGGCTAATTTACTGCGGCTAGAACTATACAATTTATAAATTATATGAAAAATCAGAAATCCAATGTGACAATTTAAAAAAAAACAAGATCTTATTTTCCTCACAAATTAACATTCAATAAAAAAACAATCTTTATCTATAATGAATATTAGTTGAGTAGATCACGTGAGTAGCTGGTCAGGCATGTGTCAGAAAGCAGAATCAAGACACAAAAGTTAGTTTGTGAAATTCTTATTTTATAATGTAAACAATTTTAACATCTATTTGTAAATAGTATATTTATGTCATGCTTACAACAAAATATGAGATGTTATCGTGCAGATGATGACAAACATTCAACAGTTAAGATATTAAAAACATAGCAGGTTAACAAGAGGGACAAATATAGAGGATTAGATATAGAACATAATAGAGGGGCATAGATAAATTAGTTACATTTTGGATTCCCAAATAACTAGGGGGGGGGGGGGGGGAAGACCTAAATTTTGAAAACAACGGTGAAATTTGGAGAGTTCTAAGGTGCTTTATTTAGTACTGAAAATGGACAGTTTATTGATTGCAGGTATAGATTGCAATTTTTTGGGGGTTAAAATCGTGTGGATTCAGCCTCGTACTTGCGTATAGGCAGATACACGCCTGTAATGTTATGTTATTGCAAAGCAGCATACGATTTCCTGTGCAACTTGATCAAATTTAGCATTCAATACATTAAAATATTGCATTTAAATTCATAATATAAAAACAGAAACATGTATGAAATTTGCACAAATGGACTGATAATAATGGTTCTCTTAGATTATTTACAAGGTTTCACAAAAAATCCAGTTAATGAAAATGTAAAAACATATGATATGCAGTGCATTACATAATGTTCAAGTGCATATTAACATCCAGCTATTGTTCTCATATATTATTCGTGTAGGATAAATAGCTGTCCATCTAACACTAATATTAAAATATTGGGACATGTTCAAATCTATATTGTAAAACTAAGAGATTCACTCCTTAGCCATGTCCTTTTTTTTTTCTTAACTTCACTTGTATATTATATATACATTATATTGTATTACGGAATTATTCAATTTAGTGTAATATAATCAATTCAGTCATGCTCCACTTATTTAGACAATATATATAATTAATATTAGTTATATTTCTAAGGAAACAGATTTTAATAAGCATACTGCTTTTTCCTAATCCTTTTGTTTCAATGTCCCACTGACTTAAAATTGTAAAATTTGTAACGTATTCAATAAAATATTGTTTACACTAAACAGCTGTCCACCTTAAATAATCATAAACTATAGACAATGTATTCTAAATATTATACAAGCCAGCAGAAGGTGAAAGGGGTGGTAACCAAAAAATTAGAATAAAAGTTTGAAACACACTATAAACTGAAAAAGTATCGTTTGAAATACTAAATGATTCTAGCATCTTCAGCAGTGTGCTAACAAATCACTTCTACATAAAGAAGCAAATTGAAACAGAGAATATTCTTTAAAATATAAATTCTATGATTTATAATTGAGTACATAGGGAATATCACATCTAAATACATAAAAAATTACAACAGTTATACGCTGTCATGCGAAAAAAAAAATAGAAGTAAACATGCTCCGTCATATAGAAATAAAACAAACTAAAAATAAAGAAACTTTGAAATTAAAATTAACATGTGTCTTTGCTATTCTAATGGGAACATTGTGATACAAAGAAATAACAATCAATAATAAACTATCCTTACAATCAAACAGGGTAAACAAAAAAAGTAGGATGAAATTTTAAAATCAATTTTGTCTTGAGGAATATAAATCCATTAAATCAAACAAAACTGAATTTCTACCCAAGATCTGTTGTTAATGTGAATTATTTTAAATTCAAAATAATGTACTGGAGAAATTGTCTAAATTATAACAAGACTTTTCCATAAGGAAAAAAGCTGAAAGTTAACATAGCCAAGTTGCAGTTAGGGTTCTAGTAAAATAAAAGCAGAAATCTTGATTATTTTTTTATTATGAAAATTTAAAAATAAAGATTAAAGAATTTAATTTGTTAATTCAATGACAGAGCATGTTTGGTTTCTGTTTGGTAAATGTCCCCCAGTCAGCATAAAGTTAAAAAAAAACACCACCAAAAATGTAGAAAATTGCTGACTGGCCCCCAGGACTTACAGTATGATATTTTTGTAGGTAATCTCGGGACAAAATGGTCCTGGGTGTAGGGGTGGAGCTCCCACTGAGGGGTGGAGATGTACGCCATCTGCTGGCGATAGCGTCTAGACTTCCACTGCCTACCCTGCTTTCGAGTTCCTCTGCTCTTTGTTCTGTTGATTCTTTTTCCTCTTGTATTAATCTGAAAAGTTCATGAATATTTTATAATGCCTGAATGACATAAAAAAATATATGTTAATTTAAAAATATTTACCATGTATGATATGCAAAGCAAGCAATTTGCATTTCCAATGAATCTATAATAATTACTTGTTCTGAAAACTATAATGAAACTGATATGAAATAAACGAATGAACTTAAAACATGAAAATGAAATTAAACAACCTAGACTACGTTTACACCCACTGACTGACAGTAAAACTTGCTGCTGATGGGAGGAGAGACTCGAAATGTGATGAAAGTGATGGAGACTATCAAAAAGACACTGGGCAAAGACACCAGTTATGTGATCAAAGAATGAAATTTTATTATCTTTTTTATTCACTTTAATTTTTTTTAATGCTTATAAATGAATATATATTTCATATCTACCAAATAATGTTCCACAAACGAATAGTCCTTGATGAAGTACGAATATGATGTAACTGATAAATGATACAATAAACAAATTAAAATATTGAAACTTACGTTAACATTTTACCTTGGAAGTTTTAAAATTAGTTTCTAGCAGATGAAATAGAGGTGCAGTGACAGATGTTATGAGACAAGTAAAAAGCAAGTTATGATTACTATAAAGCAAGACAAAGCAATATTATATAGTATATTTATATATAATACCTAGAACATTAAGTAATTTATATATATTAAACTTGGAGATGCAGTTTGTGGAATAGATGATCTCAGAGAGATGTGATTATCTTATGGAGATGTGCAGGTCTCACAGATATGTGCTGGTCTCACGGAGAAGTGATGGTCTCATAGAGATATGATGGTCTCATGGAGATGTGATCATCTTATAGAGACTGTCTTAAAGAGATACAATTCTACAGCTTTTAATATAACTATTAATTATTTCATGCAAAAGAACAAACCAAACTGACTTCTGTGTGTGAAGCTTCAGTTTTACAGGAAACAAAGTAATTTATTGGAAACCTCAACACCTCAGTGCGCTTGCACATCCCCATCGCATCTGTAAGTCCTATATATAAGATGAAGCAGTACTTTTCCACTAAACCATTGGATATTAAAGTGACCAATTCGAAAAAAGCTTAATTAATTTATGCATTACTTTAAACTGGAAGGTCTCAATTGTCACTATTTCAAATATATCTCCGAAAGGAGATCCAAATCATAAAAATGTATGTCATATATTTTTAGTGCATAAATATATACACATACATGTATATAAACAGGTTTATAATGAATATGAATAATTGAACATCCAAAATGTATAGAATCTAGCTTTGCACACAAATCTCTGTCTTAAAATTGGCAAATGTTCCACTTGTATGTGTTTTCAACATGAGTGGCAAATGACTAGGACAATATAGAATAATCAATTTTTTTTACTAATTTTATTCAAGAAACAAGAAAAAAATGACTTGGAAAAGGACAACAAGATTGTTGCTTGAAATAATTAATATTTAAACTTGAAAGTACTTGTAATTTTTACCGAGAAAAGCACAATACATGTTTAACTGTTTTGACAAAACATTTTCTTCCATTTTAATAATTTCCCCAATTATCCATCCAATAAAGGATATAGCAATGTGTCAGCCAAGAGTTCCTTCCCTTGTTAATAACACTGAAGACTAAGATCAGATTATT
This sequence comes from Limnoperna fortunei, assembly GCA_944474755.1. Classification (NCBI taxonomy): domain Eukaryota; kingdom Metazoa; phylum Mollusca; class Bivalvia; order Mytilida; family Modiolidae; genus Limnoperna; species Limnoperna fortunei. The sequence continues at coordinate 35,554,004 of OX104120.1, read as the reverse complement.
ATTGTTAACTACAAATTACCCTCGTGGATTTGTTTTTTCGTTAATTTCACTGAAAAAGATTAGAAAGATAAAATCAAATTTCAATGTCCATTTACTACAATATGCCAACCAATAGTTTGAAGAGATGACATATATGATTAATTCTTCAAAAAACAGCTCAACATGTTGATTAAGTTAATGGTAGCTTTTCATATTATAAGCATTTACTAGTCCTATGGTCTTACATTTTTCAACATTTGGTTAAAGGTTTATTTGCTACTTTTAGTAATTTTCCACCAATGGTAAATCATTGCATCCAGTTTTACTGACGGTGGATAAAAAAAGTGGGAATTATTGTCTAACAAGGTTTATTTTTATCATATCCTGCCTGATGTCGGGCTTGAACACACAACCACGTTGGTAAAAATTCACTTCGCAGATCAAAACTAAAATTGGATAAAACATTCTTAATTAAAAGTCACTTAGAATTTATTGATTGCAAACAAATTTCCTGTTGTACATTATTCATGTACAAAATGGATGCTAATATCATAACATAATTGGACCAATTTTTAACTATTTCTGTGTAAAAGCCCTAGAGAAAAGATTTGAACTGTGCAGCAGTAAATAATTTATGGGAATTTTTAAAAATAATGAGGAAAGTATCATTAAAAAACAAACACCCAAGCAAATCAGCTGACATAACCAGAAAAATACACAAACAAAAATTATTTTCTTATTATAATTATATTATAGATCTGGAATAAAATTTTTAAATACATTGTTGACCAAGCTAAAGGAAGCAAATTCAAAGTAAAGAACAGTGAAAGCAACAACATCAAATAAAAAATGTTCAGTAAATACTTATTGGTTAAACATAGAAAGTATATATACAGTAGTTCAATAGTGTATATTTTACCTGAAGACACGACCCCTTGAGAAATATTTTAAAATAACTCTGCAGCCTGGCTACATAGGTTTTTTTTTAAAGTTCATTAAAAAAAATTATTGCATTTTAGATTATGGCAGGAAAGTGTTTTCCAGCAACTATCTTACATATTTAAATATTAAACAGCTTTAAGAAAATAATTAAAAAAACATTTGGTTAATTTCTTTAACAACGCAGCTACAATACTCACTTGATTTGATTATCTACTCATATTCAAAGTACCCCTAACCCATACAGAACCTCCAAAAACAACACACAAAAATTCAAAAAAACATCAGTAAAATAAATTAATCTTTCATGTTAATTCTTAAAAATTCAATCTCCCAAAATTTTTTCAAATTTTCATAAAACACCAGACTACAAAATAAAACATATAGGCAAATACAAGATGAAGCCTATAATACAGCTCACCAAACCATACCTAATTTCATTATTTATGGCATCTAGCTGTTCCTGTAGCATACATGCTAAAGTTTGGGCATCAGTATGACCGCTCGGAGAAAGCATATCAAATGTGCCAAGAACTGATTCGTTATCTTCTTCTGTATCACTCGTATCAAAGGCCAATTGTACATTGGTCAACACATGCTGCTGCTGTAGCTTCTCCCATTCTTGTTCATTTAAGGTATTTACCTAAAATTGGTGGTATAAAATTGTGAGCAAAAAAGTAGCAATGTTTTTTTTTGTTTCTTTGAATGTTGTTTAATGCCACTTCAGCAATTTGTCAGCTCTATCATGGCATTCAGTTTTTATTTGGGTAAGGAAGCCGGAGGCCCCTGCAATGTTTAAGGTCTGTTTAAAAAAAATGTGTGGGGCCATAGGGGGGGGGGGGGGGGGGGATTAAACATTACTTGGGTTCTTTATGAATTGTTTGACATGTCATCACCTGACATTTATTACCTATTGATTGAATGATTCTGACAGAGATGAAAACCTTATTTTTGCCAAAATTTGTGTGTGTTAAAGGGAAATAACTAACTTCATATTCAATAAAAAGAAATGGCTAAATAATGTTTTTAATTAATTTTTCTATTTACTCAACTTTCCTTGCATAAATAATCCTTGACCTTTCGTAGGAAAATTGGCAATCCTTGTCAATTCAAATAGGAGTTGAGTACACCCTGCCCAGTGAGACTTGAACCTGCAGTCTCAGTGTTGACAGACCATGTGATAAATAGTAGACAAACTACCATAACCACTCGGCCATTGAGGCCCCTTTACGAGTTTACAGTATTTAACTCTCCATTTGGAACTCTGGCATATTTAACAAATACTTTATAGTAATAAATTTGCCATATTTAAAATGCAAATATTTTTTAATTACCAACTGTGAACAACTTTCTGTGATTTTTAGGAGTTATGCATTTATCAATAACTCGTCTACCTTCTGTTATGTCTATGTGTATATCAAATAAATGAAGGTCAATAGGTCAATAAATCAATGAGTGTGTTGGACTAACTTTAATTTTGAAATCTGACAAAGAATAGAAAAAAAATTAATGAACTACTGTGAATATTTTACCTAATACAATATGTCTTATTATAGTTTCCAAATTTGTCATAATTTAAAAAACAAAACTTATTTATCATACAAACCTTTGTGGGGTCATCACCAAGTGCTTGTTCCCTGCCGCGCTGTGTCCGTCGTGATATCTCACTAGGACTTTGTAACACATACCCAGATCCAGGCCTGAACAAAAAGATTAGTCAATAAATATAATTTTAAAAAAATTTTTTTTATTATACTCAAAATTGTAAACAACTTGATTTTTAATGTACAATTATTTTAGTTTAGTATTTTTTGTAAATGTTTGGATTGCAGACTTAAAACTTCCTAGTGTTTATATTGTATCACATTTACCTTTCCCAGTGTTTATATTGTATCACATTTACCTCTACCAGTGTTTATATTGTATCACATTTACCTTTCCCAGTGTTTATATTGTATCACATTTACCTTTCCCAGTGTTTATATTGTATCACATTTACCTCTACCAGTGTTTATATTGTATCACATTTACCTTTCCCAGTGTTTATATTGTATAACATTTACCTTTCCCAGTGTTTATATTGTATCACATTTACCTCTACCAGTGTTTACATTGTATCAAATTTACCTTTACAAGTGTTTATATTGTATCACATTTACCTTTCCCAGTGTTTATATTGTATCACATTTATCTTTCCAAGTGTTTATATTATACAATTATTGACTTTGACATAGGTTGACAAATATTTTTATCAACCCAAAGAAAATTAAGCGAAATTAGGCAAGTTAAATATATTTTTATGAGGGATGATAAAAATTGATGTCAACCCATGTTAAAGTCCATAAATGTTGTATTATATGAATAAATTTAATATGAAACTAAGGTCATCTGTTTGCTCAGACATTTTTCCTGTTGTGCTGTTTTGTTAGCATCAATTTGATTGGCTGACATTTATTACCTATTTCTGGAACCACACAATTTATTTTTAGATTCTGAAATCCAATTTAAGGATACTCCATGTTGAAAACTTTCCAACTGACTTTGCTCACATTGTTCTCATGCTAAAACATTACTGTTAAAGGCACTTTAAGCCAATCAAAGGAATGAATTGTTTGTATTCATATCATAATGTATTTCATTTACCTTCCTAAGTGTTCATGCTGATATTCAGTTAACCTTCCCAAGTGTTTACAATAAGTTACCTGATCAAGTGTTTACAATAAGTTACCTGATCAAGTGTTTACAATAAGTTACCTGATCAAGTGTTCAAGTTGCTGCCTAAGAGTGTCTATTTCCCTTTTAGCTCGTACTAAATCATCATTTAATCTTTCCTGCAAGTATAACATATTTCATTTTAGAATAAATAAATCTCATGGAATAAACCCTTTAAAATATTTATTCAAAGTACAAGTTATTTTATAAAAAATTTGTGCCATAAAGTTCTGCTTCTAGCCTATTTCTTCAATAAATCTTACAAATGGATGTAAGAGATACTTAGAAAATGTGTAACTGCAGAACAAAAATCAAATGATAAATATTTAGTTTTATTTATAATTTATTATTTATTTTGAAGTGTTCAAGATACTTCCCAAAAGTTACTCAATTTCTGTCAAATAATATACAATTATGGCCTTTAACGAAGGTAATATCCATAATTATTAAATCAAGAAAGGGTTATTTTTCCGAGTTCTGCAGGACAGAGGCAAAAAAACCCTTTGGAGATTTAATAATTTAGATATTACCTGAAGTCAATTAAAGGCCATAACTGTATTATTATACTGAACTAAACACAAACAAGAACAAGGGGACTGTGTAGTCATAACTGAGTAACGCTAATAAATTTGGCGCGCTTTTGCACCTCGGATAAATAACTATAGTATAGTCATTTCCCCTTTTCAAATTTGGCACGCTTTGGCACGTCGAACAAATAACTAGTTATTTTGTATACGTGCAAATTCCCAGACAGTTATTTTACCCACGTGCAGTTGTGAGCGAGAAAAGGAAGTTATCGCTCGTAACATCTAATTTATTTTAGTACTGGTTACCATAGTAAAGTATAATAATGTATTTTATGAGTGTTCAGCTCCTGCGCAATAATATAGTGTTATAAATGGGTAATTTCATATAAACCTGTTTTATGTCTGTGGCAGTCATATTGGGTTGAGATCTGCTGTATAGACCCAAGTAAAATAACTGTCTGGGAGGTCTATACAGCTGATTGAGACCTGGTACGACTGTACAAAGACATAATACAGGCTTTATATTTAAATAACAATTTATGATAGTTTTATGAACCAAAAGTGACCCTTTAATCTGACTTGTTTGACATAATAAAAAGTGTTTGTTTAAAACTGGAAATTATACTAATACAGGGAAATTTGATGTTTAATTATTATAAAATGGTCAATTTTCATTAGATAATAATTTATCTTGTAAGTGCTGGGACCATACTGTGAGGGTTCACATTGCTCGACCCACAGAGCTGCGCCTACTATTTTAATGGCATTCAAAATTTTTGCCCTTTGGTTAATCTTTCCCAAATTGATATATTATTTATAAACTTGTCCTTGTCCTGAATATAGCTGAAATACTACTTGTTAGAGATCACTCACGCACTCACGCACTCACTCACTCACTCACTCACTCACTCACTCACTCACTCACTCACTCACTCACACTCACTCACTCACTCACTCACTCACTCACTCATATAAATGTTCAAGTTGCTTAGATACTGAATAACTATAATTGATTGATCTTTCCAAGTGTTCAAGTTGTATTGTATGCAGATTTATAAAAGGAAGTGTTGTATTTAACATGAAACTAATTACTGCTATTTACTTAAACATATGTTCATTTTGCAGACAAATGATTTTATCAACTTACTTTTTCATTTTGAATTTCTTCTAAAGCTTTATTTACACTTTCTAATTCTGAGGTCAGTTGATTTTTCTCTTCTAATGCCTGCATTCTCTCCTTTAAATGGAGCTGTAACCTCTCATTAGATTCTGATAACAGTTTATCAACAGTCTGGGATAGACGTGCATTGTGCTCTTCGTTTAATTTCTCTCTTTGGCGACACTGAAAAATGAAATAAATATTTATACAACATTGCAATTTTTTTTTATTCCACAGTAACATCTGTCTGAGCTGTAGTGCTGATGTGTCAGCACTAGTGACAGGTGATGGTATTGTTCCACAGTAATCTATTTCATTTTTCGGCATTTCACAGTTGACTGTATACAAAAAATGAACCAGAGGCTCTCAAGATCCTAAATAGGTCCCCAAATATATGTAGGCATTTAAGTAAGTAGATAAAGTAACTGTCTTGTAGTGGTCGTCATTTTTAATTTCAGTTTGGCACAAAAACACAATAAATATTGCTGATAAGTTTTATTTAAATTTGTACTTGTTACTAGGTTCTATGTTAAAATAAATCTTGCAGTGGAAGCAATTTTGAATGATTGATTGTCATAAAAAATGAAAAAAAAAACAACCATCAAGTGAATACATGTATTGCTGATATGTTCTGTCTCAACTGGTTCTACAGAAAGCAGAAAAATCCAGGAACAGCCAAGCCTTTTCCAATAAATGGCTAACCTATGTTATATCATCTCCTGTTGTAAATGGATTTAAACTAAAGGAAATACAAAAAATAGTATTCTAATATGATGTGCTTTAATGCCTTTAAGACCACACCTGTGGTAACAAAAATAAATTTATTTATGAGCAACACATGCTGGGGATGGTGTGTTATAAAGGGCTGTTCTAATTACAAAACTGTAACTCCCACCGGAAAGCTATTGCATATGATGTATTAATCTTATAAATAGCAACACATGCTATACTTATTTGTTGCATTATATTGTGTGTTACATTGACGGAACAGCCAGTTTATGGCGGAAATTTTGTTTTCTATAGGTACAAAAATATTATGAATATACCATAATTGTCTTATTAGAATAGAAATAATTCACAGAAGCTGTGATTTATCATTGTTTTACAATGAGATGACCATTGTAAAACAATGATAAACCACAGCCTGTGTGAATTATTTCTGAATTAGAGTTGGAATGACATATCAAGAATGGAATATCTATTTAGTTTTGATGTTTTTAATCAGTAATGAAACTATTTAACCAATAAGCAAAACTGAAATTGTCAAGCAGAGTTCTAAACAGGAAAAGCAGGTAACATAATTTTGATAAAATGATTCATAACATTTTTACTTTTTAGTTTAAGTCCGAATCAGAATTTAAACACTGTACATGTGACAAACTTTTTCAAATTTTTAAAATGATCTTTTTCAGGAAGAATGGCAGATGTTGAAAACCATGTAAAAAGTCAATGGCTGAATTGTGGAAACTTAGTGGAAGATATAACAAGGACCAATTTCCAAATTTAAGTACTGGGGCTTCTCATGTATTACCATATCCTGTGCACACATCAGACTGCGATAAAATTTCTCTTTTTTAATTTTCCCTTTGTTTGGTGATTTTATTTAAAAGAAGTGCTACTTGGATGAAATGTGTTTCTTTTTATTGAAGAATGGTACAGCATTGATCTGATAAGTTTTAGGAACAAAATTTATCTTTTCGTTTGTTCATATACTTTGCCTTGCCCCCAGTTGTTCTATTTTACAGTAACATGACATTATTGTTTTGCTATGACCAACTGGTCCTCCACCGACACATAGCTCCTAAACCTGGAATGGGACCTAGGTAGCCACATACTCCAGTATATGGCCTCTTCAATTTTATCAGGACGGGCCATCTGTCCATCATCATAAAAATAATCTCTGCAATTGGCATAACAGACAAACTTTATAAAAGACAATCCAATGAACATTGTACTCAATATTTCAATACCATTGGTTTTATGGAAAAAGATTGAAATATAAAAGTTTATAGACCATGCCTATGACAAAGATACTGCTGACTAATGCTTAGTGCTGACAATAGCTCAAAGGGTCAGGAGGGCCTAAACCTTTTACCAAACAATTATTTAATAATGATTGGCACATGAATGCACAAATGTAAATTTAAATAATAATATATTTACCCATTTTTTTAATCAAATGAAAGTTTTGTCCCAAAATTTGTTTCGATTTTCAAAATCCCATTTTAACTGCTAAATGAAAGTACATGCAAACTTCAATATTTTATTTCTATACTGATAGAAACACATGTGATGAGTCATATAATATTGGCTTCATTTAAAAGTCTGAATAAGAATTATTCCTGTAGGAATTTTTTGCTTCCAATTACGTAATACAATGTCAACCTTGAATTGATCTTGGTCTTATGTGTGTTTACTTCCAAGTGTAGGATTGAAGTCAAATACTGCATTATTCACACTGAGTTAAGTGATGACTGTATACTGGCAATTAATCAATTTATCCTTAATTTTTTTTATAAATTTAATTGGATAATTTTATTATCAATACTTAAGCAGAATTAATGATGTTATTTAGTGAATTCATACCCTATGTAACAAATTTCTCATATTAACTGGCCTATCATTAACAATGCTGCTCAGGTCCCAGTTAAATATAACTTATCAAATCCTTGAGTTTTTCCTCAAATATAAGTTTTCCAGCTATCCGATTGGTCCATATTTGAGTTGAGGATAACTTGAAGAAATCATGCAATTTGAGAAGTTTTATGAAACGGAGCACTGGTCCAACCTGCTAACAAAAATTGTATTCAAACAACTGGACAATACAGAGGGTTAAAGATTATTGAGGTGACACTTATTTGTGTAGATTTTGTGTTGTCAGTCATACAGCACTCAATGTTATATAATTTTTTGGTTTTTCTGACAAGAGCCAATGATACCGGATCTCCACTACAAATATCATTATTAGACAGAAATATTACTTATGTTATATTTAATAATTTTTACATGAACCGTAACAGAGACATAACTGGTACATATCAATAGTACTAACCCTTTGTAGTTCTGCCTCTTTGTCTGATAATTTTGACTCTGTTAGTTGTATCCTCTCCTCTGCTGAACCATGACGCTCCTCTGCCTGAGTTAATGCTTCTAGTCGCTGAGCTAACTCAGCCTCTACTGTAGGAAGTGCTTCAGCTTTCTTCAAAGACTGCTGTAATTTTTGCTCTGCAAGTTCCAGTTTTTCTTGAGTCGCTCTTACCTTTTCTTCAGTCTAAAAAAAGAATAATTACATTTTTAATAATGGCATGGAAGAGGCTTTTAAAAGTAAAACATGGTAAGCAGTCCAACGTCAAAAAAGTCTATGGAACTGCAGGACTGTACTGTCAGGGTAAGTAGCTGGTAAACTTCAATGTTCGGGGATGTATTTGTTTTTGAATGATGTTTAACACCATTTTCAGCAATTTTTTCAGCTATATTACGGTGTCCAGTTTTTATTGGAGGAGGAAACAGAGTACCTGAAAAAAACCCACGACCTGCGGTAGGAACAATGGCAATCCTTCTCAATTATGATTGGAGTTGAGTACACCCTGCCCACAGTGAGGCTCTAATCCGCAACCTCAGTGCTGACAGAGCACGTAATCAATAGTACATGTAGATGAACTACCTTAACCACTCTGCCACCAATGCAAGGCCCCCCAACTGTCAGAGTAAGTAGCTGGTAAACTTCATTGTTCATGGCTGTACATCAAACTTATTGTGTATTTTTACAAGGTTAAAATAATCTCACACTTTCGACTGTTTGTTTGTTTGTATGGTGTTTAATGCCACTTTCAGCAATTTTTCAGCTTCTGTGAAAGTACTAAATTCGTGGGTATCAATTTTCGTGGGTTTACCCAAAATTGCAAGTTCGTGGATTCGTAAATTCGTGGATTTGTGATTTTGAAGAAACATTTTTTTTTTAGGTATTTGGCTGTACTCGTTTAGAGTCGGCATATGAAAGTGTTCATTTAATAAAGATATCGATTTTCACAACCTAATAAAGATGACCAAGACATATTTGTTGTTTATTTAAATAAACCATGTAAACATATGCCACAACATTCCTTTATAATTATGTAATTATCATTAATTAATGTGTTAACGAGCTGTGATTATTTTACTTCATTAAGCTGTAAACGTAGGTCTCATTTTTATTATCTTTTCATCTTTAAGCTTTAAAAATATACAACGAAAATAAACTGTTTTTTTTTATTTCAATATTTATCAATCCTTATTTGATTTGATTAATTTTATGATCTTAACACCATTTAAAAAACACCTGGCTAGACTTTTAATTGATTTATGGTGATCGAAGGGATTATAACACTTCTGTAAACATAAAATGAACACTTTACAGAAACATTTTAATAAACCGGAAGTATAACTGACTTGCACAAAAATGTATGAAATCATTTGAATTTCACCAAATAAACACGACAAAAACTTATCTGAGATATTTTTAATGATTGACTTTGATATCCAAGGTATTATCTGGTAGATAAATCAAAGATTGGCTTTCCCATAGCTTGCAACCTACTAAAAATACACTTCAATGACATAGAACATCTGTCCACATTGTAAAACGTAGCTCACATCCATAATAACAATACAAAAGAATTAATATTTCGTTGGATTCTTAAATTCGTGGATCAGCCTACCCACGAAAACCACGAAAATTGGTACCCCACGAATAAAAAGGAATTCACAGTATATCATGGCGTCCAGGGAGGAAGCCGGAGTACTGCTGACATGGGGCTTTACTCCATATTGAAGAAATTTTCAGATATATCATGGCATTCAGATTTTTGGGGGGAAGGGGAAAGCCAAAGTACCTGATGAGAACCCAAACCTTAAGCAGGAAGCCTGCAACCCTTGTCAATTCAGGTTGGAATAAGGCACAACCTGCCTGGAGTCAGACTCAAACTGACAACACAAGTGTTGATATGCCAGTGATCAATAGCAAATACTCAGCCGCGAGGGTAACAAAAGATCACATTTAAATAATAGGGTTTTTTTGTTGAGAACTTCTCAATCAGTAAGAATGTGACTGACTGTAAATTTTTATACAGTGGTAATTTTCATGATCACTGTATATGAACAAACAGAACCTTCACAAACAGTTTAGAGGTTAACAAACTACTAGTATACCACTGAAGTAGATAAAACAGCATATTCCCAAATCACTGAAAACTACTCTGTTCCAACATATTACAATAATATATGTCATACAAGGGGCCTCGGTGGCTGAGTAGTTAAGTTTGTTCGTCTACTATTGATCACATGGTCTGTCAACACTGAGATAGAGGTTTGGGTCTCACAGCCAGCAGGGTACACTCAACTCCAATCTTAATTAACAAGGATTGCCAGTTTTTCTCTGGGTACTCTGGCTTCCTCCCCAATAAACAATGAAGGCCATGAAATAGCTGAAAACCAGCTGAAAGTGGCATTAAACACCAATCAAACCTCCCAAATAAACAATGAAGGCCATGAAATAGCTGAAAACCAGCTGTAAGTGGCATTAAACACCAATCAAACAAACAAACAATAGATCATACAGGTGTGTGATATCACCTATTTCAATTACAACAGTTCCTTAAGTCCATCATTTCCTGAGATCTCGGATAACTTCCAACTATTTTATCAGAATTTTTATATCAACCCCCAATACCCAAAATACCCATTCTGGCCTTGCTTCCGTATATTTAATCATTCATAACAATCACATTAGCTTGAAAAGCTTTTCAGCATATAATTGTTAATAAAGTGCCGACACTAACACTGAAGCTTTTCAGCATATAATTGTTAAAAAAGTGCTGACACTTACACTAAAGCTTTTCAGCATATAATTGTTAATAAAGTGCCGACACTAACTCTAAAGCTTTTCAGCATATAATTGTTTATAAAGTGCCGACACTAACTCTAAAGCTTTTCAGCATATAATTGTTAATAAAGTGCCGACACTAACTCTAAAGCTTTTCAGCATATAATTGTTAATAAAGTGCCGACACTAACTCTAAAGCTTTTCAGCATATAATTGTTAATAAAGTGCCGACACTTACACTTTTCAATTGACTTTCTTTCGTAGCTAGTTCTGACTCAAGCTTATCATTTAGATCATGAAGTGACGTTGATTCTCTTTGGGCATTCAGATAACGCTTCTCTAACGTGGCTATCCTCTCCTCTTGGTCCTCACGCTGTGCTATTGACTATAAAACAAAGTAATCAATAATTAATAGTTATTTCAATTAAGCCTTTCCAAGATAAGAATTACAGGGTTAAACAAACCTCTATGTGGAGTCCCATTACCGTAATTCTATAACAGCATAGTGTGTGGGTTTTCAAGTAATAATTCTTCATTATGAGAACTACTAGAAAGAGACATAATATTGCCTCTTACTTTACAACGTCTTAACATCTATGAGGGTGTTAAATAAGAGTGTGCTTTCCCAACTGTCTAGTTGTTCTATTTAAGGATTGTTGTCAACTGTCCTCTATATCAAATAATGTGACTAACAATTGAAAACAATCCTTATATTCTAAATTTAATATTATAAAAAAAAATAACAAGAACAATTTTTAACATGCAATCAAATAATATTTTCAAATCAAAATATTTAGCTTTGTCACTTGTTGTTTGTGGAAGAATGCAAGTAGGTCATTGTGACGTCATGCATACAAAATGGACAACATTGCTCAGCTACTGCTCACTAGTGATACCAATCTTTCACAAATATGATTTCATAAGTATTTGGTAAACAGGAAATAGATGACCAAAGAGCATAAAATCACTATACACCATATTGGCCTTTTAGGATAAGGCTATATATCCAAACATCAGCCTTTTGCATCCTATAGTTACTGAGAAAACTGCAACAGAAATTTTGTATATGGACAAACGAACTGACAGACAATGGTAAAACAGTATACCCACTCAGCAAAAATCATTAAAAAATTAATTCACATTAGCCCAAATGGAAGCAAAGCTATCAGACCCATTTTATGACTCTTGAATGCTTAAAGACTATATTTTTAAAACTAGTAACGACAGATTGTCAAACAAAATTATGGCAAGTTAATGACACATGAGCATTTTAATTTTAATAATGAACATTTACAATCACACTTTCCAGGTAAATTTAAAACTCATCCAAGATCCATAACACTAAATCCAGTTTTGTTGATTTATGTAATTAAATCAAAATTCTATTGCTTCATGAAATATTACTAGTAGATCAATAATTTTGATAATAATTTTGATTTCACAATTAATAATTAAAAATGCAATCATTCATCCTATTGTTTGGGGTTATGTGATTGATTTCTGAAAAAAGTTATTACACAAATTGTAAATCACTGTCTATGTCTGAGTATACATGGATCTGAAAAAATCTAATAAATACATTGCCCCACGAACATATGCATTGAGTTGATACATTTTTGGCAGTATTTAACAAATTCAATGCTAAATAATTTAGTTAAAAGCCCCACTCTACCAAAATAAAGCTGGCTTTTTTTGCAGTCAGTGATAGATTCAAGTGTCTAATGTTACTCAGCCGCCCGCCCCACAAAATAAAAAAAGAATGGCTCGTTGTAGTCAACTATTACAAAGTGAGTAACACAAACAGAAAAGCACCCAATATTTTTTTTTCACTTGCCCCCTTACTTACCTTCCATAAAATATTTCTATTTTTAAAATAAAGTTGTTAAAGACGTAAAGAAATACATTTGAAAACCTGTTTTATGTTTTGAATAATCTATCCACAAAAATATTACCATGTAAAAATAGTATATCCCTATAGAAAGACGTTTAATAAACTTTTATTTTTAAACTAAACTATCCAGGAAAAACAATACCAAGTCCCATGAGTCTGTAATAACTCACCTCGATCACCTGTGTCTAAAATAATGCATCATGATTAAAAATAAATTTATATATTTAAACAATCCAGAATTTAACAGAATAAGCATTCTTGTACATAATCAAGTATCCATAACAAAAGATCTATATTGTAAAATATAACATCCCAATTCCTGGAGTTAATTCATGATCTCATGTACCATCTTTTTTGTTATTTTTTTAAAAATTAATGTAAGGGTTGGAAACAGTACCAGTAGATTCTTTCAAACCACATTAATTACAAATGTAAAGCCATATAAATATTGATATATGGTCATACAATTTCAATTTTATAGACTATTTTAACAATTGAATTTTTCAGAGCCAGCAGAATGTATGGATATTAGTATACAACAAGAGATCGATTGAACGCTGTACGTCCAGTGAGCAGTATTTCAGCTATATTTAGGATGAGAACAAGTTCACAAACAATTAATAAATAGAAAAATGGGGTGGGATAGGACACAGGGAACAGAATTTAGACTGCCACTGGAAAAGTATGGAGTTTTGGGTAGGGGCAGAGAATTTATCTTTTTGTAGCAGCTACAATGAGCCTGCTCTTTTTTAAATCTACGAAAGGGGTCTTTATCGTGCACGGAGCGTGGCACTCTCCAAACATGTTACCCATAATGCTCCGTGGCCAGGTTTTCCTTATTTATTACCTGACAACCTGCCTAACTACAGGGTCTCCCCTATCAGCCACCCGGGGAGACGCTGGGCTGCTCTGTGGGTCAAGCACTGGAAACCTTCCCAGTATGGTCCCAGTAAAACAAGAGATAACAGAAACAGTAAAAATAGATATTGAGTAATGCACTGATCTACAAGTATACTTCACAATTAGAGCCACAACTCTCTGTTTATGTGTGCATGATGACAGATGCCGAAGAACAGTAATTTACATTTGATATTATATTCAACATAAAATATGAAATGATTCTTAATTTGGATTTATAAAGAATTAAATTTAATTATAAAAAATTTTTTTGCACCAGAAATTCCAGCAAAAAATCCAGTGTTTATATGCATTATAATTTCTGGTGTACTTGAAATTAAAATATTAAATATTAAATATTTAAATATTTTTGTACAAGATATTTGATTGAAATTTTTTTACAAAAAATTTCACCCTACAACACTTTTCTGAACATCCCTTTTCCATTGATTTTTAATTAATCCAGAAACATTATTATGATCACATAACTTGCTTTTAGAGAGGTGAAGTGTCCTATAAGGATAAAGCAAAAAAGGCCAATATTATACCGACTTCATCTGAAAAAACGGAAACTACAACATAAAATTTGAACGATCACATGTATGTAAGATAAATTTGATACTTACTTCCCGTAAATCTCTCTGTAACTTAACGACTTGTTCCTGGGATTTTATGAGATCTTTTTGTGTTGTAGTTAGACTTTCTTCTAATTCCGTACACTTATTAGTTAATTCTAACAATTTAGTCCGTGTAGAAGTTAGTTCACTATTTTGTTTTTCGACAGTATCTTGTAATTCTATTATTCTATTCACTTCGGAATCAGGGTCTATAGATCCATTGGATAATCTCTGAAATTCAACAAAAAAATACTTTTTACAATAATTTTGTATTTAAGACGTACATACTAGTATTACAACCAAGAACTAGTCTTCTCTAATTTTGACGTAATATTTCAACCGCTTGACCGGTGTGGAAAAAATATTTCTCGTCACTAGTGAATTTGTTGTTCTCAGCAGTTGATTGGTTAAAAATAATAACGTCACAATAAGAACTCATGACGTCATAAACAAACACCTTCCATTTACCGCGTATTCAAGTCATGAACGTAAAATTGGGGTTGGGAGAATTTGTATTTCGTTTCGCATATTTACTACTTTTTAAAATTAGAGAAACAGAATCTTACATTGGTACTCTTGGATTATCGGATTTCTCCAATCTCGATAGTTAAATTATGGAAATTTAAGTCCTCGCCAAGGCTCGGACTTAAAATTCCATAATTTAACTATCTCGATTGGAGAAATCCGATAATCCACTTGCACCAATGTAAGATCCTATTCTTTATAAATTCAATTGTTACAATTATATATAGACCACTTTACTGCCAACAATTTTTTAATGTTAACTTGTCCAAATATTTAACAAGAAAATATTGCATTCATTTATTGTTGAGCAGAGGATGGAAATGCATGTTAAATAAGGCTATTTGGCGAAATACTTCATACCAACAAAATAATAATGATTAGAAATTATATGCAAGTTCTGATTATTTCTAAGTAAATCAAGTCTACAGTTGTCCTTTCATGTTTAAGCAATTTTCTAGAATACAAAGTTTAAAACAACTCACGAATTTAAAAAACAAAGATAATCAAAAGATCTTTATTTATTCTGACATACCTTTGGAAGAGCCTCTGGTTTTGTGATTTCTATTTCTTTTTGTTCATTCTTCATCAATTTTAATGTATCCTCTGTACTACCACTAGAATGTCGTGACTTACTTTGCTGCTCTCGTAGCGTAAACAACTGAAAGATACCAGAATATTTGTTGTTATGTACATAACGGGTAACATTGATAGGCAATATACTACACTTTATACATGATATTTTTGCTGGTTTCACAAAATTATTAATGATTTACACTACAGCCGAGGTCCATTTTTGTTTTTTTCCCCCCATTCCTTTGGCAGTGAGCATATGGTGGACAAAACATCTAACAAGTCAATGTTAACTCTGTCCACCATTTTAGGTAAACATATTATGATCAATTATAAAAAAGCAAATAAGCATTTATGTTAAGTAAGTTGAGAGGTCAAAGAGGACTTTCATGGGTGGTCGACTGTGCAACAGTCAGCAAATAAGCATTTATGCTCAGTAAGTCGAGAGGTCAAAGTGAACTATTGTGGATGGCCCAGTGTGCCAGAGTCAGCAAGTAAGCATTTATGTTCAATATTTACAATATATGAGTCCACTGTGCCGCAGTCATCCTTAAATGATTTCTGTAGGATACATTAACAATTTTGACTCTGCCTAGGACTAAATGTCTTTTACACTTGTCTGCTTGCATGCATGTATGGTTTTAAAGAATCCAATTCCAACGAATCCAGTTTTCCATTTAATGGATTGTTTATGCCTTATAAATATGTTTGTTTGTTTGAATGGAGTTTAATGCCACTTTCAGCAATTTTTCAGCTATATCCAGTTTTTATTAGGGCATGAAGCCAGAGTACCAGGAGAAAACCCCCAAGCTAAGGTAGGAAAACTGTCAAAAACCATGTCAATTAATATTGCAAATATGATCAAAGTAGACCTAGAAATGAAACACAGTGGGAATAACTTTTTTTGTTTGAATGGTGTTTACACCTTTTTCTGCCATTTTTCAGCTATATCATGGCATATCCCATTTTTACTGGTAGGGTAAGCCTTATCATTTCAGATTAAGTTGAGCAGCCCTTGCAAGCGTTGACATGCTGTTATATCAACAGTAAATGGCTTTCTAACTATCATTTCAAGATGGAGTCTTCAGAACAAACTTCATTTGGTATTACAAGTGCATGTATACATAGAGATGTCACTAATTCTGTATTATAGTAATATAATTTTGTGAAATAACTTTTTATTGGGGGTATTGAATATATGGATTTGATGTCTAGGGAATCTACAAAAAAGTCTACTGGTTCCCCATACACAAGTTACAGTAACCAGTAGCCATCCATTGCTGATGTACTCACATTTCAGATTTGGCACATTACTCATCTACATAAAATTGAACTTACCTCCTGGTTAGCATTGGTTAATTCTTCCTCTAATGAGGCAACTTTCTCTAAGGCAACTCTCAACCTCTCCCTCACCTGTAAATATAAACAAATTTAATTTCACCTTTGACCTTACTGCACTTAATTCTGTCATCATTTTCCTTGCAAAATATACAAATATATATTAAAGTAACATGTAAGTATAATATTATTTTTAGATATTTTACGATAATGTGTGTCCAATAAACTATTCAATAAATACATGGTTATTTTCCTACCCTTCTACCTCCAGAGGTAGCCATGACCATGAGATTTTGTATGCCTTGATCTGCCTACAGTTGATGCAACAAACCCCAACTGAAGATCAATACCATTTCAAATAATAAAAGTCAATGTCAAAATATAGACTAGTGAGGAAAAAACTGGTGGCATAGAACAGTGTATAGCTTAATGCAATTTTTCAGCCAGTTTATGGTGTCTAGTTTTATTGGGGGAGGAAGATGTGAACTTTTTTACTTTCAGCAATTTTTCAGCCAGTTTATGATGTCCAGTTTTATTGGGGGAGGAAGCTGGTGTAAACTGTATACAAATTAAGGTTGAACTCAAGGACACCATGCTTGTAGGAAGGTTCCAACTTACAACATCAGTGTTTACACTCGTTAATACATGTAGTACATGTAGATGGCTTCCCTACCATAACCAATAGTGTAGAAACAGAGTTGCTTAACTAAAGCTGAAACTTTTAACCCCTAGCCTGTTTTAATTATAGGTGTTTTGTATATTTGAACCTATCTGAATGCTGGTTCAAATTGGTATTTGTTTAAAATTTCACTATCAAACACAATTCTAAAATAATTATTTAATGCAATATAATTGTGAAGAAATTATAATATGGGAAACCTTATAAAGCTTGTTTAAGAAAAGCACATTTCTAGGCATACTGTTTTTTCTATATAGTGACAGTAAATAAGTGTTCATACCTTTTATTTTCAAATTTAAAATCTTAAATAATTGTAATGATCTAATTTTATCATTAGCATTAACTCCTTATTTATATTATATAGATTTCAAATATATATATCATTAGTCAATTAAAAAATGAATACTTTTGTCAATTTAAAGAAAAAAACTTATTTTTCAGTTCTTTAAAAAAAAAATTGTCTCAAGGTCACGACAAAATGACAGGGATCAGAATGATATAACAGCTGATATCAAAGTACACAACCTTCTTTCATATTTCTTTATTATAATGACAGCATAACTACCCTTACTGATTCTAAACCCCCATGCATAAATAATATGCACTTTGGGTGTCCAGCATGCCACCCAAATAAAAAGGAAATGCCCCTCCAAGCAAAAGCCCCCATCTAGCATAAATGTACCAAGGTATAGTAGTATAGTACATACATTGAGACCTACCACAGAAAACATCCCATTACGACAACACATGTTATCGTTTCCGTCTTCTGCATCATAGTTTTGCATGTATCGGAAAAATTGTGCATATTATTCTACACATCTTTTACGACTATTGACTTTCTTTGCTTGTCGTAAATCATTTTATTTGGATTTGTACTACATGTCTAATTCTGTATTTGAAATAATCAGCATACATGATGGTGCAATATCCAACAAAAATCAATAAGTTGAATTCTTTCAGTTTTATCAGAGACTGTGGGATGACTCATATGGTACGTCTGAGTGTCTGAGCAGTGTCCATTAACACCAACCAAAGTTCACTTAAATCGTTAAACCTCGATCTTCTCAACATGGCATTGATCTCTCGTAAATTTTCTTTGATTTAGCTATTACCTAGATTGTCTTTTTTGTCTGATGGTCAACTATTGTTCAACTTGAAAAAAAAACGTCCCACAAAGAAAGAAAATAGCCACATAAATCTTATTATATAAGTAAATGGTGATGGAAGTTGAATGCCAACAAACTCCTGAGACTTGGGAGTGACTAGATAAGCAAGCAACAATACTTCTTTCTCACAGAGTTTAAGACAACTGGAGCAGAGTAAGAAAAACTGTTTAACTCAGAATCCCCTTGAATAAGACAAGTGCAAAAAAACATAATCAAAAATGAATTTAAGTGCACACTTATTTTAAAATATATTTCAGGACATTGGATACATGTACATGTATCCCAGCAGATTATATTACTAATTATATAATTGCTCTTAATTTTCACAGTATTTTGATTCTTCTGTCTTCTCTGATTATCCATTAATAATCCACTATGCAAGTAACAAGCAGTAGTCACCTTAGAGTTCTTTTTCTATGTCAGAATAAACTGTAATCTGATAGTTGGCTGTAGTAGGGAACTTTGGTGACTGCTGGATCACCTAAGTAATTGTTAACAGCAATGTGCAATAACATATTTAAAAATTAAAATTAAAAATTTGGGGTTTAAAAACAAAAGATGAGGAAAAAAAAAGCTTCAGTTCTTATGCTTTATGTACAAAATTTGACAATAGTATCAGTGTACTGTTCATACAATAAATAATTTTTTCCGCCTCATAATAAACATGCCAAGTTCTCAAGTACCATGATTATCCATTTTACCCTTTGTTTTGAATTAACTATTTTTTTCTAGGCTTATTACTTAAAAAAAT
The DNA here is from genome assembly GCA_944474755.1 of Limnoperna fortunei. Classification (NCBI taxonomy): domain Eukaryota; kingdom Metazoa; phylum Mollusca; class Bivalvia; order Mytilida; family Modiolidae; genus Limnoperna; species Limnoperna fortunei. The sequence goes on along the minus strand of OX104120.1, from coordinate 35,534,394 downwards.
ATATACAAATAATAAATAATTAAATTTATGTATTGCTCTTACTCAGCTTTTTATAACAACTCAATGATTAGGAAATTATGTTGATTTGTACCGCAGGTAATGCTTTATGTATAAACATAATTGAATTTATTCTCGTTTAAATAAGCCTAGACATAATCTTATGATCATTGGTTTTATATCAATCTCCTTCATGGAGAGTTCTATCCAATCTTAATTAGAGAATTTATACTGTCCCAGTGTCCTTCAGAATAACAACAATAGCTGATAACTAAGTTTACTAATCAAACAAGGGAAGACAATCAATAAATCAATTCCTCAGAAGCCAATACAACTGTATTAGGATCAAAGTCTTTGAACACCTGGTGTTGTAAAGTTCTAGTCTGGAAGGAACAATACATAAAAACTGAATATGTGCAATCAGGATAAACAAGGTTTGCAGCTCCAAATTTCTTGTACAATACGCTGTTTTACCATTTGTAGAAATATATTTTCTGGGATATACATATATATGCAGTCGTCCATTTTACAAAAAATGGTATCAAAATACGGAAGTGTAAACAATAATTTTAATGGAAGCCTTTTTGAAGGATGAATGTTACAGAAGCAATACAGACACAGTTCCTCAATATCGTAGCTAATAATCTCCAAGGTGCCATTTGGTTTACATTTTTCTATGAATACAGAAAAGGAATAATTGAATAAATAGTAACTAGTACTAAATAACTTGAATATAAAAATAACCCCCACCTCATAACATGTGCAGCTTAAAAAATAACACTCAAAGTTGTATTATACGTCTGTGCTCCACAAATATTTTACCACTTTTTGTAAAAATTATCTAAGTATTATGGACAGTTTGTAAGGGCAACTTGCCATCATAATGTTACAGAACAGAGATAAAGCAATGTTTGTTTTATATCCTCAATCTCCGTGGATAATTTCGATCTTGGAAATAAAACACACAATAATCTTTGTGTACCATATGAAGACAAATATCTTCTAAAAACATTTTTTCAGCTTTTTCACACTAAAAATTGTTTTTAAAATTTTTCTTTCCAATCTGCAATTTTAAATACTTTAGTTTTAGAATGCATGATATGTTTGTCAGAATAAAAAGCAATGATCATACATGTATCTACCTATTCAGAGCCTGTGAGTTCGGGTCACAAAAGGGACAGCACCCAATCAGAGTAATGGTTTATTTGTTTATTGATCAACAGTAAAATAGAATGAAACTTAAGTAAATGAAAGGAAACAGAAAGTTCACAGACAGACAGACAAAAGCATGTAATGTTTCCTAATGCTATTGAACATTTATAAGCTCATAATAGGAAAAAAACAAATTCCTAAATGACATTTATAAGATATATTTACATAAGAAAGGACGGTGGGTGTCGATTGTCATTTACCACTACGTTATAGACAGCTCTGGCAGTTAAATAATAGCTGATGGTGTAGGTAGAGGATTAATCAATGAATATTAGGTCTGTACAGAATGAATCATCCTTACTTATGGGTTCTGCATTCACTGGGTAAAGTAATAGCTTAAAATGTAGAGCAGTGGGCCGAACCTCCAATCAACTTGGAATAAATCAATACATGGCAATAATGATCAAATTCTTAAATCAATTTAGATGGACTGCAATTAACTGATGACCTATTTTAATATTGACCTTGAATCAGTGTGCTATTGAGAGGATCAAAGATATACTTAAATTAATTGACCCTGTTACATTTATGTATACAAAAATACATGTAACTCCATCAGTTAATTCAGTCTCTTTATTTTATTATCAAATTCTTCATAAAAAGGACTTATTGGATAATAGTGATTATGTAAAAATAACATCAATATTTTTAACCTGGAGAATATTATACAATTCAATGATCCAGACTACACACATAGTGGGCTATACATGTAATGTTCAACTGTATGTAAATTTCTAAAACCCAGTGCCATATACATGTAGTATTTTGAATACCCCAAAAGTCCATGTGACTATTATGGTAAAAGGGTGACACACACATAAAAAAGTAGAGCCTGGGAACTCAACTCTGCATGTCAGCAAGAATTTTTTAGGTATAACATGCATAAAATACTGTATTTAAGATAAAGCCATAACCAACTGATAGAATATAAAAGGACTTCAGTCAGTAAAATAAAAATAGAAATCACAATTCTTCCATAGCCAAAAAATAATCATTATATTGACCTGGGAGTTGGCAGTTAATTGTATATAAAGTCATATTACCCCTTTTGACTGAAATTACAGAATGCAATAAAAGACAAATATGTAAATAACAATGCACAACAGCAACTTGTTTAATTGTATTCATACATTTTGCAAGCATAAAAAAGCTTTGGTGAATCTGCACATTTGCTATCTGTAGTTCGATTTCAATTGCTTCTTGAAAGCACACGTGTAGCTATATTACAGTACACATGCAGTGTAGAAAGCTTGATCCCTATATGTATATACATCTTATACAGTTTGACACCATACCCAATTAATTGGTTCCTTAAGCTTAGGTAAAATTCTTTGGGTGTTATGGGGTGTAAAAAAGTTTTTTGGAACCACAGTTTGCTGTAGGGTTTTAAATTACAAATATTCTTTATCTGTGGTAATACCTTTTTCTTCTTTTATTATTATTAAATAGAATACATAAAAAAACTGGACATTCATAGTTTGTTCCAGTTTAACAATTTGATTTCTCTACAACTCAAAAACAGTTCAGCATTATTAATCCAACACATACTGTACAATTTCCTTATTTCAGATTTCTTACCTTTTCATCTAAAGCCTTATGATGCTCAAACAAAGACTTTAAAGCCTTGAGCACTTCTACCTCACTGGAGACTCCTGCTGGCGAGGAAGCCTGTCGTTTCACCACTGTCATCCTGAGTGATCGTTCATGTCTGGATACCAAACATTCCAAATGTTCTAGTAACAACTAAAAAAAAACAGAAGTTTCCAGAAATAAGAACTCCTTATTAAATTTGCACATATACTGAACCTTTCTAAACTGAACCTTAAATAGAACTACAAACTGTCAATCATCTCCAAAAATGCTGTCCCAGTATTTGAAATTCTTGTAAATTGAGACACTTGAAACTGAAAAACTTTCTATTTTGAACAGTCACAAAGAGACTTGGTTCCTTTATGTTCATAGTACAGATAAAATTTTTTTTTAGAAAATATATCATGCAAGTTCTTCAAACTGTTAAAAATTACAAATTAATGACAAATGGCCTAACCTGCTGGTATGCATAAATCTAAATCATCTCAAAGCTAGCAAAAATTTTGTTACAATATTTTAAATCCTTGTAAACAGAGATTTTTACTTAATTACTGTCTTCTTCGAACAGTCACAAAGAGACTTGGTTCCAGCAGTGTTCGTTGTAAATGTAAAAATTGTAAAAGTTCATACAAACTGTTGAAAATTAAGAATTTATGACACATGGCCTAACCTCCTGGTATGCATACCGTTACGAAAAGTCAGTCCATGCTAAATGTTCTTACCTTGCATTCAACATACAAGCACAGAGTGTCCCAGTAAAAAAGTAACAGTGTCATTAAAGTTTTCGTATGGTTGACAACAATTTTCAGGAACCCGAAAATAGCCACCATTACATAAATATTCATAAGAACACCTGCCCTATCATATGTTATTACATAATTATCAGTGGATTTTGTAAACATGTTGTATCTTTCAGAATCTAACACATCTAGCCATATGATTCTACCTTCAATTTGATCATTTAATTTTTTTTTTAATTTTTGTTTCAACCATTTGCCATTCTCTTAACGAGAAATCAGGTTTTATCTGTATGGTTTTTGTTTGTACCGGAAATATTATAAACTGTGCAGATATGTTCTTATCCTTTGAAAGACATTCTAACCAAGTTGTATGCCAATTTTTAATAGGCTAGGCCTGATTAGCTTATCATTTAATGACCTCCCCTTGAGACTGGTTGTTAAAAGTATTGAGAATATATTTTCCTGTTATTCAATAGATGTTATACCAGAGAAATATTGTATTGTTACAGTTATGTGCAAAGTTTATTCACTACATGTACAGTAAAGGCAACACTAGTACTAATTATATAATATTGGCAACCCCCAACCCCTCCCCCCCCCCAAAGTTGAAACGTAAAAAAATATAATAATAATTTCCAAAACTATGAATATAATGTTCATGCACTACAACTCAGTGGGATGGATTTTGTTTCTCCCCAACCATCCCCACTGTTAAGCAGACCAACTTGACCATTGTCCACGATGGATTTTGTTTCTCGCCACCCATCCCCAGTGTTAAGCAGACCAACCTGACCAATGTCCACTCTAATCTAACCAGTTATTTTTTACAAAAAATTGGTAAACATAAAATGGTTACCTGTCATATACATGTAGGCACTCTTATGATAAAGCTAATGCACGTGTGCTTCAAATGTTGGGGAGGGTTGACAACGTAAAAGTTTTGCTCACTCTCAATGTGACCACTTTCACTGCAGACGGGTGGAAATGGATAAATCCACCTGTGCTGTAGTGAACTTGTACATGTAGATACATAGATATTTTATCATTGAACCAGTAATTTGTTTTAATATATTCCACACATCTGATGTCTATTATCAAACAACTGACTAAAAGCAAAAAAAATACAACAAACAACAAGGGGTATGTCATTCAACAATGAGATTCTATATATACGCAGTATAATATCACTGACATGTACGTTCATAAGACCTACCCTAGTATTATTTCGTTCTGCCTTTAACTCTGCCACTTCCTCCTCACGCTCTAACAACTGGTCCCTTAAAACATTTACTTCTTTTGATAAGGAAACAAATTCTTGCTGCAAAAAATAAATAAATAACTAAATAAAGCCAAACATGTACTAGTATCCTGCAACTGTGATGTAGATATTTATATATAATATATAATAATAATAATATATAATATAATATTTATAAACAAGGTCATCCTAAATGATTTTTGGAACTTTTTTCATATACAATGTACATCAAGACTACTGTAACCTTCAAAAAGTTGGCAATTTCGTAAACAAATTAATTATTGATAATATCAAAGAAATTAAAACTGCATGAACTAACTGCAATTTATTTCCAGATTAAAATCAAAATCCCATCTGCATCAATATTTCATGAAATAAGGCATGTTAACACGATAATGTTGCCAAAATTGTTTCCTTTCACTGTATATATGCTCTGCATGCTTGTTCTGTTTAATGTACATGTAGTGTAGCCACTGTATTCAACATACATGTAGCAACATTTACTTCTATTCTTGCTGGGGCAATATTTTAGCATTTTTGACAGAATAGTTCCAGACTTTTCGAACTGTGGTGAGAACAAAATTTTTGACTCTTATAAGTTCTACTAACTCTGAAAGTTAGGAACAAAACTTGAGAGGAAGAAAAACCAACTTGTAGACATTGATGACTTATTTTTGCTGTGTTATAACCTGTTTGTGTGTTACCATACAGATAATGGCCAATAGATATGAGTACTGATCTGTGGTTGACTTTATAATTGTTTGAATGTTGTTCAACACGGGTTCCAGCTATTTTTTTTAGCTATATCATGATGTCAAGTTTTCATTAGGGGAGGGAGCCAGAGTACATGGAGAAAACCCCCGACCTTCAGTGGGAAAACTGGCAATCCTTTGTCAAGTAAGACTGAAGTCCGGCACACCTTGCTGGAAGTGAGTCTTGAGGCCCCTATGACTTATTTAACATCTAATTTATTTTTGCTGACAATGTATTATTAAGCTCTATTACCTTTTTGTGTGTTAACATATAGCTGATGGCTGATAGATACGAGTGGTGTGACTTTATACTATTATTATAGTAAATAAAGAATACATAATTATAAAGCGTGACAAAAATCATAAAGTATAAAAATGCTTCAAATCAAGTTTTATCCTACAAATCACATGGGGCAAAAAAACCAGCTTCATTTCCACCTACATGTATAGCTCTATTGTCTATTGGTTCCAGTTAAGCAACCATTCTAGCAATTTAATTTATTACTTGCTGGTCTTCATCTCATAATTTTTGATTTTGACGTTTGAGTTTTGAGATTTTTTTTTCTTTAAATTTTTGGCAGGTATGAAGTGTCAGGATTATAAATATTGATCTAATATTGCTTTGGCACTACGACACAAGGCGTTAAACAACATGAACTCAGTCACATACAATCAAACTAAAACATTTGATTTACAGCAAAATGTTTTAACACCTTTTGCAACTTCTTTTCACTGTAAATGTTAAAAAAAATGAGAAATTCTTCAAGAGTAAGTGTATATTAAAGAGAAAAGCTATCAAAAATAGATTAGCCATAAATTTTTACTTATCATCATAACAATTAGTTTGATAGATATTTCCATCATCAAGTGTAGTATATTATTAGCAAACCATCTGGTCAAATTTAATAGTCTAAGAACATATGCTATCACTTCACACTGATAACTGAAGACTAATACAGCAAAGAAATAACTACAGCAAACTCATCTTGACCTCAACTTTCAATGCACTCACCATTAAAAGGGTACATATAGATAGATACATGTACGTCCGACCAAGGGCATTAGGTTGTTGGTGTAGGACTTTAAAAAAGTCAAGTCAGTGTACATATAGTCTAGAGTACATTTATATAATGTATATGTTTACATGTACATGTATAACACTGAGCAGAGGTAAAATGAAGAAATATTTCACTTTTTGGTGGCATAAGGTACATGTACATAGCCATGAGCATGACACATACATGTACATAGCCATGGACTATTGATCAGCAGCATGACACATACATGTACATAGCCATGGACTATTGATCAGCAGCATGACACATACATGTACATAGCCATGGACTATTGATCAGCAGCATGACACATACATGTACATAGCCATGGACTATTGGTCAGCAGCATGACACATACATGTTCATAGCCATGGACTATTGATCAGCAGCATGACACATACATGTACATAGCCATGGACTATTGATCAGCAGCATGACACATACATGTACATAGCCATGGACTATTGATCAGCAGCATGACACATACATGTAAATAGCCATGGACTATTGATCAGCAGCATGACACAGTTGAGTCTGACCATGTGCAGCTTGTGCGTCTCCATTTCAACTTCTACCATAATTAACAAGGATTGCCAGTTCCTATCAAAGCAGCCAATAAAAACTGTTCATGTACATGTAAGCAATGATATAGATTAAACATTCTTTAAAGTGGCATAAATCCTTACAGAAAAAAACCAAATATCTTTAAAGTGATAGTGTCTACGATTTTGATTTAAAAAAATGAAACTGTAATTTTAGTCTCATACTTCTACTAAAAGATTTTAAAATTCAAATCTCTGGTTAAAAAGTAATATTAAAACTGTCTTTTTATGTAAAAATACAGTTTTGTAATCAAAATCAATTTTTGTCTGGTAGACAATAATTCCAACGGAAACCTGCCTACATTCACATCACCTTTGTTCGGCCGGTTTACCGCACATGCGTAGTTGCAGACTTGAATGTAAACAATGTCCCACGTGCAGCAAAATACAAGAGGGAGAAAGATAATTTTGACCGATTCAACATGAAAGAGAAAAAGACGGGAAGTGCTTGCCAAATATCATTAAGGAAGGATAAATATTGGAAGTGAAATCAATCATTGGAATGAAATTGAGAGCGTTCTTCGAGTTGTCAAAATTGTTGTTGGATGGGTATGCGTGTAAAACGATTAAAATAACTGTAAATTACATATAGAATTGAAGAGATTTTCCTCTACTTCTATCTGGAAGTGCCTCTTTTGATAAATGCACTTTTTACAACGCAATTCGTTTTGTTTACTGTGAAATAAATATCGGTATTTATGGGGTCTCCGAAGGGGAAAATCTTCCCACAATATGAATGAAATTTTTATTTTATCGTTTTCTGCAAGTTGAAATTAAATTATTATTATCTGTTGTAGGTAATATATGTTACTGTCAGCTATAGAAATTAGTTATCAACGAAATATTTTGCCTGTTTGTAAAATGCACGTGATTACCTTGTCATCCATATTTATGTGCACCGCCAATCAGCTGAATCGGCAATCATCGGAAACAAGGACTCGATGCATAATTAATTAGTTGTTATAAAAGACTAGCGATGTTTCTTAACAATTATTTAATATTTATATGTTTTATTTTTTAACATTTTAGCGTACTTAAGTATTTACCTTCTAATTAAATTTCATCCACTAAAACCGCTACTAATATTTATATGTTTAATTTTTAACATTTTAGTGTATTTACCTTCTAATTATGACATTATCAATCAATTTCATCCTTAAAACCGCTACTAAAAAATTATCAAAATCGTAGACACTATCACTTTAAATAATTAGTAGTGCTTCATTAGTTGTTTGGTTGGTGAAAAGGAATAATTGCCATTTTCAACTGGTTAATGTGTACCTGTGAAATGTACAAGTAATATAAAAAACTTTCATAATGTTTACAGAAATCATGAGAAATGTCTAAATTTTAATCTAAAATACAAGTTGTCTGTCTTGTCCTACTGATTTAAATCTTTTATCATTTGATATCTTCTGCTCTTGATGTCTTTAGTCTCATGAAATGGACGTAATGCCCTTCTCTAAAGTAAGTTTTTTTTTATTGGAGTGCACCATGTGCAGCTATCTGTCTAAAGTCTGCCTTATCACTCAACACAAAAAACAGCTGTGATGATATGGACAGACTTCTTACAAAAACATGTTTATTTCATTGTCATTCATCTATAATACTTGAAATCTGATCCCTTCATTCTCGATATCAATCTGTAGTGGTGAATTTAATGGCCAGCATGTGTTAATTGTGTTAAATTTCACTCTGGAAAACAAATCCATCCAAAAAATGCAGATTTTTTACTTCTTTAACTTGTTCACTGAAACTGATATTAGAATATTCAGTGAACCAGGTTTATATACAAGAATGCATGTACAGTGAACTACATGTAAACAAACAAGGTCATACTATACATGTACATGAATATTTAGTAAAATTCATTGAATATACTAGTTTAATTTAGAAGGGAACATTACAGTTAATTTATAATCTGTAATGTTAAGGTGAAGTTGACTGGTCAACATGCAATGTGCTGGACAATGGGTCAATGGAAATACCAATTATCTGCAGCCAATGAACTAGTATAAACTGTACTGTTGAGCAAGTAGATCTAAATGTACATGTTTATACTCGGAATGATCAAAATGTACTGGTATATGCCTACAGCAAAGGACCTAATTATATCAAGTAAAACTAACACCAGCACATACACACCAAAGAATGCTAAAACAACAAATTTTAAATATGACACATAATTTATAACTATATTGACACAATTCAAGTTATAAAAATATTGTTATGACTACTAAATGTTTTTTTCTTTTGTATTTAGGGGCTGCAGGACACCATCTGCCATTTTTTTGTGAAATCTTAATATAGATCTTTAATAGTAAAATTAATGATAATTTCTTTCATTAGTAACTCTTTAATTTCTATATACCTATACTAATTCAGTTTATTAATGGTCGAAATACAAAGTTTTCGTATAAATGAGTTCAATATAAGCAAACGTAACGAAAGTGAAATTTTTAACAAGGGAGGTAATTTTGACCAAAAAATACCAATTTTTAGTAGTTTATCAGTTATTTCAAAATAGACAAAAAATTAACTACAACACCCATATATTTCTTTCCTTCAGTAAAATGTATACAAATTGTTTCACAGCATATAAAAAATTCAAAAAATTTCAATGGACAGAATTTTTTAAAGTTATTATTTTAGTGCAATTTTATTCTCTTCTCTGTATAATCTATTTGAAATTTCAGTGCTCAACCCTCAGAAATTAGCACTGAAACCCCTATTTTTTATTTTGAATCATGATAACTTGTATAAAAAAAACTAGCTACTAGTACATGGGAAGTTTTAAAAAAAATAAATGAATAATTATTTTCAGTGTAGTTGTCCTGAAAACCCTTGAAACATGAAGTTGGAAGAATTTTATCTACATGTATGTTAATTTACATTTATTTCCTATACATCTGCAGAAATGTGGTATACATTTCTTTTATTTAAAAAAGCCCTTTGATGGTAATGAATATATTTTAGGGGTGAATTAAAAATGTTCAAAATTAAATCTTTGCTCCAAACTGAAAACTTTTATTTTAGAAATATGGATACAAGTTCAACTAATAAAGGAATTGTATTTTCTAAGGCCATGAAATTGAACAACTGCATCTGAAAGTAAAAACTATAAACAGATTTATATTATAAAAGTACAGGTACATGTAGCTTTCATCAAATCTATTCACTTTTTTACTCGTTCAGTAATAGTAAAAGTACACAAATGTTGAAAAAAGGTTATAAACATGGTCTGTCCATAACTGTGCTCATTCTGATACATTTTAAGGTATCCGACCCATAATTGAAGTCACCGTTTAATTTTATTTTTAGACCAAGAAATGCAGCTTTATTTAATCAATATATTACTAATTAATGATACAAATAAAATATGTTGTTTTACTTTGAGTCAAAGTTAACAGTTTTGAGGAAAAAAGTTAGTTGCTCAAATAGTAGTTCCGATGTTGGCCGAACATTACCGAGGTCTGCTCCGTTGACAAACAATGGACATCCGGGACACCAAATATGATCACGTGGTCAATTATGGGTCGGATACCTTAAAATGTATTTACTGTCAATAAGTGGTCAATTATGGGTCGGATACCTTAAAATGTATTTACTGTCAATAAGTGCAAACAGTTTACACTTGACTCTGTTTACTTGAACATGTAAAAGTACTCCAACTACAACATGGCCATGAGCCAAGGTGTCCATGTTAATAGGGAAAAATTAAACTTGTAAGTAATAAGCTACAAAACATGAAGGAATTAAGCCAGTTTGGTCATGACAATTTTTAATTTACTGGAGGGTGTTGCATAGCTTCCATTTTACATGTACATGATTCTCTACAAACATTAAATGGTTATTATTAACTAGGAATGTGGCATTTGGTCTTCCCAGACAGTTAATCCATTTTATATATATGATCCAATCAGACACATGTAGCTGGTGATCAGGTGTAACAACAAAAGGATTACACACCAATTAGACAACAAATAACAACAGGTGTTTAGCCATAAAATGAATTAATTCAAACAACATGTTCCTTTGATGTTAATGAAGATTTTTTTTATCTACATTTTAATATTTCATTTTGGGTAAAACATTTGTAGATATAAGGAAACAACAAAATGGATTTTTTTCTGCAAAAAATCTAGATTTAAATGGAAATCCAATAGCATTTTATGATTTCATATTACATACATTTCAAGACTGTAATATGAATATACAAAATGTATGTTCCTCTAAAATTCAAAATGAAATTACATATTTTTTCCATTTCTACAAATTTATGAATGAATGGTGTCCTGAGACTGGGGTTAATGTATACAAAATGGCTGTTAGATCTATTCTTATAAAAGATGATGTCAGTTTATAATACATAATAATGTATTTAAATGAAATGGGCGTGACTTCATGGAGGTTTTACCTGTGGGGTAGTGGAATTAAGTTGATTTTGGAGAGCATCTCTCTCCCTTTCAACGTCCTGAAGTTTCGCTTGAGTTAGTGATAAAGTATCTTTCGTTTCTCTAAGATTTTCCATCAACTTATCTCGTTCATCCAGCATGTTTACCATCAAATGTTCGAAATTGGCATCATCACCCGAGCCCTGCGACTCTCCATCGTTCGACCCGTCCTCCGAAATAGTTGGCATAACATCACAACTCATTTTTAAATATTTTCAATGTTAATTAATCCAAATAAAATTGACGTATACAAATAAATAGTAGATTTGTTACCGGTGCTGTCAAAAGCATCCCAAGTTACTCACGATGTCCAATCAATGGTGATTTACGAAGAACTACATATTTTCACTATAAACTACTGCCCAAAACAATAAGAGAATATTTCTTTTTCGCCTCATATAACAAGTATTCCATGCTAATTTATCCATAGTGGGTAAATGTTTTCATTTTTATATGACCCATCGCATCTTTTATTTAGTAGCCATCTTTCTTTTCTAAAACTGTGTCATTACCCATAATTCTTTGCAATAAGTCATCCAAAGGGAAAAAACTCTTGCTGATTTGTGCCAATAGGCCAAACGACATGTGCTCTGAAATATAATTTCTCTTAAAAAATATTCTTTATCTACCATTTATGTTATTAACAAATTAGATTAATGGTAAAATATTCCAACAGATATTATACTAATAATTGTCTCTCTTCTATATATATGCATATGTCATACATGTTCTCTTGGCTATGCCCCACTATATTGTAATGTTGTTTTCCTGGTTATACATGTCACTTATTATGATAATCACTTGTTTGTAATTTTATGCTGTATTCTAGGGCCCTTGATTGGATAAAGATATTTGTATACACTAAATTTCAATTCTGTAAAACAAGATTTTTTTTACATTTTTTTATTTAAGCTTTTAAATTCTCAACATAGTTGTATATATTGATTTTAAATATTTTTAAAAGTTTTTTTACATTTATTTATTTGATCTTAAATTCTCAACAATGTTTTATATACTTTAAAAATAAAAATATTTTTTTACAGTTTTTTAGTATACAAAATAAAAATTAGTAGTTTTACATATATCCACTTCAGTAAGTTAATGCTCTTGTAACCATTTTATTATCGACGAGAGGTACAATTTTGGTTTTTGCAATATTTACACTCAAACTTTTTATTCTCCGCCAAAAACTATCGAACAGACGACAGGTATCTATACAAATCACAAACTGGTATCAAAACGAACTTATCGGAAAACGCAGTTTCCGACAAAACGAAACTGGATTCAACTCATGTATATAATATCCCCCGCCAAAAGAAAAATAGGGATTTTTTTCAAAAAGTTGAATTCAGTTTTTTTTTTTAAATACAAGAAAATTACAATTAAATACAAACAAATAGGATATAAAAAAATGAATCGTCGTTCTTGATTGCCCGAAAAGCTTCATTATCACTTCAAGTTATAACTCAAAATTTAACTATCAATTCACAAAATCATAACAGTAAATTCTCAAAATATCAAGATAACTTTGGTTTCTCATATTATCAAACTTTACGCATCAGTGAGCATACTAGGCAATTTAAAGACTATAAAACATGTTTCGAAACATGATCGTTCATTGGAAAAATGTGAAAAGTTCTACGTGTTCCTATAAAAAGTGGCAAAAATCTTAAGAGTTCAAATTCAGTAGAGCCCTAACTCTTATAAAAATAGCTAACATGTAAATACTTCATATTCATAGGTTAAAGTTGATTGAAGGAAAACTCTATTTCTCACACGATCGATCATGGTACCAATCTAACACACTCACTATCTCACCAAAAAAAAAATACGCACAACATGGTAACAGATGAATATTAGTAAAAACAGCTAACCGGGGTTTATTTCTGAATATTATTTGAAACTCAATATACCACAAACACATTTTCACTATACATTAATGCAAACATGCCTTTTCTTTTCAATGATTATACCGATCAATTACCAATAGCCAATTACAATGTTGATAGTTCCTACATGTTTTTAAAGAAACAAAAATCTCCTCAAAGTCGTTTGGATTTCAAAGCTTGAAAATCTTAACATGTCAAAGAACGAATTGTACCTAGCTTTCTGTACACAAATTCCAGAACAAAAATAACATAGTAACAAAATAACAACAAAAAATGTCTAATATTGATTGTTCTGTACTTGTTCACTTTATGGTACATTTATCACCAAATCGGAAAATTTAAAGTATACTATTTCAGTAAACGGATCCGTGAGGAAGACCTCACATGAAAACGAACGATAACTTCGTTGTTATGGAAGAAACACAAAAATCCAATGAAATTATCATATTCACTTCTATATCACTTTATTTAGATCTTCTAGTGCAGGGTAACTATCTTTGAGAAAGATTTCACAAAACAATTGAAATATTGTGAGAAAGATCTCACTCGAATCATTTTAGTTCGATAATATGCGGTAATTGCAGTGAATCCCTTGGAAAACCCTTCAAACACAGAAAAGAGTTAATTGTGAGAAAGATCTCACTAAAAATACGGTTAAATTGTGAGAAAGATCTCACTAACAATATGCGGTTATTGTGAGAAAGATCTCACGCATTAAGTACTCTATTATCAAAATATGTGCGGAGGTGGTCTCAGTTCAATAATTGATCGCGTTTTTGCATCTAACTCCTGTTCAGCAATCCATTGTGAGTTTTGAGCGGGCTCACCCGAAAAATGTACTAAATATGTCCATAACCCATTTACTAACTTTTTCGCTAACACACGTTTCACCTTCATTTTTGTCGTATTTTCTGTTTCTGAAAACGATACATTTGTAGGGTCAACAAATGAATTGTCTCTAAATCTAACTGGTTTTCGGGTAGTTCGTGTAGAACGACGTACATGTGGCTGGTTGTCCGCATTTTCTGTTCGTTTATTAGCTCTATCATTTTCGCTAGCGACGTCTTCTTGCGTTTCATGTTGTGATGTTCTGATGCCCTCACTTTCAGATTCCGATGATGTTAATACATTACTCTCATTGTCAAGTTTCGAGTGAATAGGATCCATAAAATAAGGTGATGGATTCGGTTTTCGCACAAATGCGGTTTTCAGTCTATTTATATGAATCGGTCTTGGAAGGCACTTTAAAGTAACCGGGTCTTTCAAAATGAACATGTGCGGGCTGTTAACTTTGTGAATAATGTATGGTCCGGTATACTTGAATTTCAGTTTTTGTCCTTGACCCGTGGGTTCTTTATCTAAATATACGTAATCACCAGCCATATACGGAATTAATGATTTTCCTTTGTTTGCTCTGGCTAACATTTGTTCTTGTGAAACTATTGCACTTTCACGCACTTGATCGCGGATAATCTGTAATCTATCCGTTAAGTGAGTTACGTATTCATGACAATCTTTAGGGAGCGTGTTCAAATCAGTATTTCGGCAATGTTGTGATAATGGAAAATTCGGCCTGCGTCCGTAGACAATTTCAAATGGCGAATATCCTAGGCTGCTGTTTACTGTGTTGTTCATTGAAAATAATACTGACGGTAACACATATTCCCAGTTTTTTCCATGTTCGATGTATGGTGTTATTCGCTCTCCCATTGTCCTATGTTGCCGTTCACACGTTCCCAAGCAGTGATGTGAGAAACTTGGAGTAAATTCCTGTTTAATGTCTAGTAATCGACAAACTTCTTTGATGCAACGGCTTATGAACTCCGATCCTAAATCACTTATCAAAGTGTCAAATACGCCAAATTGCGTTATCATTTTGAAGATCACTTCAGCTACTGATATTGCATCTGCAGACGGAATTGCTTCCGCAAAGATAAATTTACTGAAAATGTCAACAGCAGTGCAAACGTATTTATTCCCTTTAGTGGAAATCGGCACTGGTCCATAAATGTCAATCTGTACGACTTGAAACGGAGAGTCCGGTGTGCGGTAGGCGGTGATTTCGGACTTTGTGTTTACTTTAGTCATTTTCCGTTTTTGACAGTCGGGACAGCTTTTCACATAGTCGGTCACTTTCTGTGCAAGTTTTGGAAAGAAATACTTTTCTTTAATAAGATCGATGGTATGTTGAATTCCACCGTGTCCCCCTAAAGCTGAGTCGTGATACAGTGAAATAACAGTTTTTACAGCGATTTCGGGAAGAACCAGTTGATAATTTTTCAGGCTTTTGTTACGCTTAGATTTGGCCTGACGACTGTGAAACAGTAAATTGTCAATCAGTAAATAATCTGAAACTTGAATAAGTAGCTTCCGTGCGTCTTTTTGTGATTTCGGTAACGTACCGTCCTTTAGATATTGAATGTACGCGCAATACACTTTGTCCTTTTCCTGTAAGTTTCGTAAACTATCTGCACTGAAATCTGACTTTTCGAAAAGTTCTATCATTTCAATTTCTCGACGAACAACTGCGTCTGAATCACCATTTTCACCATTCTCGGATGTTTGTGTATTTTCCGTGTTTTCCGAATTTTTAGCATTTTCTGTTGTACTAACAACTGTTGTTTGATTAAACACATCGGTATCGTATGCATTGGAAGTAGCTGATTCGTCGAACTGTGATTCATTCCCAGTTTTAACATTACCGTCTGTTTCGGATTCTTTGTTATCAGAATGACATGTACTTTTATCGACATAATCGTGGACACTGGACTGAATATGCGAATCGACAATTTTAGTTTTCGCCTTCGAATGTTTATAGGATTTTGTCCTGTCCTCGTCTACTCGATTATCACATTCGGTATCAGCATCATACTCCGTGTCGGGATTTATATCAGTTTTACCCACTGGGTGCGCTGTCAGTGGGTTCGATCTCACTATGCAAAAATTATTCACTTGCTCGGTATCAGTCGAGTCAGTGTGAAGTGTTTTCGGAAATTTGAGTCCATTCTCAACAATGATATCTCCGATTATCTCCTCTTTGTACGGGAAATACGGGTCCTCTATATCTGGACTAGAAAATTCGTCCTCTATTTTATCAGTTCTTGTGTTCCGAGACAGAGCGTCGGCCACTTGCATTTCTCTCGCTGGTTTATAACGAATATCAAAGCTATATTGTTGTAGTATCGCTATCCAGCGTTCATAAATAGCTCCTTTCAGCTGTTTTTCGAACAAAGGTTTCAACGCTTGGTGATCACATTCTATTACGAAGCGGCGACATCGCAGATAAAAAAGAACAATCTAATATCGCAGTAACCATACCCAAGAGTTCGAGTTTTGTTGGGCCATACGACCTTTGCCAATGACTAAGTGATTTCGATCCGTATCTTATGACTCTACGTGATTCAACATTGTTTTCTCCTTTTTGATACTGGAAAAGTACGTAACCGATTCCTTTGGCGGAAGTGTCGACTCCTAAATGAAACAGCACATTGTAATCAGGAAACGCTAGAATAGGCGATGTAACAAGTAATGTTTTTAAGCTTTCAAAAGCGGATTCTTGCTCAGATGTCCACCGGAAGCGCGTGTTCTTACGTAGGAGTCTAGTAAGAGGCTCTATTGTCACACTGAAGTTGTCAATATACTTCTTAAACCAGTTGAATAGGCCTACAACTCGTCGTAGCTCACGAACGGATTTAGGCGTTGGTAGCTCTTGAATCGCGGTGATGCGGTCTGGCGGTGGTTGAATACCGTGCTTCGAAATTTGATGACCTAAGAAGACGCACGAATCCCTAGCAAACGTACATTTTCTAGGTCCTAGTTTTAAACCTGCTTCCTCAAGACGATTAAAGACGCTATTCAAGTCCTCTATATGTTGCTCAAACGTCTCCGATACAATCAAAATGTCGTCTAAATAGCACAAACAAATCTTAAACGTCAAGCCATGCAGGACCTTGTCCATGAGCAGCTGAAATGATGACGGTGACGATTTTAGACCCATTGGCAATCTTAGAAACTTGTATGTTCCAAAACAAGTATTTATCGCTGTGAAACGCTGACTATCTGGATGAATTGGTTGTTGAAAGAATCCCGATGACATGTCTATTGTAGTAAGAAAATTTGGAGTTCGATCGGAAAACGATTCAGTCAAATCTTGTAAGTCGGGAATCGAGTAACGGAAATCTTGTATTTGGCTATTTAAGTAACGGAAGTCGCAACAAAACCTGTATTGTAACGTGCTCTTTTGTTCCTCGGAATTTTTCTTAAATTTATTTTGTTTCGATACTAGAACGACAGGGCTTGTTATTGGAACACTTTCCGATTCGTGCACGGGTGCAATGATGTTCTGACGTAAAAGCTCGTTTAGATGCTCTCGTAACGCTTTTTTCTTTTCGGGAGGTAAGCGGTACGGTTTCTGATACTTCGGATTATAGTCCGGTTTTAATGTAATACGGTGCTGCACTAAATTGGTATACCCTAGATCGGGGTTTTCATCAGTCACAAACAAACTTTTATGGGATTGTAGGCAATCTTGCAGTTTTGTTTTTTGATTCTTGCTCAAGGTTTCGGGTATTTCAAAATATGACATAAATTTTGAGTCCAATTGCTCTTTGTCATCGTTTTCCGAAATTTGTATGTTTTGAACAAAGTTTTCATCAGTACAATCACTATCAAGAGATGAGATGAAATCACTGTAAATTCAAGTGTTAAAACTGAGAACACCTAATGAACACTTTTTTGTAACACTTATTGAACGTGTAATGGCGTTCCCAAAATTAACACTGTTGTTCATCATATTTATGCCAAGTGTTAAGTTTTTGAACACTAGTGTTCTGCTGATGGGTGTCTAAGTGTGTCGTTTTTAAACACTAGTGTTAACGTTTTGAATACCTGGTGTGCAATATTTTGAACACGTCCATATGTTCAAGAATTTAATGCCAGGACGTGTTCAAAGGCCCTGTAACACTTTTTAAACACACAGAACATGTTCAAAGAAAGAATGTAAAGATTCTGAACACCCTTTTCAAGTGTTCAAAGGGAAATGTTAAAAGTAGAACACCTCAATGTTCATATTGCGAACATGTTCAGTGGGTAACATGTTCCGACTAAGTAAATTGTAAAGTAGGATCCAGTCCATTTGGAAATGAAGATGTACTGCAATCAATAATCGAAATATACTATTTAAATGTATATGTAGTTACGAAAATATATTTTAACCATACTTAAAACCATTTTTGTATATTTTCATCTCCAATAAAAAATAAATTGATAAGATAAATATTAATTTTTTAAAAGTCTCAGTTAGCAAAAACATAAAAATCTGTATGCTGCAAAAAATAATATGTTTACAATATTTCTGAAGACAAACATATCTTTAAAAAATCAGAGAATTTTATTTTACTGATTGGTATAGGAAAGATTCCTACCCCAATAAGAGGTAATGATATAGCTGAAAATTGATGAAAGTGGCACTAAACCCATTTTAATTTAACAAAATTATTTTCATCAATCATAATAAAATTACCAAATTATTACATTTAATGTAGGCAACGCTTCAAGTACCAAACTCTACCATGAATTGAATACAATAATAAATAGTAAATTACTTTGTATTTAAAAAGCACATAAATTGAGTGGTAACATATCATTTAATATAAACATGTATACACCATTGATACATATAGACATAATGAAACTATTTTATACACTATGAATAAAACTGTCTTAGAAAAAGCATGAATCACATTTCTGTTGAATGCACTTTTCTGATGAGTTGTAACATTTCACATACAAAAGAGAAACAAACAAGATTGCTACAGATAGCTATGTATGCATGCACTCTAAAATGGCTCAGGGGTTCTTGTCCACAAGTTTGTCCAAAAGAACAAATGACAGATACATGTACATAACTCCAAATGCTCAAATAAAATTTGTTTATGTCTGAATACAGAATATGTCTATCCATCCTCCAAGAGTTTTATTGAAGTCATGCACCTGTCTTGCATTCTATATATTACAGGTGACGGTAATTTAATATTCAAATATATACAGAAACTGTATAAATTCAGCCACCACCACTTTCAATAAATGTATCGATTCTGTCGTAGAAGTTAATTATGAAGCACAGTCTCTCACATTTCTATATGTCCAGCATCTCTTTCTATTCGTCCTTTAGTTTGGATAGATAATACTTATTCCTCTGTGCCTTATAATTAAATCTCTCTGGCAAGATACGGGTTGTACAAGCACATCATGTCATATGCTTCAAACCCACAATTAACAAACAAGTTGGGGTTATTCGAATGAACTTTCAAAAGTGATATGTTGTAAATGAACAAAGTAATCCTTCATTCTCCACCACAACTGCAAGTATATGTTACGTCTGCATCTTTGAATTCAACCGCCCAAAAACTGAAACAGGCAGACTTCCGGTGGTTCCATGGTGCATTCTGGAACTATATAGCGCGGTAAATTTTGAACACCAGTGTTCAGAAATAGAACACTTGATAAACACACAGTGTTCAATAACAGAACAGATTAGGACATTTATGATAAAGTTTAAACCATAATACAAATGTTTGCAACAGAAGTATTAGGAAATGTGTACTATAAATTAATCAAAGGAACGACATGAACACTGCACATTATTTTATTCACTGAAATATGTGTTTGTAAGAAATAAGACAGAGAACACCAATGCAACTTTAAAAGGCTTTGTTGAAGTCATTTTAACAATATAATTATTTATGTTTTTTTAAATTCTTTCAATGTGCATCAAAATAATATAAAAACAAAGTTAAAAATCATTACCCCTTTTGAACACTGAAGTGTTAAAATTTATTGAACACTTGAATGTGAACGTTTTAAACACAGGTGTTTAAAACTTGGACACTATGTGTTAAGATGAACACTTCTTGAACATGCAGTGTTAAATCTGTGAACACTATGCGTATAAAATTTAAACGCGTCCGGACGCGTTAGCGTCCGTTATATTTACAGTGTAGTCACTATCTAAAATCTCAAATTTTGACAACAACTTGTCTTTGCAAATAACTACAGGCTCATTAGTAATATTTAAAAGTCGAACTGGTACAAGGTTTTTCTCATTTACTGTAACAACGGTTTTAGCTACAATAATCCCCTTTTTGTTGAGAAATTTACTATTTGAGCATATTCCTTGATGTCCGAACAAAAGGTTATTTACTTTTCCGTATTCAACAATTTCGGAATTAGCCGGAATTGTAATTCGTCTACGACTTTTTATTTTTGAAAATCTCCCCCTCACATCGTATCTTCCAAAATCAAGAACAATTTTGTGTTTCGCCAAATATTTTGTTCCAAGTATCAAAGGGTGTGAAGTTTGTGTAAGGATGTACGCCCTTATCCAATGTTTACCATGCGGTACTGTAATTTTAATCTGTGTTGTACCTATTATGTCAATCCGCTGATTGTTTGCCAATGTAATTCTCTCATAAGCGTGTTGAATTTCTTGTTTACTATTTGAATTGATTGAATCATAAAACTGCTGAGAAATGACATTAATCGAACTCCCGGTGTCAATTAAAGCGGCAATTTCCAAATTGTGAATTTTAACCGGCATGTACAAAAATTTTGAAATTTTGTCATTTTCACTTTCATCAGAAGTTTCATAGGAATTACTATCAAGATTAACATTGTGAACCAAATTTTCACGAAAGCTTTTCCGTTGTCGACTAGGGGATGAAGATCTTTTCCTGGCACTCAAGACTGGCCGCCCGAGGGAGCGTGCCTTGTGTCCCTCGGGTTCGTTGGGTTTAAATTTAAGCACTGAGGGGCTGTATGACCAAATTGACTACAGAGTTGACATTGCAAACTTGCATTGCTTTCTCCTTGTCCGTTCCATAGATAATTTCGCTGGATGTGAGATGCGCCTTTGCACTTATAGCAAGTAAAAGTATCGTTTCTCTCAGGATTGGGTGGAAGCTGAGGTTGTGCTGGGCTTTGTTGAAAATTTTGCGGTGTTCGATTTTGACGATCTGCATTATAATCTTGGCCCCTACGTGGAGTTTTAACTTTTGTAAATAACATTTTGTGTACCATTGAAGATAAATTTGCGACCTGCTCACGAAGTTCGGCAATTTGTGCATTTGCACTCATTGTTTGTTTGTGTACTTGAACTTCTTGCTACGGCAGCAACAGTTTGCTCGTCGTGGATTCTATACCCACAAGCCTCTCCCATTTTAGCAGCGGAAAGTGCGCTTGCACTAGTGCTATGGCTCCCGGCCCTTACAAAAAACGCAAGTTTATCGGGAAGTCCCTTAACAAACTTACACAAAATTTCATGGTCAGGTTTAGCTAAAAGCTGTGCTTTCTCAGTAAGCTGACAATGATAATCTTCGAGTGACTGACTAGGGGAGAGTTTTAAGTTTTCAAACACTTCATTCTCCATTAAAACTGATGGATTATTCCAACTTAAATTGACATATTTATCTTTAAAACAACCTTTAAAGATTTTCCAAGACCTTTTCTTATCTTTCGGTAAAGAATTGAACCATGTGACTGTTGGTCCTGTCAGATGCAAATGAAATGCGGCTATTTTGCGCTCATTATCGTCTGAATGAATACCATGGAGGGTTGCGTATGAATCGAATTCATGCAGGAAAACGGAGCCGTTCTCATGTGGGTAACCCCCAAATTTTCTACACACAGCCAATTTCTCCATTATCTGAGGGACCTGGACTTCTTTTTCTTTCAATGGGGGAAAATAAAAACGTTTATCTTGTGTAAACTGATCAATCTGAGGGGAAAGAACTGGGGGTGACGAGTACCTAGATGACTGGACGGACCAGTTTTCTGATTCTAATGACTGTGAACTAGCTAATGAAAGTTCTGAGGATGCATGTGAAAGGAATAATTCGCTTTCATTTATACTCAAGTTTCCAAATTCATTGTCGGCTAAAAAGCTATCAGACAAAATAGAAATCTCAACATCAGACTCTACATCAGACATACCTTGAAAGTCAAACTCAGTTGTACTTACTCACATACACATGAGGAAGACCTCACATATATAAATATTAATCTACACACTAAATCAAATGAGGAAGACCTCACTTATAACATCTAAAATTTTATTTTATTAAAAAAAAATACTATGAGGAAGACCTCACAAAGATTCAAAAACACCGGAAAGGTTCTGTGTGTGCTGGTGAGAAAGATCTCACACATCAAAGAGTCACAATTTACAGTCGCCCACAGTCTTTTGGAAGACGAAGCGCTATGCGCAACAGCCAAAGTTTTACCAACCTGGGATGAGGGTGGACTCCATCGATATATAATCCACAGTTAAAACTGTATTTGGCCCGCTGTCCGGCACGTTTACGGTTCTTTTCTAGATCATGTGAAAACGATGGCGAATTCTGATGATACAGAGTGTTTATTTGGTTTACAAATCTATTCACTTCTGTGATCTGTTTGTGTAGTTTGCGATCTTGGTCTCGAAATATATGAGGGTTTGGGTGACGGCGATGTACGTTCCACAAATAAATTGAATAGAATGGAAGTTCTAAGAAAACAATGTTAATTGTAGGGAAGCTTCTGACGTATTTATGAATATCTCCATAGACCTTACAAATGTGGCTTACCGTTTCATTTTTCTCAGATCTCAGCTGAATGTAGCGTCCACATTTTTCCGTCAAATCGCATGTGCCAAGCCAAACATAAAGAGTTAAATGTTGCGTCCCAAGTTCGTTGAATTTCTTTTCTAAATTTTCCTTTAGCCAAGAAAATTGTTCCTGAACTCCGTCACCGGGGGAATACCAATAATAAATTTTGTTTTCGGGATATTGTGAACTGTCAGTTACGTCTTCTAAATTTCTACCCCTGCTATCTGTTAATAAAACTGGAACCTTCTTCAAATTTCCATTGTCTAAACGTTTGGATAGGTCCTTTATCCTTTTTTCAACTTTTGATAGACTCGTGAATTCGAATGGCGCACAAATAAATAATCAATGACAATAAAGTTCAAATGTTCATAATTTGTCCATGAAATCGATCAAATCCTTCTTGTAAATGAGGGAATTCTCCACCATGTAACCATTTTATTATCGGCGAGAGGTACAATTTTGGTTTTTGCAATATTTACACTCAAACTTTTTATTCTCCGCCAAAAACTATCGAACAGACGACAGGTATCTATACAAATCACAAACTGGTATCAAAACGAACTTATCGGAAAACGCAGTTTCCGACAAAACGAAACTGGATTCAACTCATGTATATAATACTCTGAATTGTGACCGTCTAGCAGTAAAATGTGGATTCATTGTAAATAAATAAAATCAGCTAACTTAACTTATGAATATATAGATTTTTGTTTTTCCAGACCATTTAAAACAAACACTAAATCATTCAATTATATATTAAAAAATACTGTCTCGACAAAAAAAAAACTATAGACCTGTACGTGGGCTTACTTTGTCAAAACTTTCTCATTATTTCATACAATTTGATGCCTTTTTATGTCCTTTTAAATGTGTGAACATGAATGTCAACCACTCTACCGAATGCAACAAAACCAGGAAAGTGTGGCATATAGACAAAAATTACTGTACCGTTGCGATATATATGGATGACCTTAGGCATTTGATTTCTTGCCGAATAAATTGTCTGCATATGGTGTCTGATCTTACTCCATTATTTTACTTAAATCTTGTCTTCCGAACAGATAGCAACAGTTAAGAGTAAAAGGTGTTCCACAGGGATACATTTTAGGACCTTTTCTTTTTTTAAATATTTATTAATGGTATATTTTTATTTGTGAAAATGTTTTTTTAATGCAAATACGCTTTGTTTTATAATGGATAACATGATACTATCACGGGCCTGACATTTCACATTCATTTTTTACAGGTTTGAGCGTCCTCAGCTAGCGCGTAAATTCGATTTATAAATATGTACACAATCTGCATGTGTAACCTTTTTTCTCGGTTAATATAACAGTTATATTTATTATTTTACTTATGTCTGAACAATGTTTTGGCTGTTTAAATTTGAATCAGATGTCTTATTTGTTTGGTCATGTATTACTGAACAAAATGCTCTCTGTTTTTTTTTCTCATCTTCCTTTGTTTTTGTTGTTTTCTTTTGGGTGGGTTTTTAAAAAATTCATATACTTAAATACCATAATACAGTGTTTCCTTCATGTATTTTACTCCGTAGGTTTATAAACACACATTTTTCAATATCAAGAAAGATAACTCTAGCATGAAATAATATCTCACTACGACAAACATTAAAATCATCAAAAAAGTATCCTTAATAAAAGTTGTTATATAACACGTATAGCGTTTCATGCAAAGCCAAAACACGATAAACATGTTAAAATGACGAAACAGATTATGCACAATTTAACACACAAATCAAATCAAACACAAAAACACACTTTATATTGAGGAACAAATGCCCTCAGCATAACGTTATGCTGGATCTTTTAGTTTTGTTAATGAATTAGAGAAGGCACTGCTTACTTGTCCCAGTCAATTTGTCCCAAGTCTAATTTGTCCCAAACCAATTTCTCCCATATTCAAATATGTCCCACTTTTTTATGAAGTGCTATTTTCAAATGCATTAATGATTGTGTAAAAATAGATTGCGAAATATATAATAAGACGTTTTGCTGGATTCGACTGCACAAATCGCATAACTTTAGACTGTTGTTGTTTTTTAATTATAAGCCAACAAGAAGGTTGAATACATATATTATAAATAAAATAATAACAAAGTTAATTCAGTACAACATACAATTTCATAACATTATTCATAATTTTTCGGCAACATATGTCAATAATATTGTGGTTAAGCTCGCTGTTGACATATTTTCTGTTGACTTGTGTTTTGGATGGAGCTTTCTTCACTATACTCGGGCTATTCAAACGAACTGTTTGTCTATCAGGCGATAGTCAATATCACCTATAAATTATAACAAATTATAATATTAGATATATACATTAGGCATGCAAATCGTATAATAAATAAACACACAGGTTATATTTCTTTTGCATGATTACTATGAACAATACATGTATAATAACTTTGCTAATTGAATTAACACACGTTCATTCATTTATGGCAAGGAAATAACGGTTTATTACCATCTGACTTCACAGAGGCACGTGTCAATTATCACACAACTAACCGAATTATCAATACACACTTAGAAGTAACATATAACCAATCTATAAATTATAGTTGAAGTTGTATTCACTATCCCCCATATTTTTCTTTCTTTCATACATTTACAAATGCATATGTACATTATATCAGATTTGTCCAAAATTATTTGATGTATGTATAATGCTTATGTTGCCTGAATTGATTAATAAAATCTTGAAATCTTTAAAAAAAATCTTGTTTGTTGGTTCGAGTCTCACTGCGGGCAGGGCGTACTCGAATCCAATCTTAGTTTTCCTGCCGAAGGTCGGGTTTTTTTCCGGGTACTCCGGCTTCCTCCCCCAATAAAAAACTGGACGCCATGGTATTGCTGAAAAATTGCTGAAAGTGGCATTAAACACCATTCAAACAAACAAACATAACAATTCAATAATCATTAAAGGAATAGATTATAGTGGAGTTCATTATTTTAAATTGAAATTGAAAATGGATTTAGATTCAAAAGTTTCATATATTGGGCAAGTTAAAGATACATGTTTCTCGTCTTCAGTATTATTAAAATCAAAACATAGTTTCTCATTTATTTCTAACCGTTCATAACAGTGCATCTCCACACCTGAACATTTCATTATACCCGTGGCGAAAGTGTTAAAAAATATATAAATATATATACTTATATTTATACTTCTTTTTATCCTTAATACGAAAAGAATAATAATATCCTTATTATATACATTACAATTGAAAATAGACAAAATAAATATTTTATGGGCAGTTTTACATGAAATTCATAATACATTATATTTTACATTGGTTTTAAAGGTATACATAATAACATTATAAATGTTTTATGATCGTAGTTACATTTAAATTGTATAAATAACACTTGGGACAGGTTTGGACAAAGTTGACTTGGTACGAATTGATTGAATGATTGTTTGTTGTTTTACGTCTAGGGACGAATTGACCAGGTACCCTTGAGTGCATGCATGGTTTTTAACCGGATAACCTTTTTGGTTTTTTTTTGTGGTTGTGTGTGTGTGTGGTTTTTTTTTACTTATTTTATCAACAGTCAAGAAGTTTTGAAAGATTTTTGGAATATTCGTTACGCGATAATAGTCATTAGAGGATATGTCCTAGTCAAGTGCTTATTGGATTACCCTTAAACTTTGACCCCAAAATTTTATTTGTGAGTTGAGTTAACTCCTTTGTGACGATTTTTGGCAGATTATGAAAAAAAATGTCGGTTGTTTGTATGTTTACATTTTTAGTTTGTTTTATTTCCTATATATAATATAATCCACATGGATTTATTGGATTGTTTTATATAGTAAGATTGTAAGAATCGGTAGATGCTGATGCAATGAAGTGGTCAATGTAAGCAGTCTTATATTACAAATTGGTAGTGTTGTTTATTCTTGTTTCCGTGAATCAAATACATCTCAGTTATAACTTTAACGACCGTTACAGTTCCCACAAGCAAAAACAATAACATTACAAAACAAATGCAAATAAAAACTGAACTCTATATGATCCCTGCACAGCACAAATTCTACGAACTTTCAAGTCCTCCGGAAATGTATAGGGTCTAGATTCGAAAGTTTAGTTGTCCTACAAACTAATAAAAATAAATCTCCCCCATTTTTGCCTTTAATTGTCGCTGTGATTGGTTGGAAAATGTATAAATCCCTAACAGAGATATAAAAGTTGTATTTTAATAGAATATGTCGGGTATTGTGTCTTACATATTGGTGCGGTTACAGCAGAACCAAGTTACTAACAGTATCGGTTTCTATATACGCATACTCTAAAGTTCGAGATGCAGCTGCACCAAGTGAACATGCATGTATTTCGACGGTAAAAGGAAATCTCGACTGGAAATCTGATTTTTTAGTTGATACAAGGACATCATGCTTGTTTCTGAATATTATAAATTATTGATACGACATTCCGTACATGTCAAAATTATTAGTACGGTCGAAGCAGTACCTATGCACCTAAATTCAAAGGGACTTGTCTGTATTTTGACAAGTATAAATACTGCCAAAATATTTACAGTTTTAAATAAAATTTAAAACTGTACCTATGCATTTTGGGCATTGAAAGGACCGGTATTCCCAGTGGAACCCTATAATATTGGTAACGAAATTTGTGATTTTTTGTTAACTTTTGGTATAAAATAAGTGTTTATAAATTCTATATTTAAAATAAATGGTTAATTTGTCATAAAAATTGAAAATCATTGATAAAGAATACATTAAGACATTTTGTTTCACTATTTAAGACCACAGTACCATTTCCAGTTTTTAGAGTTACCGGTCCTGATCACATAAAAAGGACAGATAACTTACCAGCAGTAGTATATAGTGTAAAAGTATATGGACTGTTATATTCAAAATAAAATAACTCCTGATCCTACTGATATATATATCTTTATTTCTCATACAGCAAACAGTACATTGGTACAGAGAAAAAACAAAACAACAAAACAAGACCTACTCAAGAGGTCAAAGGTTGGTAATTATTGATGTAGATGTATTAAACAAACAACATATAATGTATTATCTTTTTGCCAAATCTACCTTTAATGCAAAGAAATAATTATTATACAATAATACATAAAAAATAAAAAGTGGAACTATCATTTCCTTTTTTATTTCAAAATGAGAGTGGGTTAACATCAAATATATCAAAATTTTACTATAAAAAATTACCTGTAACTAAATAACACTTGACGTATTTATTGACACACTACAGTAAACAAGTTTTTATGAGTATTATTGAAATTAACAAGAACTGCATAATTTAAGAAGGTTTAAAACAAATACATCTGTCAGTATATTACAGTATTACACTTCAAATGAGAGTTATTTGCTCCTGAATCTGCCAGAGCATGCTCAACTGAAACATTTACGAGATCTTATCAAACTTTGTAAATTTATTCAAACTATAAACAAAAAACCAGAATCTCCTGGGTAGAGTGAAATTGAAATGTCTTCCTAATCTTTAATTATGTATTTTATCTTTATCTCTGTACCTTTTTTCATTATAATATTCATCTTATACATATATGTTGCATATGATATTATATGTCATACTTGTGTATTTATTTCTCTGTACCCGATTTTGGTTTTGGAGAATAAAGATATATAGAAAAGTAGTAAAACATATTTATCAAAAAGCTTAAATAACAATTTTGCAAAATTTTACATTACAAATAAATTTTTAAATAGTCTGATGTTTTTATGAATTAATGGAACTTTAAAACACTGGTGTTATCATATTAGTTTCTAGGCTAATATCTTCCCAACAGTGTTGAAGAAAGTACTCTTGAACAAATGGTGAAACTCATCACCAAGTTTGTTTTACAATAACTCTCAGATCTATCCATATTATAGAATCACCCTGTTGGTATATGTTTACTAAAGATCCAGAAATTAACATAAATGAGTTCTTAAATCATAAAGCAACATTTATATGTACTGCTCAAAAAAGAGATTGGATTTATATAATCTATATTTACCACATTTAGCAGCATTCATGACATTATTTTACCCATTTGTTATAAACTTATCACTCAAGACATTTCTTAATATTTCTGTCAATTCAATCAGATTTCAAAATTCTGTAGTTATCTCATAACAAGTTGTAATTGCAGCGATACAAAGTATTTCTTATATCTAATTACCATTTAGAAGGACAAATATTTCTATTGCTTAGCTGTTGCAATAAAGAATATAGAGTAAATGATATTTTTTCACTTCTACCACACATAATACGTTACCTGAAGCTCTAGCTTTTATAAGATTTTTTATGGTATCCTTCCCCAATTTTCAGTACAATGTACAATGAGCAGTACCATTTTTGTCTTGCCTGCGACGAAAGTCACTGGAGGCTAGATATATGTATGGGAATCTGGCGGCGGCAGCGTAAACACATGGATATCTTGCTTCATATCTTTGTAAGCCTAAGCCCTAGGTCCATCAAAGTTGGTGCAGTGGTAGCTTATGATGAGTACTTGCCAGTAAGAAACCTGTCACCTGACCTTGACCTCAATTTCACCCATGTTAAAATTTTTGGATTACGACAGTTCCTCTGTAACCATGCATGGTAGGATGATAATATTTGGTATATAGGTTGCTGATGAGTAGTACATGGCTGTCTGGTAGGTGTTACCTGACCTTGACCTCAATTTCACGGTCCAGTGACTACGTTAAAGTTTTTGTATTAAGGCATTTCCTCTGTAACCATGCATGATAGGATGACAATATTTGGTATATAGGTTACTGATGAAGAGTACATGACTGTCTGGTAGGTGTCACCTGACAATGACCTCAATTTTACGGTTCAGTGACTACGTTTAAGTTTTTGTATTAGGGCAGTTCCTCTGTAACCATGCATGGTAGGATGAAAATATTTGGTATACAGGTTGCTACTGAAGAGTACATAACTGTCTGGCAGGTGTCACCTAACCTTGACCTCAATTTTATGGTCCAGTGACTAAATTTAAGTTTTTGGGTTAGGTCCGTTTCTCTGTAACCATGCATTCTATAATTTAAATGATAAGAATTTAATACTATTAACGTAATGCTTATGACGAAATTTATTTTGGTAACTGATGCGGAATACAGGCGAGACATTTTTCTGTGTCCACACTTGTTAACCTTCAAGATAGTTTTTCAAAATTGCATATGGAAGTTTTCTATAATATTACTATTTTTGAATCACAACATTTCTGCACCATACAATAAAATCGATCCTACCATTGTACCAAACAATTAAGTTGCTTATGTATAGATGAATTCAAACCTTTCTAGTGTCTGGCATAGGTGCTTCTATTAACCTTGGGATCTTTGATGACATTTTTTTTAAACCTATTTAATATCTACAAACACGGCTTTTCATGCTTGTTGTACAAGGTGAGCTTTGCATTATTGTTTGTTTAACATCACTTGCAGCAATTTTTCTGCTATATCATGTTGCCCAGTTTTTATTGAGGGAGGACTCGAACCTGCAACCTCAGTGTTGATAGGCATGTGATTAATAGTAGACTACTTACCCATAAAAGTACCTTTACATGAAAAAAAAACCCACCAGGATCTTGGAAATTTTTCAGTTTTTCTCCATTATATTCAAAGTTGATATAAGTTGTGTTAAGTCAAGATCTTGAACATTATTTATAAATTCTAATTTGTAATTTACAATTTAGTCAGTACAAATACATAAAATTTAATGTGTCTTGTAGCACAGCTGCTAACTCATTAAAAATTACTGTATCATCTGTATTTTAGTAACAGATATAAACGGAAATAAACAGAGACTTCATAAGTATCCAGAAGACATGCTGCAGTAGTCATCAAATAGATGTGATAAGGATCTGATATATCTCAAGGTTGTTTGATGGGGCTATACTTGACTGTAAAAACAATTAGATAATTGGGTGAAAAATCAACTAACATGGAAATGATCCTTTATGTGTTTACACTGTTGCCGTCTGCTGACAAACCCAGATGTTGTCATAGAAATGATCCTTTATGTGTTTACACTGTTGCCGTCTGCTGACAAACCCAGATGTTGTCATAGAAATGATCCTTTATGTGTTTACACTGTTGCTGTTTGCTGTCAACCCATATGTTGTCATAGAAATGATCCTTTATGTGCTTACACTGTTGCCGTCTGCTGACAAACCCAGATGTTGTCATAGAAATGATCCTTTATGTGTTTACACTGTTGCTGTTTGCTGTCAACCCATATGTTGTCATAGAAATGATCCTTTATGTGTTTACACTGTTGCCGTCTGCTGACAAACCCAGATGTTGTCATAGAAATGATCCTTTATGTGTTTACACTGTTGCCGTCTGCTGACAAACCCAGATGTTGTCATAGAAATGATCCTTTATGTGTTTACACTGTTGCCGTCTGCTGACAAACCCAGATGTTGTCATAGAAATGATCCCTTATGTGTTTACACTGTTGCCGTCTGCTGAAAAACCCAGATGTTGTCATAGAAATGATCCTTTATGTGTTTACACTGTTGCTGTTTGCTCTCAACCCATATGTTGTCATAGAAATGATCCTTTATGTGTTTACACTGTTGCCGTCTGCTGACAAACCAAGATGTTGTCATAGAAATGATCCCTTATGTGTTTACACTGTTGCCGTCTGCTGACAAACCCAGATGTTGTCATAGAAATGATCCTTTATGTGTTTACACTGTTGCTGTTTGCTCTCAACCCATATGTTGTCATAGAAATGATCCTTTATGTGTTTACACTGTTGCCGTCTGCTGACAAACCCAGATGTTGTCATAGAAATGATCCTTTATGTGTTTACACTGTTGCTGTTTGCTGTCAACCCATATGTTGTCATAGAAATGATCCTTTATGTGTTTACACTGTTGCCGTCTGCTGACAAACCCAGATGTTGTCATAGAAATGATCCTTTATGTGTTTACACTGTTGCCGTCTGCTGACAAACCCAGATGTTGTCATAGAAATGATCCTTTATGTGTTTACACTGTTGCCGTCTGCTGACAAACCCAGATGTTGTCATAGAAATGATCCCTTATGTGTTTACACTGTTGCCGTCTGCTGAAAAACCCAGATGTTGTCATAGAAATGATCCTTTATGTGTTTACACTGTTGCTGTTTGCTCTCAACCCATATGTTGTCATAGAAATGATCCTTTATGTGTTTACACTGTTGCCGTCTGCTGACAAACCAAGATGTTGTCATAGAAATGATCCCTTATGTGTTTACACTGTTGCCGTCTGCTGACAAACCCAGATGTTGTCATAGAAATGATCCTTTATGTGTTTACACTGTTGCTGTTTGCTCTCAACCCATATGTTGTCATAGAAATGATCCTTTATGTGTTTACACTGTTGCCGTCTGCTGACAAACCCAGATGTTGTCATAGAAATGATACTTTATGTGTTTACACTGTTGCTGTTTGCTCTCAACCCATATGTTGTCATAGAAATGATCCTTTATGTGTTTACACTGTTGCCGTCTGCTGACAAACCCAGATGTTGTCATAGAAATGATCCCTTATGTGTTAACACTGTTGCCGTCTGCTGACAAACCCAGATGTTGTCATAGAAATGATCCTTTGTGTGTTTACACTGTTGCTGTTTGCTGTCAACCCATATGTTGTCATAGAAATGATCCTTTATGTGTTTACACTGTTGCTGTTTGCTGTCAACCCACATGTTGTCATAGAAATGATCCTTTATGTGTTTAAACTGTTGCTGTCTGCTGTCAAACCCATATGTTGTCATAGAAATGATCCTTTATGTGTTTAAACTGTTGACGTCTGCTGTCAAACCCATATATGTTGTCATAGAAATGATCCTTTATGTGTTTACACTGTTGACGTCTGCTGTAAACCCAGATGTTGTCATAGAAATGATCCTTTATGTGTTTAAACTGTCGCTCCTGCTGTCAAACCCATATGTTGTCATAGAAATGATCCTTTATGTGTTTACACTGTTGACGTCTGCTGTCAAACCCAGATGTTGTCATAGAAATGATCCTTTATGTGTTTACACTGTTGACGTCTGCTGTCAAATCCATATGTTGTCATAGAAATAATCCTTTATGTGTTTACACTGTTGCCGTCTGCTGTCAAATCCATATGTTGTCATGGAAATGATCCCTTATGTGTTTACACTGTTGATGTTTGCTGTCAAATCCATATGTTGTCATAGAAATGATCCTTTGTGTGTTTACACTGCTGCCGTCTGCTGTCAAACCCATATGTTGTCATAGAAATGATCCTTTATGTGTTCATGTCTTTTATTATTTACTCTTAAATTCTATTAAAATTAAATATTAACAAAAGAACTACTTTATATACTTTGTTATAAAGTTGATATGACTGCCTGAACAGAGAAGTTTAAATTGGAGTGTCTTATAAGAATAAGTGTGTTTTCCTGTGTTGTAAGTAAAATATGTCATTAAAGGTACTAGGCTAATAGAAATTACTACGCCAGACGTGTGTTGCATCTAATCAAGAGACGGGGCCTCGGTGGCCAAATGGTTAAGGTAGTTTGTCTACTGTTGATCACGTGGTCTGTCAACACTTAGATTGCCGGTTGATTCTCACTTCGGGCAGGGTTTACTCAACTCCAATCTTAATTGACAAGGATTGTCAGTTTTCCTACCACAGGTCCGGGGTTTTCTCCAGATACTCCAGCTTCCTCTCCCAATAAAAACTGGATGCCTGACAGCCATGATATAGCTGAAAAATTGCTGAAAATGGCGTTAAACATCATTCAAACAAACAAACAATAATCAAGAGACACATCATTAGTGGCACTCAAAGCCAAACAATATTTAAAATCAAAAGATTAAGATGTTGTAGAGCTTTTATCACAGAAATTTCAAAAAAACATTCCAAATCCGGCTAAGGCTATCTACACCTTATAAATAGAAAACCTCAGAATTAAAATAATTTTCAAAATTTCAGGGCAGTAAATTGAGACAATGACTACATCACTGAAAGAATCAGTGATATTCCTGTTAGCATCAAAGTGTGACTACTGGGTGGTGATACCCAAGAATTACAGTCATTTCGTACCATAACCAAATCGTACCATTGCCATTTCGTACCCAAAATTACCATTTCGTACCATCGAAATGCCATATCGTACCATAACTTATGGCCATTTCGTACCATATGTAAAATAATTCGTACCATATGATATCTAAACAATTTCGTACCACGCGTAAAATTGAAATAATTTAATGTATAAAACTAAATGAATACGTTTTACAACTACACTGAGTAAAAAAATCGTTAAAAATCTTAAAATTAATCCAAAAAAGATATTTAATATTATAAATTTTAAAAAATGTTTGTGCAAGAAAATTATTTTTAAGAAAGTTCGTTTAAAGTAACCATTATGACAAATTTTCAGCATTCTGAATAGAAATGAAATAATTGTTGTGTAAACAAAAAGGGATTAATTATTCATTAATCATATATGAAAGGAATAATGACTTTCACCGTTTTCTTTTCCTTTTACTCACCAACAATTACGTAGAGGGATGGCACCACCTTTGAACAGGAACAAAAAAGCAGGTTCGGGCAACAAAGGTCTATTCATGCTAGCTAGCGCCACTTCAATAAGAAGCATCCCTGTTGCCGCTGAATTTTCGACTTGTGTCCGAGGATAAATTGAAAAGGCTGCAGAGAAAACTCTGCAAAACCACACAAAATGACGAAATATCCATAAGTAGACTGTTGTGTCTGTGTGCTAGTAGACAAGAGTTTGTGTCGGATTCAAAATCTTCAAATCAATCAATTGTGATATTATACTTATAATGAAAATAGTTGCTAATGTTTTAAATAGTCGCTAACCTTCACATATATTTTTATCTGTGTCATTATGTTGTTATACCTATATTATGTTGTGACGAAATGATGTTAATAAATTTTTATTTTTATTTACCACTTTGGTCTAAAGAGCAATATTATGCTGAAATTGCATACAGGGTTTCACTAATACACTTCCCCATATGGTACGAAATTATATTACACTTTCCCATATGGTACGAAATTGTCTAAAGTTAATACACTTCCCCATATGGTACGAAATGGCTATGGTACGAAATGGTTATGGTACGAAATGGTTTTAATTATGGTACGATTTGGATGGTACGATTTGGTTATGGTACGAAATGACTGGTTACCATACCCAAGGGGCTTACACTATAGATGTAAGTGGATTTAAATGTCCCCATCTGAACCCGACATTGTTTACACATTGAAATCTGGGATCTTTTCTTTCACCTTTTGCTGTAAAATAGGTTCTATTCTATATTAACTCATGCTTTAAAATAAAACTATGTTAAATAGTCCAAATTGAAAATCATTCAACTAATTATTTTTTTCAGATCTCTGAGTTTTTTTGCTGCCAAGATGTCTCTACGTAATGATTCGATTGGTCATAAAAGAAGGTAAAAATTAATAAAAAGATTAGACTCCTATATTTTTACAGGTAGTTTGATCTGGCTATTTGTGACTGAAGTAAAAATAATTTAAATCATTGGGTGAAAATCAACTGATCTAGTAGAAAATTGGAAATTTATGTTTTCTCAACCACTCGGAAATAAGCTCCAAGACCTATATTTTTTAATTTGAATTATGATTTCTGTTAGCTATGTGGCAAGCTTAAAGAAAATTCATTGACTGATTATTTTTAGTGTATCTGTCCTAAATTAAGACTGAACAACAAAGATGATGATTATAAACAACGAACTTAGACTTGAACAGAAATGCCAAACCGTGAACAATTAGCTGCAGATAAACTTAGTAGGGAAGATGTTAAATGTAAGTCCATTAATATTAATAGTAGCTATATAGTTTGATTTCTGCGAATTGGTGCCAAGGTGTCACAACAGTGTGAGTTCGAATCTCGCTGATAGCTGAACTCAGATTGCTTAAATAATCTGAGAGGTTTTTGTTGTCAGAGCGTGAGTATTAAATATTTAATACCATCCAAATACATGTGCATTCACATATCTTCAGTTGCATCAGCTATTCAAGGGAAACAAATGTGGTAGGAAGACACTGAATGTGAAAAATATTATGGAACGCCATATCTGTCATATATTATGTTGTGATGATATTTTGTTATTATATGATGGAACTTTTCTTTATGCTTTTCCTGGAAATGAATTTTTGTCAACATTATATTTTATAGGTTTAATGAAAACTACAAAATAACGACCACTGTTTCATTATGTTTACACAATTTTCTAGTCACAGTATTTCATACAAAAACATGTCAAAATTTAGAAACAAATATATATTTTAAATCTTCATGTTCTAACTTAAAATTGTATCTGTAATTTATTTAAAAAAAGTAAATTGAAACCGTAGATTATTTTTCTGCACTACTTCGACATTTATATAGTAGCTTTAAATTATTTTGCATTCATATACATATCATATTATGGCTTAAACGTCAATGATTTTTGCTGAATAATAGTTTTTTGTTGTCATAGTTAAAATATTCTTGTTTACGTAACAAAATTTCGCTTTCCGTCAGGCAATTTCCAGTTAATGTATTATTGTGGTAGTTACAACCATTCAAAACAGGCTAAATGACGAGCAGGAAGAAAATATCACGAAAATTTCTATTATAGGTGATGCTTTTGTCTCGCCTGTGATGACAGTGGCTGGGGGTGAGACATAAATATGGGTTTCTGGCAGTGGCGGCATTAGCCCTTTTTGTCTCACCTGCGACAATAGTCACTGGAGGAGAGACATATTTATATGGGAATCAGGCAGCAGCGGCATAAACACTTGACATTTTGCTTTATACCTTTGTAAGCTTAACCCCTAAGTCCTTCAAATTTGGTCCAGTGGTAGCTTATGATGAGTACTTGCCAGTCAGTCACCTGTCAGTTGACCTTGACCTCAATTTCAGGGTCAGTAACTATGTTTATTGGATTGAGTCAGTTCTTCAGTAACCATGCATGATAGGATGACAATATTTAGTACATGTATACAGTTTGCTGATGTAATGTATATAACAGTGTAGTAGATATCACCTGACCTTGGACTCAATTTCACAGTCTCTATAACCATGCATTATAAACTTTTTATGACAGCAATTTAATGCTATTTACGTGTTGCTCATGACATATTTTTATTTCACTACAGATGTGGGAGACAATTTTCTGTTTCAACACTTGTTTCAGTATTCAGTGATGCATGGTATTAGACTTTAAACAAAATGGCACTCAGATAGGAATGATAAAAAAGTTTGAAATACGATCTGCTTGCTCTCGATATTAGCAGACTCTTCAACATTTTCTGGCTGACAATTTTATTTGCTACATGTTACATACATGATACAATGTACAGGTGGCATTGTTACCTATAGCAATGGGTATATCTGATAGCTGCGATATCATAGAATCCACTATATAAAATTGAAGTTTCATAATATCATGATAAAGCATCATCATAAAAATGGCAAAGTATCATCATTTAATGGCAAAGTATCATCATTTAATGGCAAAGTATCATCATTAAATGGCAAAGTATCATCATTTAATGGCAAAGTATCATTATTTAATGGCAAAGTATCATCATTTAATGGCAAAGTATCCTCATTTAATGGCAAAGTATCATCATTAAATGGCAAAGTATCATCATTTAATGGCAAAGTATCATTATTTAATGGCAAAGTATCATCATAACATATTATATAAATATAAAGAATAATATTTAAGTGTTTACATGGTAAATGAGTGGTGATTTAAATTTATCTTTTGTTGGTTTGTTATAGTATATTTTTGTAGCCTATGGCAATCATGCTAGTAATGCTGGATTTTGCAATTCATGTTTTGTCTTCCAATGTATTTTTGTAGCATTTTTCAGTTTTATGGTGAACACTATCTCCTTTTCAGCTCACCTAGACTTTCATTTGCCTTCCTTCATATATCAACCTCTGTCCATTATTACAACAGTGCTTAGTTGTCATCTGTTGGCTCGGATCCATCAATCAAAAGGTGTTTGCTTGTCTCCTGTCAGAAGCTACCACTGCTGGGGTGGAAGGGCTTAATCACTGGTAGACAGACTCTCTTTTAAGGCTGTCTTTGGCATTGCAGTTTATGTAATGGCCTCTCCTTGCATATTCCCGCTTGCCAGCCTAACCTAGGTCGGGCACACCCCATGCCATATTCTCGTTTGTGGCCACCTCTGGTTCAGCGGGGGTCAGATCCCTGCCTATATTTGAGTCCTCTCTGCGGCCTCCTCTGGTGGTGCAGCAGGGGCCCAGGTCCCTCCCCGCCTGTCTCGCCCGTCTGTGTCGTGATACCTCTGGTGGTGCAGCCCGGCTCAGTGTCTTCCCCGTCTGACTTCCCTGATGTGGCCAATCACGGAGTCAGGCTGGGAGGGATCAGAGCCGCGCTGCACCTCCAGTGGCGCGCGCAGGCGGTGCAGCAGGGCCGACCCATTTCCAAGCCTGTTTCCCGTCTGCGGCAGGTCCCTCCCCGCCTGTCTCTCCCGTCTGTGTCGTGATACCTCTGGTGGTGTAACCCGGCTCAGTGTCTTCCCCGTCTGACTTCCCTGGTGTGGCCAATCACGGAGTCAGGCTGGGAAGGATCAGAGCCGCGCTGCACCTCCAGTGGTGCGCGCAGGTGGTGCAGCAGGGCCGACCCGTTTCCAAGCCTGTTTCCCGTCTGCGGCCACCTCTGGTGGTGCAGCCGAGGTCAGGCACCCTCCCCGCCAGACTCCCGTCTGTGGCCACCTCTGGTGGTTCAGCGGGGGTCAGATCCCTGCCTATACTTGAGTCCTCTCTGCGGCTTTCTCTGGTGGTGCAGCAGGGGCCCAGGTCCCTCTCCGCCTGTCTCGCACGTCTGTGTCGTGATACCTCTGGTGGTGCAGCCCGGCTCAGTGTCTTCCCCGTCTGACTTCCCTGATGTGGCCAATCACGGAGTCAGGCTGGGAGGGATCAGAGCCGCGCTGCACCTCCAGTGGTGCGCGCAGGTGGTGCAGCAGGGCCGACCCGTTTCCAAGCCTGTTTCCCGTCTGCGGCCACCTCTGGTGGTGCAGCCGAGGTCAGGCACCCTCCCCGCCAGACTCCCGTATGTGGCCACCTCTGGTGGTTCAGCGGGGGTCAGATCCCTGCCTATACTTGAGTCCTCTCTGCGGCTTCCTCTGGTGGTGCAGCAGGGGCCCAGGTCCCTCCCCGCCTGTCTCGCACGTCTGTGTCGTGATACCTCTGGTGGTGCAGCCCGGCTCAGTGTCTTCCCCGTCTGACCCCCGGATCAGAGCCGCGCTGCACCTCCAGTGGTGCACGCAGGCGGTGCAGCAGGGCCGACCCATTTCCAAACCTGTTTCCCGTCTGCGGCCACGTCTGGTGGTGCAGCCGAGGTCAGGCACCCTGCCCGCCAGACTCCCGTCTGTGGCCACCTCTGGTGGTTCATCGTGGGTCAGATCCCTGCCTATACTTGAGTCCTCTCTGCGGCCTCCTCTGGTGGTGCAGCAGGGGCCCAGGTCCCTCCCCGCCTGTCTCGCACGTCTGTGTCGTGATACCTCTGGTGGTGCAGCCCGTCTCAGTGTCTTCCCCGTCTGACTTCCCTGATGTGGCCAATCACGGAGTCAGGCTGGGAGGGATCAGAGCCGCGCTGCACCTCCAGTGGTGCGCGCAGGCGGTGCAGCAGGGCCGACCCATTTCCAAGCTTGTTTCCCGTCTGCGGCCACCTCTGGTGGTGCAACGAGGTCAGGCACCCTCCCCGCCAGACTCCCGTCTGTGGCCACCTCTAGTGGTTCAGTGGGGGTCAGATCTCTGCCTATACTTGAGTCCTCTCTGCGGCCTCCTCTGGTGGTGCAGCAGGGGCCCAGGTCCCTCCCCGCCTGTCTCGCACGTCTGTGTCGTGATACCTCTGGTGGTGCAGCCCGGCTCAGTGTCTTCCCCGTCTGACTTCCCTGATGTGGCAAATCACGGAGTCAGGCTGGGAGGGATCAGAGCCGCGCTGCACCTCCAGTGGTGCGCGCAGGCGGTGCAGCAGGGCCGACCCATTTCCAAGCCTGTTTCCCGTCTGCGGCCACCTCTGGTGGTGCAGCCGAGGTCAGGCACTCCCCGCCAGACTCCCGTCTGTGGCCACCTCTGGTGGTTCAGCGGGGGTCAGATCCCTGCCTATACTTGAGTCCTCTCTGCGGCCCCCTCCGGTGGTGCAGCAGGGCCCAGGTCCCTCCCCGCATGTCTCGCACGTCTGTGTCGTGATACCTCTGGTGGTGCAGCCCGGCTCAGTGTCTTCCCCGTCTGACTTTCCTGATGTGGCCAATCACGGAGTCAGGCTGGGAGGGATCAGAGCCGCGCTGCACCTCCAGTGGTGCGCGCAGGCGGTGCAGCAGGGCCGACCCATTTCCAAGCCTGTTTCCCGTCTGCGGCAACCTCTGGTGGTGCAGCCGAGGTCAGGCACCCTCCCCCGCCTGTGTCGTGATACCTCTAGTGTTGCGTAGATTGTGGGCGACAAACAGAATTTAGATGATCGTTGGGAAATGGCTGTCTGGAGCATCTTTTTGTGTTACTACACATAGCTTCAACGATTCTAGATAATGGAAACTAGACTTCGTGATTTGGTAAGATGTCAATTTATTATTAATACAGCAAAACATTGTCCACGAGAATTTATCGCTATCCGGTACGGCGGTAGTCTAAAGTCTATGGCCATATTTTGTACAGCTTGTAAAAAATATCTCTTTGCAATGTATTGTCATAGCACTTAATTCTAACGTGTGACGTGACGTCTTTCTAATGTATGTAGTCGACGTCCCAAAAATGTCGTTTTAAAATACAGCGTTTCAATCTACGTTGGTTATACCTTTACTAGTCCCAGGTTTCAACATAGTCTTCAAATAATTTCTGCGGATAGCTCAGCTCAAATTGTATGTGTGAAAATCCGGTTTACCACCCGAAAACAGTGGCTAGTTAAATAATGTCGTGATGCAACCGGCAATTTTGGTTGAAGAAAACGGCACTGAATGAAACTAAACAAATTATTCCTAGTCCCTCTTTATGAAAGGAAAAAGCTCGTTCCAAGCTCTTATAAATATTTCCTTAAAGATGGATTTTTAATAAAAAAATGTTTGTATTTTTAAATTTTTGATTATTTTAGAATCCAAACAGCCAATTAGATGCAACCGTGTATTTTCTTCTGTATACTATCTTGGGCTCAAAAATTTACCGGTCAATAAAATATGGATCACATGACCTTTTTTCTGTGATTTGCACACCATTCATTTTGTGAATACATACTTTTTATCTTTGGTTTTGATGGTTCGATAGGAATAAAAAAACTTGTTTCTTTATCAAATAGATATTATTTCTTCATTTACCTGTTTGTTTCAAAAATAAAATCATTAACACTAGCAAAAATTACAGGATTTAGCGTTCGGTCATAATACAGAAAACTTAAAACCATATTTTTGACATAATGCATACTACGGCTGAAGGGGTCATTGTCGACCTGGGTACTATATCAGCGTACCCAGGGTACTTAAAATTTGAGAAATGGTACCCAGGGTACTGTCGCTTAACATAAACGTACCCGGTGTGGTAAGTATCGCGAGATTACGTTGAACTTCATTTCCTTCCCGTATTTGGTCCACAATTATAAATAGAAGAATGGCGCACGAAGCTAAATAGTCTCGATCACCCAGACGCATATATAATAGCGTCTGGGATCACCTTGTTGTAATTTTGCTACCAATAGGTGGAGACAAAACAATGATTCTATTTTTAAGGCCCTATTTTTAAACCAGTAAAACCATGCAAACATTCAATACTTATAATATGACGTCACAGTAAGATTCACTCTTGATTGTGCATAACAATAATATTTGTTTACTTAATTGATAAAGTAATATTTTATAAAAAATATTCAAATGTAAACTTTGGCACAATTTGTTATACACTTCTTGATATGAACGGAAGTAATTTTTTAGACAATAAAAATATCATCCAATCAAAAATTACGCCCAGTTTTGGGCGTAATAATAACCAGTTCAATATAGAGTTGAATCCAGACGCACAAATGTAATTAAGCGTCTGGATGATCGAGACTAGAAGCTAAAGTGACAGCATCTTTTCAAAGTTGTCGTAGGAAACCTGTACGATTTGTACTGCTCCGACCGTACCAATATTTTTTTTTCTTCCATGACAAATGGACAGAACACCAGGCCTAGGTGCAATAAACAAATTCTTTGCTGGGATTTTTTAATTCTCAATTTCGATCAATCAAATCTTTCGATTTCCTCTGTTGTCATGGTAACTGAGAAAATTCTCATGCCGAGTAAAACATTGTTACTTAAAATAGTTTTATGGCACTGGGTACTGGCCTGGGTGGTATAAACAAATTCTTTGCTGAGACTATCTTTATTCTCACTTTCAGCCAATCATAACTAAGTCTTTCAGTTTTCCGTTCTCATGACCGTAATTGAGAAAATGCTTGCTCATGCTGAGCAAAACATTTTTGCTCAAATAGGTTTTTTGATGCCGGGGGGCTGATAAAATAATACACATTTATCGACAGTCATATAAAACAGTGGCGGACGGTAGCCCGGGCAACCTTACAAAGCAGCATCTATAAAATACCTCTATAAGCCCCTATAAAATAAATGTGTCTAAAGCACTCCCCACCCCTTTATAACAATATAAGAAAACCGTCGCCCCCTTTATGAGAAATCCTGGATACGTCACTGATAAAATATAACAAAGTGTACAATTAAATATAAAAAGGTGAATTGTTAATTTAAAACGTCATCGTGTTCTTCTGCAAAGATTCGTCGGCAGGTACCTCATACACTTGTCAGAAGACATGGATTCCCTTTTGTGCAAGTTCACGCTGTCGAGGCGACAGTTTTTCTGTATTTATTTGTATTTGTTTTATAGTGTTACATGTATTGTTTTTGCCTATGAAAACTGTTTCGTTTGCTGTGCATTTGCCGTTTTTCTTCAAAATAGTTAGTGACGTGTATTTAGAATCATTTAAATGAGAATAAACAACACTACATTTTGCAATATAAGACTACTTACTTCTTACAAATTAAATATAGGATCTTACATTGGTACGAGTGGATTATCGGATTTCTCCAATCGAGATAGTTAAATTATGGAATTTTAAGTCCGAGCCTTGGTGAGGACTTAAAATTCCATAATTTAACTATCGAGATTGGAGAAATCCGATAATCCAAGAGTACTAATGTAAGATTCTGTTTCTCTAATTTTAAAAAGTAGTAAATTTCCGAAACGAAGTACAAATTCTCCCAACCCCAATTTTACGTTCATTACTTGAATACGGGGTAAATGGAATGTGTTTTGTTTATGACGTCATGAGTTCTTATTGTGACGTTATTATTTTTAACCAATCAACTGCTGAGAACAACAAATTCACTAGTGACGAGAAATATTTTTTCCACACCGGTCAAGCGGTTGGAATATTACGTCAAAATTAGAGAATATAGTTTATATAACACCATCGCAGAAATCTATATTATATAGATGTTATATTGTTGTATTTTGTGTAAAATAAAAACTATTAAAACCTTTTCGTCTTTGTTTCCACTTCAGCAGAGACTCAGGTCCAGTGATCGTATCCTTAATATTTATTTACAAAGGTGGCTGTATAGTTCACTTCCAAGTCAGCAGTCAAACTTTCGGCTTTGGATGTCTTTAAGTATTGTTGTCGTTCGAAAACCCAGTCATAAAA
Organism: Limnoperna fortunei; assembly: GCA_944474755.1. Lineage (NCBI taxonomy): Eukaryota > Metazoa > Mollusca > Bivalvia > Mytilida > Modiolidae > Limnoperna > Limnoperna fortunei. The sequence continues at coordinate 35,490,465 of OX104120.1, read as the reverse complement.
AGTCAAAACTCCAACAATATAAAAGCACAAATCACTCCTTTTACGTAACGTAAAAAAATCCCCCTATTACACATGCGAATCGTTTTAATGTGCGAAATGAAACAAATAAAAACGTTAGTAGCTTTCTATACATTTCTCACAACCGACATTTTTTTCAATCTTCCAAAAATCACAACAAAGGAGTTAACTCAACTCACGAATAAAACTAATTATAAGATTATTTGGGGTCAAAGGTTAAGTGGTAACCGAAATCAAAACAAATTACAGAGTTAGGCTTGACTTATACATACCTGAGAAGAATTTCATTATTTATATAATTTTCATAAACATACAGAGAATGGTATAATAAAACATATAAAAAAAACCAATACGCTGGAATATGCATCGGACAGTTATATATAATCCCACCTTCATTATTTTGAGCAAAACAGAAAAAAATCAAATGGCCTTCGGAATATTGCAAAAATTGGCACTCGATAGTCTATATATACAATACTTACATATAACCATCTCAATTACTGACATATCTAGATCTGCAACCATCACGCGGATGCTGCATGCAACAGTAAAGGACTGGCGTTAGTAGATTAATTGGCAAAATAATGACGTTTGCAGATTTAAAGTTAATTTTGTATAACTAAGAATGTTCTGATACATGTAGGGGTAAATTATGTATCAAATATAATACTTGTAATTTATTACCGGTTCAGGCCAGTGCCATACAAATTTTCTAGCTGCGAATTTTTTTTTATTTTCAATTTCATCCAATCATATCTTCCCTTTCCCCTTGTTGCCATGGTAATTAAACATACAAAACACGTAACAAAAACAGAAAGTGTGTAACCTGAACTCAATAAAAAACAATCTGAGCACCCAGATGCTCCGGACGAGTAAGGACAGCTTTCCTTTATTATTAGACACCCGTCGAGTTATTCATTGTCATTTCCAGGAACAAGATTAAAAAACCACCATAACGTATAAGAAATGTAAACACCATGCTGATGAGCTCCTGGTTTGCTGCTACCAATAAACGGGAAGTTGAAAATTGGAAAATTAAAGTCACCACGTTTGTCGTAGTTTGTAGTCTATATTTTGAGGACGTCTAAGTAAGAGACAGGCCTTAGTGTATTGGTGTTGTCTTACCTCGCTAGGCAAATTTAATGCAAATAATAACATGATTTAGCATTTTTCAGGGACAGACATCGTCATATAACACGAAGAACTTGTATATGTTTAACCATTTTTGTGATGGGGACCTTGGTACCTCAACTTATGGTGTGTTTTTGTGTTTAATTTTATTTGTGTGTTTAATTGTGAATTATTTGTTCGTGAATTTTCTTCACTGTAACATGCTTATTGTGTTTTGTTTTGCCATCTAATTAGCAAGCCAAGGGGTACGATCCAAAACTGAAGACGAGGGTATCGAAGATGGTGCTTTTCGTGTTGAATAACATTTTGTCTCTAAAATAACTTATTGTCAGAATATTTAAAAATAGTTTAGATTTTATGCGTAAAAACATATGAATAGATTATAATTATTATAAAGCACTGAAAGAGAATATTGGAATATCGAGATATGTCAAGCTAGAGTTATCTTTGTTGGTGTTGAATTTATGAACGTCAAGCAAACTCTTATCAATACTTAAAGTAAGAAAAATCAGAAAGAAATACGTGGCTTAGATCGGATTCTTCTGCCTCTATAGTGTATATTTGTCTCTTTTTTATTTTTTATTCTCTATTTGGAAGGACTTTTTTGTTCTTTGTCTTGTTTTGTTTTTTTCTTTTTATCATTTTGTTTTATATTCCGAGTGGTTAAATCTATGTAACTTGTTTCATTTGAAATTAAGCAAATATTCTTAATCAATTCAAATACTGTTCGTCTATTTTCAAATTTTCATTCTGTTCTTAGATTGTCTGACTTTCCTGCTACTGAGAAACACTGAAACAATATATTTTTTAACTCCAAACACACTGTTCTAGGCAGAGAATACAGTTTTTATTGAAAAAAAATCTAAAATGTTACATAATATCATTTTTAGGGTGAAATTTGACACTAGCATGATTTTCAACCAAATATGCATTTAAAATGAGTTAATAGGTTATAATCTTTCATTCTCAAACATTTTCAGGCAAAGGGAGAGAATATAAAAAAATGGTGCTTGCGTATTAAAGGGGAGAAAACACTAATCCAATTCTTTAAGATTTTCTACTAAATTTCTTATTTTTTAATTAGCTCAGCTCTTTTACCTTAAGTGTAACTTGACCGACATCATATATATCCAGAATCGTTCGTGACAGGCCTATGTTCCCTCAAAATTTCATGACCTCTTTAAAACCTTCCAAGAGAAAACCAGCTTCCGGGGATTTTGTTTTCAAATCGGATGTTTGTTTTGTTTATTTCGTTTTTTTCTTCAAAGATCAAAAAAGAACGCGGGCGATTTAAATATAAATAATTTGGATTTTAATAAAACGTTGTGGACTTGTTTTAATAGTTTCTTACCGGATTTTTAGAGTCTTTACTTTGTAGCTTCATGTGTCAGGTCAATACGCGATGAAAAAATTATGTTGTACTTCATTCAATTACATGTAAGGTCAATCTGATCCAATCTCGTGGTCCAATCTCGTGGTCTACTCGAATAATATAATAACGTTTATTTATTATATATACAGTATATACAGTAAATTCGGAAATTAGTATTATACTGCGTGTCTTACAAGTTTTCCCCTTTCTGTTGTAATATAAAAGATTACATGGGAAGCTTATATTCTTTGAATATTTGCGACCGATAATTTTTAAAAAAGATAAGACGGTTAGAATGTTTCCCCTTGTTTAATTGGTAAACAAACGGAGTGTTTGATCTAAGCTAAGTTTAATTTAAAATAATTGTTCATCGTGTTACCGCAAGTAAACACGATAAGGGCCATGCATGTACCTAACGGCACAGCAGTGTACTGATGACCAGCTTATTATGTTAAACATTTCAAGAATTTACATTCATCTGTTGATGATAGATTTCAAAATAGAATAAAAACTAGAAAAACTATTATCAGAAAGAGAAGGTCTCCAAAACTATAATGAACTAGCCAAGCTATTGCAAAACTAAAAAGTGGGAAGGCCAGTGGTATTGACCTCATTTCCAATGAAATGATTAAAAGTAGTCAATCATTTCTACAACCCTATTTGAAAAAAATATTTAATATGTGTATTGAACCTGGAATTTATCCTGATTATGTTCATTAGTAAGTTCATTGAATCTGGAATTTATCCTGATTCTTGGGCAAATGGCTACATTTCCCCTATCTTTAAATAAGATGACCCAACAAATCCATAAAATTATCGTGGTATTACTATTACCAGTGCTATTGGTAAACTTTTTAATAATATTCTTAATACACGATTTGAAGAGTTTCTGAAGAAAAATGATTTTAAAAAGACTAAAGTATTAATTTTTAATAAAGCTGGCAGAAAAATTTCTGAAAAATTTACTTTACAAAATAATCACTTAGAATGTGTCTCCTGTTATAGATATTTAGAGGTGTATTTCACAGCATCAGGATCATTTCATCTAATGAGGACTGAACTTTATAATAAATCCAAAGGCTTATCATAAATTAAGAAGTGACTTTTTAAGTTTAAAGTCCAAGTCTTCGTACCTGTGTACATATTTTTGACCATACTTTAAAACCTATCTTGTTGTGTAACTTAGAAATTTGGGGTAGTTATTGCGCTTCTAACTCAAAATTGCGAACATCCTTTGATTTAGATAAAATATATTCAATAACATACCATGTGAAAAATTACATCTCAAATTTTGTAAATGTATTTTGGGAGTTCATAAGAAAAGTGTAAATTTTGCTGTATTATCTGAACTTGGAAGGTTTCATTTATATTATGATATCATAAAATCAATCATTAATTATTGGTAATGACTAGAAAATCTCTCATCTGATTTTTCATTATTTAAAGATGCATATCTCTCTAGTAGAAATTTTGACAATAGTAATAGATTTACCTGGTATACTTTTGTGATAAAGCTATTAAATTACTTGGCTATAAATACAGATTCAAGTAATTACGGTAGATATAAATTTTAAAAGATGCTTTAAAAATTACTAAGGGAAAAGCTTTTAGACAATTGGTATAATTACAGACTTTCTAAACTTGATGGAAAACTATGTACCTATTTCAAAATCAAGAATCATTTTTCCTTTGAAAATTTTTTATAAAATAAACAATTCGGATCAAAGAAAAGCTCTCTGCAGATTTCGCATATCAGCACATAGATTACAAATTGTAATAGGGCATTTCTCTAATACACCTAGGTCTGATAGAACTTGTACAAACTGTTTCTCTAATACACCAAGGTCTGATAGAACTTGTACAAACTGTTTCTCTAATACACCAAGGTCTGATAGAACTTGTACAAACTGTTTCTCTAATACACCTAGGTCTGATAGAACTTGTACAAACTGTTTCTCTAATACACCTAGGTCTGATAGAACTTGTACAAACTGTTTCTCTAATACACCAAGGTCTGATAGAACTTGTACAAACCGATTCTCTAATACACCAAGGTCTGATAGAACTTGTACAAACTGTTTCTCTAATACACCTAGGTCTGATAGAACTTGTACAAACTGTTTCTCTAATACACCAAGGTCTGATAGAACTTGTACAAACTGTTTCTCTAATACACCTAGGTCTGATAGAACTTGTACAAACTGTTTCTCTAATACACCAAGGTCTGATAGAACTTGTACAAACTGTTTCTCTAAAACACCTAGGTCTGATAGAACTTGTACAAACTGTTTCTCTAATACACCTAGGTCTGATAGAACTTGTACAAACTGTTTCTCTAATACACCAAGGTCTGATAGAACTTGTACAAACTGTTTCTCTAATACACCTAGGTCTGATAGAACTTGTACAAACTGTTTCTCTAATACACCTAGGTCTGATAGAACTTGTACAAACTGTTTCTCTAATACACCTAGGTCTGATAGAACTTGTACAAACTGTTTCTCTAATACACCTAGGTCTGATAGAACTTGTACAAACTGTTTCTCTAATACACCAAGGTCTGATAGAACTTGTACAAACTGTTTCTCTAATACACCTAGGTCTGATAGAACTTGTACAAACTGTTTCTCTAATACACCTAGGTCTGATAGAACTTGTACAAACTGTTTCTCTAATACACCTAGGTCTGGTAGAACTTGTACAAACTGTTTCTCTAATACACCAAGGTCTGATAGAACTTGTACAAACCGATTCTCTAATACACCTAGGTCTGATAGAACTTGTACAAACTGTTTCTCTAATACACCTAGGTCTGATAGAACTTGTACAAACTGTTCTTCTGAGGAAATTGAAGATGAAACACATTTTTTATGTGTGTGTTCAAAATTCGGAACAAAAAGAAATATTTTATTTAATCTTGTTGCCAAAAAGTATCCAAGTTTTTCTAGTTTGTCGAATGAATCCAAATTGATATTTTTACTTAGTAATGAGGACACTGACATTCTAGCAGCCACTGCCAGATTTATACTAGATAAAGATATTGTAAACTAAAAATTTACACTGGTGTTTCTATTTTCAATATTATATTAATATGAACATTAATAATTCAGTAAGTTGTCTCATCATGGTGTCTTATGTATAATTATGTGTATCTATCAATTATGTTCTTTTCCTCTTTTCTTCTTTTTTGTACAACTCTCGTTGCTCCCAGTGGGCTCCTGATTTGGAAATAAAAGATATGTTATGTTATGTTATTGCTGTACTCCCATAAAGTACGGTAGCCAATATTAAGCTGTCTACAATGTTTGGGGGGGGCCTCGGTCGCCGAGTGGTTAAGGTAGTTCGTCTACTATTGATCACATGGTCGTCAAAACTGAGGTTGCGGGTTCGAGTCTCACTGTGGGCAGGGTGTAATAGACTCCAATCTTAATTGACAAGGATTGCCAGTTGTCCTACCGGCTTCCTACCCCAGTAAAAGCTGGTCGCCATGGTATAGCTGAAAAATAGCTGATTTGGCATTAAACATCATTCAAACAAACAAACAATGATTTGGCTTAGAAGCTGTAATTTCTAAACAGATTGTTTCCCATTTATTTTGTAGCGCGCGGTGTGCCTTTGTGACAAAATTCTGCAAAAAATCAATAGAAAAAGATGAACCCTATAGACCAGCGACGTTTGATAATTTATTTAATAGCATATCATTAATTCTAGAAATGGACATTACAGATTTTCGAATGATAAAAATGACATTTGCTTCTAAAAACTTGATAATGAACATTATTCTAAAGATCAAATATGAAACGTTCAACAAACGTTGAACATCCAGCTAGTAATAATTTCTGTACGATTACATTGAATTCGAGTCAAAACGCCGCCATTCAGACGCTCTAATAAAACGTTCCCTTACGAAAAATAACATTTATACATTTTAAGGTAAAAAGAAAAAAAAGCTAAACTAATGTTAATTCTTATAACAGAAAAGAATTTAAGTAGGCGTATTTATAAAACCTGAAAATGAATAATCTCGTATTTGCTTTATGATAATGACAATACAAATAAATAAGAACAATTTCCGGTCTCCTAGCACAGAAAAAAACTGGCCGAAAAATTTTATTAAATCAAAGCTTTCTATTTCCTTTGTTGTGGTAACTGAGAAAATTCTCAAGCTGAATATTTTTACTCAAAACTGTTTTAAGGCACTGCACGTGTGTCGAAGAGCCACAAAAGTAATCTCAACGCATAAACAAATAAAGAATATATTCGTGTCCGAACAGATCGGTTACACATAAATCCATAATTTGAGACCCATAGCAAGAGAAAACGGAATGTTTTATATAAGTTTTAAATCATTTTTATTGATTTTGATTGGAATACTTTGATTTCACCAATCAAAAAAATGTCTTATAAATTTCTCCACTCCGAGCATTTGTCACAGTTATCATTATTTGTATAGAAGTATGTCTGGAGTAAATCCAGGAGCCCCCAATAAATGCCAGTAGGGGCCTCGGTGTCCGAGTGGTTAAGGTAGTTCGTCTACTATTTATCACGTGGTCTGTCAACACATGAGGTTGCGGGCTCGAGTCTCACTTCGGGCAGGGTGTGTTTGACTGCAATCTTAATTGACTTGTATCACCACTTTTCCTACCGAAGGTCGGGGGTTTTCTCCGGGTACTCCGGCAAGTGCGTTGTTATTACAAAGAGGGTTGTTACATGGCTTCCCTCTCCCAATAAAAACTGGACGCCATGATAGCTGAAAAATTGCTGAAAGTGGCATTATAATAACATTATTTATATACCATGATTAAGTTTGACGACGTACACTAAGTGATCTAACAACTCCACTTGTTTTTTTTTATAAAAAGAGCAGAGACAAACAGTTCCAAATTCTTTATAGATGTTACCATTGTGCTAATCGTCATAAATTTCATTAAATTTTTTTGTTTCTGTTGATGAGCAATCTATGTTCTTCAAAAGGAACAAAATACCTTCAAAGTTACATAAGATTTAACAAACTCTCTAAGATGATAAAAATTACATTCAGAGGGTGCTTCATTCCTCGTTGAATCACAAATTAATCGTTATCACGTATATTACCATTTTTATTCATTTGAAAAATTGTACAAAACCCCGGTGCAAATAATTTAAAAATTTATTTCAAACATGAAATTTTGAATTCTAAGACGGAATCATATTTAATTTAAGTGGCTTTTGTTTAGGCTTCAAAATGAGGACGTTTTGGTGCGGCATTGTAAATTTCGGGGCGTTTTGACGATGGAGCGCTTTTACAAAAAAAAAAAAAACATTTTGAATTCTAGGACAGAATTATATATAATTTGTGTTGTTTTTGTTTACGTTTTGATAGTGTCTTCTAATGGCCCCCAGAAGCTCTCGACAAAATGGTGCAAAATACTGCATTCTCGCAATTTCCGAGCATCAAAATGAATTTATTTAACACAAGGTTTTTATAGGGTTCAGTAACCTTTATTTGGAACAGTATACAACAGAGATATAATAAACGAATTAGTACCGTTAATGCATTAATTTATGGCGAGGACGAGCGGGGATTACATTTTTGCCTTTAGCGCTGGTTGTTACCCTCCCTGTTCTCTTTTTTAAAAGCCCCCCCCCTGGATCCGCCACTAGCTGCGGAACCGTAGCTCTTAAGGGCCTTTCACAATTTTTTTTGGCGGACCATCAAAAAAAAAAACAAGCAAACCAAACTGACTGACTAAATAAATAAATAAATAAATAAATAAATAAATAAATAAATAAATAAATAAATAAATAAATAAATAAATAAATAAATAAATAAATAAATAAATAAATAAATAAATAAATAAATAAATAAATAAATAAATAAATAAATAAATAAATAAATAAATAAATAAATAAATAAATAAATAAATAAATAAATAAATAAATAAATACAATTTCAGGGAAGATAATACTGAGAGATATATGGACAGATTTCATACTTTGTGACGGAAATAAAGTCGAGATCCAAGGTGGATTTCGTGGATTTAAAAATGTTCCAGCAGGAACCCATACGGTCGAAAACTACAATGTTCAGCTAAATGTAGATATGGAACCAGGCGGCGTACAAATCTATGTATTAGATACCGACAATAAAGTAAGTGGACATCCATAACATGTCGTCGATAAAAAATTATTGAATTGTTTTTTATATCGTCGTTTATTTTAAAGATAGATTTAGCCAGAGACATATAATTACATGTAATTATACGTAATTATATGTCTCTGATTTAGCTTAGAACTATTGTCAAAACCAAATTAAAAACAACTTTACAGTACGGAAGCCGGAATTTACTATATTAGGGGTTTCACCCTACGCTTTTCCAAAAGACATTGCGAAAAGGCTTACGTTTCACCTTTCTCTTTCTTTTCACTGCAAAAACGATTACATAGTTCTTACATGTTTCATCGTTTTCAATTAGTTTTGACAAGGTGTATATATTTAATTTGTCATCAGGAACCTATAAATCAAATTAGTAATAGTAGTTCCAGATATCACTGAATTGCTAACTTTAAAATGGATTCCTGAAATCACGTTCTTTCCCTTGGAGTCCTCGCAGACGCAATTTATATTTAATCTTATATAACGAACACAGACTCGTACGAAACCGAATGTCAAACATACATATTTAACAGGGACCAACCAGTTTGATATCTGTGAGGCTCGCTTAGGACATGTAGTCTGAACATAAAGTTTGTCTTCTAAGTCAACACAATTTGTTTTGTCAGGTATATGGAGAAAAATGTCGACGAATATTTAAGAACAATGCAAGCACCCAAACAAATAAAAAATAGTTGTGCACTTTATTAGGCATGACTGAAACCACTAAAAACTGGCAATATATGAATACAACGTGAGCATCCCGACACGAACTTGATATTATATTTGACTTATTTTGCCTCCCCTATATTTTATAGGTTTTCTCGAGGGTACTAGAAGATGATGACCCTGATGGTTACCAGTTAGCTAAATCTGGTACAATGGACCGTGCTTTGAAGGACTGGCCTATAGCAAAATGAGACCTGTTATAGTAGACCTCAAATACACAGCAAAAACAATTTACCACAAATAACACAGCCCAATTTTTTTCCTATTTAAGATGCCATTCTAACTAATCTTGTAAACAATAATCTATTTTATTGTTATACCACTTACTTACTTATTAGCTTAGAAATCAATGCCACAAATGAAGTAACTTTATAATTAAAATACATTTAATATTTGATCAAAGTAATTTTACCATACAATTTATAAAAGTTCACTGTTGTGTGTCAAGGTAGTCATCTTCTGTCAATCACTGGGGTTGCGAGTTTGGATCTGATTTCAGGCATAGTGACAAGACAAGGACACCAGTTGCCCGATTCCTGCCAAAAGTCGGGGGTTTTCACTGGGTACTCCAGCTTCCCCCCCCCCCCCATTAAAAAACCTAACACCATAATATGCTGGAAAATTCCAGAAAAGTGTAAAAACACCATTCAAAAATAGTAAATAGTTTATTTACAGAAAACACCATTCAAAAAAAGTTGAATTTTATTTACAGACAGTGCTTTTCTTGTTTATTGTTTGTTTTATTCATAATGATTTATGTTACATTTCTTTGTTTTATTTACAATAAACCATGTGACACTTTTAATTTTGTTTATTTTCATCTAAAACTCTCTGATGAGATTTCTGTTATGAAACTGTAAAATTATTATCCATACATTTCTGATGGGTTTTTATACTTTTTTCTTGCCGATTTGTTACTAAAAAACAGTTTGGCTGTTTCATGTTGCCCATTTAACTAGACATCAGTGAGATGGTATCCATCTCTGTGGGCCCTGCCAACCTTGAGGGCAAAGTTCAAGGTTCATCAATCATGGTATGAGAGAGACACATCGCCTTGATATTGTCTACCCACATACCAAATATGAAAAGCCTACCTCAAAATATAAAAAAGTTATAGCTGGGACGATTAGTTTCAGACGGACGGATGACCAGACAGACTGATTACTATACGGCGTCGGACACTAAGTTGCAGGGCCATAATTAGACCTTTACCCCTATTGGCTGATGTATGTTACCCACATGGGAAGGGTAGGGGATGGCAATGAAAGAACTTGTTCTAAAGTGTATGACCTATGCTGATTTAACTTGTGATTGATTTTTTTTTAATGTTTAGCAAGCAAGAATTCAGCATCATTCAATATTCTGACTCGGATTCAAGCAGTCCATGATCTTCTACATGCTATATTATAAGAAAAAAATCAATTACATATTCTTAAATGATTTGTGTTGACCTGATTTGGTATTAAGATCTTAGCCACTCTTGACAATAATATAACATCTGGTAACGAAAATGATAATAGTAGTGAAAATTCATTTTCTTCGTCTGAGTATTCACATATTTATGAAATGCTTTCAAGTTCAGTATCATTTTTACATCTTAATATTCAAAGTTTACTTCCAAAATTAGATCTTTTGTCGGTTGAGTATAATGATTTCGATATAATATCATTTACTGAATCATGGGTGAATAATTCGAATGATGAAGATTCTGTAGAACTTCTCAACTTCCAAATTCGTTTCGTAAATACAGGGATAACAAAAAGGGGGAGGTGTCATTGTCTATGTTAAGAATACCTTTTATGCATTTAGACGCATCGATTAGAGATACCTGAAGTAGAGGTTATATGGATTCAAGTTAAAATTAGTAGTAAATCAGTTCTGTATGGAACTTTTTATGTTCCTCCACAAAAGTGGTATTGAAATTTGGAATAAAGTTGCGAGTTCTATTGAGTCATCTGTTAATGATGTTAATTGTGACCATGTTATTATCACTGGAGATTTTAATGATAACCAACAGTGTATTAATTCTAAAATGAAACGTATTTGTACAACCTATAGCTTAGAGCAAATGATAGAAGACCCAACCAATTTTACTGAGCACTCGTCGACCATTATAGGTTTGATTATCACTAGTAGTGTGGATTTTGTCCCATATACCGGTGTTATGCCCTCTTTATTAAACCAAATACGTTACCATTGTCCAGTATATGAAACTATAAACGTTCCGAAACCGACGTGTAAAAGCTTTAAATGCAAGGCATGGCTCTACGACCGCGGAAACTATGATGAGTACAGACGTATTCTCTCTGAAACCGACTGGGACGAGATGTTTGTTAGTAATAATATAAACGTGATAGTGGACAACATCTCTGAGCGTATTTTACATGCAGCAAATACAGCAATTCCTAACCGTACCGTTACGATCCATAAGACTGATCCGAAGTGGTTAACAAGTAATGTCAAAAAAGTTATTCGTCAGAAGCGGCGTGTGCATGCTAGGGCTAAGCGATTCAACAGAGAAGCGGACTGGGCCAAATTTCGTTCAAGTATAGCGAGCTGACCTGATCTTATTAACCCGCGATTATTGTTGAAGGTTGGCGCGTCCGTTCTGAAATCCCCTTTGTATAGATTATTTAACTAATTGTCGCTAGACAAAGCTATTTTTCCTATTGAATGGAAAAGCTGATGCCACGTCTCTCTGTAAAGCCGGAAACGACAAAGAGGTGAAAAATTATCGTCCCATATCATTATTGAGTATAATCTCCAAATGTATGGAGATCGAGATGCGTGTACAAGTACGTGCATAATTTATTAGACAAAAAGATTATCACTTCCAATCAATCTGGCTTTACGCGTGGTGATTCCGCAGTAAACTAACCAATTGAAATTTCGAATACGATTGGTAAAGCTCTGGACAGTGGAAAGGAAGTCAGAGTCGTATACTGTGATATAAGTAAGGCTTTACTGTACAGAATTATGGAATCTCTGGAAAACTGCTCGATTGATTTGTTGGCTACTTAAGTCAAAGGAAACAACGCGTTTGTATAAATGGAACGTTTTCTAACTGGTCATTTATAAACGCTGGAGTTCCACAGGGTTCTATACTCGGTCGTCTGTTATTTATTATATTTATAAACGACATCGGCGCATGCATTAAATTGTTCGCTGACTATACTAGCCTGTACGTAACGGTTGATAGTCCGGACACAGCATCGGGCATCTTAAATGAAGATCTAGAAAAAGTCAACCGATGGGCATCAGAGTGGTTAGTTAAATTTAACCCGCAGAAAATTGAAACTATGCTCATTTCACGAAAAGCGATTAAGGTTGTGCATCCCCCACTCAAGATGAACAACCACACCATAGAAAAAGTTACGAGTCACAAAAACCTTAGTATATGGTTTTCGGACAACAGGTCGTGGAACAATCATGTTGAATATATTGTTAAAAAGGCTTTTAAACGGGTTAATATTCTTCGTCGTCTTCGTCTAATCTTAGACAGATTCTCACTAGAGAAAATGTATTTTTCGTTTATCAGACCAATTTTGGAATATGGCGACGTCGTTTGGGCTGGGACTAGTATATGTTCCTGGTTTGGGATAATAACATTGAATACCTATGACAGAATTGAGAATGTTCAGATCGAAGCTGAGCGTTATAACGGGAGGAACGAAGCTTACTCCGATTAAAAACTTTTACGCGGAAACGGGATGGGAGAGACTAGTAGACCGTCGACAAAAACATCGAGTTTTAATGATGTATAAAATCGTACATAAGAAAACCCCGGAATACCTCAGAAACATGCTGCCAGAAACCCTTTCTGATCGTCACCGACATTTTACGCGGCAAAACCAAAACTTGACGGAAATCAGAACAAGGACAAACTTGTATTCTGGATATTTCCTACCCTTTACCATTAAAGGTATCGGGTCCGTTCGCCCAAGTTACATATTCGCCCTAGGTCCGTTCGCCCCGAGTCCATTCGCCCTGGATATGGGTCTGTTTGCGCTACATTATAATAATAATTGTTATTATGAAGTTATGTTTCATGATTAAAAATGGCCTCAATTAATTAAAATCACTTACTAGCTTACTAGAAAATTTGTTTCTTTGATCGTTAATAAAATGATTTTAATGATTACAAATAATTAGCTTGGACGGAGAAATATATAAAAGCAATTAGTTTAAGTGTATAAACTAATTTATGGACATTGAAAAAAATTAAAATAATTAGCTTGGACGGAGAAATGCAGTTTCCTGCGATGTCTGCGAAAGATGGCACCACTGACTATGCGGCACAGGTGTGTCGGCAGTCGATTACAAAGCAGCCAAGCATGGTGGTCATCTACTTTTATATGCAGACCATGCATGGAAAGACATTGGCCAGAATGAAATCAAACAAAGCATTGTATTAAAGTAGTGCTATTATAGTGCAACCATATTATAACTATTTTTAATTCCCCTTGATGTTCGACAAAAATCATCCATTGATATCTTAAAAAATCACCCAAAAGGTGATATCAAGAAATGTCCACCTTACTTTTACGTTGGTAGTAGAATGGGTCAAGTACTCCACACCAGGTTACATATGGAGAGCAGCTCTCTTAATGCCCATCTATTATTCTGTCATTCGTGATTCTTTGCTTTCATTAAATCTTCAAATCCCACTAACTACTGATATTCTGCTGTATGGGTCAGATGCCCTAATTTTCGATCACAATATTCAGCTATTTTTTAAAAGTGCAAAAGTTTTTGTTCAAATTACACTTCATTTCCATAGCATTTTTGTACAACTCTGTGATGACCTCTTCGAAATCCCATAGTCACTTGGTTCTGTGGGGGGGGGGGGGGGGGGGGGGGGGGGGTAGGATCGACAGTTATTGTGTCTTTCCGTGGAGCATGGTTGGAATATCAAAGGAAAAATACCAACAAATTACAATTTCCATTGATTTATTTTTACCGTAATGAAAATTGTTTCAAATGAATTCCAATTACCCGTGTTCCAAAAAATCGGAAAAATAACATTCATGTGCATCAACATTGTTCAGAACTTAATATTTTCAGAATTTAAAAAAAAATAAACCTAAGAAAAAATTGTTTTTAGACGAATTTGCAAAACAATTTATGAAATAATAAAATTTTGTGTTGTTTTCTAAACTATATAAACTGCTGCTTAATTAAAACTAAATTATGTTTTATTGTGTTATTATATCATTTTTTAAAATTTTGTTTAGCTTTTTAAATTTATGCTAGTTTTAAGGACTTCATATATGAACCTATAGGTATGTTTTATTTCATTCTATATAAACAGGGACAGTCTATACTAGTATAGACTGTCCCGGATATAAAGTATCCAAATATAACTTGCATTTTTTAAATACTTTTAAATCAAATTTTTTAAATCTTAAAATAAATAAAAATCAATATCTGTTGTGACTTTCTCTTATTATAAAGATAGTTATTTTCCTTCTGTTGGTTTTGCATTTTTACTGATCTAGAAATCTTTTTTTTGATAACATACCTGTTTTTAAAATCTAATTTTCAAAGAAAAATAATTATCTAAATTTACATTTTCGCAGCTTATTATGTCGGTCTTTTATTGGTCTTTCAGTTTTACCTTTCATCACTGTAAAGTGTCAGGTAATAAATAAGCAATTAACGAATAAACAAGGCACATTTAATATACAATTAAATCACAGCAATATCTCTTACCCCACCCCCCCCCCACGCCTCGTTCTCTGAAAACCTCGTTTGAAAGAGTTTGGGATTTCGAAATCATCAATACGTTTATCCCCTTTACATATATTCTTATTTCACATTGTATACCACCATTAAACATATTTTGTATCCCATACATTATAAGACGTGCTAGATCTTTATTGTCTATTTACTTTGTGTTAAGGAGATTGTATAAGAGCTTGTTTCCGAATCCTTGCCTGTTATTATGTTTGTATATGTAATGTTCGTATGTTTATTTGAATAAATATGTTTATACTAATAATATAATAGAAAATTAAAAAATATTTTAAAAATATCCTTTTGGCAAATTATTTATTCCGAGTATAATTTGAAAGACTGTTCAGTATCACAAGCAAAATAACAAATCATATGTGTATAGTTATTGCACTGGATTAATTGAGTATGTCAGCTGTATGAAGAGTCCTTAGTTAGCTTTCCTTTTGTTCTTTCTTTCACATCTTGGACATTGTGAACCTTTTTTGACAAAGCAGTGCCTACAACAGAATAAAAAGATAATTATGCATTTAGTATGCATAAAAAATCAATTGTACTTTAGAATAAATTGGCTATAGGTGATAGCTTAAAATTTGCCCTAATCTCTGTAACTCCTACTCATAATAGTGTATAAGAAACTTTTTTCATCACAAAGTTTTTTCATTATTAAAATTGTTAGTTTCTTAGTCAGTAATTTGTACGCTTTTTCCTTCGATATTTCATTGGCTCGTACATGACAAAATATTCAAAGATACCTGTCATCATACTGTGATGCAAGTTATGTGTGGAGTGATTTACTTTCCTTTCATCTAATAGCTTAAATGTAAATGAGGTAACACACCATTCAGATTAGAGCTGCTTTACCTCTCATTAACACCACAAAAAGTAGTCCATAAAAAAATTGATCTAAAACAAAATAAATGCTGATATTGAACTACAGATAACAGGATAATAATTACTTTTATTTTCAAGACTGATGATATCATGAGGAATATCAAACCAAGCAATGACAAACTTGTCTAGCTATTTCACATGTTATTGCTGTTTTGCCGTATTTTCCTTTGATCTTTATGCGTGTATAATCTCATCTCACTCTACTAGGGGCCCCGTGGCCGAGTGGTCAAGGTAGTTCGTCTACTAGTGATCACGTGGTCTGTCAACACTGAGATTGCGGGTTCGATTCTCACTGCAGGCAGGATGTACTCGACTCAAATCTTAATTGACAAGGATTGCCAGTTTTCATACCGCAGGTCGGGGGTTTTCTTCGGGTACTCTGGCTTCCTCCCCCAATAAAAACTGGACGCCATGATATAGCTGAAAAATTGCTGAAAGTGGCGTTAAACACCATCAAACAAACAAACAAACACTCTACTAGCATGAGATGGTTCCCTCTCACCTTTCTGTCAAGAAGTTGTTAAGCAAACAAAGTGACGCAAATATATTACAAAACAACAGATTGACCTTTTTTAAACTTGACACATTTTCTTGTCATCTCACATCAGGGAGAGCTCCCTTCAATGGGACAAGGACAAGAAAATACATCTCGTTTCAAAAAACATAAATAATCTATAAATATTGTCAGTCTTAAAATCATAAATAACTTTTATTCTATACCTAACTATCTAACTGGTATTTAAGGCATGTTGGTTACTAAACTGATGTATTTTTTAACTTTCATTGTAAGTTATGCCCAAGTCATTATGTTAATAAATGTATCAAAGATTATTGATACAACATAAGTATAATGATATAGCATGTAAAAAGTCAAAGATAATTGCAAGTATAATCATAGGTCCTCAACAGACTGTATCACTAAACTGATATAGCCAATGAAGAAGGCATTTCCCCTATCTTTATTAAGTCTTGTGAAGTTGGCAATTTCTGACTGGCAACAAAAAAAACAAACATTGTACATGTCCAACTAGAATATTGCTGATTAGATTTCTAATCACAACAAAAAACATTCACTTTGTAGAAGACCATTAAATAAACATTCACATACAAAATGGTTTCAATCAGCTTGCAGTTTCTGAGAAGGAATTTATACATTTTTCCTATAGAGTCCTGTGTTAAACTTAGTCCTGCAGTTGAACTATTTTAATTTATCATTAGCATAAACTATGTAAAGGACCATAATGCTGAATATGCTGAAAAGTTTTGTTTCAACTGAATCACAGGTTTTAGAGAAGAAGCCTTTTTAACATTTTTTCTATAGGTTTCTTTCTTAAATTAAGCCATGCAGTGGCAGACATCATGGATTTCCCATTGGAACAAAAACATACTTTGTAGAGGACCATTCAGTAAACAATATCCTACAATACAGCTTAAACCAGCTTTTCAGTTTCTAAGAAGAAGGCATTTTTTTGTGGTGGAGGCCATTTTGAATTTCTAATTGGAATAAAAAAAACATGTACACTGTTGAAGTGCAGGCAATAAACATTGTAACCAAGTCTAGGTTCAATTGGACCAGTGGTTTCAGAATTATTTTTTTTTAAAGTTTACAGATTACGATGCTGCCAATGCATTCAGTAATGATTTGCTAACTAGCTGGAATGTGATTTTGTGTGGAGTTTGTAATTTAATATGCCGTAAAAAGTCTGTTTACAGTTTGAATTTACTGATTAGTCATCTCAAATATTATTAGTAACTAAGTCTAGAAATTAATTTCCTGTGTTCAAGATTGCTTGGAAATCCACCTTATTTATACAAGTTGTCATCAATGCTACTAAAAGATTACATTACTAACTGAATAAAAATAACTTTACATATCTATCTGATAGTATGTTTTCCTAAGCAAATTCTTTTTCTAGGGGCAAATAGGGGCTAAAAAATAGTTTTTGGATTGAAGAATGTTCATTGAGATGTTTAATAGATAGAGTTATATATAGATTTTGTAACGGTAGAGCATGAAATAACGAGATGTCACCACCGGGGATCGAACCCGGGATCTCAGGATTGCCAGCCAGCCCTTTAACCAAGTGAGCTAAAGAAGTACTCCGTTAGCTCAGTCGATTTTGACTGGCTATATACCTACTACCTGCTACAACACAGATAGATCTCCTGTTACAATTTTAACACCTGGAAAGCACTATTTTAGTCATTTATCCTGCAATCGTCCTTATAACAGCAGCTTAAATTCACTGACTGTTTATTTGTATGTGATTAACAGTCACTGGCTATTAATGAGTTTTAACCATTTCAATAATTTACTTGTTGACCTTTCTTGCCAATGTAAACAAATTAATATGTTGCAATCTTGCAAATACATATTTTATTATTTCTTTTGATGATTGTTTTATTAAACATGTTACTATATTACTTTTGCTTCATTTTAGTACCCCAAACAGTAGAACCCATTCATCACAAATTACTAAATTTTACATCCTTCATTTGAATGACCAAAATACTGTGCACAAGTAGTACAATGTGTAGATGTAATTTGGGTATAATTTAAAGTGAATTTAAAAAGAAAAAGAAATAAAGACTTCGCATTAGAAATGGGGAAAAGACTTGGTAGAGCCTTTTACCTGTTTCTAAGCAAGGTTCATATATTGTATATATATATATGTCAAGAAAATACAATAATATAATCAAGATATGAATGCCAAGTGAACAATTTCATTGTTCCGTTTGAATAGCTTTTAGGCCACTTTCAGCATTTGTTCGACTATATGGCAGTTTTAGAGGTAAGGGAGGTGGAGTAGCCAGTGACAACCCCGGACCTTCTCTATAAACAAACCACAACAAAGCTGTTGTACATTTATCTCTACTTCATTTAAAGAACACGCTTGAATCCCATCTGTTCACAGGTGTCTTTTTCTTGCCTACTGTAGTGACATGCTTTGTTTCTAAAAGCCAAGAAAACAGTTTTCCTTTTAAAGCCTTTCAAGATGAATGTATTGAAATAATAAAAAAAGCAAATGACACCAAAATTTATAATGCCTCAAAATGGCTAAAAGGAGAAAGCTTATGACAAAACATCAGCATACCTACTTAATCTTTTACTTATAAAGTTGTGGACATCTTCAAAATTTCCTTAAACAACATATACAAAAGCTGCAGTACACAACTTACCTATGAAGAACATATGAACACTGGGAACACACTGTGGCTACACTGTCAAACGGGAACAAAGTTTCTGAACTGTCACCACACAACTCACATATGAATCCTCTTGCTTGGCACAACTGAGGGTAAATTTAAATGATATAAACAATAACACATATCCTGTAAATCTTTACTAACTTTAAATATAAAAAAACACCATCTTCTTTCTTAGACTGTTAACATGGTTATTTTCACCACAACATGCTTATAAATACAGTGGGCTTATATACACAAGGTAAACACAGATTTTGTTTGTATTATCAATCACAAAGCTGTTTGCATTGCGGTAATTTTCTGTAAATAGAAAGAAAGTAAAAGGAAACTAGAGGCTCCCAGGAGCCTGTATCGCTCACCTGAACCTGAAACCAAACAACCCTTTTTTATCCAGCTTTTCTTTGCTATAAGGAATTGCCCAACACTTCTGCAAAAGTCATTAATTTTGACCTTTTAAGGGAAATAACTCCTATAAGGAGGAGCTTTTGATACTTAGAGGGAGAAGGGAGGTTCACTTCAAATTTGCTGTACCTGTTATACTTTTTTAACTATCAGTCGAAAACTCTCTTGACTCCCCCCCCTCCCCCCTCCATTTTCTATTTTAAGCCAATGTAGCTATGTAGGTAGTCAGTTGTCATGATTTGCACAATTTTGGTAGAGGACGTCCTAAAGATGATGTGTGCAATGTTTTAAAGCAGTCCTTTAAAGGGTTAAAGAGGAGAAGATTTTTTAAAATCAAGTAAAATTGATTAAAAAAATGTTCAAGGAGAATAATTCCTAAACGGTTCATCAGACAATCTTGACCCTAAGTCATTTTGGTAGCCCTCATAGAGCAGAACAATTAAGCAATGCTAACTTTTTCTCTAGTTCTAATAATTTTCAAGATTTTGAGGCAAAAATGTCAAAAATAATCAATTTTGACAATTAAAGGGCAATAACTCCTATAAGGAGTCCTCATACAACTTCAACCCAATGGAGTGTTTCGTAGAGCTTTTGATGCAGATGAAGGCATGTCTCTTCGGTTTTCCTGTATCTGTTACACTTTTTTAAATATAAGCCAAAAACTGTATTTTACACCCCCCCCCTTCCATTCTATTTTTAGCCATGGTGGCCATGTTGGTTAATCTGCAGCCATGGGTGGTGCAAACTTGGTTGAGGACATTTGACGGATGATGTGTACAAAGTTTCAAAGCAGTACTTTCAGTGGTTTCAGAGGAGAAGATTTTTAAAAAATCAATTAAAACCGATTAAAAAAAAACAGTTCAAGGGGAATAACTCTTAAACGGTTCATCAGACAATATTAACCCTAAAGTCATTTTTGTAGCCCTCATAGAGCAGAACAATTAAGCAATGCTAACTTTTTCTCTAGTTCTAATAATTTTCAAGATTTTGAGGCAAAAATGTCAAGAATAATCAATTTCGACAATTTAAGGGGCAATAACTCCTATACGGGGTCATCATACAACTTTGACCCAATGGAGTGTTTCGTAGAGCTTTTGATGCCGATGAAGGCATGTCTCTTCGGCTTTCCTGTATCTGTTATACTTTTTGAACTATAAGCCAAAAATTGTATTTTGATCCCCCGCCCCCCCCCCCCCCCCGTTCCTTTTTTAGCCATAGCGGCCATGTTGGTTAATCTGCCGCCATGGCTGGTGCAAACTTGGTTGAGGACATTTGACGGATGATGTGTACAAAGTTTCAAAGCAGTACTTTCAGTGGTTTCAGAGGAGAAGATTTTAAAAAATCAATTAAAACGGATTAAAATAAACAGTTCAAGGGGAATAACTCTTAAACGGCTAATCAGACAATCTTGACTCTAAAGCCAATTTTGTAGCCCTCATAGAGCAGAACAATTAAGCAATGCTTACTTTTTCTCTAGTTCTAATAATTTTCAAGATTTTGAGGCAAAAATGGCAAAAATCATCAATTTCGAAAATTAAAGGGCAATAACTCCTACAAGGAGTCGTCATACAACTTTGACCCAATGGAGTATTTTGTAGAGCTTTTGATGCTGAAGAAGGAAGGTCTCTTTGGTTTTCCTGTATCTGTTATACTTTTTGAACTATAAGCCAAAAACTGTATTTTGACCCCCCTGTTCTATTTTTAGCCATGGCGGCCATGTTGGTTGGTCTGAGGCCATGATTTGTGCAAACTTGGCAGAGGACATTTTACTGATGATGTGTGCAAAGTTTCAAAGCAATCCCTTCAGTGGTTTTGGAGGAGAAGATTTTTAAAAAAAAGTTAACGACGACGACGACGACGGACGCCAAGTGATTGCAATAGCTCACATGACAGTTCGGGTCAGGTGAGCTAAAAAGTCTGTTTTATACATGGAAAAAAGTAACATGTGTCACAATATGAAAATATATTTATGCAATACTCTTTACCATAAGTAACATTTAAAGGTTAAGTGCATTAAATCTAGAACACAGTTTTAAAAAATCCAGTTTTTACCTTGACCTTGGACCTATAAACCTGAAAATCAATAGCTACAAAATAGGATTGTGCTGAAAATTGAACTTCATTTTATTGTACTTAACAGCTGAGCAATGTTTAACAATAGCTATTAATGTGTTTTCAAGTTATCATTTGGAAACCAACTGTTGACCAAAAAACAATTTTAATTTGATAAACTAGAAAACTACAAATTGGATGTCCTCAAAATTGAACTAGAACTTCATTTTTAGTACTTAACAGCTGTGCAAAGATTAAACAAACTACGATGATGGGTTATCAAGTTATCGTCTGGAAACCAATGGAAGACAGACAGACAGATGGACAGACACATGCAAACAGATATTACCTCATTTTGTTCTGACATGTGACAGATAAGCCTACTGTAACCTGTTCCTATTTTGTTCTGACATGTTACAGATAAGCCTACTGTAACCTGTTCCTATTTTGTTCTGACATGTGACAGATGAGACTATATTTATCCGACAGATTTATTGTAACATGTAACAGAAAAGCCTAAATTAACCTGTTCTAGTTTTGTTGTGACATGTGACATACTAGCCTATATTTACTGGACAGTTTTGCTGTGATATGTGACAAACAAGCCTTTATTTACCTGACATTTTTGTTGTGGCATGTGACAAACAAGCCTATATTTACCTTACAGTTTTGCTGTGGCATGTGACATACAAGTCTGTATTTACCTGACAGTTTGATGTGACATGTGACAAACAAGCCTATATTTTCCTGACATTTTTGTTGTGACATGTGACAGACAAGTCTATATTTACCTGACAGTTTTGTTGTGATGTAACAGACGAGCCTTAATTTATCTGACTTTTTTGTTGTGACATGTGACAGAAAACCCTATATTTACGTGACAGTTCTGATGTGATGTTACAGACGAGCCAATATTTGCCTGACATTTTTTGTTGTGACATGTGACAGACAAGCCTATGTTTACCTGACAGTTTTGCTGTGACATGTGACAGACGAGCCAATATTTGCCCAACATTTTTTGTTGTGACATGTGACAGACAAGCCTATGTTTACCTGACAGTTTTGCCGTGACATGTGACAGACAAGCCTATATTTACCTGACAGTTTTGTTGTGATTTGTGACAGACAAGCCTATATTTACCAGACAGTTTTATTGTGACATGTGACAGATAAGCCCTTATTTACCTGACACGTTTGTTGTGGCATGTGACAAACAAGCCTATATTTACCTTACAGTTTTGCTGTGACATGTGACATACAAGTCTGTATTTTCCTGACAGTTTTAATGTGACATGCGACAAACAAGCCTTTCTTTTCCTGACAGATTTATTGTGACATGTGATGTCACAGATGGGCCTATATTTTCCTGACATTTTTGTTGTGACATGTGATGTGACAGACGAGTCAAAATTTTCCTGACATTTTTGTTGTGACATGTGACAGACAAGCCAATATTTACCTGACAGTTTTGTTGTGATGAAACAGACGAGCCTTAATTTACATGACATTTTTGTTGTGACATGTGACAGACAACCCCATATTTATGTGACAGTTTTGCTGTGACATGTGACATACAAGCTTATATTTACCTGACAGTTTTCTTGTGACATGTGACAGACAAGCCTATATTTACCAGACAGCTTTTTTGTGACATGTGACAGAGAAGTATATATGTACCTGACAGTTTTGTTGTGACATATGACAGACAAGCTTATATTTACCTGACAGTTTTGTTGTGACATGTGACAGAAAAGCCTATATTTACCTATTTACCTGACAGTTTTGTTGTAACATGTGACAGACAAGCGTATATTTACCTGACAGTCAGTTTTAATGTGTTGTGCCCATGCAGAATGAGTTGTAGCTAATTCTCCCAGTAATTTATCTGACTGAACATCGAGAAAATCTTGCATAGAATAGACATCTGAATTTTCTACAAAATGCTGACGATCTTTTAACATCAACAGAAATCTTTCATTCATTGCAGTTTTGCATAACAACAGGTATTTCTTCATTATTAGTATTTCCTCTCGTAACTTCTGTAACACGAAAAAGAAAACAAGTGAAAACAAGTAAAATGGTTATATAAAGGATATTGTTGAAACACTTTTTTTATCAAAATCATGGAAATCATTAGAAGTAACAAAGGGGGTGCAAAACATTCTACAAGAAAAACACTTCTGTGTGGAAGTGTGTAAAACGGTCCAGCACTGGATGTAAGGGCTCCATCAGCACATCATTACAGAATGATAATCCCTCAATAGGGCAGCTTCATAACTATGACTCTAATGAGACCAGTGTGCTGTACACCAAAGCCTGACTTAGTATGAAGGAACAGGCTACCAACACCAGAGACAAACAAAGCCAAGCCAGATCTTTGCTCAAGTTGTAGCTAACTGCACTGATGATGTCCAATGCATGCTACCCAGAGAAGAAAACTGCCAAAGAACCATTGGTTACCAAAGACCAACACCTCCAGTACCACAGTCCCTTGCTGAAGTCTTACTACCAGTTTACTCATACTACCACTCACCAGCCATTCCTTCTTTATGACAACGGGCCAGATGCTGCCAACAGAATGACTGTCTTCTGTACTTATGCCAGTTTACATCGTCGAGCTGATGCCAACACCTTATATATGGATGGTACTTTTGCTGTAGCCCCACACCCGTATCAGAAACTCTACACCATCAGAATTCCTTTATGAGATGTGACAATCACATCTCTTTATGCCTTTTGGCAAAACAAGAATCAAGAGACTAACACTGAGCTTTTACACGCCATTGTTGACCTTGCCAAGCAAGTCAGCTCCAGATGGCAGTACAAACTGTGGTAACTGACTTCGACGACAGTGTTCTTTGCACAGTGACAGCAGTGTTTAGTAGACACATTGACCACCAAGGTTGTTTTTACCATTTTACACAAGCCACTTAAAGAACTGTTTTGTGGTATGATGGCCAGTCTAACCTTCCTACCAGTCAATGAGTTATAGAATGGTATACAACTTCTGAGAACTATCTGTCCTGAAGTAGTCGAGTTATTGTACTACTTTGATCCCACTAACATCAGTTGCAGCCACCGCCATGCTACTGTACCAGGACAAGGTCTGCGCATGGTGATGCCCCCCACTCCTCTAATGTTTCCACCAGCCATTTGGAATCTGCATGATGCAACTTGATGACCGTCAAAAAAATAACATCTGTGAGGGCTGGAACAAAAAGTTCTTCAACCTAGTTGGGTATTTACATCAAACTATATGGAGAGTCATAGAATGGTGCCCGAAATACGAAGAAACTGTTCTTACCCTGAGTCAGCAAGACTCCATCGGCAACCAACCTGTGAGGCGCATTCAGCAACGCTATGTACAGTTGCAACAGAGACTGAACAACCTGAGATCGGGAAAAAAGAACACTGAACAGTTCCTCCATGGTGTTGGATGGAATATTCTTCTTACTTACTATTATAAAGAACTAGTAATCTTATTAATAAAATCATCATCAACAAACGGATTTCTCTTAATAATTTGACTAACCTTAACCTCACTGAGTTCTTCAACGTAATTGAACAACATTGGGTTAACGTCCTGTATTCTCATCACAGCTTTATTTAGCATCAACTTGAGGAATTGTTTGGAAGCACGACAGACCTAGAATATAAATTACATGTCTAAAACAGTTTACTGTATGTTTGATTTAGTTTTATAGAAATGTAAGTAATTTTTGCAGGAATTAACTGGTGAGACTTACAGTCAGGGTTTTAGCCAGGACTTCTGAACCTTGAATAACTTTTGCGTTCAACCATTTAATTTTTCTCAAATTTTTAAGTGATATTCAAACCCCTTGACAGGTGTGGAAAAAATATTTCTTGTCACTAGTAAACTTGTGGTTCTCATCTGTTGATTGGTTTTAAATAATAAAATCAAAAACAGAAATACTTACATCATGAACAATCTCGATATATACTATATATATTCATATATATATGAATGCATGCAAGATAAATGAAAATAGACAAATACTGATGAAATGAGTGAGTGTCCTTCAACAAGAAAACTGCTAGGTGTCATTACATTAACATTAGAATACAGTTCATCTTACCTCTAGTGAAGCTCAACGTCATAACCTCAGAGTTTACACAACAGCTATTGATATGAAAAGTAAAATCCGATTATTTATTTCCAGATGAGCTTAAATTTACTGACAGGCCTGTATGTCAAGAGCAGCAAAATTATAACTAACTAATCAATAGGTGTGGCTGGAATAACTAAATGAATGGGAGGAGCATATGATTTAGTGACATCTGAACATACCTTACGAGGTTCAAAGTCCCAGTTATGTAGTACTCTAGCAGGTATAACCATGGTGTCGTTCCAATGACATAACTCACAGAAATAATTTCCACTATAGTCACAAAGACGTGGTTCACTGAATCCGCTCTCTAAAATGTAATCAAATATAAAAATGTGTAAATTAGGACTCTAAGTTGTACAAATTAATATCTAAATTAAGAATTTGAGCAGGTAGATAATGTTCATTTTCAGCTGCTGGACTGACCTTAACAGTTTTAGACATAAAGTTAACATATATATGTATGAAATACATATGTTGACTTTATGATTAAGCATACTATTTACTAACAGGTTTATTGGATTTGCATAGAATCTTTCTGGACTTTACATCTAACCAGGGAATTTTTTAGCGCTCGCCACTTTCGTCTTTGACGAAATCATTTGAAAATTGACGATAGATTTCTAAATCAATTTCGTCACCTGATTTTGTAGTCCGAGAATTCTCTGCCGTCCAACGCTTTTTTTTTTTGCGTGGGACGTCAGAGAGCTCTCCATAAGCAAAACAGCGGATTTTGCGACACTGCTCTGGGTCGGCACATTTCATCGTGTCAGATTTAATAAAACATTTTCATCCAGTTAATCTATATATAATTCGCTTCTTTAGATATTTTTCTCTAGGAAAATAATCATCTTACCTTCAATCTAGCTGGTTTAAGTCCATTTCTAAGCTCATTTCCATCGATACCCTTACATTACTACATTTCACTTTCATTTTGAACAAAAAGTCACGTGACAACAATGTGACTTAAATCTGTGCTTAAATTAGCTTGATTGAAGGTTATTCCTAGAGAAAAATATCCAAAGAAGCGAATTATATATAGATTAACTGGATGAAAATGTTTTATTAAATTTGACACGATGAAATGTGCCAACCCAGACCGGTGTTGCAAAATCCGCTGTTTTGCTTATGGACAGCTCTCCGACGTCCCACGCAAAAAAAAAAAAAGCGTTGGACGGCAGAGGATTCTCGGACTACTGATTTCCAACAAGTTCTAAAATTTTCGTTACAAATTCATTCTACCAAGTGTAAAACAACATATTTATGACCCCAAAGCCAATTAATAGGAAATTTAATTATTTTACCTCGACAGTTTTAAACAGCAGGTGTCAATAGCCGAATCAATGTTTTTACAGGTAATCCGATTAACATGTTAAAAGTGGTGCTCCTGGTCAATATACACAAACAAAAGTGTCGTAGATCGTACTGATGTGCACAGACTTCCACCTTTTGATTAAATATGTAATGCAAATAAAAATTGCGTATTTCACCCATTTTTCATATGTTTTGCTGGTTTCAAATGGATTACGCGCCATTTGTGTACATCCAAGATACGTCTAATTACCGATGGCTACCACATAGAAAACGAAGAGTACAACGGCCCTTAATGAAAAATTGTAACTGATTGATATACAAACGCTTTTTAAATAAGTTTTAAAATTAAAATTCTTTGAAAATTTATAAACATTTTGTTATAATCATTTCTTAAAACAAATGTATACACTGCAATTGAAAGAATATAGTTTTGTTATACTATGATATTTCACCAGTACAATGAATGCATGCTTCTGAGCAGATGCTTATACGGCTCATCCGCTAAAGTGACTAAAGCCCTAAAAAATCCTCTGCATCTAACTGGCATTTTCTCAATAGGCTATACATGGGAAATAGACCCATTTATAATCAAACAAGAAAATGTTTCCCACTGAGCACATTGGTAAATACTACACCTTTTTCATAGTTCATTCAAGCATGAAATAATTGGCACAGTCCTACAGAGTTTTGCCAGGGGAAACCTCTCATCATGTTGTAACTGAGTATCAAGTTTCAAGAAGATGTGAAGTCATAAAAAAAGCTTCAATGCAAGGTAAACCTGAGGTGGGAGGGACGAATGCACAAATGAACCACAAATTGATGTCCCCCAACTTTCGTTGGCAGGACATAAAAATTATGACCACATCATTAATGCTGCTTGCGTTAAGAAAAAGCAATGCAAAATAAGACTTCTTAATTTGAACAGTTATCAAACCTAATGTTCCTTTACCTCATGCAAATCAATTCAACAATACACAAGATAATGCAA
Organism: Limnoperna fortunei; assembly: GCA_944474755.1. Lineage (NCBI taxonomy): Eukaryota > Metazoa > Mollusca > Bivalvia > Mytilida > Modiolidae > Limnoperna > Limnoperna fortunei. The sequence continues at coordinate 35,462,365 of OX104120.1, read as the reverse complement.
AAAGAGAAATAACTAGTATAATTGGGAACTAGGAGAAGAACAGACACTGTAAGAATTATACCAATTTATAAGGTATCCGACCCATAATTGACCATGTGACCATAGCTAGTGTCCCGGATGTCCACTGTTTTTCAATAGAGCAGACCTCGGTAATGTTCGGCAAACATCAGAAATACGATTTGAGTATCTAACTTTTTTTGCTCAAAACTGTTAATATTGACTCAAAGTAAATATATTTAGTTTGTATCATTAATTAGTAATACTTTGATGTAATGAAGCTGTATTTCTCGGTCGAAAAATAAAATTAAACGGTAACTTCAATTATGGGTTGGATACCTTAAACTAAGGAAAAAAATAGTATCTATCACAAGTGGCTCAAAACCAAGGGCAAAGATATCTTGTCCATTCCAAGGCTCTGTAGAGGGATTGGACAAACAGATGTCTTTGCTCGCGGTTTTGAGATTTTCTTGAATGATTTTCTTGAGTGATCTGATACTTTTTCTCACTAGAATTCCTGAATTTTTCGGCATATCTTCAGTATGCATGGTAGCCATATGTGTATATGTAACTTCACATTACAATAAGCTATCTCACCCAGTGACACAGAGAAATCTCACCAACAGGAAGTCAGGAGATATTTCTATACCTTGGGTGAAAAAGTAATATCTTAGTTTTAACTTTATCTTCAAATCAATCATCCCATGTCACATAATTTCATAACAGAGTAAGTCAAGCAACAAAAATAAACCGTAAATAACTCGTGTTCTCCACACTCTAGATAAACAACTGGTACCAAATACTGGAACACTATGGAGGGAGCTACCTGAATGGGGTGCTTACATTATGTATTGAGACAATTATACCTACTAAATGAAATAGGTGTTCTACATTCTGCACATCTGTAATTCTGTGCTGACAGACCCCTATCTGGACATATGGACAAACAGAAGGTGCCAATTTCAGCAACCTGAAAAAAAGAAATGAAAACATCAATAACTAAGAACCAACAAGTGTGCACTGTGAGCACGCTCACAAAGGGATACCCCCTGCTTCGCTTTGAAGTCCAATTATCTCCCCTTAATGATATCCGAGGTCAATAAAAATCCTTCATGCACATCTACATATAATGTACTTCCTTTATGCTAAGTTTCATTAAATTTCATCAAGCGGTTTAGGAAGAGTTGCGCTTACAAGGGATGTGGACAGACGGTCAGACAGATAGGGTGATTCCTATATAGCCCCCAAACAAGTTTGAGGGGGTATAATAACATTAGAAAATGCACATTATCCTATGTTTTTATACCTCCATAAATGCTTTCATTCATTTTCTTATCACGTAAAAAATGTAGGGACTTCAAACAGATACATGTACCATGTCACGTCCCAACACCTTAGACAAGTGATAGTTTGGATGGATTGTAAAATCCTGACTATTGAAAAACAAATAAAAGATGAAGAAGATTTTCATACATCCAATAATACTAAAGGTATTAATATTGTTTAAAGTTAAATATTTTTAGATTATTGACATTTTTCAAACGAGATGCATTTTCTGATCCCTACCTCATAGAAGGGCACCAGCCCTGATGAGATGACGAGAAAATGCATAAAGTTTCAACATGTTCAAGAAACATCAATAATCTGTTCTGTTACATTGTGATTCACACTCTTTACTTAAAAATGTCTCGACAGCGAGATGAGATGGGCCCAACTTACACAAGTAGAGAGAGATGTGATAATATCGCTCATAAATATAAAAGAAAAATACTGCATTAATAGCAACAGATATTTAAACTAGAGGCTCCCAGGAGCCTGTATCGCTCACCTGAACCTGAAACCAAACAACCCCTTTTTATCCAGCTTTTCTTTGCTATAAGGAATTGCCCAACACTTCTGCAAAAATCATTAATTTAAGGGAATTAACTCCTATAAGAAGGAGCTTTTGATGCTTAGAGGGAGAAGGGAGGTTCACTTCAAATTTGCTGTACCTATTATACTTTTCTAACTATCAGTCGAAAACTCTCTTGACTCCCCCCCCCCCCCCCCCCTTTTTCATTTTTTCTATTTTAAGCCAACATAGCTATGTAGGTAGTCAGGTGTCATGATTTGCACAATTTTGGTAGAGGATGTCCTAAAGATGATGTGTGCAATGTTTCAAAGCAGTCCTTTCATTGGTTAAAGAGGAGAAGATTTTTTAAAATCAAGTAAAATTGATTAAAAAAATGTTCAAGGAGAATAATTCCTAAACGGTTCATCAGACAATCTTGACCTTTAAGTCATTTTTGTAGCCCTCATAGAGCGGAACAATTAAGCAATGCTAACTTTTTCTCTAGTTCTAATAATTTTCAAGATTTTGAGGCAAAAATGTCAAAAATAATCAATTTCAACAATTAAAGGGCAATAACTCCTATAAGGAGTCATCATACAACTTCAACCCAATGGAGTGTATCGTAGAGCTTTTGATGCAGATGAAGGCATGTCTCTTCGGTTTTCCTGTATCTGTTACACTTTTTTAAATATAAGCCAAAAACTGTATTTTACCCCCCCCCCCCCCCCTTTCCGTCCTATTTTTAGCCATGGTGGCCATGTTGGTTAATCTGCAGCCATGGTTGGTGCAAACTTGGTTGAGGACATTTGACGGATGATGTGTACAAAGTTTCAAAGCAGTACTTTCAGTTGTTTCAGAGGAGAAGATTTTAAAAAATCAATTAAAACCGATTAAAAAAAACAGTTCAAGGGGAATAACTCTTAAACGGTTAATCAGACAATCTTGACCCTGAAGTCATTTTTGTAGCCCTCATAGAGCAGAACAATTAAGCAATGCTAACTGTTTCTCTAGTTCTAATAATTTTCAAGATTTTGAGGCAAAAATGTCAAAAATCATCAATTTTGACAATAAATGGGCAATAACTCCTACAAGGAGTCATCATACAACTTTGACCCAATGGGGTGTTTTGTAGAGCATTAGATGCTGAAGAAGGAAGGTCTCTTCGGTTTTCCTGTATCTGTCATACTTTTTGAACTATAAGCAAAAAACTGTATTTTGACCCCCCTGTTCTATTTTTAGCCATGGTGGCCATGTTGGTTGGTCTGAGGCCATGATTTGTGCAAACTTGGTAGAGGACATTTTACTGATGATGTGTGCAAAGTTTCAAAGCAATCCCTTCAGTGGTTTTGGAGGAGAAGATTTTTAAAAAAAAGTTAACGACGACGACGACGACGGACGCCAAGTGATGGCAATAGCTCACATGACCCTTCGGGTCAGGTGAGCTAAAAAGGCTTATAGATATCGCTACATACAGTAATACCAACCAGAACAAATGTGGACTGTGAGCACGCTCACAAAGCGATACCCCCCGCTTAGCTTTCAAGTCCAATTATTTCCCCTTAATGATATCTGAGGTCAATAAAAATTCTTCATGCACATCTACATATAATGTACTTTCTTTATGCTCTTTCATTAAATTTCATCAAGCGGTTTAGGAGGAGTTGCGCTTACAATGGATGTGGACAGAAGGACAGACAGACAGGGTGATTCCTATATACCGCCCCCAAACAAGTTTGCGGGGGGTATAGTTACTAGGCTTACATGTCAATCAATATCGTAAAACACACAATACTGTTAATTATTGATAGTGTAAACAAATGCATTTTAAAAACTAAACTGATGATTCAATATTGATTAGTTATTTTAATAGATTTTATTGAAAACATGCAATAGACTAATTAAAAAAAAACTCAACAAAATAAATTTTCCCTGTTGTCTCCATCAGGATTAAAATGTAAGTACATGTATACTCCAAATTGCACCTTTTTCTTGAACAATGAAGGCAGGCCTCAGTGGCTGAGTGGTTAAGGTAGTTTGTCTACTATTGATCATGTGGTTTTTTAACTCCGAGGTTGTGGGTTTGAGTCACTGCAGGCAGGTGTACTCTACTCCAATATTAATCGACATTGATTGCCAGTTTTCCTACCACAGGTCAGGGGTTTTCTCCCCCCAAAAAAACTGGATGCTATGATATAGCTGAAAAATTGCTGAAAGTGGCATTAAACAACATTCAAACAAACAAACAAAAAAACAATCAAACAAAGAATAAATGTACCAACAAAATGAAATGAATTTACATTATTTTTGCAGATATATATGTCATACCAAATATTTCTGTATTTTTTGGTTTTTGTCTGTTATTCTCGTATTTCATTTACACCACAAACACTTATTATTTTTTTCCTACCTTTAAGCTAGCGCAAGTTCTTTTTATGCCATTAGCACATTTCTCATGACAATTGTAACCACATTCTGCAATGTGAAGTTCAAGTTAAGTCTTCATTAAATTCTCCCCAAAAGTTAACTATGCAACATATTATTCTTATAATAAAATAAGGGCTGGGCCTCAGTGGCTAAGTGGCAAATGTAATTTGTCTACTATTGAACACGTGGTATGTCAACACTGAGATTGCGGGTTCAAGTCTCACTGCAGGCCGTGTGCACTTGACAAGGATCACAATGATATAGCTGAAAAATTGCTGAAAGTGGTGTTAAACACCATTCAAACAAACAAAAAAACAAACATAATAATAAAATAACAAGTGTGGACACAGAAAAACGTCTCGCCTGAATTCCGCATCAGTAACGAAAATAAATTTCGTCATAAGCATTACGTAAATAGCATTAATTATGAGCAGCGGCCTGTATACCAATTATTGTCACCATACTATGCATAGTTACAGAGGAACTGTCCTAATACAAAAACTTTAACGAAGTCGCTGAACCGTTAAATTGAGGTCAAGGTCAGGTGACACCTACCAGACAATCATTTACTATTCATCGGCAACCAAATATTGTCATCCTACCATGCTTGGTTACAGGGGAACAGCAGTAACCTAAAAACTTTAACGTAGTCGCTGGACCGTGAAATTGAGGTCAAGGTCAGGTGACACCTACCAGACAGTCATGTACTAGTCATCAGCAACCTATACACCAAATATTGTCATCCTACCATGTGTAGTTACAGAGGAACTGTCGTAACCCAAAAACTTTAACGTAGTCGCTGGACCGTGAAATTGAGGTCAAGGTCAGGTGACACCTACCAGACAGTCATGTACTAGTCATCAGCAACCTATACACCAAATATTGTCATCCTACCATGTGTAGTTACAGAGGAACTGTCATAACCCAAAAACTTTAACGTAGTCGCTGGACGGTGAAATTGAGGTCAAGGTCAGGTGACACCTACCAGACAGTCATGTACTAGTCATCAGCAACCTATACACCAAATATTGTCATCCTACCATGCGTAGTTACAGAGGAACTGTCGTAACCCAAACACTTTAACGTAGTCGCTGGACCGTGAAATTGAGGTCAAGGTCAGGTGACACCTACCAGACAGTCATGTACTAGTCATCAGCAACCTATACACCAAATATTGTCATCCTACCATGCGTAGTTACAGAGGAACTGTCGTAACCCAAAAACTTTAACGTAGTCGCTGGACCGTGAAATTGAGGTCAAGGTCAGGTGACACCTACCAGACAGTCATGTACTAGTCATCAGCAACCTATACACCAAATATTGTCATCCTACCATGCGTAGTTACAGAGGAACTGTCGTAACCCAAAAACTTTAACGTAGTCGCTGGACTGTGAAATTGAGGTCAAGGTCAGGTGACAGGTGACTGACTGGCAAGTACTCATCATAAGCTACCTCTGGACCAAATTTGATGGACCTAGGGCTTGGGCTTACAAAGATATGAAGCAAGATGTCAAGTGTTTACGCCGCCGCCGCCGCCGGATTCCCATACATATGTCTCGCCTCCAGCGACTTTCGTCGCAGGCGAGACAATAACAAAACCAGGAGCTTTCAGCAATATTATTATAAATTGTAAAAATTCATAGAAACAATTAAACCTTTACTCAGTGATCTTATATCATTAAAGTTACAAAACTGTATGACTTAAGAAATGATAAGTGGCAGCCATAAGGCTGTGCTCATTTAAACATAGGTTGGGCAGTGATATTCATATCTAATAACAAATGGCATCTTTTAATAAATATTAAATCTGAATAAGACCCAGTAAACATACAAAACAAATATTAAAACCATGCAGAAATGATTCAAAATTTAGTAACTACCAAAATTTTTTATATTTAATAAACATGATGAAGGCCAAAAAGTTTATTGCATCAAATTTTAATAAATTTATTTCAAAATCTGGTTAAGGCCTGCTATACCTTAAGAGTATAATAACTGTATTAAAACCTATTTTAAATTTTTGTAAAGTAAATTAAAACAATATTACTTCACCACTAAATGAATTAGTATGACTGGGCTGATGATATAAACATACATTTGTAATTATATTCAAAATACTATGACCGGTCAGGTACTTTCTACCTATTGCTCAATCAATTCCAAAAATAGACAACAGCTGTTTAGAAAACTGCTTCTATTTAAACTTCTCATCTTGAAATTTGCCATAGGGTACAATGGGGCGTATTGCATTTGCGCCAATTTTTGAAATTTGGGGTATTTCATTTGCGCCACAAGCTTGTATTTCATTTGCGCCATTTCTCAGGTAAATATTTTACAGGTAAATTTCAGGTAATAGAAAGCGGGAAAATATGTTTTATATATATGGTTATTATTTACTAAATTGTAGATATTTCATAAGGTTGTAAAATTTCCACTCCACTGATCAGTTTAGATTATTTTAGTTTTATCCAGATCAAACAGGTTAATCGGGGAGGTGTTAATATTAAATTATACTCACTTAATCCCTTTTCATTGGGTATGTAAATATTTCTTTGTTTAATTTCGCCTATAAGTTTTTGGGATTACTGAACCTTTAAACATTATTGATTGTATACTGTCGGGGAGAAATGGATGTAATGCAGTCGGAGACCAACAGAGGGAAGGAGTCGATTATTTTTGATGAGCACAGATACAGACTCTCAAATGTCTTGAAGAATGGCGACAAGTCATACAGATGTACAAAGAAATCTTGCAAGGCTAGGATCACTACCGACAGTGAAAGCAAAACAATTGTAAAAGCATTACACGAACACAACCACAATGTCGACCAGCGGAAAACAGAGGCACAACAGCTACGCGTCAGAGTTAGGAAGGCATCTGGTGACATTTCTGAAAGACCATCAAAGATTATCCGGACAGAACTGCAAGGTAATTTAAGCTCAAGCAACTCCCCTTTTTTCAACAGTCAAAGTTTTAAATGTTAATAACATGGAAATTTTTAAAATCTGACAAATACTTAGATTGCAATTACCATTTGATATCTTTATAATAATGCACATTTTTACCCATAAGGTTGAAAACACGGACAATAATGAACAAAAAGCTATCTGGATCATATTTAACATTTGGTATTAAACTTTTTATTCTTGTTACTCATATTCCCTTTTTGCACTTTCAGGGATGGAAGAAAACCACTTAGAATCAAGAGACCTGAAAAATGCCTCGTTGGCTATATACCGGGAAAGAAGAAAAAAATATCCTACTATACCGAAAAATAGAACCCATGTACATGATGCTGTGCGTGAACTGACTATAAAAACAAACAAATCAGAGAATTTTCTTTTGATAAATGATGTTGAAAGTGGAATACTTATTTTTTCTTGTTCTTTTAATCTCGAGTGCCTTTGTTCAGAAGTACAAGATATATTTGTAGATGGAACTTTTAAGTGTTGTCCAAAGTATTTTTTCCAAATGTATTCGATTCATGGATGTAAGAATGGAAATTATGTACCGCTTTTATATGCTCTATTACCAGGAAAGTCTGAAGAATGTTATACAAAGATGTGGAGTTTGATATTTCAACTTTGTCAGCAGAGAAACCTCGTACTCAGTCCTCAATCCATTCATATTGATTTTGAACAGGCAATGCATAATGTTATTCTGCGCATGTTAAATGGATCAAAAATTGATTGTTGCAGATTCCATTTAGGACAAAATTGGTGGAGAAAAATTCAAGAGCTTGGATTAAGCATTGAATATAAAGAAAAATCTTGTGAAATTGGAAAATGGCTGTCTCAGTTTTTCGGATTACCATATTTACCACTACATCAAATCGAGGACTGTCTTGTTGAGGACATTATGAGTGATGCTCCTACAGATAACAGATGTATAAAATTTGCAGATTATGTGTTAGGGACCTACATATTAAGTGACTCAAGATACCCGCCGTCGTTTTGGGCAGCAGCTCCAAATGTGAATTTTAAGAGAACAAACAATGGACCGGAATCTTTCCATTCTCATTTCAATGAACAGTTTTATTCACACCACCCGAATATTTTTATTTATATTGACGTAATACAGAAAATTCAGACGACAACTTATATCAAAGCCAGATCTATGGATACTCCAGCCATTATCAGACGATGCCAGAAAGAGAAGGACGACTATCTGATTGAAAAGTATACAATGTACACCAGAGGTGAACTTTCCCGAAAGGATTATATCCGTACAGTTGCGTATAAATTTTGCGCCAGAACCGATTTATAAATTTTAACTGTTACAGTGATTTTATGGAGATTATAACTGATTTTAACACTAGTGCTCTTATAGTGTATATATTTTTTTTTAGTCAGTTTGCGTAACATTTTAGAATTTATGATTTTTACATTTCGTTTTAGTCACTTAATATATCTTGCTCGAAATCCTACTTCCACCTCCCTGTGGTGAGCAAGGGAAACAGGTAATGCTGGCGAACGGAAGAGGCAAATACAAGTAAAAGTATAAATGTTATATATTTTTTTATTTTCATCTATACTGTTTACCTGTGTTTGGCGCAAATGCAAAGTTTTATTTGTGGCGCAAATGAAGTAAAGTTTGTGGCGCAAATGAAACATTTTTTTGGCGCAAATGAAATACCAATTGGCGCAAAAGCAATGCACCGCAATTATGCAGATAGAACAAGTTAGAAGTTTGAAGTTACCTGAGTCACACATGAGTAGCAGCAAGCTAAATGTCCAAGCTAACACTAATGAAGAGCTTTAAAGAAAACAGAATGAAGCAGTTTTCTAAACAGCTGTTATCTGTATTAAAAATGTGCTAACCAATAGGTAGAAAATACCTGACAGGTCATTGTATTTTGACTATAAAAAATTAAACAATCTTATCTGCCACATTATAACAAAAGTATAAACCTATTTACCACTTACCAGAACATCTCAGCCATGCTTGAATGACTCCCAGTATCATGGCATTACATTTTTCACAGTAGTGCTTAGTACTACGACTTTCTTGGAGTGTAAACTTGTGTCCGAGTACAACTTTAACATCTGATGCTACTGGTTCTGGACCCTCCTGTGGAAACATACAATGGACGATTATAAATCTACTTACTGGCAAAATGTTTTCAATGCCCGAAATTTATAAAATATTTATTATTAGTAAACTTTCCTTTTATGGCCCAACTTCCAAAAGAAAGCATGGAGTTTTGCACAATGTAATATATCAAAATATAATATACAGTTATCTATTTTATTAAATTTTTTTGTGTCTTACGGTTATGTTATTTAAAAATTATTCTGTGTAACAGCATGTGCACATACACTAGAGATAATGCGAAATTCACAGGTCATGCTTAGTTATTATCAATGATTTTTGTTTCAGTCTGTGTACCCTGAATCATTCAATTTGTAAATATTTAATAATTTTACATGTCATTTTTTTGCCATTTTGACACATTTTCAAGAATGATATCCTTTTTGCCATGCATTTACAAATAATTTATTTTCATAATTTCATGAAATGCATCTAAAATATTTATCTTTTTGACAGAGAAATCCTTTCCTTACTGTATCTATGACAAATAATAGATCCCTGATTCCACCCAAAATTTGAAAAAAATGTAAGTTTATCTACATGTAATGTTAGATCTTTCATGCAATGACCATGAAAAATAGAAAGTAATTGAAAAAATCTCCAGAGGCATGTAACACAATATTCTCTACTACAACTCTTACTACAGAGCACATCTTTTGCTCTCTCCAAACACTGGATAAGGCAATATAAAATTATGGCCTTTAGCGAAGGTAATATCCATAATTATTAAATCAAGAAAGGGTTATTTTTTCGAGGTCCGCTGGACCGAGGCAAAATAACTCTTTCGAGATTTAATATTTTGGATATTACCTGAAGTCAATTAAAGGCCATAACTGTATTATTATACTGAACTAAACACAAACAAGAACAAGGGGACTGTGTAGTCATAACTGAGTAACCCTTATAAATTTGGCGCGCTTTTGCATCTGGTATAAATAATTAGTCATTTCCCCTTTTCAAATTTGGTGCGCTTTGGCACGTCTAACAAATAACTAGTTATTTTGTATACGTGCAAATTCCCAGACAGTTATTTTACCCACATGCAGTTTTGAGCGAGAAAAAGAAGTTATTGCTTATAACATCTAATTTATTTTAGTACTGGTTACCATAGTAAAGTATAATAATAAGTGTTGATAACCAACTGACCAAATTTTTAGTGCAAACTTTCTAATTGTATAATAATTTCTTGCAATATTGTACCATAACATGTAAAGAAATAGATTAACTGTTAGATAAAACCTATATTCATAACATAGATCTGATGAAGTAATACATGTACACTTCCGTTTTCAAGTTGAATAGCAAAATAAAAGTTCCACTCTCCATTGATAATAAATACAAAATGGTACCTAACATGCAGCATGTACATGCTAGTATCAAAGCAGACTTTTATGAAGTTTCTATATAAATATTTTCTCTATGATTTTAAATAACCCCATAGAAGACCCAGCGTAATAAACATCGTGAAAAACATGTGACGGCTGATGATAGTAACTTACTTATAAAAAAGTATATCACAAAATGGAACTGTTAGGGTAAATAAATAAAATATTAAACTTAAAAAATCTATATCATACTGTAGTGATTGTACTTGTCCATACCCATTTATTTTCTTTAACAATTGTGAACTTTGACTAAAGATACCTTGCAAAAAGTATTTGAAAAATATGTACCTTACCTGCACAACAAAAGAAAAAACAAAGATAGTTAAATTACTCCATACATGTTAATCAACCATGACTTACATGACTACTTTAAATGCACAGTATAATAAAAAAAAGAATCAATATCACCAATTAATAGAGCATCTATCAATTCCGGTAGTTTGACTATACATAATTGTTGTGCAGATTATGACGACCTTATAAGGACAATATTTGCTCTGGACAAATGCAAATATGACAGTCCTAAAGTGATGGCTTTAGACAATAAAAATGGGATTCTGAATTAAGCACTTTCTGAACATACATGTAATAATATGTGTTTATGTTACAGATGTTATATGTAGATAAAAAAGAAAAAGATTTTTTTATAGAATTAAGTCCCTTGGTAGAAGCACATATCACTTACCAAATATACAAAGTCTTCAATCTCAGAACACTAAAATATTGATTTGTTTACTCGTGAGCATCACAACAGACATATAAAAATATTGATTACAGCTCAGGTAGATTTTTATTTTTCACCACAGTCGCAGTGTGCCCCCCGGGGGGGGGGGGGGGGGAGGGATTGGACAAGCTGCATGTAATTCTTTTTATTTATCATAGAACTTACAAGTACAATTTACTGGTAGTTTATATATTTATATATTCACTATTTTTACAAGATGTCAATGGTCGGCTGCAGAACATTGGAAATGCAAATTCACCTGCTTTTTACTGTATATAATAAGCACAGGCAATACTGGTAATTTTTTTCCTTCTATAAATAGTTTTTTCAAAGAGTCTACATTAGTATAGTATTTAGTAAAGTTAAAAGGACTGTTTAAATGATGGCAATTTTTAATTAAAATGAACAATTCTGTAAAAGTGACATCAATGGTTTATAGATGTACATGTATTTGCATCTTGGAACTGCTTTCCACAATGAAGAGGAAAATGGAGGTTGGACAAAAATTCTTGCCTGTCTACCCTGTTCACCCTTTGATGTAGACAGACTCATCCTTCTATTTAAGACTTGCTACTACATGTCTAAGTGATTGAAAAATGCATTAATCTTCAAAAATAAAAATTTCAAAGTTGAATGGACATTAGTGAGATGCCCACTGTTGTCTGTTGATGGGTAAACAAAAACCAAAATCCCCTCCTAAGCTGTAGTGTACTAAGAGCAATAGTTCAAAATATGAAAAGAAACACAAATAACCAAACAAAACAAATTCATGCAACAATCTGAGTTTATCTGTTCTAAAAATAGAACCATAATGTTCCTGTTAATGTAAAAATCTTCATTGTTTTCTATAACTTTTAAATTATAATTATAGAATATAACAACACATATGGAGTTGATTACTGCAAGATAACTCTTTTCATTTTTACCACTGTTAAAATACATTTTTATTACCTTAAAAAATCTCTTAATTTGTGCTTAAGGCATGACCTTACTTAATTATAGCTGGTTTTTTGTCAATCAGTTAAGTGGATTTAGATATGACTTTTCCTCCTTTTTTCAAACTAAACCATGACTTCCATAAATTAACATATTTTCATATAACATTAAGAACCTGTTGCATAAACTAAATCCACAAGTAAATGTATTCTGGTGTGCATTGACACTTATTTCTTATTTGAGATGGAATGATGCATAAGATATATAACTACAGACTTAGACTTATCTGGGTTTTTTATAAAAAATTTTTACATGAATATTTTACATTTATACCGGTAACTATTTTTCATAATTTTCTGGACTGAGAAAAAGGTGTAAAACAAAAGATCAATGGGACTTGGAACTATGGAATATGGCAAATTCTGATTATTGCGAGCTGGCTCTATGCGAATTAGAACATATATATTCAACATTTTATTGAATATATGTTCCTTTTGAGCAAAAAATATTAAGAAATCTTAACAAAAAAGCATTGTTCCAGTATGAAATTTTTATTTGAACATATAAGAAGTTGGAATTCTAATTGTGACGTCACAGCGGGCTCTATGCTTATTAAAAACCTAATGTGTTCTCAAAGCATATGAAGGATGCCATATTAGAATGCAATTTTAAATTACTTCCAATTTGTAATGCACATTATACAAAACAATTTTAACTGATATTTTGAGTTTATATTATAACTATAAATTGCCAGCTACATCGTGTTATATATATTTCTAGTAGAGGAATGATTATAAATTTACCAGATAAAGCACACTAACCTTAAGTTCCTGTAATTTCAATCTCAGCTGTATCAACTTTTGTACTAAATTTTTCATCCTATCGGAATGAGGCTGTGCTTTGCTGATCATTTCCTTACAGTTATCTATGGCCATTTCTAGCTCCTCATGACTACTTAAACCAAAATGCCCCTAAAAACACAGGAAGTTTCATTTTGATATTTACATGTACAGTTTACTATATATAACATTTCATTCATAAAAGGATTAATTCTATAATTCAATTATTATTTACACAGTAAAACCTTGATCAATTACCTTTTTAGAGGTTTCATTGGTTCAGATTACAGGTACAACTTAACTGGCATTTGTCTGAATAGAATTTCTCTAACCAATCAACTTTTGATTGACATCAGCAGCCATATTCTCAAAAAATCGTAAATTTACACTTACGTGTAAAGATAAGATAGTCGTAACTTTACGTTTACGTCGACGATTGTTTGTATTCTCGAAAGTAATCGCAGTTTTGCACGTAAAATAGCAAACGTAAATCTTATGTTTTGCTCGTCGCGTTATCACGCATGCTCAGTTACTTCTTTCACTTTGGAAATAAACGTATTGAAAGAGAAATAATTACCTCAAAGTACTTAAATTATTACTTTTTTAATTGCATAACCTCACAAAGCAGTTGACTGGTGGCAGGAAATACAGATTTATATTTGGCTAAAGTGATATTAAAAAATAAATAAATAAATAAATAAATAAATAACATAAAGTCATGATATTAATTGGTGTGTTGCATAATTTTGAGTATGTGTTTTAAAAAGTAATCTGTCAATTTACCATAACGTGCAACAAGACCTTTTTTTAAGGTTACGTTTCTTCAGTGTAGAAATTATCGAGTAGTTTCGTGTTATAATAAAGCAAAAATAACCTAATGCCATTTTAAAATAAATAAAACAACATGATGTAAAATCGCAAATCATATAGTAAATGTTTAATTTCCAGAACGTTTTTAAATAAATTTGGTTGTTGTTTCGTTCTTTTAAAATTATAAATTTTTGTAAGAGTTATTCCCCATGAGTAACACATTTTTCAAAATATTTGCAAATTTTGAATGTTTTTTTGTCGTTCTATGTCACGTGAACAAAATCAATGATGCTAAGTAGTGAATGGCTTGAAAAACAATTTCGCTTTGCAAAATTATGAGGGGCTCTAGGACTTACGAGAGCTCAGGAGCAGACGTAAGTTATGATCAATTTTACACGTAACTTACAACTACGAATCTTTGAGAATATTAAAACAGACGTAAACTTACGCTACGTTTAAAATTACGTCTACGATTTTTTGAGAATATGGCTGCAGGGGCAGTTCCAGGATTTGCATTTGGGGGTATAATAAAAATGACAGGTCTAAGGCAGTTGAAGTAAACAATACTCATGAAACTAAGACAAAGATAATATTTATCTTTTTACAAATTCTGACACTTACTTATCAAATTTCATGTAACAGATTTTAAAGATGACTTCATGAACTATAAACTAGTAAAAACAAATAAACAAAACTAAACTGTGATTTTAGTTACAATTTTTTAATACAGTTCTCAAATTATACAAAGACTTATTGTAACTTCTGTCTAATACTAACTTTTCTGTATCAAAGATCACCTGATCATGATCAGCCTGGATGAGTATATACACAAGATCACCTGATCAGCCTGGATGAGTACGGTATTATACACAAGATCACCTGATCAGCATGGTTGAGTATTATAACACAAGATCACCTGATCAGCCAGGATGAGTATTATAACACAAGATCACCTTATTGATCAGCATGATTGAGTAAAATACACAAGATCACCTGATCGATCAGCATGATTGAGTATTATACACAAGATCAGCATGAGTATTATATGCAAGATCACCTGATCAGCATGATTGAGTATTATACACAAGATCACCTGATCAGCATGATTGAGTATTATACCCAAGATCACCTGATCAGTCTGGATGAGTGTATTATTATCAAGATCACCTGATCAGCATGATTGAGTATTATACATCAGACCACCTGATCAGCCTGGATAAGTATTATACACCAGATCACCTGATCAGCCTGGATGAGTATTACATGTATACACAAGATCACCTGATCAGCATGATTGAGTATTATACACAAGATCACCTGATCAGTATGATTGAGTATTATACACAAGATCACCTGATCAGCATGATTGAGTATTATACACCAGATCACCTGATCTGCCTAGATGGGTATAATACAGAAGAGGTCAAACAGATTACTCTACACAGTTAAATTGAGCCTCATGTTGTAAGAACATTTCATTAGGTGCATATAATTTATCAGTGACAATTATATACAGCCACAGGGATCACCACAGCTCAAAATCCAAGGGTGGTGCAAGTCGGACGATGATCCATTTCCTTACTCCCTTAAACATTTTAGAGTGACAATTATTTATTCATGATAGTGTTATCAGTCTTTGTTTTTGTTTTCCCACTTGTGTTTTTGCTACCAGTCACAATATACATGTATTTTTGTATTTAAAAACTTCATTGTTTTAGGAATAAAGTCAAACTTTAGTATGGAGCTCAAAATTCAAGGGTGGAGGAAACAAATTCAAGAGTGGAGGAGCACCGCCCTTGAATAGCCTGTGGTGAACCCTGAGCTAATTAACTTACCTCAGGGTGAGAAAAATGGTCCTCTGCTAGTCCTAATTCAGCATTTATGGTTATTTCGTCATTATTTTCTGACAAATTGGTCCATGAAGAACTTGTCAAAGAGCCTATCAAAGAATTAAAAAAAATATATATTAGTTTTCATTTTAAACCTTTGATCAACAGACTATATTAGTCCATTCTCAAAATGATTCCGTTATTATACAATTGAGTCGAGCGACTGACATAGGACTGGAGGGTTGCTTGTCTTTGATAAACAGCTGCCCAATAAACTGTTTGGAGAAGATAGGACCAACAATCTCATTTTTATAATAAGAGACAATATTTTAAATTATAAAAGAGAATTCGCAGTTTTGAATTAAACACAAGCATGTAGAAGTTTCCTTTCTACTGTGATTTTATAGTTACATGTAAGTAGATCTCATTTAAATAGTAATTCCAGTAAAAACAGTGAATATAACATCTGTAGCTACATGCATATGTACATATGTATTGAGAAGAACTGACAAATTTGTACATGTCCATCTAAATTCAGTAGTTCATAATTAAAAAAATTGATCAAAGACAGAAATGGCAGAATTTCATTAAAAATTAACTAAGTCGGTTAACAGGAAGTAGGTGAACGACACACCTGAAATCGAATCCCACGTTATGGGAGGCCATGCTGATGCTGCATACCAAATTTCAAGAGAATGTGATTAGAAGTTGCAGAGAAAACTGTTACGAAAACTTTCTACCATTGAACATTAATATTAAAAATTAACTAAGTTGGTTAACAGGAAGTAGCTGAGCGAAAGACCTGAAATGGAATTCCACGTTATGGGAGGCCATGCTGATGCTGCACACCAAATTTCAAGAGAACGTGATCAGTAATTGCTGAAAAAACTGTTACGAACATTTTTTCCCCGCCCGCACAAACGTCTGCCCAACATTCACCATTTTAATACCCCGATTTTCACTCCATGAAAATCGGCCGAAAATCAGCTGGGACCTCTATGACCGAGACGTTAAGGTAGTCTGTTTACTAATTTTCATGTGGTCTGTCAACAATGAAATTGTGGCTTCGATACTTGCTGCAGGCAAGGTGCGCTCGACTGCAATCTTAATAGACAAGGATTGCCAGTTTTCCTACAGAAGGCGAAGGGTTTTCTCCATGAACTCCGGCTTCTTCCTCCAATAAAAACTGGACACCAGGATTTAGCTGAAAAATTTCTGAAAGTGGTGTTAAACAGCATTCAAACAAACAAACAGTTGTGTTTGAAATTCTCCAACAATGTTATAATCATTTAGCTACTAAGTACATGTATTAATTTTAACCATTGTGTGGCATCAAAATATAAGAGGGCCTCGGTGGCTTAGTGGTTAAAGTTATTCATCTATTATTGATTATGTGGTCTGTCAACACAGGCTGTGGGTTCAATTCTCACTGTGGGCAGGATTTTCTACAGGAACTTTGGCTTTCTCCCCCAATAAATAAAAATTGGACACCACAATATACATGTAGACAAAAAATTGGTGAAAAAGCTGTTATTAGCAAGATTTAAATAAACAAACCAACAATCAAAATATAAGACAAAACACCACAATATAGAAAACTGCATTTTGTATGACTTATGTAGATTGTAATACCTTGCAAATCGGCTGAAACACAATCAGGGTGGAAATTTTGGTGTCAAATTTGGCTAAAAATAAACTCACATTTACCCTGAAAGAAAATCCCATTTTCTTAAACTTTAACACTTTTCACATAATTATTCAAAATTTTATGCAAAAAACATCAAGCATTTTTGGAGAAATGTGGGTTTGTGTCTGGCTAATAAAAGGGACTAAGAACTCAACATAGAACAGGATTACAAGTATAAAATTTTTATAAACATAATTTCTTATTAACTGCAAACTTACATTAATTTTTAAAAATTACTTGAAATCTGTCATATGTTGCAATCATATGTGAAAATATAATGTTTGTGAAAAAATATTCATTGATTTATATTGATTTAAACTTTGTTTATCTAATTGTAGTACCTACAAACTAAATAACTCTTTCAAATTCTGAGCAAATGTTTCTATTTGTCTTTTTTAATGACTTAAATATACCAGCTCAAGTATAAATCTTGATTGTTGAAGGTTACAATAATTAGAAACAAGTGTGGACTGTGAGCATGCTCACAAAGCGATACCCCCGCTTTGCTTTAAAGTCCAATTATCTACATATACTGTACTTCCTTTATGCTAAGTTTCTTTAAATTTTATCACACGGTTTAGGAGGAGTTGTTTTTACAAGGGATGTGGACAGACGGACAGACAGACAGGGTGATTCCTATATACCCCCCCCCCCCCCCCAACAAGTTTGCGGGGGGTATAAACATTTATTATTATCTAAGGGAAGACCTAATTCCCTTAATCTATTAAAATCATCTTAAAATGGTATACATGTATTTTATTATCAAATCAATACTTTTACTTTAAAACCATAAATAGTATTACAATACAAATTATATTAAATGCTAAATTGTGGTAATTTCCATAACTAGAGGCTCCCAGGAGCCTGTATCGCTCACCTGAACCTGAAACCAAACAACCCTTTTTTATCCAGCTTTTCTTTGCTATAAGGAATTGCCCAACACTTCTGCAAAAGTCATTAATTTTGACCTTTTAAGGGAAATAATTCCTATAAGGAAGAGCTTTTGATGCTTCGAGGGAGAAGGGAAGTTCACTTCAAATTTGCTGTACCTGTTATACTTTTTTAACTATCAGTCGAAAACTCTCTTGACTCCCCCCACCCACCCATTTTCTATTTTAAGCCAACGTAGCTATGTAGGTAGTCAGGTGTCATGATTTTCACAATTTTGGTAGAGGACGTCCTAAAGATGATGTGTGCAATGTTCAAAGCTGTCCTTTAATGGGTTAAAGACAAGAAGATTTTTTTAAAATCAAGTAAAATTGATTTAAAAAATGTTCCAGGAGAATAATTCCTAAACGTTTCATCAGACAATCTTGACCCTAAGTCATTTTTGTAGCCCTCATAGAGCAGAACAATTAAGCAATGGTAACTTTTTCTCTAATAATTTTCAAGATTTTGAGGCAAAAATGTCCAAAATAATCAATTTTGACAATTAAAGGGCAATAACTCCTATTAAGGAGTCCTCATACAACTTCAACCCAATGGAGTGTTTCGTAGAGCTTTTGATGCAGATGAAGGCACGTCTCTTCGGTTTTCCTGCATCTGTTACACTTTTTTAAATATAAGCCAAAAACTGTATTTTACCCCCCCCCCCCTTTTTCCATTCTATTTTTAGCCATGGCAGCCATGTTGGTTAATCTGCAGCCATGGTTGGTGCAAACTTGGTTGAGGACATTTGAGGAATAATGTGTACAAAGTTTCAAAGCAGTACTTTCAGTGGTTTCAGAGGAGAAGATTTTTTTAAAAATCAATTAAAACCGATTAAAAAAAAACAGTTCAAGGGGAATAACTCTTAAACGGTTCATCAGACAATCTTAACCCTAAGTCATTTTTGTAGCCCTTATAGAGCAGAACAATTAAGCAATGCTAACTTTTTCTCTAGTTCTAATAATTTTCAAGATTTTGAGGCAAAAATGTCAAAAATAATCAATTTCGACAATTAAAGTGCAAAAACTCCTATAAGGGGTCATCATACAACTTTGACCCAATGGAGTGTTTCATAGAGCTTTGATGCCGATAAAGGCACGTCTCTTCGGTTTTCCTGTATCTGTTAAACTTTTTGAACTATAAGCCAAATATTGTATTTTGACCCCCCCCCCCCCCGTTCTTTTTTTAGCAATGGCGGCCACGTTGGTTAATCTGCGGCCATGGTTGGTGCAAACTTGGTTGAGGACATTTGACGGATGATGTGTACAAAGTTTCAAAGCAGTACTTTCAGTGGTTTCAGAGGAGAAGATTTTAAAAAATCAATTAAAACCGATTAAAATAAACAGTTCAAGGGGAATAACTCTTAAACGGTTAATCAGACAATCTTGACTCTAAGCCAATTTTGTAGCCCTCATAGAGCAGAACAATTAAGCAATGCTAACTTTTTCTCTAGTTCTAATAATTTTTAAGATTTTGAGGCAAAAATGGCAAAAATCATCAATTTCGACAATTAAAGGGCAATAACTCCTACAAGGAGTCATCATACAACTTTGACTCAATGGAGTGTTTTGTAGAGCTTTTGATGCTGAAGAAGGAAGGTCTCTTTGGTTTTCCTGTATCTGTTATACTTTTTGAACTATAAGCAAAAAACTGTATTTTGACCCCCCCTGTTCTATTTTTAGCCAAGGCGGCCATGTTAGTTGGTCTGAGGCCATGATTTGTGCAAACTTGGCAGAGGACATTTTATTGATAATGTGTGCAAAGTTCAAAGCAATCCCTTCAGTGGTTTTGGAGGAGAAGATTTTTAAAGAAAAGTTAACGACGACGACGACGGACGCCAAGTGATGGCAATAGCTCACATGACCCTTTGGGCCCGGTAAGCTAAAAAAACAAGCCTGATGTGACCTAATCAGGTTTGCTACATAAAGTTCTAAGGTTAACATATATGTAAAGATGATGCATGAAACTTTCTAAAATGGTATAGCATTAGATATCTACATATGTATCATTTAATTTATTGCATACAGTTAGTTAAGTGCACAATATATACTATTTTAAGGGTGTGATAAGTGGTAATAAATAGTCAAAATTAAGCAAACATTTCTACAATTAGGATAAATTATGATATGTACCGGTAATTTACAATTTTTGTATTTCCATACCAGTATTTGAATAATTTATTGCAATTAATTTTACAGATTTAGATTTGGTAAGAAAATAGAAGAAAAGTAGTAGGAATGGAATTTGCGCCCACATGTGAAATTTTCATTTGTAGGCCTAGGGTTATTGTATAGTTTTTATAAAAGTTGGTATGAGTTTGAATATATAGTAAAGTTTCAGTAAAGTGGTTTCTTAAACAGTTGAATGCATTTAACTAGATTTATCTGTGTAGTAAATATGCAGGCTGGTCTACAAAAATTTGACATTGAAGAGTCTGTAGGCCTTTTTTTAGGTAGTTGATATGACATACTAAATGCTTCAATAAACAATATTTTATTTCATACATTTTAGGTCATGAAAAGTTATGCTAAAGAGATTTTTAAGAGAAATTATCTAACAAGAAAGTTTTAGCAGAGTTTATTAACAGTAGAGTCAGCAGCCAATAATGTCATAAGGGGCTCGGTGGCCGAGTGGTCAAGGTAGTTCATCTACTATTGATCACGTGGTCTGTCAACACTGAGATTGCGGGTTCGATTCTCACTGCAGGCAGGGTGTACTCGACTCCAATCTTAATTGACAAGGATTGCCAGTTTTAATACCGCAGGTCGGGGGTTTTCTCCGGGTACTCCGGCTTCCTCCCCCAATAAAAACTGGACACCATGATATAGCTGAAAAATTGCTGAAAGTGGCGTTAAACACCATCAAACAAACAAACAAATACAATGTCATGATAGGAATAGCAATAATTACAAACTTTGCTACTTCCTTAACCCAGAATAAATATGTTATAAGCTTACTGGAACATACAATTTTACAAATACAGACATTGATGAGACAATTAACAATGATGTCAATGTCAGAAAATGTTATATTTCCATCATCTTTGCTTTATAATTTACTTTTCATGACAAAATTAGTAAATTTGCAGAAATCAGGAAATTAAAAAAGTTAATATGTCGAAATCCTGAAAGAAAAAATTTAGTCTTATGTTTTGCAATTAAAAACAGTGACTGAAGATAAATAGCTTCTTTAAAAAAATCGAAGAATGTGTCCATGGGACACATATGCCCTTGCTAAATAAAGTCCCAAACAGGAAGTAGTTGTCCGACAGGTCTGAAAGTCGTTTAGGATGTACAAGTTGTGATACTGAAACACCCCGCCAAATTTCAAATTGTTCTCATGTACGGTTTCTGAGAAAAGCTTGACGGAAATTAGTACGTACTTACGGACAGACTGACATGAGTAAAACTTAATGCCCTCCGACATGTCGTCGCAGGGCATAAAAACTGCATTGATACACAAGAACACCCATAAATTAATCTGGGCTATGGACTCTACAAAAAAACTGTTTGACATATTTGTTATTTTATTAACTGTCCTATCAGTGTACTTATTTTATAATTGTATGTTCCTATAAGCTTTTAATGTATTGTTTTCTGTATTAAGGAAGTAGCAAAATTAATTAATAATACTATTCCTATCATAACACTATAATTCTATTCATGCTGTAATTTATTTAAATTAAGTGCTTTGATTGGATAAAACCACTTAAATGCCGTCTTCTCAGATAATTTATATATCGATATTTCCTCTGAGCGGACTATTTTCAGTATCCAATGTAAACGAGATGGCGTCCTCCTAGCGTATCGTCAGGGAGAGGGGGACAATGTTTTCTCTGCCCCAATGATTTCCAATTAAATCGATTGAGATTTCAAATAAAATATAATATAAATACAATTAAGTGTTTCATTTTGTTTTTTTTTTTCGTATCAATATCTACAAAACCGCGAGTCCTTTGGTACTATGTTTTGCATATCCCTACGCTTTCCGGCCTAGGTACGTTTTGAGGTCTAGATGGGTTTCTGTAACTGTTTTTGCTGTTTTAAAAATTGCAACGATTATTTGACAGAATTATTAAGATTAAACACTGTGTTTTAGGAAATTATCAATGTGTAAACTTCGGCGACTCCCTCACAAACTTGACATAAAGTCCTTCGGACTTTATTTAGTTTGTGAGTGAGTCGCCGGAGTTTACACATTGATAATTTCCTAAAACCCAGTGTTTAATCCTATAGTGAGGCTACTGACTCTACTACACATAGATAGTGTATAATCTGTTGCTACAACTTTCTTCTTGGGTAATTTCCCTTGAAACTCTAGATCTCTGTAGCATAACTTTTCATAGACCTGAAATATGAGAAAGTAAATTAAATATTTCTTATTAAATCATTTGATATTTCATAAGCAACCTAGCTTCTAAATGTAGGGCATACAAACTACAAAAATGGCAAGTTTTTGAAGCCCAGCTTGCTAAAGTACTATTCAAACAAAAACATTTAACAGCATTTACAATTTAAGAAACCACTTTACTGTGTTGTTATATATTCAACCTATTATATCAACTATGAAATAACCCTACAAAAACGAAAATATCACACTTGGGTGTTAATACCATTTCTTCTGCAAATTTTCTACCAAATCTGAATCTGCAAAATGTAAAATGAATTGCAGAACAATTTGTAAATTACACTATTATCATTGAAATTAAATGTTAGAAATGTCTGCAGTAAAATTTGACACTTATCACACTATTAAAAAGCATGTTTTTTGCACTTTAATTATTTGTGTAGGCACCAAATTAATGCAAGATATCTAATGCTATACCATTTGGAAAGCTTCATCTATTACTAGTATCTTCATATAGATATTATTCATAGAACAATATCTATTAATACACGCAAGGTAACTGGTTATTTATGAAGCTACTAGTGAATTCCACCCTGATTGTGATTCAGCCAAAATGTCAAAATAAAGCTACAGTACATACATACACTGTAAAGAAAAATCTAGGAGATTAGCAAAAATTTAACTGGAGAGGAATTTAGGGGTGTATCTCAAAACGAAAACATCAATGCAGTTTTCTCCTACATGTATGTTAAGTAATTATGACAACAGAATTTACCCGTCTGTGGCATCTGATTCCCTAAATCAAAATGATCTTCTTCCATGTGTAAATCTCTGTCGAAGGGATTGAATCTGCTCTTACTGAAATGACTTGGTGATTCTATCTTTTCACTTTTTGTTCCCTTGGAAAATGTTTCCTCTTTACTTGTACTAGAGTCAGTAAAAACACGATTTTTCAAGTTAATGTCAAGTTTCACAATGTCATCGTCATCTTCTGGAATGAACGAATCATTGATTTTTTTCAAAGTTTCATCATCAACTGGTCCAATTTCTTGCAATGAATAGTCTTGCTCTTCGTCTTCGGAAATTTCTTCATCTGACAATCCAGTTAAAACGGTGCCAGTAAATTTAATGGATGCAGTATTAGACTCAATGCGATGAATGATGCCTGCGGTACCAGTGTTACCTGAGAAGGAATGCTTAGATTCGCCTGGTAACTCAGACAATGTTCTTATTTTAGCTGCAAATTGATCTGTACCTGCATTCATTTGTTAAACTACAAAACATAAATAATTTAAATTAAATGTGATTTTATGTCTGGGGGAATACATGGCACCTCCGAGAACTACAAAACATAAATAATTTAAATTAAATGTGATTTTATGTCTGGGGGAATACATGGCATCTCCGAGAAGCATCTTAGGATAGGAAAGGAAAATCCAGTGATATATTGCAGTGCAGTTTTTGGAAATTTTTATCTCTTATAGATACAGATGACAACTGCCTCTTAAATATTTGCACATAGGGAAAACTATTAACATTTTTTGCTCTCACTTAAGACACCAAGTTTCGTTGAGGAATGAGAGACCCCTCAAAATAAGCGGAATAATTTAAGATATATCACATTAAACTTTTGGAGTGTCATGTCAGATAAAAAAAATTTGCAAATTTGGAAACAACAAAGAGTACTCAAGGAAGGTCACAAACATCCAAAAAATCGTCCAGAAATGGGTTTAGCACAATCAGACAAAAACAGACAAAACATTTAACAAATTTTATAAATAAATTTATTTATAAATTCTATATGAAACTGTTTTTTAAATACAGCTCAAATATAAAATTCCATTGAAATCCACTGTCCATTGCTAATGTTCGGCACAGCCAAATATCAAAATGAGAACTAATTTTCTCTCCCTCAGTCAAAGTTCAATTATAGAGAGGTTGTCATATAGATATCTATAGATATTCAGAAATTTTT
The DNA here is from genome assembly GCA_944474755.1 of Limnoperna fortunei. NCBI lineage: Eukaryota > Metazoa > Mollusca > Bivalvia > Mytilida > Modiolidae > Limnoperna > Limnoperna fortunei. Next base: position 35,437,563 of record OX104120.1, on the reverse strand, counting down.
TTGTCAAAAAATTATTAAAATTTACATGTGTACTCACTCTTAATTGTAAATATAATTTTCACTTAATAGTCTTTAAAAGAAATATATTTAACTATGTCTCTTTTTTTGGTATAAATATAAACAATAAACTGTGTATTCAACATTTACAGTTTTGTGTTTTTCAGCTAAATACCAATACATGCATTTTAAGATATTTCATATTATATGGAAATTTAAATTAACAGCAATGTTTATTCACTTATATGTAAATAAAATCAACCTGTACATGTTTTCACATTTTACAATTCCAAAATATTTTCCTACATTGTAGCTAGGGGGTTTTCCAAACTAACTTAGCATGGAGATATAAAAAATTCTACAAAAATTTTTCTCTTAGACAAAATCTACATGCTAGTTAAGGAAGTTTACTATGAACTGAAGAGTCGGACACTCTTCAAGAGTGTTACCGACTATGGTCGGCTACTCAGCCTGTCAGGTATCCATATTATGTCTAGGAAGCCCCAGTGAGAGGGCTTCTAATATCTGCCACCTGGGAACACACTGGGCTGCTTTTTGGGTGGAGCCCTGGCAATCATCACCAGTATCCACATACAGTCAATTACACCTGGATGTTTTAATATCAAATGAAATAAATGCTCTGTGTTGATTGTTTATGTTAATTACCTCTGATCATTCTGTGATTCTTGAACAGTTTTAGGAAATACATGTACAAGTAAAACAAAGAAATGACTCTACTTTTTTTCATTTGAGCACACAAGTGACCATCCTCTATAGACATATACTTTGGAGAATTCCCAGGGCATGCCCCACTGGAGCTGTTTGGCACATGAGTTCCTAAGTGATAGATGGGATTTTCATGTTATAGAAAGCCAAACATAAAGCATAGTAAGTCTGAAGAGTGCATCATGCACAATAAAGACCCCTTCAGTTACTAAACTGTTCTAATTTTTCTATCCATATTACATGTAACATTCCATACTTGACCAGTGCAGTCTAAACCATTGGTCTGGTCTCTTTTTTTACCAGTAAATATATGGCTATATGTATACTGCATATAAAGGTATGAGTAATGGGAAAGGCTAAGACTAGTATATTTATTTAATTACATGTAACTACTATAATATTCACTTAGAAAACAGTAGGAATGCAGATATGATATATTTTGCCAATATCAGCATTGGTCTGATTGGACCAGTATTGGCATGATTTTGATCTTGATTTATCATCAAGTGATTATTTCTGGAATGAACTAGTTACTGGTCCTTGGCCAGCTGTATTGGCCTTTGGCAGCACCTCAGGCCAATATGTCACTTGCCAGTTGGTTGTGTAAAAAGTTCATACCTGGTTACCCAGGTTCTGAGAGAAATTGCTTTATGGCAAACAACTGTATATGGGATACCACTAACAAAATTACAATGGTAGACCAGTTGAGGCAGGCCACCTAACTTGTGGTAATACAACCTTCTATCAAAATAACACTCAAGTGATGTACAACTTTGACATTTTGTACTCATTTAGAATTTGCATTCTATCTTCTGTCAGAGTAGTTTGTGCTGAATACACATGATTTGTCTCTTGCATAACTCGAGTCAGTGGTTCATTTCTTAATAATATCTTCTCTACCTACACACAATCTTTTCAGTGAAAAAGCAAAGTAAGTCCACCATCCCTGTTAATAAATTCATCTACTCTACAAAATTCTGATTGTGAAAAACTGCTTGGTGTAAGAATAGATAGTAACCTTACTTGGAAGAACCAAGTTGATCATTTGTGTAAATGCATATCTTCAAGAATACACCTTTTAACTAAAATTAAGAAATTTTTAAACAATAATACTAGAAATGCATATTACAATGGTTATGTATGGGGAGGTTGTGAAACTGACCAATTATCTAGGGTAATTAAACTACAAAAGAGAGCTGCTAGATGCTGACCCATTAGCACCATCAGAACCTCTATTTAAACAACTAAGATGGATGACTGTTGACATGAGAATAAAATATCATAAATATTTGCTGATGCATAAAATCATTAACAGTGAAGCAACAATTTACCTCAAAAATATGTTTAAGTTTTCTGACAATCCGTACCAATTACGTAATAATGCGATAGAAAAATGATTTGTTCCCAAACCTAATATTGAATTATACAAACACTCATTTTTATATTCTGGTTCAGTATCGTGGAAAGATTTACCTTTGAGTTTGCATAATGTAGCAAACAACAACCTTTTTAAAACAAAAATAAAGAACTTTTTACACAAATAAGATTATTGCTAGACAGTGTCTCGAACTATACCAATGTTCTGTACAATATATATGTTATTATGATCAAATTGTCTATAGTACTGTAGTATGAATACACATTGTAATATTCCATTTTATATGCGGTTTTGTTTAATAAGTTGTTTTAATGAGGGCCTCGGGGAAGATTAGTTTTGTAAACTAACTGTGGTACCCTCTTTAAATAAAGAATTTATTATTATTATTATTATTATTATTATTATTATAAAGTCAAACCAATTGGTCGCTTTACAACATTCAGTGCATGACTTTTACTAAGTATTTTAAATTGATGTTTATTGAGATTCCGACATCTGCTTTGAAACCATGTTTCACATTTCTCACAATACACGCACGAGCGTGTGCAATTTTTCGATTTTTTTTCTCTTGTCCAAGGAGATAACCAGTTGTGTATGCCCGTTACCAGAAACACAGTACACTGTACTGATTTACATCAATTTCTCTTGCCCAAGGAGAAAATGTATGGTACAACAAGTAGATTCTAGCAAAGGTTCTGCAAGAATCATCAATTATGAATATAGCTGAAATATTGCTCAATGGACGTAAAACAACAATCAATCAATCAATTATGATTGTGTCGAAACTTTTAAAGCAATTGGAGATGAGGAATAGGGCTTCATTTGCTTGCCGTAAAACTACCTGAACATAGTAAAATTGTGATTTAAAAAAATGTAATAACAACAAAACCTTATACTTTTTTTTCTTCTCACAAAAACAAAAAATCTTCATAGGATATATTTGGTTTTCAACTGCTTTTTATTAAAGTTTGTTGTTTTACGATAAGCATTTAACATGTTTAACGGTTCTTCAAATAAACAATTATCACAAGGCGTGTGTCAATTATGACAGTGATTGTTTATTGTAAAACAATCAAAGGATTACAGGATCATGCAAGATATTACCGACATGTGGAGTCAATTAATCATCATATTATCGAAATTGTTGAAATTATAATATATAACTCAGTTATATATTATAATTTCAACAATTTCGATAATTATTGATCATTATTGATAGAAAAAATATACTTATAATATAAGTATATTTTTTTTTAATTAACTTATTTATTATGACATAATTAGGAATACAATTTATTATTAAACGTTCTTGTCGTAGGTAAATACTACACAACAAAACAACAAGAACAAATTTAACAAAAAATTTATCACAAACATATTTTTTTTCATTTCTTTTCATAATAATTTCAATAAATAATCATTTTTTCTTTCTTGTCTGTGAAAAAATGCTTCTTGTCTGTAAATAGGGAGACCGTGCTTATATACTAGTGGGTGAGTCCGTTCTGATGGATTTGTTTGTATGTTTGTTTGAATGAAGTTTAAAGCCACTTTCAGCAATTTTTCAGCTATATCATGGCATCCAGTTTTTATTGGGGAAGGAAGCCTAAGTACCCGAAGAGAACCCCTGACCTTCGGTAGAAAAACAGGCAATCCTTGTCAATTAAGATTGGAGTTGAGTACACCCTGCCCGCAGTGAGACTCGACCAAGCAACCTCAGTGTTGACAGACGTGATCAATACTAGGCGAACTACCTTAACCACTCAGTAACCGAAGCCCCCATTCTGAGGTGCATTTGATTTATAACAGACATGTTGGAACTAACCGGAAATACATAAATGTATCTATATGAAGGGCTATATTTAAGTGCCTGCTACCTTTTTAATACACTGGTTCATCCCAAATACGGCAAGCCTTGGAACAATAACTAGACAATACAGAAATCATCAGAATTTATTAAGAACTTTTAAAGTTTACAAACAACGGATGACAGATGACGTATGCCAAAGCGGGTGTGAAGCAAAGGCAAAAGTTCACATAGACCTTCAGTTTTGGTGCGATAAAACTTAACCAATGAACATGTAATATCAGTTTAAAGGAGAATTATTTGTAATTAAATAAAATCAGCACATGAGATTGCGAGTACAGTATTAGGCCGAAATTTTACTGCTGCTATATAATCCAAAGTTAGTTTTGTGATTTGTCGGATTAACGGCAGAATTCAGTCCTATTGCTCGTAATGTATCAAATAAAAAATTCTAACGTTGGTCTATTTATACAAAATTCAAACATAATATTCATCTTCTTTATGTTATTAAAGGTTTTAAAATTGTGAAACTAACAGGAAACGATCTTTATTGAAATTTCTTTTTTCGTCTTAGAAGATGCATGTAGAAAATGCTTATATGTTGATCATTTTTATTCATCTTCTTTACGTTATTAAAAGGTTTTAAAATTGCGAAACTAACAGGAAACGATCTTTATTGAAGAAATTTCTTTTTTCGTCTTTGAAGATGCATGTAGAAAATGCTTATATATTGATCATTTTTCAGTATATGGATAATGTGACCTAATTTTATTATAAACATGCTAATTTGCATACTATAACAACCATTCCGTAGTAAGAATCTAGTAATTTACATATGTATTACCCAAGATGCAACACGCCATTCAGTTTCGGGTTTCTCAACGTTTTTCATGTAGTAAACGTAATCAAAAAGAGACACGAATGCCAATTAATACCTAACAGTAACACACAGCCGGCTATTAAAAACGGCAATAACTATCATCAGGTATCAATAATGATCGATTTTAAACACAGACCAAAAAAAAAATGGTGACACTGTCGAAAGATATCAAGATCGCCAACATATGATTGTATCTGCAACTTCTTTTGGACATCAAAGTGCCGGGAGTGATTCACTCCCGCTCTGCTACATTACGTGTAATGGGACTAAATTCGTACCCTCGCCAAAAAAAGCGAGGGTACGACATCAAACAGGAGGTAGGAAATAAACGGAAAATATTTCCCGTCATTTGCTACTACTGGGCAGCCATTGACACTTTACAGCATGTGTTAAAAAACAATATAATATGAGAAAAGATGGATTGAAATTGTTCATTTTTTATACGACACCTGCTTACAAGAGGAAGAACCAGTTCTATTTATTTTCGCCTGCTCACATGATTGTGCTAAGGGAAGTAAACACTACATTCGGAACCTACTGTTTGCATGTAAAAGTCGGAGGACTCGTTAGACAACACAATTTCCAAATATATAGCAACGCACAATAACGTACTTTGGGGTACATCGAAAGTGTAAAAACAACCCGAAAAGTGTAAAAACAACGTGGAAGAGTGTAAAAACAACCATATCTATGGTGAAAACAACTCAGAAATGATAGATATTACCATATATTATGATAATAATCCAACATTTGTGAAAAAATAATTACGCTTTATCCCACAGAATCGATTTTTGTAACCGCCCGATACGTCCTATATTAGGTCAAATAGCTAGGGGAGAGCACTCCAATTCATTGCAATAAAAGTACTAAAAGTACTGTCAGTAGTAATTATATTGAAAATGGTAATACAGATAAATGATTTAATGTGTGGAATAAAAATAATGTCTATAGTTTTATAATTATATTTTTTAAATATATATATATATCTTTAAATATATGTGGGGGAGGGTCAGGGGTGTTTATATATTTATTCATTTCAGTCTGTTTGTTTTATAACTATATGAGTTATAATTTATTTCTAGAAAAGTACTTATTATTATTATTATTATTATTATTATTATTATTATTATTATTATTATTATTATTATTATTATTATTATTATTATTATTATTATTATTATTATTATTATTATTATTATTATTATTATTATTATTATTAGCTTGGTATTGCTTATTATATTGCAAAGAAGTAGATTGAAGTTGGTTTTAATTTGTTAATGAAATACATGTGAAATTTCGTAGATAATGTCTGTGCCCTAAGTTCCATAGTGTCGCACTTGACGTCTAAACATATCGGGTCATCGGCATTAATTAATCCGTCTCTACTAAAGATGTCGTTCAGTATTGAGTCTCTGTCGGCTTTGTCAATTATGTCGTCCACCAGTTTCTGTTTTGCATTCTGCCTTAGGTGTCTCGTACAATAAACCTGTTTAGATGTCGGGAAAGCTGATCTAATGGCGTTGACCATAGCCAATTCTTCGTCTGATCCAAACACTAAGTTTTGTGTATCAGTATCCGTCAATTTAGTTCGTAGGTGATTGAAAAAATTGCTGAAGCTGTCAAAGTCACTGTTGTCATGAATAAATAGCGGTCCAAGAAAAATTGGCGGTTCTTGTGTGTTGTCCATAACGACTTGTATCTGCTTGTAACTTGAGTGCAGTAACGTGTATATAAGCAGTTGCCATCTCCGGTAACCTCGGCAGGATAGGCATCGCCTAAAACTACGGGGTGAAACCTCTTTAATATATTATTGGATACTTGGTCGATGGGGTGGTCTACGCTAATCTCACATGCTTTGGGGACTTCTTGGCCATAGGTTTTTAAAAGCAGCGACTCGGATTTTGTTGCTATACGGATGTCTCTTGGTTTCTCCCCAATGACTGATGTTAATCTATAACAAGGAACATAATTATATAACTATAATTTTGTTGCATTGCATGCAGGGATGTATTTGTATTATTTCTAGTTCAAAAATTGACAGTAGCCGTTATGAACGATTCGAAGCAATTTATAATAAGGGGTCATCCATAATTGTCAACATTTTTCACGAGTTTGCAAAGAGCACTATAGGGGGAGGGGTTTCAATCTCAACATTTTTTCCGTATGTTCTTGGGGGCCTCGGTGGCCGAGTGGTCAATGTAGTTCGTCTACCATTGATCACGAAAATAGTGTTATTGTTCGCCTTACGTTTCCTGGTATTTGGCACTGAATATATTGTTCTAGTTCAACAGATTCTTTATAGAGACGATAAGTCCTAAGTTTGTTTCCATTCGGATTTTTCCTGTCATTATTGATCTCACTAGAGAATTCTGTATCGTCAATTTCGCACAGTTTTTCATTGATAATTTGCGTGACACAGTTAGTATTATCTCAACCCTTATTAATGACGACAGACGCTAACTGATGTACTTCATAACACCCACATTGGGCAATAAATAAAAACACAAACACTCAATTAACTTCAGTTGCCAACAGCCCGCCGTGCATGATGGACGCCGGATATAATATTTGAAACAAATTACATATACATATATAAATAATATTGTATAAAGTACACTTTACAAAAAGAAAATAAAAAATATAATAATAATACAAACAGTTCTTGAAGCTCTAGACGTATCGTAAAATACAAGTAGTATCATATAAATGTGACGAACATGCCTTGAACAGCAAAATAAAAAATTTTAAATTTGCCAATAGAGATTCAAAAATTATCCTTCCTCGATAGCCAGGGCCGCCCAGGAAAAACCACGGAGTCTATGGAAACCTGTATCCGAAGTCTATGCACAAGCCTATCTCGGGATAATGATGTCGGACCTCATCATTTGCAACATATAATTTATAGTATAAAAAATGAAGTTTACTTGTTTAAACGACGGCTAGAAAGTGATTACAAATTAAAAATCTCACCACTCGAACACACCCCACGGAAAATACCGGAAAAATACGTTTCAAAACCTTATTGGCTAAATAAAACCCTTTATACCCGAATATTAATATTATGCATACCGACAATACAACATTTTACCGCTATACTAGACGAAACGCGGGAAAATATTAATACTGATAGTAGTGTTATTGACGATATCAGTTGCATTTATTTGCGAGATAAGTTTGTCATCAAAACAATGCCAGCCTTTTCTTCGCCGTTTAGCCCAGCAGGTCACTTTTGATATAAGTCTGTCTTCGTTCGCACGAACTAACTTGGACTTTAGTCTAATACACGAAAGTTTCTTTTTATTGAAGCAGGTTGTAAGTCCTAGATCACCACGTACAGCTGTATTGGACGTTCGCGTTCCTAAACCAAGCAAATATTTTGCTGCTTTATTTTGGACATTGTTGATTACACTGTATGATTTTATCCTCCAAATTCCGCTTCCGTAGAATAAAATTGGTTCGACCATCAAAGCGTAAAGTTTTGAGTAGACTGACCAGGTCATTCCTCCCGCCGAGATGAATTTACCGAAAAGGGCTCCAAGTGACCTACTCGCTGATTTAGCTAGCTCTCGTACTGCTTTGTCCATGTTGAGATATTCATTGAACCATAATCCTAAGTATTTATAGGAGTATGTGTATTCAAGGTCGAAACCTCCACACGAGAAGTTAAAATTTGATCGGCAAATAGACGGAAAACTATTGTCTGGTAATAATAAAATATAAATTACTCAGTGTTCAACAATTAATACATCAATAATTGTAATCAACATCTTTATTACAACTTATTACAGCTTAATCATTGTGTTAATTCAAGAATTAACTCTCGCTGCATTAATCGTAATTGTTTATGTTGATACATGTAACACTTGTTATTGGCCTTGCGGGGTGTCAATTAACAACTGGTAGCCAAACTTCTGGCACGTGCCGACAAATTAATCGATGGCGTCTTTATTTTTCATTTCTAGAATATAATATTATATACGCTAGTAAATATTAATATCTCCTTCATTTATGTATGTCCTCATACGACCATTTATGTCATTGTCACATAAAACAAATGTATTTAAATAGATTATCTCCGTTCTCTTCGTATAGAGAACGTATATCCTCTTTACTTTTTATGACAAACAGTGAGAACCATGAATAATAACAAATTGAAGTGATTAAACACTTAAATATCATATGAATAACAATTTTTGAAGTGGATTCCGATAAATCAAAGTGGATTCCGGTAAAAACGGTAGATTCCGGTAATTCGTGTAACCGCTTGCTGTCTTATTCACCACTAAAGTAAAAGTTTCATTATCACGATTAAAGACACAAATATTACACCAAAATGTTTAGAGAATTTGTAATAACCGAACACCAAAATGTTTAGAGAATTTGTAATAACCGAAAAGTAAAATTTTGAATTATTCTTTACACTGCCGGCCAATTATTGCGTCCTTATGAATGCGTTGCTCTGAAATTAGCCCATGTAAAACCTGAAATAAAAGAAAAATTAATAAATAATTTGTGTGAAATACACTCTTTAAATAACCGAAAAGTAAAATTTTGAATTATTCTTTACACTGCCGGCCACATTAGGCAAATAATGCAGAAAAAGGCCTGCTTCCACTGCAGCAGTCAAATTACTGACAGTACCACCAAGGGTAGCCATGAAAGTGAACCGAGACCTTTCCACGACAGTTGTTGGGATCCTGCCACTTATCGCTATTTTGCAGTATTTTCCTTTGATCTTTGTGTGCGATATTATTCCATCTAACTCTACTAGCTTGAGATGGGCCCATCTCAGCTCGCTGTCAAGACGTCGTTAAGTAACATTTTGACGTCACAATGTTACAAAACAGCGATAAACAGATTATTTACGTTTTATGAAACTCGATGCATTTTCTCGTCATCTCATCTCAGGGCTGTCGCCATTCGATGAGATATGAATGAGAAAACGCATCTCGTTTCAAAAACGTAAATAACCTATATTTATGGGGTTTCCCATTGCTGTCGTACAACTTTCTCACGTTCTCTACAAAGCTATGCCCTAGTATCAAAACGTTCAACATCTTACCTGACACTCTATCACAAGCAAACAGTCCTTGCAGCTGAAATAATACAGGCGAAGGATGCCAAGCCAAGACGGCGATTTTCAAGCATTAGGCAAGATGATTCGGCCAAGTCAGTCTTGGGGAGACGTAAAGCCAACAATTATGGCAGAAATCTTAAAGATAAAATTTGTCCAGTTTAGAGACACACTCTACTGTGTCTTGTGTTTTTGTTCTAGTATGTATTATCGCCAGATTTTTCAATTGTTCCCTATTTAGATGTAACATCCCAGAACATTTTTATTCCATAACACAGTATACATAGAGATCCCAACAAAGACAACAGGTCATTAAATTTTATTGCTCTTTGTTTGCATATATTCATAAACAAAAAATTGCAACTCTTTCAATGTACATAGACTGAAATTTTATTACAGTTGTTTGATAATAGGAAATATGTCTCTGCAGTCTTCTATTTTGTCTTTTTGTGATAATAACCAGTTTTTCTTTTTTTACATTGATGAAACTTTGTTAAAATGTCCATTCTGAAATTAAAATTAAATAAAAACAAAAATAAATCATTTGTCTGTATTACCATTTTCAATATAATTCCCACTGACAGCACTTTTAGTACTTTTATTGCAATGAATTGGAGTGCTCTCCCCTAGCTATTTGACCTACTATAGGACGTATCGGGCGGTTACAAAAATAGATTCTGTGGGATAAAGCGTAATTATTTTTTCACAAATATTGGATTATTATCATAATATATGGTAATATCTATCACTTCTGGGTTGTTTTCACCACAAATATGGTTGTTTTTACACTATTCCACGTTGTTTTTACACTTTTCGGGTTGTTTTTACACTTTCGATGTACCGCGTACTTTGATGTTGTTTGTAAACACTGATAGAAAAAGACATTTCTGGGAATCAGAACTGGGAAATTACCAATCAGATGATAGCATTGATGTAGTAGTGTGAATTTTTGTGTATTCAAAATATTGTTATTATTTATAAATGTTTCATTTATAACCTTAACAGAATTAATAAAATTATCTAAATTATATATTGTAAGAGTTATATTTTATTTGACGAGACTATATTTCTTTATTTGAAAATATATTGAATATTCATAAGTGTTAATTATTTGTTGATTTCGATTGGTCATTGTTAGTTTGGCGCGAGTTTGGTGAGTTCTTTGTTCAAGACAAAGCAGAATTTGGGCAGGATAACGATAGATCAGATGTAGATTTACCTGGCTAGTTGTTTTTTGATTACTTCGTTAGATTTACTGACTAATTATCAATATACGACATTGACAGACGAAGTAAGTTATTTTCACTTCTTTTTATACGATATAAAACACAAATAACAGAAGATTTAGTAAATTACTATCCTTCTCGAAACATCTAGTTTGGACGTTCTTTAGATTAATATTTGTATGAAAGATACGCATAAATGATATATTTATTTGCCACTAAATTTTATTAGGCAAGCAGGTATTTTAATCAGTAACATGTAATATAATCGTACTTAGCTCTTTGTGCATAGAAATGGTACGTTTAAAGTATGTATCCGTAGTAGTAATAGTGATCCATTTTAAATGTGTTTTACTGAAGACAATAATATCTTGGGTTAAAATTGATAAAAGATGTTAATCGTCAAATATCATATTTAATGTGTAATATTTATGAGTCCGATATTTATAAGTTGTATTTTTGTTTCAGGACTCGTATATATTTTTGTGTTCCACTGTGAGAGGTGCCTGGATTAATCATTCCAGATTAGTTCACTCCACAAGTGGTAAGAATATGTTTTATAATTTTTATCATTTTGTAATGTAAAATGAGGTTCGATTGGTAGATCATAGATTTAGTTTATTATTACCTCCCTTGACTGGTAATGTAACATAGTAAAAAGTGATCTTTGATGATCTTAGTATGAATGTATATTATTCAATTTGCATAAAATTGAAAGAGAATAATATCACACACACCTAGACTTTTTTATTGATATATATACAGTACATGTAACAGTGATTTTGCATTGTTAAATCGGACATTGTACCGTTTTGTTATTCGAATACATTTCAAATACATTGACTAAAATTTGTGTAATATATTGTAATGTTTTAGTTTTATTCGCTTGTAAGAATATTGAAATTAATATATTGTTATCTTTAATTGGATATTTATTGTTAAATACAGAACTATAATAAACATTTGGAAACAAAGTACCGAACCACTTATTACCGTCTCCCATGGGAGACGGTATACATAGTCAAATGACGATCAGTCTTCGGAGTAAATGACTCTCTGTTACTTGATTGGGTGGTTTACTTAATCTATAAATATTTTTGTCATTTCATTGGTTTACGTCAGGATTGCACTAGTATGTGTACTGAAATTTCGATATATTCTTAGGCTGAATCGGGGTTGTAATCAGTATTTTAGTGTAGTAATGTTACGTTCCACATATTGACTTCTATTTCATTCAATGCATTGGTCAGTGAACAATTATAAGGTAAATATTGTACCAAAATCTCCCTACTTTATAAAGCTGTTTTGGAAAAAAATTATATGTTCTATATCTTTATTTTCGTTAATCAATATTTTAGTGTAGTAATGTTACGTTCCACATATTGACTTCTATTTCGTTCAACGATTGGTCAGTGAACAATTAAAAGGTTAACATTGTACCAAAATCTCCATACTTTTTAAAGCTGTTTGGGTTATGAAAAAATTATATGCTCTGTATCTTTATTTTCGTTCTGATATTGATGCAAATTTAACAAAACATATTTTACCGCTCATTTTAAACATTTGTTTAGGGAGTCAACTTTTGCCTAATTATTTTTTTAAAAAGCACGTGTGAAGTGACGACAGGCATTTAAATCTGTCAAGCACCATTGGATAATAGTTTAGCGTAAACAATGTCCTTACAAGGTACATGTACATTGTTTACCTATCCTACATATAAATTAAAAAAAAACAGATACTTTAATAATCCTTAAAATTTGTAATGCAGCTAAGAGACGGTTAGCTTTTTAGAAAAGCTAAACTTGTTGTTGTTACTAGACCCATCTGCTACAAAATGGCGCCCACGTAGTTTGATGAACCAAGGCACCAACTGTATTTTTATTCCTGTTTTCAACATGTGTTTATTAATGATGTGAATGTTAGCTGATATAATAGATGTCGATACAGTACACCGGTGAAAGTTGTTATTCCTAGATGTCATGCGCATTCTTCCGGAAGCACGTGCTTGTGTTTACATTCTAGTTCATGGCCATGTGCGTTTGTTTATATTGACATTACCGTTCGAGAAGACCTACAAGACCGGAAGTGTCCTGTTTAATGAACTTTAGTCTCGATCACCCAGACGCATATATAATAGTAGTCTCGATCACCCAGACGCATATATAATAGCGTCTGGGATAGTCTCGATCACCCAGACGCATATATAATAGCGTCTGGGATCACCTTATTTTAATTTCGCTACCAATAGGTGGAGACAAACAATGATTCTATTTTTAGAGCCCTATTTTTAAACCAGGAAAACCATGCAAACATATCTATACTTATAATATGACGTCACAGTAAAATTCACTCTTGATTATGCATAACAATAATATTTGTTTAATTAATTGATAAAGTAATATTTTATAAAAATATTCAAATGTAAACTTTGGTACAATTTGTTGTACACTTCTTGATATGAACGGAAGTATTTTTTTAGATAATAAAAATATCATCCAATCAAAAATTACGCCCAGTTTTGGGCGTTATCCTAAGTGACATCACACGAGAAGTCACGAGATATACCAATTTAAATCATTATTCGAAACGCAGTCGGCGAGGACAGACGCTCTCCTGTCCTCTTCTTCAGTTCGCGGTACTGAACGGCCACGTGCAATTCTTGCATGGTTAACGACTTCACCTATTATTTAATGTAAGTATATTTTACTTTTATTTCAATTTATGCTTGGACGGTGGCGTCCTTTTGGATAAAACTTTTAGTTTACGGCATGGTGTCCGTTTGGTTAATTTAAAAAAAAATGGAATACGGATGGTGTCGTCCGTAAGTTAAAGTTTAATTTTGAAGTACGGATGGTGTCGTCCGTTGGTTAATTTTTATATTGAAGTACGGATGGTGTCGTCCGTTGGTTAATTTTTATATTGAAGTACGGATGGTGTCGTCCGTCGGTTATATTTATTTTTTAATACGGATTGTGCTGTTCGTTGCTTAATTTTAATTTTGGAGTAAGGATGTTGCCGTCCGTCGGTAAAGTTTTGAATTTGTTGTTACGGACGGTGTTGTCTGTTGGTTATTTTAATTTTCTTAGTAGGAGAGTTTGAGGTATAATTGTGCAGTTTAATGAAGAATTGGAACTAGTTTAGCGTGTGGTAGAAATGGCCGCTGAACTTTATGGTCGTCTGTTATATTTTTTCTGAAGTTGCTATGTTTCGTTTACGTCCATAGTTTATTATGTAATAGATTTACCTGTAAGGTGGCCTAATTAAGAAAACCTGTTTGATTAAGGAGTTCTCGAATAAGTATTGATTTAAAACGCTCGAGACAGTGTTGATCTCTGACAAAGGTTATTTGTAATTGTGTGTAAATAAATGTAGATGTCATTTTGATTTACTTGTAGATGACCGAAGCACACCTTATCTTAAAACCGAGACACACTTTGGTGGGAAAAGGTTTACTGCCTTTGATCCTAGAATTTAAGTCTTTGGAAACAGACGTGGCTACGGAGAACCTAGCAAGATTAAAAAAGGGTCATCCCCTAGAAAATTACTCTTTAGATGAATTGTCAGCGGAGTTTAAAAAACTGACAGGAGAGGCTTTAAAGGATGTAATTGTCCTGGCGGGAAAACAGTTAACCCTTGAAAATGCTCAGCAGTTGATGCATAAAGCCATTTTGATGTCTAATTTGGTCGGGGGACCGAAAGGATCGGCTTTAGATGCTGCAGAGCAAGGTAAACGGGTATATTGTGTTTAGTGAAACGTCTGGAATGCTATTGTCATTAATTTTTCTGCCTTTTCCCGCTGTTGATTTAATTTGTCGACCATTTTAAATACCTGCGCCAAGTCAGGGTCAATTTTGTTAAATTTCAGGTAGTATTTTACCATTTAGTGTCACCTTGACTTTGAGAATAATTATGTTCCTGCGATCATTACGTTTATTCTTCTTTAGGGATGTCTTGTTATGAACATTTTGACATTATTTTGTTTAACCAAAAGTGTACTAATGAGGTATGATCGGTAGTATACTGTTAGCCATTTTAGAATTCGATTGCTAAAATGATGCGTATATTTAACCATTGTATGTTATAGTCGCATATTTTGTTTTCAAATTTAAGTTGATTTCTAGAAAGACTGCAATTCGAATCCTCGTAAGACTTGTAAACTTATCTGTTACTAGAATTTGTTCCAGCTACAATTTAATAGTTTGGATAATTCATCGGCGGGGCATTTATGTCGTCCCGACATTTATACTTGAATATGCATTTGTTGCTTTTACACTTGTATGTTGTGAATGAGTTATAGATTTGTGATACATGTATTGTATATTAGTATACCGAGTTGTATCGTGTAACATATACTAATGTCGTTTTGTAGGCCCTTCGACATCTGCTTCTGGAAGGTCAGGTCCAGCCGCGGCTGTTGCGGTAACTCCAGCTCCGGTTAGTACCATTACGTCTGCAAGTAATTCTAATACGTTAGACATTGAAGGGAGGCTTAAACAGATTGAAAGCAATTTTGATAGTATGAAAGCCCATCAAGATAATGAGAAGGTAGCAGAGGCATTAAAAAACGTCCGAGCAATGGCAGGAAGACCCAAATTGACACCTGCTAGTGTCCTTATTGCCGCCATGGAGGTATTAGTTGAGAGCGCTCTCAAGGCCAATCATCCTGAAACTGATTTTTATAATAAAGCCTTGCAGGCATGCAAACAATTTGAAACACATGATGATATATGTGGACTATGTTTAAAGCTACTAGGGTCGTCTGAGGATAAAAAAATTTCTGCGACCATTGCAGATTGGCAAAAATCTTGTAAACGTGAAAATAGGGAAGATTTGAAACCTGATGGCAAAGTTTGCAATCCTGGGGTTGGGGTTTTAGGTCAGCAGTATTTTCCCTACCCTTGTCCTCCTTATCCATTTAGTGGCCCTGTCGGTGTACCTCATTTCAATGGCCCTACTGTGCAGCATAGTCTGTTTCAAGGGTTTCCATTCAGTGGTCAGTCGTTTCAGCCGCAGGGGTATCGACCCAGGTTTTCTAGGAAATCTGTTGGTAGAGGTGCATGTTTCTTTTGCAAAGAAAACGGTCATCATGTTAATGCTTGCCCGAAGTTGAAAAAAGAATAGTATACCTTCAATTTCTGAAGTCATTTTACAAAGTTTAGAATACTTTAAAACTTTTTAGTTTTTTGAACGTATTGTTAGTTTTCTAATTTCCATTCCAGGGAATCTAATCCTTAGTGGCGTTAAGTCACGCGGAATGGGGGTTGGAGAACTTTTTTCTCTGTATTTTCTTTTTAGGGAATTGTACAAAGGTGTAAAGGATTCGTTTGTAAAACTGATATTCCTGAATGGGAGTTGAACATTTCTTTTGATCCTACCAAAGATGACTTTGAAACGAACACAGCTGATGAAAATTTTGTAAACTACAGAGGAGAAGTTCTTCAGCCTCCATTTCAGTTTCACAATGCAGAGAAAGTGTCTGGGAATTGTGATTTTGATTTAGAACATTTACCATTTAGAAACCCACAGTTTTTTAAGGCTGGCAATTTGCATAAGAATTTTGACATGTGGAAATCTATAGGCGCAAATGAAGAAGTCTTAGACTGGTTAACAAATGGGGTGAACGTTGAAAAGTTTTTTAGGCATTTCCAAGGTAATTTTAAAGGGCGGTCGTTTGATTCAGACAAACCCCCTTCGATGTTTTTCCAAAACTCTCCAATTTGTCAAGACCATATTGAGTTTATTCAGAACACTTTACTTGATAGAGTAAGAAATGGTTCCATGTCTGTCTGGGGGAGGGTAGGTTTAATCGATCCTCCACACTTAGTTATGCCTCTTACAATAGAAGAAACAAAACCACGTTTATGTCATGATGAAAGGTTTTTGAACCTTTGGATTGTAGACAAACCTTTTTTACTGGATACTTTAAAGGAAGTCCCTAGATTAGTCGAAAAAGATTCCTTCATGACGTCTGTAGATGACAAATCTGGATATGATCATATATTTCTGAGTGAAAGTTCTAGAAAATATTTTGGTGTTCAGTTTGGGGGGTGGTATTTTGTGTACAATACAATCCCTTTCGGGTTCAAGGCAAGTGCCTACATTTATCACAGTACGGGACTGGTTGCGACTGGTTATTGTAGGAAACTTGGCGTTCCTTGTCTACAATATATAGATGATAGACTTATTCTTCAGTTTTTTCAAGCTCAAACCCATTATGAATCTTCTATAGCAAGAGCATACAGATCTCTTTATATAGTATGTGAGGTCCTTGTTAGATTGGGCTATTTTATTGGTCTCGGTAAATCCGTGTTTGAACCTCGTCAGGTACTGATCTTTCTCGGTATGCTTATTGATTCAATTCGACAGGCTTTTGTCCTACCGTATAAGAAGAAGAAATCATTTGCTGAACTTAGAACTACTATCCTGGGTAAGAAATCAATTTCTTTAAAATGTCTTCAGCGTTTTACGGGTAAATGCATCTCATTTATGTTGGCTGTACCGGCAGCCAAGTTGTACACCCGTGAAGCAAACTTAGCAATTGGGAGAGCAATAAAAAATAGTAGAATGATACAAGTTAAAGGGAAATTAAGGGAGGAAATTGCACATTGGGAGTTCCTTGATAGTTGGGAAGGTTTTGTCCCCTGGCGAAGTGAAAAACATCTGCAGGTTGTGTTGGCTACTGATGCTTCTGCTTTCCGTTGGGCTGCAATTGTTAATCAGGAAAACAAGCTTGGGGATTTCTTTGATCAAAATGATACTCGTCCTATTCATTTAAAAGAAGCGGACGCTTTGTATAAAACCCTCCTGTCTTTAGTCGATAAATTTGCTAATCATAGGGTGGATGCGTTAGTTGACAATCAGGCTGTTGTTGCATCATGGGAAAGGGAAGGTGGAAGATGCAGTGAATTAAACGATATAATGAAGTCTATTTTTGTTTTGTGCCAAAAGAAGAACATTGATTTGCATTTGCAGTATATACCCACTGATATGAATCCTGCGGATTCTGGCTCTAGGCTATTGAGTCTTCAAGATTGTAGGTTATCTGTTAAATCATGGGAAATTTTACAGGAAAAATTTGGCCCACATTCCATTGATCTTATGGCTCTTGATTCTAATGTAATGCGTGACATCAAAGGAAATCCTTTAAAGCATTTTACTCCCTACCCCTGCCCGTCCTTGTCTCCGGTGAACGTGTTTGCGCAAGATTTTGCTTCGGATGACAATCCCTATGTTTACCCCCCTTTTTGTCTGGTATCTCCAGTTTTACAGTTGCTGTTTGATCAGAAACCCAAGATGTGCACTTTTGTGTTCCCTGAATTCACTGTTTTGCCTTCTTGGTGGCCTAAAATGTGGTCATTTGTAGAAGATTTTGTAGTTCTTGGGAAAATTGGGGATATTGGAGTCATTGAATCGCCTTCTAAAAATGGTTATCAGCCATATACGTTGAGCTTTAACCTGTTTGCAGCACGGTTAAATTTCTAATTTTAGGTTGCTTATGGAATCCCACGAGTTTGGAAACCAGCAGTTCCCTGTCCATCTTGTGCATATCCAAATGACGAAGGTTCAAAATTTTGTCAGTCTTGTGGATTGAAGTTTTGTTTCACTCCCACACAGTCTTTAGGAACATTTGATTATGTGATAGACAAACGCTTAAGATATTTGGATAATTTGGTTGAAGATACCCCTTATGGCAGTAAGAAATCTGCATTAGAGAAAGATTTTTCTAAGTTTCTTCTTTATTATTCTAAATCAATTTGTACTGCTTGTCCAGAGGATGTAAGAAAATTCCTTGTTTTTAAAGATACCATGGGCAAGACTTCAGTCCATGAAATTAACTGTCCAAATTTGTCAAAGTTAAGTTCGCAAAACTGCAATTGTCCTTTACGCTTGGCATCAGGAACAGTTCAAACTATGGTCAGTCAACTTAAGTAAGTTTTTCAGAGTTATGGTAGGGGCGATAAATGGAATGATGAGCTTTCTTTCGGGAATCCGGCTTGCAGTTCAAAAGTTGCAAAATATGTTACTGCGGTAAAACGGGAACAGGCTTTATCACATAGGGTTGTCAAGCAGGCTAAGCCTTTATTTTACGATAAGTTGTACAAAATTGCACTCCACATTGATACGCAGATTGTGAAGGCTGATAGTCCAGCTAGTAAATTTATTTTTCTCAGGGACCAAGCCTTCTTTAAGCTTCAATTTTTTGGCGGTGACAGGGCTTCGGATTTAGGTCAGTCTCTGTCGCAAGAGTATAAGCGTTTGCAAGATAACTCGGGTTTGCTTATTACGCACACTATTGGGAAAACCTTGGGTAACGGTAAGGTTAATGAATTTCATGTCATGAGGATGGAAGATCATTCTATTTGCCCAGTCTTTGCTCTCGATTATTACGTTACTGGTGCTAAAGAATTGGGAGTGGATCTTTCGGTTGGGTATCTTTTTAGAATCCTGGACAGGAATAAGAAGAAGGTTTTGGAATCACCAGTATCTCACTCTACAATGTATGGAAGGCTCAAGCTTTATCTTAAAACGTTGAATATTGATGAGGGTGAGACCCTACATTCACTTAGGGGTGGGTGCGCAATCACTTTAGCTGTATCAGGTTTCGGGTCTTGTGAAGAAATAATGAGCCATGTAGGTTGGTTTTCCCGGAAAAGCTACGAGAGGTATTCAAGGGTTAATACATTTACGAACAACACAGTTGCATCATTGTTTAAAGAGGTTGCTCGAAATTCCAAAAATGCTACCAATATTTATGCGGAGTTGGGGGATGTAAGCAAACTGCCATCTGCGTTTCAGTGATATACTGGACTTATTTTCAATGTGGTAAACATGACTAGAAACGTTCATAATTTGTAATCTCCTTTGTATTTCATTTTGTAATAAAGTTTTTGTGTTATAAGTGTTTTATCTGGATTTGTCATTACTTGGCGTCTGTCCGCTGGTGCTCAGTAGAACGTGCATTTGCATGATTGTGGAGTAAATGTACCAAATACTTATCTAAAATGTAAACTTTTAGTTTGAATTTGCTAGCGTTAATATGCATGGGTTAACATACATTTTATTTCTTTGTTATGTTGTTAAAGGCTCATTCGTAAAGATTTGACTGAAAGTTGAGTGTATTAAGTGCCGAGTTGCAAGTTTATTTTAATAAGTTTTGGTGAGTTTCGAGAATTTTAAGTTTTGGGGTTTCTTGTGGTAAATGCAACCGATTTAGTTTCAGACAACATGGGGGTGTCGTTGCGTATCAAATTTTCACCTCCAATACTCATTCTATCCAGTTACTTGGAGTGTGGTGGCTCTTTGGATAATCATTTATCCTAAGTGACATCACACGAGAAGTCACGAGATATACCAATTTAAATCATTATTCGAAACGCAGTCAGGTTTTGGATTGAAAGTGATTCTTTACCTTCGTCCCAGTTATGACTGGGATTATAGTTAGGAAAAGGTTTTGGTTCTAACGTATTGATGTTTTGCCCACCACCCCACCCAGTTTTCTATAGCCATGGTTTCACACTCCAGGAATTGGATGCTCCTCAAATTTTCACCTCCAATACTCATTCTATCCAGTTACTTGGAGTGTGGTGGCTCTTTGGATAATCATTAATGGTAACGAGTTCAATATAGAGTTGAATCCAGACGCACAAATGTAATTAAGCGTCTGGATGATCGAGACTACGTCTGGGATCACGTGGAGACAAACAATGATTCTATTTTTAGGGCACTATTTTTAAACCAGGAAAACCATGCAAACATATCTATACTTATAATATGACGTCACAGTAAGATTCACTCTTGATTATGCATAACAATAATATTTGTTTAATTAATTGATAAAGTAATATTTTATAAAAATATTCAAATGTAAACTTTGGTACAATTTGTTGTACACTTCTTGATATAAACGGAAGTAATTTTTTAGACAATAAAAATATCATCCAATCAAAAATTACGCCCAGTTTTGGGCGTAATGATAACGAGTTTAATATAGAGCTGAATCCAGACGCACACATGTAATTAAGCGTCTGGATGATCGAGACTAAATGAACTTATGTGTTTTGTTTTCATATTCGGATATTTAATTAAATAGTAGTGTTTATTTATAACAGTATCCTATTATTCTTCATTGTAAGGTAGGCCATTTATTTTTTTATTTTTTACAAATAGTATACAACGTATTTTGACGTTTATCATTTCTATATATTTACACTGAATATATTTAAGAAACATGGTGTATATATAGTAGAACTTACTTTTGTTTTACAGATTACAGATAAAGTAACACTTAGTGTACGCATTCAAGTACATTTATGTCAGTGAATGGGTACTTAGCCGAGTGTTATTTTGTTTAAGAACAGTTACATATAGCAACTCTGTTGTATAAAGTTTTTCAATTTAACAATATTTAATGTGAATCTATTTTACATTTTGACATCGTTTTATCTTAGAAATACATGATATATAGACGCATATTGTACAAGCAGGTTTAAACAGCGTCAGTGTCGCTTTGCTAATTAGTTTTTGATTATAAGAATATTATTAACAACAGTATACAGTATTATATTTATTTTACACTAGCGCTTGTGTTCTTATACTTTATTTATTATTGTTGATGTACATTTACATAGTATGGAATTTTTTTTTGAATTCTGATTTATTGTACATACTATATTGATACTTAGTGGTGTTGTAAATAATTTAGTAATATTTGGTGTATATTTGTGAACCTGACTTGCAGATAGTATGAAAGTGTTTTGAATTTTGTGAGATATGATTTTTTTGTACTAATACTTTCCCTGACTGCACATCTAGTATTACTGACAGTTGAGTTACTTTGTTTAGTACCCTAGTTTGATTGAATCAGAGTTGTCTTATAGGGAGAATAGATTGATTGATTAATTGATTTGTTGATATACTGTATTGGATTGGTGAAGTTTACGGTCCTTGCTATTTGATACTGAAGTTGTTTGTTTTTCTGACTAGAAATTTTTCTTCACAGTTGATTGGAAGTTGTTTGTAGTCTCACATTGTGGTTCACGCAGTGGTCACCATAGTTCTACATTTACAGGGAGATAATTTGTACCTAATTTTATTATTATTATTTTTTACTCAAAATTTTTAGTGACTTTCAGTCACTAGTATTTGACCTAGGTTTTATGAGATAAAACCTGTTTAGTAATATAATTGAATAATATTTACTGAATTATTTTAGAAAATATTTTGGTTTCTTGTAACTATATATTTATTACATAAATGAAAATTTCTGTATTTCAGTTTAAATGTTCTTTGCTGAAGGGCATTAGCACTCAGTAGTTATTAGCTTTTCAAATTTAGTATTGGCAGACCAGCTGTGAATACTCATCTGAGCACTTGGCATAAGAAATACACTTCATTATTTGAAATAAAATATTAAAAAACTTTGCATGGTGTCTATTATTTAAAAATAAATCTTGTTATTATTGTGAAATAAAAAGATTTTGAAAACATTGCATGGTGTTATTTCTCACTAATATGTTATTCATTTTTTGTTTCTAGGTAGAAACGCTCTTTTCTTTCAGATATTTGTTTCTGTTGCAGGTTTACACTTATTTTCATTGTAGTGCCTTCCAGACAACAATGTTATAAGGTAAGTGAATTTTTCTTACTTAGCATGTTTTTATTTATTGCAGATTGCTTACACTGTGGACTTGATTAATGATACACACATTATGGAACCGAAAAGTACTAAACGTAAACGACGTAGACGCCACAGGAAACAGAAACATAGACCATACTGATATGATGACTCGAACATCCCTGCTGATTCAGAGATTTCACCACCTGCTCCGACACCTAATCCTACACCACAGACTACGCAACCCATCATCTGTTACCGTTGTGGTAGACCTGGTCACATAGCTATAGGATGTCGAGTTCGACTAGACCACTCCAGACAAGCTTATGCATTCCATCAAGTCAACATGGAAGACAAAACTTATGCATACCTTCAGCATCCATTCATCCGGAGACTTAACTGGACTTTGTGGAAACCCAAACGAAGTTACTGTTAAAGTAAATGGTATTTCAACGTCAGCATTGTTAGATACTGGTTCAACGGTCAGTACAGTAAGTGAAGAATTTCACAGACAGTACCTAGCTGATCACCCGATTCAACCACTTAACCAGATCCTACACATTGAATGTGCAGATGGACAAGACATGCCGTACTCTGGATTTATTACTACAGACATACAGTTACCAGGAACAGCTACATACGAAGTACCACAGCAGTGTTTACTGTTAGTTGTGCCAAACAGTAACTACAACATGAATGTGCCGCTGCTCCTAGGAACTAACATTTTGCAGTCGACCATGGATGATGTAAGACAGCGCTATGGTCCAAGATTCCTCCAGGAAGCAGATTTATATTCATCTTGGTACATGGCTTTTAGATGTTTACTGCTTAGAGAACGAGAGTTACGAAAGAGGAACAACAGGTTAGCCATTATTAAGTGTGCTGAGAGAAAGACAATACATATACCACCAAACAGAGATGTAGTACTTCAAGGTTACATGGATCATGAACTTCCTTATCATACAGTTTGTGGAATTCTTCAACCAACAGATAGGTCATCAATCCCAACAGATCTTGACATTGCTCCATCTTTAGTTTCATATCATTACAGACAGAACAATCTTATACCAGTACACATCAGTAACGTCACTACAAGAACTATCACAGTTTCACCGAATGCCATCTTGTGTGAAGTACAGCCAGTGTCAGTTGCTGATATTGAAATGAATGATGAAGATGCTCATGATGTAATAAAGGAAGTAGATTTACCATCCCATTTATTGACTGGCGAACAATTAGAGCAAGGAAAAGAACTACTACGACAGTTCCGTGATGTCTTTAGTACATCTGATACTGATATAGGCCATACAGATGTCACAGTAAGATTCACTCTTGATTATGCATAACAATAATATTTGTTTAATTAATTGATAAAGTAATATTTTATAAAAATATTCAAATGTAAACTTTGGTACAATTTGTTGTACACTTCTTGATATAAACGGAAGTAATTTTTTAGACAATAAAAATATCATCCAATCAAAAATTACGCCCAGTTTTGGGCGTAATGATAACGAGTTTAATATAGAGCTGAATCCAGACGCACACATGTAATTAAGCGTCTGGATGATCGAGACTAAATGAACTTATGTGTTTTGTTTTCATATTCGGATATTTAATTAAATAGTAGTGTTTATTTATAACAGTATCCTATTATTCTTCATTGTAAGGTAGGCCATTTATTTTTTTATTTTTTACAAATAGTATACAACGTATTTTGACGTTTATCATTTCTATATATTTACACTGAATATATTTAAGAAACATGGTGTATATATAGTAGAACTTACTTTTGTTTTACAGATTACAGATAAAGTAACACTTAGTGTACGCATTCAAGTACATTTATGTCAGTGAATGGGTACTTAGCCGAGTGTTATTTTGTTTAAGAACAGTTACATATAGCAACTCTGTTGTATAAAGTTTTTCAATTTAACAATATTTAATGTGAATCTATTTTACATTTTGACATCGTTTTATCTTAGAAATACATGATATATAGACGCATATTGTACAAGCAGGTTTAAACAGCGTCAGTGTCGCTTTGCTAATTAGTTTTTGATTATAAGACTATTATTAACAACAGTATACAGTATTATATTTATTTTACACTAGCGCTTGTGTTCTTATACTTTATTTATTATTGTTGATGTACATTTACATAGTATGGAATTTTTTTTTGAATTCTGATTTATTGTACATACTATATTGATACTTAGTGGTGTTGTAAATAATTTAGTAATATTTGGTGTATATTTGTGAACCTGACTTGCAGATAGTATGAAAGTGTTTTGAATTTTGTGAGATATGATTTTTTTGTACTAATACTTTCCCTGACTGCACATCTAGTATTACTGACAGTTGAGTTACTTTGTTTAGTACCCTAGTTTGATTGAATCAGAGTTGTCTTATAGGGAGAATAGATTGATTGATTAATTGATTTGTTGATATACTGTATTGGATTGGTGAAGTTTACGGTCCTTGCTATTTGATACTGAAGTTGTTTGTTTTCTGACTAGAAATTTTTCTTCACAGTTGATTGGAAGTTGTTTGTAGTCTCACATTGTGGTTCACGCAGTGGTCACCATAGTTCTACATTTACAGGGAGATAATTTGTACCTAATTTTATTATTATTATTTTTTACTCAAAATTTTTAGTGACTTTCAGTCACTAGTATTTGACCTAGGTTTTATGAGATAAAACCTGTTTAGTAATATAATTGAATAATATTTACTGAATTATTTTAGAAAATATTTTGGTTTCTTGTAACTATATATTTATTACATAAATGAAAATTTCTGTATTTCAGTTTAAATGTTCTTTGCTGAAGGGCATTAGCACTCAGTAGTTATTATCTTTTCAAATTTAGTATTGGCAGACCAGCTGTGAATACTCATCTGAGCACTTGGCATAAGAAATACACTTCATTATTTGAAATAAAATATTAAAAAACTTTGCATGGTGTCTATTATTTAAAAATAAATCTTGTTATTATTGTGAAATAAAAAGATTTTGAAAACATTGCATGGTGTTATTTCTCACTAATATGTTATTCATTTTTTGTTTCTAGGTAGAAACGCTCTTTTCTTTCAGATATTTGTTTCTGTTGCAGGTTTACACTTATTTTCATTGTAGTGCCTTCCAGACAACAATGTTATAAGGTAAGTGAATTTTTCTTACTTAGCATGTTTTTATTTATTGCAGATTGCTTACACTGTGGACTTGATTAATGATACACACATTATGGAACCGAAAAGTACTAAACGTAAACGACGTAGACGCCACAGGAAACAGAAACATAGACCATACTGATATGATGACTCGAACATCCCTGCTGATTCAGAGATTTCACCACCTGCTCCGACACCTAATCCTACACCACAGACTACGCAACCCATCATCTGTTACCGTTGTGGTAGACCTGGTCACATAGCTATAGGATGTCGAGTTCGACTAGACCACTCCAGACAAGCTTATGCATTCCATCAAGTCAACATGGAAGACAAAACTTATGCATACCTTCAGCATCCATTCATCCGGAGACTTAACTGGACTTTGTGGAAACCCAAACGAAGTTACTGTTAAAGTAAATGGTATTTCAACGTCAGCATTGTTAGATACTGGTTCAACGGTCAGTACAGTAAGTGAAGAATTTCACAGACAGTACCTAGCTGATCACCCGATTCAACCACTTAACCAGATCCTACACATTGAATGTGCAGATGGACAAGACATGCCGTACTCTGGATTTATTACTACAGACATACAGTTACCAGGAACAGCTACATACGAAGTACCACAGCAGTGTTTACTGTTAGTTGTGCCAAACAGTAACTACAACATGAATGTGCCGCTGCTCCTAGGAACTAACATTTTGCAGTCGACCATGGATGATGTAAGACAGCGCTATGGTCCAAGATTCCTCCAGGAAGCAGATTTATATTCATCTTGGTACATGGCTTTTAGATGTTTACTGCTTAGAGAACGAGAGTTACGAAAGAGGAACAACAGGTTAGCCATTATTAAGTGTGCTGAGAGAAAGACAATACATATACCACCAAACAGAGATGTAGTACTTCAAGGTTACATGGATCATGAACTTCCTTATCATACAGTTTGTGGAATTCTTCAACCAACAGATAGGTCATCAATCCCAACAGATCTTGACATTGCTCCATCTTTAGTTTCATATCATTACAGACAGAACAATCTTATACCAGTACACATCAGTAACGTCACTACAAGAACTATCACAGTTTCACCGAATGCCATCTTGTGTGAAGTACAGCCAGTGTCAGTTGCTGATATTGAAATGAATGATGAAGATGCTCATGATGTAATAAAGGAAGTAGATTTACCATCCCATTTATTGACTGGCGAACAATTAGAGCAAGGAAAAGAACTACTACGACAGTTCCGTGATGTCTTTAGTACATCTGATACTGATATAGGCCATACAGATGCTGTTAGTCACAGAATCGACTTAATTGATGACACTCCATTTAAGCAAAGACATCGACGTATACCTCCGTCAATGTTCGAGGAAGTACGCAGCCACCTTCAACAACTTCTTGCTGCTGGAATAATACGCCGATCACACTCACCCTGGTCGTCAAATGTGGTCTTATGTCGTAAGAAAGATGGTAAATTAAGGATGTGCATCGACTACAGAGAACTCAACAGTAAAACCGTCAAAGACTCATACGCCTTGCCCAGAAGTGAAGAGATATTAAATGCACTAGGCGGAAACAAATTCTTTACAGTGTTAGACATGAAGAGTGGGTACCATCAGGTTGAAGTAGAAGAAACACACAAGGAGAGAACTGCATTTACCGTCGGCCCATTAGGATTCTACGAATTTAACCGCCTTCCATTTGGACTTGTGAATAGCCCAGCTACTTATCAACGACTTATGGAAGAGATCCTAGGGGATTTACACCTAAACATTTGCTTCATATACTTAGATGACCTTATCATATTTTCGAATACATATGAGGAAAACCTGAACCGAATAGAAAGAGTGTTAAAAAGACTAAGAGAAAGTGGACTTAAACTGTCACCAAAGAAATGTGCATTTCCCAGGAGAAAGTAAAGTACATCGGGCATATTGTTTCTAAAGACGGAATCCATCCAGATCCTGCAAAGATTGAGAAGGTTACCAACTGGCCTAGACCAACTTCTCCAGAAGACGTTCGACGATTTTTAGGCTTTGTAGGTTATTACCGGAAATTTGTTAAGGACTTTGCCAAGATTGCCCGACCACTCACTGATTTGATGCCAGCGCCAGCGAAGTCATCAAAACGACACAAAGCAAGAAAAGATC
This sequence comes from Limnoperna fortunei, assembly GCA_944474755.1. Lineage (NCBI taxonomy): Eukaryota > Metazoa > Mollusca > Bivalvia > Mytilida > Modiolidae > Limnoperna > Limnoperna fortunei. The sequence continues at coordinate 35,409,543 of OX104120.1, read as the reverse complement.
CAATAGCATCATGGATATGGGGTGATCAGCAGGAAGCGGCATTCCATAATCTGAAGTCCAAGTTACAGAAGCCACCAATTCTTGGATTTCCACAATACGACAAACCCTTCGAACTACATACAGACGCTTCCATGTTAGGACTTTGTGCTATATTATATCAAGAGCAAGCCAAAAAGAAAAGAGTAATTGCGTATGCCAGTCGTGGACTCAGCAAAACAGAGAAAAACTATCCAGCACACAAGCTAGAATTCTTATCATTGAAATGGGCAGTCACTGAAAAATTTCATGATTACTTGTATGGAAATAAATTTACTGTGCTTACCGACAACAATCCGTTAACTTATGTTCTAACATCAGCTAAACTGGATGCTACTGGTCACAGATGGATAGCAGCCCTTGCATCGTATGACTTTAGCATTATGTACAGACCTGGCATTTACAACGCAGATGCCGATGGACTTTCAAGACTCCCAGGACTTCTTGCATAGGACAACATTTCAACCAACTTGTGTTCATAGTCCGTGAAAGCCATCTGTAATCTTCAGTTTACCCAGCCTATTGTACAAAGTCTGGCACTATCATCTCAAGTAGCAGACGAACCATCATTACAAGTCCAGCCGTTAGTGAACATACAGGCTGTACAGAACGATGACATTATCATTAAAAAATGGATCTACTGGGTTGAAGAACATCGGAAACCAACTAGAAACCAGCTTACTAGAACACCTCAAAATACATGGTTTATCACCAACTTCGACAAATTGAAAATGATTGATGGCATACTATACAGACGAGTCACCATTGACCAGGAACCAGTGAACCAACTAGTCCTACACGAAGCCTGTGTGTCAACTGTTATGAAGTCATTACATGATGACATGGGACACCAAGGCCGAGACAAAACACTGTCACTGATAAGAGATCGTTTTGTATGGTATGGCATGAACCGGGACACCGAACAGTGGATCAGCCAATGTGAAAGGTGCATACGCCGAAAAACACCAGCCAGTGACAAAGGACTACTTACCAACATACAGTCGTCACAGCCCTTAGAACTAGTATGCATGGATTATCTGGGACTAGAAAGATCGAAAGGAGGATATGAAAACATCTTAGTTATTACTGATCACTTCACTCGATATGCCTTGGCTGTTCCAACTAAGAATCAGACTGCAAAAACAACTGCAGAAGCCTTCTTCAACAACTTTGTAGTGCATTATGGTTTACCCGAAAGAATACATTCGGACCAAGGAGCCAACTTCGAATCCAAGATCATTAAAGAGTTGTGCCAAATCACCGGAATGTAAAAGTCAAGAACCACACCATACCACCCTATGGGGAATGGCATGCCGGAACGTTTTAATCGAACGCTTCTGAACATGCTTGGGACCTTGAAGTCGATACAGAAAAAGGACTGGAAGTCGCATATTGCTGGACTCGTCCATGCCTATAATTGCACTAGACAGACAACAACTGGATTTTCTCCGTACTTCCTTATGTTCGGCAGGCAACCCAGATTACCAATTGATCTAGCATTTGGAATCGAGACAGATGGACAGAAGGAACCAGCAACTAAGTACGTAGAGAAAATGAAGAACAGACTTGAGAAGGCTTATGATCTTGCAACACGAGCAGCAAGAACAGCCCAAGATAGACAGAAATCAGGTTACGATAAAAGAGCCAGAGGAGCCATCTTGCAACCCGCCGACAGAGTTTTAGTAAAGATCTTGGCATTCGACGGGAAGCATAAAATTGCTGATAAGTGGGAAGAGGACCCATACTTCATTGTTGATCAACCCAACAAGGATATACCAGTGTATGTGGTCAAGAAGGAGAATGGGGATGGAAAGAAGAGAACACTGCACAGAAACCTTCTTCTCCCCATAGATTTTCTGCCAAAGAATGAGGAATTGAAAACTCCTGTGCCTGCACAAAAGAATGAGGGAAGACGCCAACGACGAAGTCTGACAGCATCGTTAACACCGATGAAACAGGATCAGATGAGGAGTCTGAGCAGGGGTATTGGATATGTCCAGTAGGGAAAGCACCGAGCAACACGGACAGTGATGCAACTATGGTGGACATGGTGCTGATGAAACATATGTAACTATCAGCGACACCGGTGACGACCATGCTGTCGTTGATAGGAGCCAGGGCAATGGTTTAGTAGAGGACGCTTTACCTTCAGGCAGTAGAACTGATGTTGAACTAACCCCTGGGACAGAGGATGTAGAGCCATCTACGACTGACCAGCAGTTTGAAGCTGAATCTTCAAATGCAGAAAGTGGTAGTGCGTTGACGGATCCATCTCTTGATGATATGGCAGAACAACCCACAATTGCTCAAACACCAATTGCTAGGACAAGACGACGACGAATTCTACCAACACCACCTAGACATGTACAAGAACAACCAGAATTACGATCACAGAGAGAACGCCGTCCCCCAAAATACTTACAGGATTACGTTACAACTATGAAGCAAGCTATGATTCAACCATCATGGAAGGAGAAAATTGAATACTTGGAACAACAAGCAGCATTAGGAAGATTTAGAGGATTGGACAGTGAACTGTCTAGAACCATCTTGAGAATCATAGAAAGTGCTTGATTCAATTTGTCGAGGACGCCAAATTCTGAAGAGAGGGAAATAACCGAATGACGTGGAAGTCATTTTCTTCAACAGGAGGGAGGATGTAGTAGTGTGAATTTTTGTGTATTCAAAATATTGTTATTATTTATAAATGTTTCATTTATAACCTGAACAAAATTAATAAAATTATCTAAATTATATATTGTAAGATTTATATTTTATTTGAAGACTATATTTCTTTATTTGAAAATATATTGAATATTCATAAGTGTTAATTATTTGTTGATTTCGATTGGTCATTGTTAGTTTGGCGCGAGTTTGGTGAGTTCTTTGTTCAAGACAAAACAGAATTTGGGCAGGATAACGATAGATCAGATGTAGATTTACCTGGCTAGTTGTTTTTTGATTACTTCGTTAGATTTACTTACTAATTATCAATACACGACATTGACAGACGAAGTAAGTTATTTTCACTTCTTTTAATACGATATTTAACACAAATAACAGAAGATTTAGTAAATTACTATCCTTCTCGAAACATCTAGTTTGCATGTTCTTTAGATTAATATTTTATGAAAGATACGCATAAATGATATATTTATTTGCCGCTAAATTTTATTAGGCAAGCAGGTATTTTTCAGTAACATGTAATATAATCGTACTTAGCTCTTTATGCATAGAAATGGTACGTTAAAAGTATGTATCCGTGGTAGTAATAGTGATCCATTTTAAATGTGTTTTACTGAAGACAATAATATCTTGGGTTAAAATTGATAAAAGATGTTAATCGTCAAATATCATATTTAATGTGTAATATTTATGAGTCCGATATTTATAAGTTGTATTTTTGTTTCAGGACTCGTATATACTTTTGTGTTCCACTGTGAGAGGTGCCTGGATGAATCATTCCAGATTAGTTCACTCCACAAGTGGTAAGAATATGTTTTATAATTTTTATCATTTTGTAATGTAAAATGAGGTTCGATTGGTAGATCATAGATTTAGTTTATTATTACCTCCCTTGACTGGTATGTAACATAGTAAAAAGTGATCTTTGATGATACAAGATATTTTATTAGCAAATCACTGCGCCCAATATTGACCATATAATCATCATTAGAGAAAAATATAAATATGTACAATACAATAAGGTTAAGGGAAATAAGTAAAACTTTAAACATTTGTATGATTGGTAAAATTATAATAATAAAATAATAATCATAATAGTAATGCAAATAATAATAAAAGCAGTTGTGTACATTAAATTGGGTATTAAAACTAAAGGGGAAAGAAGAAAAAGAAACAGCAATTTCTCTTAGACCCATGACATATTTCTTATCAAGCAATTGGTATAAAGAAAGAAATATTTATTGAAAGAAAGCTCATAAATGAACATGTATATAAACGTTACAATGATAGGAACAATAATATAAGAAACAATATCAATGATAAAATAACAGTCGATAAGATTAAGTTTGAGTTCCAAGGGGGACAACTCCAGTATAATTAAGTACACACAGGTATCAATAAACCCAATAAACAGATAAAATATGACTAGAAATACAAACAGTTACATAGCAACATAACAGTCATGACAGTAAAGTACATTAGTACACTAATAGTAAAGCAATTGGTTAGTTTGTGTTTCTCAATAAAGAGCAATGGTTTATAAATTTTGCAACAGTTTTACAAACTAAAGAATCTTCATTACTAAGTAGCCATAGGAATTTTGATTCTGTGCTTGAATGGACTGTGACAATATTATTAAAACATTTATCTAGAAGTTCATTTCTGCTGTCATTAAATTTTGGACAAACAAGGAAAAAGTGTTTTTCATCCTCAATAAGGTTCAAAATTACAGTTTTTGCAAATTCTTTCTACCTCAGTTTTTGGTGTAGTATATCTACCAGTTTCTATATGAAGTCTGTGGCTACTAGTACGAAGTCTAGACAAACTTACTCTGTCCATAACAGAGTTTACTAAAGAAAGGTATTTTTCAAAACCAAAGGCTTTTTTAAATATTCTGTAAGACCTTAATTTATCATTTTTATCTAAGTTTTGAAGCCAACTAATACGGTACATAGTTTGCAATTTCCTTTTAATATCTGACAACATTTTGCCCTTAATTGCTCTTTCTGTATTAAAAAACATATCCATAACCAAGTTTCTCTAAAATGAATTTTACACAACCAAGCCAGCATAGTTGACTATTTTTTACCATAGAAATATTTTCATTTAAAGCTTCATTTAATAACTTATCTTTAGGTTTGTCATCATAAAATCTAGACCAAAATTTAATCATTGACATCACAGTATCTATATATAAAGGATAGTGACCTAGTTCCCCATATAGGGCTAGTTTACAAGTATTCCTATTAACATTAAGAACATATCTACACATAGCAAGATTTACCTTTTCTATAGGGGAGGATTCATAGGTTTTTTCAAGTAAATTTTCCCCATTACATTTGTTCGCTTTTCTAATGTCAAAAAAACCAATAACATCTGAGGCATAAAGAGCCACAGGTTTCACCATGTGGTTAAAAACATACATAAAATTTTCAACAAAGCAGTTTTTGAGTAGACTACTGAGCTTAAAAAATGCTTTTTGTGCTCTTTTTGTAAGATCCAAAAGGGCAGTCTTGAAACCCCCATATAAGCTAAGGTGAACACCTAGGTACTTATAGTTACGGACAGATTCAATCTCTTTGGAGTGTATAGTAAACCTATAAGACAGAAGCCGACCACATTTGTTGCAGACCATTGTCTTAGATTTACTATAATTTATATCTAGCCCAAGAGAGGAAAAGAATGTATATGACTTATCCATACAATGCTGTAAACCCTCTGCAGATTCAGATAGGAGTACAAGGTCATCAGCATACACTAAACAACTGATTTTTCACCTGAACAAAAATGCCACGCTAATGGGCAAAAGTTAAAATTGCTTAGGATGAAAGTATGAAAAATTGTAAGTCTGGTGAGTCTGTTTAAAAAAGGTCCCAAACGTTTGAGAATATTTAGCTCTGCTGGGATGCCTTCCTGCATAAATTTCTAATATGAATATCAGAAATGAAGTTTATAATCAATTTCAATACCCAATAGGTTTACATTACTTTCTCATGATAAACTGGCAGAGTGGATATTAATACATGGTTGTTTTTCAAAAGTTTTTTTGCCAACAGCTAAGACCTGAAATTTGTCTGGATTTGCTTGCATTTTATTAATTTTAAACCATTCAATGAGCTTCATGGACTCAGATTCCAAAGTAGAGATTAATAAATTGTAATCGGGTGAGCAGAATGACAAATTATTGTCATCTGCATAGTTATACAATGTACCATGTTTAATAAATAGAAATATATCATTTGATCCAACTCAGATATGACAGGGGGAAGTTGCAGAGCATGCTGAAATTTTTCAACAGAGCTATCTGTCCATCTAAATTTAGGTGGAACTGTGGTTACTAAATTCTTTTTTTCTGGGTGCTCAATAAAATTAATGTTAAGTAGGCAGGACAGCATACAATGGTCAGAAAGAGAACCAATAAGGTCATGTACACGAAAACTGAGAACGTTATGGAACATATTTTCACTTAATATCATATAGTCTACAGTGCTACTACCTCTGTGATTATGGGATGTTGAAAATCACCAAATACTCTGCCATTCAATACCCTTAAACTGCTTTGAGTACATAGCGCTGCAAGATCCTTCCCTCTGTCACACCAAGTTGTATCTTGACTATTTCTATAAGGAATTATATAATCAGCAACATATTGCTGATCAAAACTAGATTGAATAAAATTGGTGTCATTGGTAACGAAGTCGACAGTAGTGCCCACTCGTGCATTGAAATCACCGCTTAGTAAAATATCTCCCAGGGCTGAAAATTTTTCAACGTCTTCTAAAAGGGTTTCAAACTGATCTCCCTCGTTTACCGAATAGGTTGAATTAACAGGGGGTATATGCAGGAAGCATACATATAAATCTTTACATAGGTTAAAGAAAGATTTTTTAAATTTGAACTATCGACTTTTTCACCAGAACACTTATACCACCAAATTTTCTCTTAGCCTTTTTGTTTTGAGTCCTATGAGAGTGGTATATGTTATACCCTGGTAAGGGTGAACTAAATGACTCAGTACAATGTGTTTCAACCAAACCAATAACATGGAATTTTTTTATATTTTCAAGAAATAAGGGATCTTGTAATTTGTTGAAGTTCTTGGACAAGAGACCATTAACGTTCCAAGAGCACAAACGTATTTGTCTTTTCTCTGTTTGTTTTTGCGGTGCCATGGTTTCTGTTGTGAAGGTCCATTCCTGCTCGGTTTAGGTTTATACTCTATTCCTAGGACCTTGTCGACTACTTTTCGAATGTTAAATGCCATCATTTTAACACCATCTATTGTAAGATGTCGGCCATCTTCGCTAATAAATTTCGACTTAATTTATGTCGCTTTGCACATGTTACTGTGTTCACATATCGTGAAGTCGGACGTCTCTTCGGCAAGCTCCTTTATTGAGGAGTTAATAGTGTTCACTCGGAGGTTGAATTTCTTTTCATCGCTACTATTAGTCGCAAGTGAAACTACAAGCTTAGAATTTGGTTTATGAGATTTTGTCTTTTGCACCAGATTTGTGAGCCTTTTCACACAGTCGTTTGCTGAATTCTTCATAAGATCGTTCGTTAGGACGTGAAATGCAATCACATCGGGATTGTTGTTTTCGTCTAAGTTTTGGACAACTTCCTGGGCCTGCTCCATTGTGTAGGCTAGTTTCTTAGTTGTTTTGAAGTTTTTCTGGATCAATCTTTTCAGTATTCGAGGTGCCTATTAAGAGAACTTGTGAAGCACTTTTCTTCTGCTTTGGTTCCACTGTACTCCAGTTCCCATTTGTACTATCTTTGCTTTCTGTGTTTTCAATAAGATGAGATCTCAGAAGGAATATTTCTTCCTTATACTTGTCTATATCTGATTTCAAAGAATCGTTTTCGATTTTCAATTTGGCATGCACTGCATATACTTCATTATAATTTGATGTTGTTTTCTCTAGATCTAAGTTTAAGTTTCTAATTATTCTTTCAGTTTGTTCTTTATAGACCTGGTGTGTCTGTTGATCACATTCGTATTTACTCTTGAGTGACGCCTCGGCCAACATATTATCACAACGGGTCTGATCTAGAGCGGAATGTAGCATCTTATTTTCTTCTTTCAGCGTTTTAATAGTGTTCATATCCCCTGTTTCATGATTCTCTCCTGGTTTGGAATTTGGCAGGTTTTCAATCATGTCCTTGATGAGTCTGATTTCATCATTTATTACATTTTGTTTCAGTCTTGGGTCATTAATTGTTTTAGCCCCTTTTACTGTTACGTTCACTTGTTTGATTTTCTCTTCCAAAACATCCATACTTTTACTCATATTTTCAGCAATTTTAGAAATGGACTGTTCAAACGTATTGGTAGTTTCCTACCTCTCTTTTAATTAGACTTTGGATACTATCAAAAAGAGCGCTGGTGTCTATGGTGTTTTCATTATAATTTGGGATCTTTTCGAGAAGTGGTGCTAGTTTGTTGTCCTTGAGTGTACATGATTTGCACTTGTATGCTCTGGATTTGTAGCGGATGTATTTTATTAACTCATATTTAGGTAAATTGATGCATGTATAGTGTAGCCATCCTTTGCATGTACCACATTCAAGCATAAAATTGTCATTTTTCTTTTGACATAGGTTACAGTCACTTTTCTCGTTTTGATTAGTCTTGGCTGTGTTGCTGTGTGATGGAACATTACTTTCGGTTCTAGGTGGATGTATCTCATCATTATTGTTGATATATTGTGTATTGTCATTAGATCTATTGTGTGGTGGTGCACAGTTTTCTATGGATGGCTCATCATTGTTAGATTCGTTGTGGGGGATAGTTTTTGCATATGTAGTGTGTTCATTGTCAGCAGCTGCTAGTAAGGTGGAGTCATTAACGTGAAGGGGTGAAGATTCACAATCATGGAAATCACTTATCGAATCGTTTGCATTATCAGTCTCCTGATCAGAGTCTACAGCTACGGGCTGGGGTATTTCACTTTCAGACCCAGGGCCAGGATCATTTTTCTTCTCATACTCTGAGACAGGTAGCCATTCCCCTTTGTGGAATATCAGTAGAGGGGATAAGCCGGCATCTATCAAGATACCTTTTGCCATTTCAAGAGTTTGACAACCTTGGTGAATAGCCCCTTTTACACCGGTGACATGCCGGGAATAGTCGGCCCAGTTAGTGAATATGCCGTGGGCATAATTGTTCGTAAGGTTTTCTCCCTTGCAGACTGCATAAAAGTTTTTCTTTTTATTGCTCATTTTGGCGACTTTTTGTCGTATTAGGCACAGATAAAGACCTTCGTTTCAAAAATTAGGTTGGGAACAAGCAAGCTCTCACCGATAATCTGTATTTTTGGTCTAAATTACCTCCCTTGTAAAAAAAACCATTTTTGCCTATAACAAACTTGTTTATGCAAAAACTTTGTATTTCAACCATTAATAAATTAAAGTTATAGTATAGGTATAAGACTTTCATAATTATTTGATATTTTAAGGTAATCAATAATTAATAATGAAAGAAACTATTATTAATTTTACCATAAATGTGATATCTGTTTGAGACTTTCACAAAAAAATGGCAGATGGTGTTCTGCATCCCTTTAACCTAATGAGAAATTGAAAGTGATCATGAATGATCAACTGGATTTTGTTTGCTGCACACAATACCATCATTTAACTATATCTGTGAAAAAACAAAGATCATTTTGGATTATAAAAAGATCAAACAATCATTTAAGTACAACAATCTGGAAAATACAAGTGGTTCTTTATTGTCTTTTAAGATATTTTACAGTACTTTCATCTAATTGTATCCCCACTGTTTGTACAACACACTAGTTAATGAGGAAAAGATCTTGTACATTATCTTGTGTTATGTTCTTCCAACAAGTTTTTTTTTTATTTAGAGGGCATATCTTGTATTAAAACCTTTAATCACATATTTGCCTGGTTCTTATTGTGGCAGATATGGTGTTAAACATCTGTGGCACAAATTACACTCGAAATGAGCCATAAAAGAAAGGTAAACTTTTAATTGTTACACATAAAATATTAATTATAATATTTATTAAAAGTAACAATTTGTATAAGGTAAAGACAAAGCAAAAAGTAAACATTTTCTTCACTGCAAACCCTTGTGATTTTTAGTTATTAATATCTTGGTATGAGCTACTTCACAGGATTCACCCAGTCTGTCATCTATCACCATACAGAACACAATTTTGACTGCCACTGGAAAAGTATGGAGTATTGGGTAGGGACGTAGATTTTTACCTTCTGTAGGGGACGATTTAAATGTAAACAGTGTGTGTACTTATCATGAAGGATAGATGGACAGACAAAACATGATGTCAATAGCTCTCTCTGACCTTCAGTTTGGGGAGCTTAATTAAAAGGAGAAGGAGCAAACATTATATAATGATATAGATTAAAGTATCACTGTGGAAACCAAAGATAATCTCATCCAATTACATATGCCTTTTTAGCTCACCTGACCTACTTAGCGACCGTCTTCATTGGCGGCGGCCGTAAACTTTTCACATTTCAGTCTTGTTCTCCAACACCACTTGGCCAATTGGAACCAAACTTAGCAGGAATGTTTATTGGGTTGTTCTTAACAAAGTTTTAAGTTTTTGGTGCTGATCAATTATTAAAAATGGCTGCCAGGGCCATTTATGCGTTCTGATTGGCTGAATTTAAAAAATCTTCTTCTCATAAACTGCTTTTTTGTGAAGATCCAAATTCTAAGATGGCCACCACCGTGGAACACAGCTTAGTATACGGCCCTATGGGAAAAACACATAACTCTTCTACGAAACTGTTCCACACATTTATGAAAACTTAGTCAGAAATGAAGCTAGGATAGTTATCTTACTATTTTGAGTTTTTTTTTTAGCAAATTGGAAATTCAACATGGCTGCCAGGGCTACTAGTGTGTTCTGATTGGCTGAATTTAAAAAATCATCTTCTCACAAACAGCTTAGCAGATTGATTTGAAATATTGCAGCAATGTACCTTAGACAGTCCTTAACAAAGTTTGCTTTTTTGAGTCAATCCAAAAATCCAAGATGGCTGCCGCCGTGGAACACAGTTTTACATGGGACCCTATGGGAAAACCATAAAAACAGCAACTTCTCCCCGAAACTGTTCCACAGAATTATACCAAATAACACAGAAGTCTTGGACAGTAATATTATTATTTTGAGTTTTTCGATCCGATAGGAAATTCAACATGGCTGCCAGAGCTGCAAATGCGTTCTGATTGATTGAAATTTCAAAATTAGTTTTCTCACAAACCGCTTGGCAATAAGGAATTGTGATATTTTAGAAATGTACCTCAGATGGTTCTCTACTAACTTTGAGTTTTTTGTTTTGATCCAAAATACAAGATTACTGTCACCGTGGAACATTAATTTACATAGTAATCTATGAGAAAACATAAAATGACTTCTGAAACTGTCCTACAAATTGCTGCTGATTGGGAATTCAGCATGGCAACATTCATATAAACAGCATCTTAACGCAAACTCCTTAGCATTTTATAGCAAAATTTGCTAGAAAAGTCATCTCTTAAATAGTTTTTTTTGTAATTCAGGTGAGCAATACAGGCTTTTAAGAGCCTCTAGTTATTTATATTTAAGGTATGCATGTGACTTTGAATGGCTAATCTTCCTAAGTGACCAATCTTTAATATGAATATAGGCACAACCTAAATGTGATCATTATCTATTTATGGTTCATGATGTTGATTCAGAGCTTCCTAACAATGCCTCTGCATTCCCATTGGTGACATGACACCTTTCTCTAATTTGTTGTTGATGTCACAATGTTAATTTAAACAGCATTTCAAAGATTGCAAAAATTTGTCTGACATTTTTGTTGTTATTTGAAAGTTTAACACTTTCAATTTTATCTATGAAATATTTGTTTTGTCTACTTTTAAATTAATTTTAGTGCTCTTCTACAATATTTTCATTGGATAGCTAAGCTACCATCTGAAATGGTTTTTTTTCATATAGATCAAATGACTTTTTTTCACACCTGCATGTAACTGTACAGCTAGCATCTGCAATGCTCGCTATTATTGTTACTATTACTATTATTACTTGTGTAACAAAAATATTGCAAATTAATGTATTAGTTTCATTTTACAGAATACCCATAACACAAAATACAGGAAAAGAATATAAGAGCGATAGCGAGGTATAAAATGAATACAAATATAAGGTATGTCCATGTTCTAATTCGCAGAGAGCACAATTGCAATAATCTATTTCGATTCTAATTTTCTCACTAATGTTTTAAATTTTTTAAGTGGCTCTCGGAGAAATCTGCACAAAATTGCATTGTTCCAGTTAAATTTTCAGTTGATCGTATATGTCAGAATTAAGTTATTAATGAAAAACTAATTATCAATGGTTGTAATGGGGGATAACTCCTTTTACTAATTATAAGTTATTGCCTATCTTATCTTTTACCGTTTCAAAGGTATGGTGATGACAAGAATTGTCAAAATCTAAAACTTGACCTTGACCTTTCACCTTGTGTCCATTTTCAAGGTCAATAATGCCAACAGTGAAGGTCCCATGTCAATATCTGTTATAGTTACTGAGATATAGTGATATATTGTAATTCACAATATATTTTTATGGTCCAGGGGAGATAACTCTTATGAAATGTCAATTAAAAAAATGACAATTCTAGACCTTAATAAAATATACATTTTGGTAAAGGTTTCAGTTTTGTATCTATTATGGTTAAGTATGAGATCTGCACTCAACGTAAGGTCAAAAATAAAATGTGACCTTTACCTTTAACCTTTTTCAAGGTCAATGATGACCAAAAATGAAAACCCCAAGTCTCTATCACACCTGGTTAATGAGTTACAAAGTCACAACATCAACTTCCAATAAAGAAGGGGAAATAACTCCATAATGAAGGTTTGTTTGTTTGAATGATATTTAATGCCACTTTCAGCAATTTTTCAGCTATATCATAGTGTCCAGTTTTTATTTGGGGAGGAAGCAAGAGTACCCAGAGAGAACCCCCAACCTTTGGTAGGAAAACTGGCAATCCTTGTCAATTAAGATTGGAGTCAATTACACACTACCAGCAGTGAGACTCGAACCCTCATCTCAGTGTTTACAGACCACGTGATCAACAGTAGACAAACTACCTTAACCACTCGGCCACTGAGACAATGAGAAAGTGAAAAATTATTTAATATGATATGTTATAAAGTATTGCAATACATCACAGAACAACTTTCATTGCAACATTTTTAATAGCATCAAAGTTTATCTACACACAAGCTTTTTTGTTACAGGGGAAATACTGCCATAAAGAAAAAGTTTTCGGTGTGGATTTAGAGGGTGGGTCTACTGATTAATCTTGCTGTTTGGAATAAATTTCAATTGCCATTACAATTATTTAAATTTCACCAAATACAACTGAACGATTCCTCACAAAGAACAATAAGAATACAAAAAAGTGAAATAACCATTATGCTTAACACAGATAAGAAAAAAACCTTGGGGCAAGTATGGTCTAAAGATCAAATAAAGTATAACTCTGACACCTTTAATTTTAAACATATGTACATGTATATGCTTTCAACAAACAACTACAAATATACATTGTGATTTTAATGATTTAGATACCCATGTCAGAATGCTTACATCAACACCACTTATATGTACATAATCACAAATAAATGTGCATGCATTAAAAGTTTAGCAAGGGATTTCATTTTCCCTACACATTACTTGTCACTTTATTATTAATGCTATTTCTTCGGTCATGGGGACAGAGTTTGTCCACAATTATTGATGTGTCTGGAGTTCCTGTACATGATCAAGGACCAGAGGACTGCCCTATCTTCTTTTTCTGAAAGTAAAAAAACAAAACTACATGCCTAAACAAAGTATTTAAATAAAGTACTGGCTACAACTAAGTAGCTCGTGTGACACCGTAGTTTATGTGGAGCTTCAATTCCATCCCAACTCACTACAATATTGAAAGGAGCAAGCAACATGAAAAACAAATACAATAATAGCTTACTATTCTGGAGGTTAAGTCCATGATCAAATGTCAGAAAACTGAGAAAACAAAAATCATCACATTGCATGAACTCGATATGGATGTTTTTTGTTTGTTTGATGGTGTTTAACACCACTTTCAGCAATTTTTCAGCTATATCATGGCGTCCAGTTTTTATTGGGGAGGAAGCCGGAGAAAACTCCCTACCTGCGGTAAACTCGATATGGAAGGACAGAGATCAGATGCATTGACTGGGTAGGCATATCTGGTTCTTCTACAATCAAAATTTGAGGAATTGTTTGTTTGTTTGAATGATATTTAAGGCCACTTTTCAGCTATATCATAAACAAGAAACCCATAAAAATATGGTGACACTGTTGAATGAAATCATGATTTTACATGGCTGATTATATGCAATTGCTTTTTGACATCAAAGTGCCAGGATTGATTTACTCCCACTCTGCTACATTATGAGTAATGGACTAAATTTGTACCCTAGTAAAAAACAAAACAAAAACAAAAAAAGGCAAGGATACAATTATTTGCATACCTTACCATAACCCATTTTGAGCCCTACTATTTTACATTGAAAATTTATTATTATTGTGTTCCTCATATTAACAAGAGATCTGAAAAATAAATTGTGACGTCACTTCCAGGGAGTGAAAAAACGTTCCTGATGAATATATAATGAAAAAATTTCTAATGTTATATATGAACAATGTAGTTTATTATTATGATATTTAGAATATGATCAATTCTCTATGTGTTCTCTTTTTTAATGTTATGCCTCTTTATACTGTTATAGATATCATTTTTATGTATTTAATTTCAACAAACTAATAAACTCATGATTTCTTCGTTGATTATTTTGTTGAAATTAAACAACCCAAGAAGATATAAAGCCATATACAATTCATACTGAAAAAAGTCTCAATCAGTTACACTATAAACCTTACCTGAGCTTTTTTAATTTTCTTTTTCAATTCTTCTATATTTATGTTTTCATCTGAAATTAGACATAAAATTAAAATAACAAATTTCTTAATCAGAAAATATAATTTTATATAGAAATAGATTCTACCTCAAAGAATTATTGTGGCCAAGAGGTCTCAATAGTCAAATCTTCGTATATGTATGAACTCATCAGACAAGACACCTTTCGATTAGACAAGGTAGCTTTTGTTAAGGCAGGTAGCTTTTGATCGGGGCAGGTAAATTTGTTTAGATAAAATAACTTTTCAACATCATTTGATCATTCAAGGTAGCTTTTGATGTGAAAGTGTAGCTATTTAGCATACAAGTTAACTATTGATCCAAACAGGCAGTGAACCATGCTGATAACTGATTTTTGGTGAACACCATGTTTGGGGATTTATATCATGGAGAAAAACATTATTATAAAGTTCAGAAGTAATTAAAAAAAAAAACCACAGTCCCCATAAAGAGTTCCATAATATCATATATAGTACAGTAGTCCCCCTCTTATACGATCCCTTCGCCAGCGACCACCCGCTTTATCCGGCCAAAACCCTGATGCATTAAGTGTTTCTAACGTAAAATTACCTTTCGCGAACGACCACCCCTCAAACGCGACCAGCGACCACGTTTTTTTGACACAACAACGTAAAATCCCTTCACGAACGACCATTTTCACTGACCGGATGTTTATTTTGAAAGTCTCGAACAGAACGAGATTTGGTTTTATTATCGTAAACCAGTTCGGAAACAGTTCAACAACCGGTAAACAAAATGTCGAAATCGTGTAAAAGAAAGGTTTTTAAACTGGATTAAAGGGGAAAACAAGTGGGATATTGTAGATCAGTTTAATTTCGGCGTTACGGAAATCGAGTTTATTACAAGAAGACTGAAATATTCAACATGGAGATAATAGTACAATGTACCAACATAATCATAAATCAAAATTTACTACAAACGATGTCAAAAACATGGGTCAAGTGGGAAACTAGAAACAGAAAAAAACTGGATTTTTCCAAATAAGACGGAACCTTAATAAACTACGAAGTGGAACCTGGACAGAAAATACAATTGATAAAAACAACGATAATGCAGATGAAACAGGAACAGAAACATTCACTGTTAAGAAGACTTGGAATTGTTATATTATCAATATCATCTAGATAAAAATGAATTCTTTTTCTTTTTATTTATACTGAATAATAAAATACAAATACTTATTTTGTGTGATTCTTGATCACTTCACAGCATTTGCTGCTAACCAACCAACCAAGGTCTATACACCTGTATAAATTGTATCCC
Source organism: Limnoperna fortunei (assembly GCA_944474755.1). Lineage (NCBI taxonomy): Eukaryota > Metazoa > Mollusca > Bivalvia > Mytilida > Modiolidae > Limnoperna > Limnoperna fortunei. The sequence goes on along the minus strand of OX104120.1, from coordinate 35,393,538 downwards.
CTCAAGAAAGACCACCCCCATTATAAGACCACTTTCATGACTCAGATGGGGTGGTCTTATAAGAGGGGGACTACTGTACCTAAAAAAGTCATAGAACTTTTTGAAGGTCAAGACATTCATGGAGTCATGCATGATCAATCTAATTAAAATTAAACCTTGCTCCCCCTTTTTGTTATTATTACTGTGAAGATCTAACAACAAGCCAGTGTCTTATAATTACATACAAATAATATGTAAATGCATATTAAGCTGCTCTAATAGGACTATTGTAGTATTGGATAAGATTTAATTTTAATAACATTGTGAGCATGATTGTTTATAAAAGCACTGTTGCATATAAAAGGTACTAGTTTATCAGATCAGTTATGATATTTTTTTTAAGTATCTTGGCACGATTGCTAAGTAATACAGTGCTATCATTCCAAGTGTACAGGGATACAGAAAGATCAACAATCATCATTAGGAGAGTCCTACCAGATCTTTTCTGTTTCTTAGATGATGGTTCCTCACTTTCCGATGGTGGTATAAATGCTTGTGCTCTCTTCTCTTGTTTCTTTTCTAATGCTTCCTTTTGTTTTTCCTTAAAAAGATGACATTTATGAGGAATACAATTTTAACCATGAAAAATTACCTTTCCTTAGTTTAAGAAAAAAAGATTATATATACATGTAGCATATAAAAGTTACAGTACATCATTAAACAAGTGCCAAAGTGCTACCGGTCAGAAATTGTCATTTTTAAAAATAAAATAAAGGACCATAACACTGAAGTGGCTGAACCAATTCGACTGGTTATCAATCTTGGTCGTGATATTATGCCCATAAACACTTTCCCCATGTTTTATGAAAATCAGACAACAGCTGTTAGAGTTAGAGCAGACAAGGTGAATGTGCCATTTGTTGTATAAATAAAGAGGCATTACTCTGTAGTGGATGAAGTGATTTGGCTGGTTTTCGAACTTGGCAGAGATATTATGCCCATAAACATTATTACCAAGTTTAATGAAGATCGGACAACAACTGCCCGAGTTAGAGAGCGGACATAGCTGTGGACGCTGCCTGCCATTGATGTTCCCATAATAGGAACCTTCTTCAAAGTGGGTGTTGGTTGATCAGGTCTCTGGGTAAACATGAAAACATACTGTTTCCATTTAAAAGGAGTATAATTTTCAAGAAAATATAAAAAAGGAATAAATTTGTAGTTTCTCTGTCTTTGGTTTAGGGAGATAAAAACACTATTATGCAAAAGAAATATGCCAACTCTGCCATGACTGTTAACTTGTTTTCCTCCTAAATATACATGTAGCTAAAATAGTGCCTGCTGGACGTTAAGCAAACATCCAATCAAGAAATTTAACAAAATGTAACAACCAATAGAAAACCTTGTTATTCTGAACGGCATCCTTAAAGAATGCCAATACTTTACCTTCTTTTCTGCCTGTATCTTTGCCTTTTTGGTACTAGATTTCAAGAAGTATTCTCCTGAGGCAAGTTCTTTATCAACCTGAAAATATTGAAATATTGAGCAATATCATTAAAATCTACATGTATTATACTATAAATGAATAAACTGTCTTTTTTTCTGCATTTACCAATACAAAATTGTTAAGAATTCAAAGACACTTAATATTTTAAAGAGCTAGCTGTTCACAGGCAACAGTTTTAAAAATCAATAAACAAATGCTTAATCTTGTTATTTTTATACAGCTGAATTCCCATTATAGTGATGGGAAATTTTGCTATTTACTTACGTGGCACTTGCGATGAATCTTTCATAACTTTACCTTTATGCTGTTTTATGACAGAACTAACAGAAATTTAGTCCTACATTCCTACATGTATTTTTAAATGTCTGTATGTAGACAATTTATTATTTTAAAATAATATACATTGAATGTCATGAATTTAAAGCAGATCATTTTTACATCAAATAATTTCCTGTCAAAGGTATTTCAAAACAATTATTAAAAATACCTTGCTCTCTGGTTGTGGAGGTGGGAATGGTGTATATTCCTTCTTAATTCTCTTATTCTTTGGTTGTTTTCTCTTGCTGATGTTTTTAGACTTAAATTTCGGCAGAAATCTGTCCCAACTTTCATTTTTTAACTGGGGATCTTTTGCCAATTCCCTTTTTATCATTAAGGTCTGAAAAGAGTTTAAATATCCTTTATTGTCGCTTTCACACAAAAATATTTATTATAAATACTCTGACGATGTATTCTTTGTTTTGATTAAATAATGTTCACATTTTGATAAGAAGAGAAGGGTGTTGGGGGCTTGGGTGGAGGTGGAATGTTTTTTTTTAAACTGTACCCATACAATTAAGAATTACATTCACTTATGATTTATTAGGTTATTTACTAGAAACTGTAGCACCAAATACAATTCTATATAAAGTGTCTTCTAAGCCCACAAACAGGGGAACCCAGATAAGATAAAGTTTATTGTGGCAAAAAATAATTAGTATCCAAATTTCAAGACATCCATCCCAGTTTGGACTATTGTGTCATATTCATGTCAAGACAAAAATCCATGGTTGTCAATTATTGTACATAATGGTTTTAAAATCATAATACACATATTTCTTTTATAATAGCCCTAAACATATTTGCATTAGAAGAGACAACCGTATATTGTACTTGAAAAGTTGCAGACATCAGTCTTTAGTTTTACTACTGCAAATATTGGATTCACTTGCAACACATAATTTTTCAACAGTAAATGTAGTGAATCAAACTGGCAACTTGTAAAATATACATAATTATCAATAATTACAGCACCAACATTTAACAAAACATCAGGTACTTATTCAGATTTAATGTAGATATATAAGTTACACTCCCAAAATGTGTCCTTCCTACCCCCCTCTTCCCCTGAACTTGTCAGATCCGCCTAAACGTGTAAAACTGACATAAGTTCTAACCGATCTGTCTTCCAAGTTGTATGCCCAAAGGTGTCCAATTTGCCTACAGTTATCATCAACGATTCTATCTATCTCTTGATGATAAAGATAATGTTATTGACGTCATAGAGGTTGTAAATGACCTGTGATGTCACAAGAAAAGAAGGACATGTTTGGGTGCACAGGATGAAAGTTGACATATTCTGTGCAGTGGTTTTGGAATATGGTAGACATGTTTGGGTGGATCGGAACATTTGGGGGAATGACTATGCCAATAAATCTTTAGAACCCAGAATATCAAGTTTTTAAGATGGAGGAGGAGAAAGAAAACAAAAAATGTTCATCAGGATTGTAAGTAAATGAGTGTTTAATTTGACCGTTTTGTAAATCAGCTTTTGACTTAAGCAGCAAAATATAAGTATTTTTACTTTATAAGCTCTTAGTAGGTCAATCGCTATTTTTCAAGCTCAGAATGTACCATGCACACATTTGTTTGTAGTTTAAGTAAGTTTGGAGATGTAGCAAGAAGCTTTACATTGCCATGGCCAGCCAGCTGGCAACAGACAGAACATGGAATTTCTAAACAACAATCAATACTAAACAGTTCTATTACAACATGGTATGGTTTCATTTTTTTCATTGGATACCAATTTTTGTGGGATATAAAACAGAAAAAACAAGTTTTTAAATTCTGCAAAGAAAATTTTCATCAGACTTACACAAGGTTACTGAGGTATCACCATAGGTTAGGGCAAAACTACTTCAAATTTTCACACACAATAACAAACAATGAGAGAAAACCAAGACAATGCAAAAATATTTTGACATAAATTGATTTGTTTGAAAAATTCAAAAGAAAAAAAAATTCAAATGGCATTTTTTCACAATTTTATTGCGATCCACAGATTTCCCATGAAATGTACATGTATTTTTACCTTAATCTGTGAAAATTAAAACCCATATGAATATAAATTAATCCAAATCTTACGGATAATAATACAGATTTTATTAAATTATAAGACAGTTTAAAATCTGACAACTCTTCTGGAAATGAAATAAACTCATCAATATTTTGAACTTACCAGTTAAATTAACAGCTTTTAAATTCGAAGCTTACCTTTATGTTATAAATAGGATGAATATTTTTCATAGTGTCTTCCACTATTTTACGTACACTTCGCAAGCCTTTATGAGGCCCTAGAGCAGATACTGTATTACCCTGTACTAAGACATAACATTCTGTAAGCAGTTCTATTGCCTGTAAAAATAATACATTGTCCTGTAAATCTTATAACTATGATTGTTTGTTGAACGATGTTTAACACCACTTTCAGCAATTTTTCAGCTATATCATAGTTTCCAGTTTTTATTGGGGGAGGAAGACAGAGTACCCAGAGAAAACCCTGATCTTTGTTAGTAAAACTAGCAATACTTGTAAATTAAGATTGGAGTTGAGTACACCCTGCTTACAGTGAGGCTCAAACCTGCAACCTCAATGTTGACAGACCACGTGATTTATAACAGATGAACTACTTTAACCACTCGGCCACCAATATAACTATGACTGTCCTGCAAACTCTAAATACATGTAAAGGTAGGACTAAAACTAAATACAAAGAACATTTTAAAGCTGAAAGATCAGACAGGGGGCCTGATCACTATTGGGCGTCTATCACAAAGTTGTGGAGCCCTAATTAAATATTTCAAACAGTTCAACTGAATCAAAACAACAATGGTAAATGTTTTGAAGTTTCTTCAAAATATAGTATTTAATTATTTATCTTTCAGTCATTTAATTTTTTTTTTGGTTATCAAATGGCAAACATCTCAAATTAGTTTGAACAAGTGTGGACTGTGAGCATGCTCACAAAGCGATACCCCCGCTTCGCTTTCAAGTCCAATTATCTCCCCTTAATGATATCTGAGGTCAATAAAAATCCTTCATGCACATCTACATATAATGTACTTCCTTTATGCTAAGTTTCATTTAATTTCAAGCAGTTTATGAGGAGTTGCACTTACAAGGGATGTGGACAGACGGAAGGACAGACAGGGTGATTCCTATATACCCCCCAAACAAGTTTGCTGGGGGGGGGGGATAATAAATTTATAATTAGCAATTTTTTAAGATACAACAATGACTCGTTACAAACTTCAAACATCAAAACCTCTACATACATGTTTATTTACAGATTTCACCTTTCAACTTGTTTACAACTGATAGATTAATGGCTGCATTGCACTTTATAATGAATTTAGAACTTAAGTTTTTGTATTCTGTGAGATAATTCCGTTAGATTTTGTGTCAAGTCATTAGAATGTTTATTTCTATTGTCACAACTGAATTAATTATTAATGAAAATGTTAAAAAATGCAAATAAAAAGGTTCGAAAAAGGAAACAGAATTGCATACTAAAAGCACTTGAAGTTTTTAAAACAGACTGTGACATCAGAAAAATTATGACAAATATATAAAACATGCTATTACTACAGGTACAAAATCATTGTATTCATATTACAGTACCTTTAAAGTAGATCCATCAGGTCCAATTAATCTTTGTCTTCTTTTTACAAATCTTTCTTTGTTTCTACAAAGGGAACCTATCTTTATGATATCGCATGCAATATCATCTTCAAATATTCTGATAGCCTAAAAAAAATCAACAATAATTATAACTCTTCTATTGCACTTCCAGCATAAGAACTAATCAGGGTTCATACATGTACACCTTTTTTTTACATAAAATTCCATGACTTTTTAAGGACTTTGTGAACATTTTCCATGACCAATTCTACCATGGCAGTGTTACAGACACATGCAATTTTACATAGAATATGAGGTAATGATGCAGTATTAATCTTACAGTAATGTTTGTTATACGAATTCATCATTTTCCCTGAAATTTATCATAACTTTGGGTTCCCATGAATTTTCATGGCTTTGAATATTATGACTTTCCAAGATTTCATGACCTCGATGAACCTTATATGATATAACCAAATGATGTTATAGTCAACAGGACTTAATCAAAATTTGACATTTTTTGTTCTGTATAGAAATGTTATATTATAACAAGAGACAGTGTTTAATTTTAAAAAAATTGTAAAATTTTTTAGAATTTCTCTATTTAATTGATTCATGGTCCTCGTTGGTTTTTTACCGACGCAATTGTTATATTATTAAGTCTGAGTCTGTCTTTAGGCAAGTTGTGCTCTACTACCACTTTCACTGACAAGGATTGCCAGTACTATTGCTAAAGGTCAGGCATTCTCTCTACTAAAATAATACTGGAAGTGACATTCTATTCAACTGTTACCACTTAATGGAGTCATGCTGACCCTTGACACTGCTTCTAATATTACGAGTACTAAAATAGTCACAAGAATAAGTGGGAAGCTTCTAACAGATCTAGTTTTAATTATCGGTACTTATATTGTTGCCAACAAGTTCTACATTACTGATAGGTAGAGTTGTTTAAGAATAGTTAATCATACCCTCGCTTTTTTTTGGCAAGGGTACGAATTTAGTCCCATTAATTGTAATGTAGCAGAGTGGGAGTGAATCACTTCCGGCACTTTGATGTCCAAAAGAAGTTGCAAATACAATCAGACGTGGTCGATCTTGATATCTTTTGACAGTGTCACCATTTTTTATCGGTTTTGGCGTTTAAAATTGATCATTATGGATACATGATGTTAGTTATTGCCGTCTTTAAAAAACCCGCTGTGTGTTGTGTCTTAATTGATATTTGTGTATCTTTTTTAATTATGTTAACTACATGAAAAACGTCGAGAAACCCAAAACTTAATGGTGTGTTGCATCTATGTAAATAACAGGATTCTTACAATGGAATGGTTGTTATAGTATGCAAATTGGCACGTATATAATAAAATTAGGTCACATTATCCATATACGGAAGAATGATCAACATAGCATTTTCCATGTGCATCTTCAAAGAAGAAAAAAGAAATTTTTTCAATAAAGATCGTTTCCTGTTTGTTTCGCAATGTCTAAGCTTAAATAACGTAAAGAATATGAATTTTATTTTTGAATTTCGTATAAATAGACGGAAGTTAGAATTTTTTATTTGCTACATTACATGCAATAGGACTGAATTCTGCCATTAAAGCTACGAATCACAAAACTACCTTCGGATTATAACAGCAGTAAAATTCGGCCTAGAGTTGTTTAAGAAAAGCAAAACCAGCAAGTATGGTACCCTAATTGTCTTTAGGTCATCCTACATGTAAACCTGTGACTGAACCACTGAACTCTCCAATCCAAGGCTAACAGTCACTACAAAGCACTTAAACCGAGGATTACAGTAAATATATATATATACATAGCCTATCCTAAATACTATCAGATATAAAAAACTTACACAGGTATACTCTAATAAGACAATTAGATTGTTTTTAAAAAAATTTCTATGAAGGATAACTTCAAATTAGGGGTGGGACAAACCATTGTGGACCTATCGACAACCTATTGTCTCTTGTCTTAAATTACCCGAAACCTGTCCTGATTTTTAATTTTTAATCCAGAAATTAAGTTGACAGCCATTTTAGAGAAAAAAAAGCAGATTTGATCGACCTTGAGATAAAAGTCATTAATCTTTTAATTAAAATATATATATTTGTGGTTTAGGACGTATTATAAAAGAGTTCTCCATACAAGGTGAACATTCAAATTGTGTGTCTTCCCAAGGGTAGAGCACATTAGACACATAAGGTAAACAATTTAAATGTTCACCTTGTAAGGAGGCAATAGTTGCATATTATTTTTTTTAAACAGACTTTGTTTTCACAGGAACCAAATGTAATGTTTTTAAAACAAGAATTGGTATTTCCAACAGACCAGAAATGTATTAGAATATTCCAAGAAAATTGATGCTTTTAAACTGCACTCTTACTTGTTCATAGGGAACACTTCTAGCCAATAACTTGATCAAATCTCTGGCATTTATAATGGCATAGGGATCCCATGTCTTCCTCGTGGTGGTTACAGTCATACTCCCTTCAACAACATCTAGTTCACCTTTTATTTCCTAAAATAGTCGTAAATACAAATTTATTAGAGTATTTTTTAAAATATAATAAACATATTTAAACATCAACATATTTTAGCCCAGATGTGAGACATCCATTAAACACATGTGATGCCTGTAGAATTCTTTTAAAAAATCTTTTTACAACTGTTTTCATTATGATGAAGCAAAAATGATTATTATGTCTACAATATGATTTATAAGTTTATTTTTTATTACATTTCATGATTTGTAATGAAATTATCAAAAGACAGTTGGGTGTCAGTAGGCAAAAACCAAACACAATTAATAACAAGTGCTGATTGTGATTGCAAGCAAGTCACAAAAAAATCCCCTCCCGTGCCCACTTTTGTCACAATTCGGACAACTTTTCAATTTTCGCACTTTGGCGGCCATTTTGAATATGGCGGCCATCTTGGACTTTGGCAGCCATCTTGGATTTGTTCGACATGTTGTTCGTAATATCAATATTGACCTAAATGACAATTTTTGTTGAAATCAGACAACTTTTCAATATTCGCACTTTGGCAGCCATTTTGAATATGACAGCCATCTTGGATTTGTTCGAAAGTGTCGCCATGTTGTTCGTAATATCAATATTGACCTAAATGCCAATTTTCGTTGAAATCGGACAACTTTTCAATTTTCGCACTTTGGCGGCCATTTTGAACATGGCGGCCATCTTGGACTTTGGCGGCCATCTTGGATTTGTTCAAACATGTCACCATGTTGTTCGTAATATCAATATTTACCTAAATGCCAATTTTCGTTGAAATCGGACAACTTTTCAATTTTCGCACTTTGGAGGCCATTTTGAATATGGCGGCCATCTTGGACTTTGGCGGCCATCTTTGATTTGTTCGAACATGTCACCATGTTGTTCGTAATATCAATATTGACCTAAATGCCAATTTTCGTTGAAATCGGACTTTTCTATTTTCGCACTTTGGCGGCCATTTTGAATATGGTGGCCATCTTGGATTTTTCGGAAAATGGTCCCATATTGTCCGGGACCTTAATATTGACCTATAAACCTATTTTGGTTCATATCCATATTGTTTGTGATTTTTTATGATTAATTTTGTATTTTTTTCAAATTCAAAATGGCCGCCAATCCAAGATGGCCGCCATTTTCAAAATTTCGAAATCGGAAACAACATTTCCTAGTGGTGACCTATCTTTCTGGTAAGTTTCATTGACCTATGTCTTTTCGTCTTCAAGAAATCCTACGGACAAAGTTAGGTCCAGAAGAAGAAGAAGAAGAAGAAGAAGAAGAAGAAGAATAACAAGTGCTGATTGTGATTGCAAGCAAGTCACAAAAAAATCCCCTCCCGTGCCCACTTTTGTCACAATTCGGACAACTTTTCAATTTTCGCACTTTGGCGGCCATTTTGAATATGGCGGCCATCTTGGACTTTGGCAGCCATCTTGGATTTGTTCGACATGTTGTTCGTAATATCAATATTGACCTAAATGCCAATTTTTGTTGAAATCAGACAACTTTTCAATATTCGCACTTTGGCAGCCATTTTGAATATGACAGCCATCTTGGATTTGTTCGAAAGTGTCGCCATGTTGTTCGTAATATCAATATTGACCTAAATGCCAATTTTCGTTGAAATCGGACAACTTTTCAATTTTCGCACTTTGGCGGCCATTTTGAATATGGCGGCCATCTTGGACTTTGGCGGCCATCTTGGATTTGTTCAAACATGTCACCATGTTGTTCGTAATATCAATATTCACCTAAATGCCAATTTTCGTTGAAATCGGACAACTTTTCAATTTTCGCACTTTGGAGGATATTTGGAATATGGCGGCCATCTTGGACTTTGGCGGCCATCTTTGATTTGTTCAAACATGTCACCATGTTGTTCGTAATATCAATATTGACCTAAATGCCAATTTTCGTTGAAATCGGACAACTTTTCAATTTTCGCACTTTGGCGGCCATTTTGAATATGGTGGCCATCTTGGATTTTTCGGAAAATGGTCCCATATTGTCCGGGACCTTAATATTGACCTATAAACCTATTTTGGTTCATATCCATATTGTTTGTGATTTTTTATGATTAATTTTGTATTTTTTTCAAATTCAAAATGGCCGCCAATCCAAGATGGCCGCCATTTTCAAAATTTCGAAATCGGAAACAACATTTCCTAGTGGTGACCTATCTTTCTGGTAAGTTTCATTGACCTATGTCTTTTCGTCTTCGAGAAATCCTACGGACAAAGTTAGGTCCAGAAGAAGAAGAAGAAGAAGAAAAAGAAGAAGAAGAAGAATAATAACAAGTGCTGATTGTGATTGCAAGCAAGTCACAAAAAAATCCCCTCCCGTGCCCACTTTTGTCACAATTCGGACAACTTTTCAATTTTCGCACTTTGGCGGCCATTTTGAATATGGCGGCCATCTTGGACTTTGGCAGCCATCTTGGATTTGTTCGACATTTTGTTCGTAATATCAATATTGACCTAAATGCCAATTTTTGTTGAAATCAGACAACTTTTCAATATTCGCACTTTGGCAGCCATTTTGAATATGACAGCCATCTTGGATTTGTTCGAAAGTGTCGCCATGTTGTTCGTAATATCAATATTGACCTAAATGCCAATTTTCGTTGAAATCGGACAACTTTTCAATTTTCGCACTTTGGCGGCCATTTTGAATATGGCGGCCATCTTGGACTTTGGCGGCCATCTTGGATTTGTTCAAACATGTCACCATGTTGTTCGTAATATCAATATTCACCTAAATGCCAATTTTCGTTGAAATCGGACAACTTTTCAATTTTCGCACTTTGGAGGCCATTTTGAATATGGCGGCCATCTTGGACTTTGGCGGCCATCTTTGATTTGTTCGAACATGTCACCATGTTGTTCGTAATATCAATATTGACCTAAATGGCAATTTTCGTTGAAATCGGACAACTTTTCAATTTTCACACTTTGGCGGCCATTTTGAATATGGTGGCCATCTTGGATTTTTCGGAAAATGGTCCCATATTGTCCGGGACCTTAATATTGACCTATAAACCTATTTTGGTTCATATCCATATTGTTTGTGATTTTTTATGATTAATTTTGTATTTTTTTCAAATTCAAAATGGCCGCCAATCCAAGATGGCCGCCATTTTCAAAATTTCGAAATCGGAAACAACATTTCCTAGTGGTGACCTATCTTTCTGGTAAGTTTCATTGACCTATGTCTTTTCGTCTTCGAGAAATCCTACGGACAAAGTTAGGTCCAGAAGAAGAAGAAGAAGAAGAAGAAGAAGAAGAATAATAACAAGTGCTGATTGTGATTGCAAGCAAGTCACAAAAAAATCCCCTCCCGTGCCCACTTTTGTCACAATTCGGACAACTTTTCAATTTTCGCACTTTGGCGGCCATTTTGAATATGGCGGCCATCTTGGACTTTGGCAGCCATCTTGGATTTGTTCGACATGTTGTTCGTAATATCAATATTGACCTAAATGCCAATTTTTGTTGAAATCAGACAACTTTTCAATATTCGCACTTTGGCAGCCATTTTGAATATGACAGCCATCTTGGATTTGTTCGAAAGTGTCGCCATGTTGTTCGTAATATCAATATTGACCTAAATGCCAATTTTCGTTGAAATCGGACAACTTTTCAATTTTCGCACTTTGGCGGCCATTTTGAATATGGCGGCCATCTTGGACTTTGGCGGCCATCTTGGATTTGTTCAAACATGTCACCATGTTGTTCGTAATATCAATATTCACCTAAATGCCAATTTTCGTTGAAATCGGACAACTTTTCAATTTTCGCACTTTGGAGGCCATTTTGAATATGGCGGCCATCTTGGACTTTGGCGGCCATCTTTGATTTGTTCGAACATGTCACCATGTTGTTCGTAATATCAATATTGACCTAAATGCCAATTTTCGTTGAAATCGGACAACTTTTCTATTTTCGCACTTTGGCGGCCATTTTGAATATGGTGGCCATCTTGGATTTTTCGGAAAATGGTCCCATATTGTCCGGGACCTTAATATTGACCTATAAACCTATTTTGGTTCATATCCATATTGTTTGTGATTTTTTATGATTAATTTTGTATTTTTTTCAAATTCAAAATGGCCGCCAATCCAAGATGGCCGCCATTTTCAAAATTTCGAAATCGGAAACAACATTTCCTAGTGGTGACCTATCTTTCTGGTAAGTTTCATTGACCTATGTCTTTTCGTCTTCGAGAAATCCTACGGACAAAGTTAGGTCCAGAAGAAGAAGAAGAAGAAGAAGAAGAAGAAGAAGAAGAAGAAGAATAATAATAAGAAACGGTGCAAAAACAATAAATCCCCGACACTTCGTGGTCGGGGATTTAATAATAATAAGAAACGGTGCAAAAACAATAAATCCCTGACACTTCGTGGTCGGGGATTTAATAATAATAATAAGAAACGGTGCAAAAACAATAAATCCCCGACACTTCGTGGTCGGGGATTTAATAACAAGTGCTGATTGTGATTGCAAGCAAGTCACAAAAAAATCCCCTCCCGTGCCCACTTTTGTCACAATTCGGACAACTTTTCAATTTTCGCACTTTGGCGGCCATTTTGAATATGGCGGCCATCTTGGACTTTGGCAGCCATCTTGGATTTGTTCGACATGTTGTTCGTAATATCAATATTGACCTAAATGCCAATTTTTGTTGAAATCAGACAACTTTTCAATATTCGCACTTTGGCAGCCATTTTGAATATGACAGCCATCTTGGATTTGTTCGAAAGTGTCGCCATGTTGTTCGTAATATCAATATTGACCTAAATGCCAATTTTCGTTGAAATCGGACAACTTTTCAATTTTCGCACTTTGGCGGCCATTTTGAATATGGCGGCCATCTTGGACATTGGCGGCCATCTTGGATTTGTTCAAACATGTCACCATGTTGTTCGTAATATCAATATTCACCTAAATGCCAATTTTCGTTGAAATCGGACAACTTTTCAATTTTCGCACTTTGGAGGCCATTTTGAATATGGCGGCCATCTTGGACTTTGGCGGCCATCTTTGATTTGTTCGAACATGTCACCATGTTGTTCGTGATATCAATATTGACCTAAATGCCAATTTTCGTTGAAATCGGACAACTTTTCAATTTTCGCACTTTGGCGGCCATTTTGAATATGGTGGCCATCTTGGATTTTTCGGAAAATGGTCCCATATTGTCCGGGACCTTAATATTGACCTATAAACCTATTTTAGTTCATATCCATATTGTTTGTGATTTTTTATGATTAATTTTGTATTTTTTTCAAATTCAAAATGGCCGCCAATCCAAGATGGCCGCCATTTTCAAAATTTCGAAATCGGAAACAACATTTCCTAGTGGTGACCTATCTTTCTGGTAAGTTTCATTGACCTATGTCTTTTCATCTTCGAGAAATCCTACGGACAAAGCTAGGTCCAGAAGAAGAAGAAGAAGAAGAAGAAGAAGAAGAAGAAGAAGAAGAAGAAGAAGAAGAATAACAAGTGCTGATTGTGATTGCAAGCAAGTCACAAAAAAATCCCCTCCCGTGCCCACTTTTGTCACAATTCGGACAACTTTTCAATTTTCGCACTTTGGCGGCCATTTTGAATATGGCGGCCATCTTGGACTTTGGCAGCCATCTTGGATTTGTTCGACATGTTGTTCGTAATATCAATATTGACCTAAATGCCAATTTTTGTTGAAATCAGACAACTTTTCAATATTCGCACTTTGGCAGCCATTTTGAATATGACAGCCATCTTGGATTTGTTCGAAAGTGTCGCCATGTTGTTCGTAATATCAATATTGACCTAAATGCCAATTTTCGTTGAAATCGGACAACTTTTCAATTTTCGCACTTTGGCGGCCATTTTGAATATGGCGGCCATCTTGGACTTTGGCGGCCATCTTGGATTTGTTCAAACATGTCACCATGTTGTTCGTAATATCAATATTCACCTAAATGCCAATTTTCGTTGAAATCGGACAACTTTTCAATTTTCGCACTTTGGAGGCCATTTTGAATATGGCGGCCATCTTGGACTTTGGCGGCCATCTTTGATTTGTTCGAACATGTCACCATGTTGTTCGTAATATCAATATTGACCTAAATGCCAATTTTCGTTGAAATCGGACAATTTTTCTATTTTCGCACTTTGGCGGCCATTTTGAATATGGTGGCCATCTTGGATTTTTCGGAAAATGGTCCCATATTGTCCGGGACCTTAATATTGACCTATAAACCTATTTTGGTTCATATCCATATTGTTTGTGATTTTTTATGATTAATTTTGTATTTTTTTCAAATTCAAAATGGCCTCCAATCCAAGATGGCCGCCATTTTCAAAATTTCGAAATCGGAAACAACATTTCCTAGTGGTGACCTATCTTTCTGGTAAGTTTCATTGACCTATGTCTTTTCGTCTTCGAGAAATCCTACGGACAAAGTTAGGTCCAGAAGAAGAAGAAGAAGAAGAAGAAGAATAACAAGTGCTGATTGTGATTGCAAGCAAGTCACAAAAAAATCCCCTCCCGTGCCCACTTTTGTCAAAATTCGGACAACTTTTCAATTTTCGCACTTTGGCGGCCATTTTGAATATGGCGGCCATCTTGGACTTTGGCAGCCATCTTGGACTTTGGCAGCCATCTTGGATTTGTTCGACATGTTGTTCGTAATATCAATATTGACCTAAATGCCAATTTTTGTTGAAATCAGACAACTTTTCAATATTCGCACTTTGGCAGCCATTTTGAATATGACAGCCATCTTGGATTTGTTCGAAAGTGTCGCCATGTTGTTCGTAATATCAATATTGACCTAAATGCCAATTTTCGTTGAAATCGGACAACTTTTCAATTTTCGCACTTTGGCGGCCATTTTGAATATGGCGGCCATCTTGGACTTTGGCGGCCATCTTGGATTTGTTCAAACATGTCACCATGTTGTTCGTAATATCAATATTCACCTAAATGCCAATTTTCGTTGAAATCGGACAACTTTTCAATTTTCGCACTTTGGAGGCCATTTTGAATATGGCGGCCATCTTGGACTTTGGCGGCCATCTTTGATTTGTTCGAACATGTCACCATGTTGTTCGTAATATCAATATTGACCTAAATGCCAATTTTCGTTGAAATTGGACAACTTTTCAATTTTCGCACTTTGGCGGCCATTTTGAATATGGTGGCCATCTTGGATTTTTCGGAAAATGGTCCCATATTGTCCGGGACCTTAATATTGACCTATAAACCTATTTTAGTTCATATCCATATTGTTTGTGATTTTTTATGATTAATTTTGTATTTTTTTCAAATTCAAAATGGCCGCCAATCCAAGATGGCCGCCATTTTCAAAATTTCGAAATCGGAAACAACATTTCCTAGTGGTGACCTATCTTTCTGGTAAGTTTCATTGACCTATGTCTTTTCGTCTTCGAGAAATCCTACGGACAAAGTTAGGTCCAGAAGAAGAAGAAGAAGAAGAAGAAGAATAATGACAAGTGCTGATTGTGATTGCAAGCAAGTCACAAAAAAATCCCCTCCCGTGCCCACTTTTGTCACAATTCGGACAACTTTTCAATTTTCGCACTTTGGCGGCCATTTTGAATATGGCGGCCATCTTGGACTTTGGCAGCCATCTTGGATTTGTTCGACATGTTGTTCGTAATATCAATATTGACCTAAATGCCAATTTTTGTTGAAATCAGACAACTTTTCAATATTCGCACTTTGGCAGCCATTTTGAATATGACAGCCATCTTGGATTTGTTCGAAAGTGTCGCCATGTTGTTCGTAATATCAATATTGACCTAAATGCCAATTTTCGTTGAAATCGGACAACTTTTCAATTTTCGCACTTTGGCGGCCATTTTGAATATGGCGGCCATCTTGGACTTTGGCGGCCATCTTGGATTTGTTCAAACATGTCACCATGTTGTTCGTAATATCAATATTCACCTAAATGCCAATTTTCGTTGAAATCGGACAACTTTTCAATTTTCGCACTTTGGAGGATATTTGGAATATGGCGGCCATCTTGGACTTTGGCGGCCATCTTTGATTTGTTCAAACATGTCACCATGTTGTTCGTAATATCAATATTGACCGAAATGCCAATTTTCGTTGAAATCGGACAACTTTTCAATTTTCGCACTTTGGCGGCCATTTTGAATATGGTGGCCATCTTGGATTTTTCGGAAAATGGTCCCATATTGTCCGGGACCTTAATATTGACCTATAAACCTATTTTGGTTCATATCCATATTGTTTGTGATTTTTTATGATTAATTTTGTATTTTTTTCAAATTCAAAATGGCCGCCAATCCAAGATGGCCGCCATTTTCAAAATTTCGAAATCTGAAACAACATTTCCTAGTGGTGACCTATCTTTCTGGTAAGTTTCATTGACCTATGTCTTTTCGTCTTCGAGAAATCCTACAGACAAAGTTAGGTCCAGAAGAAGAAGAAGAAGAAGAAGAAGAAGAAGAAGAATAATAATAATAAGAAACGGTGCAAAAACAATAAATCCCCGACACTTCGTGGTCGGGGATTTAATAATAATAATAAGAAACGGTGCAAAAACAATAAATCCCCGACACTTCGTGGTCGGGGATTTAATAACAAGTGCTGATTGTGATTGCAAGCAAGTCACAAAAAAATCCCCTCCCGTGCCCACTTTTGTCACAATTCGGACAACTTTTCAATTTTCGCACTTTGGCGGCCATTTTGAATATGGCGGCCATCTTGGACTTTGGCAGCCATCTTGGATTTGTTCGACATGTTGTTCGTAATATCAATATTGACCTAAATGCCAATTTTTGTTGAAATCAGACAACTTTTCAATATTCGCACTTTGGCAGCCATTTTGAATATGACAGCCATCTTGGATTTGTTCGAAAGTGTCGCCATGTTGTTCGTAATATCAATATTGACCTAAATGCCAATTTTCGTTGAAATCGGACAACTTTTCAATTTTCGCACTTTGGCGGCCATTTTGAATATGGCGGCCATCTTGGACTTTGGCGGCCATCTTGGATTTGTTCAAACATGTCACCATGTTGTTCGTAATATCAATATTCACCTAAATGCCAATTTTCGTTGAAATCGGACAACTTTTCAATTTTCGCACTTTGGAGGATATTTGGAAATATGGCGGCCATCTTGGACTTTGGCGGCCATCTTTGATTTGTTCAAACATGTCACCATGTTGTTCGTAATATCAATATTGACCTAAATGCCAATTTTCGTTGAAATCGGACAACTTTTCAATTTTCGCACTTTGGCGGCCATTTTGAATATGGTGGCCATCTTGGATTTTTCGGAAAATGGTCCCATATTGTCCGGGACCTTAATATTGACCTATAAACCTATTTTGGTTCATATCCATATTGTTTGTGATTTTTTATGATTAATTTTGTATTTTTTTCAAATTCAAAATGGCCGCCAATCCAAGATGGCCGCCATTTTCAAAATTTCGAAATCTGAAACAACATTTCCTAGTGGTGACCTATCTTTCTGGTAAGTTTCATTGACCTATGTCTTTTCGTCTTCGAGAAATCCTACGGACAAAGTTAGGTCCAGAAGAAGAAGAAGAAGAAGAAGAAGAAGAAGAAGAAGAAGAAGAATAATAACAAGTGCTGATTGTGATTGCAAGCAAGTCACAAAAAAATCCCCTCCCGTGCCCACTTTTGTCACAATTCGGACAACTTTTCAATTTTCGCACTTTGGCGGCCATTTTGAATATGGCGGCCATCTTGGACTTTGGCAGCCATCTTGGATTTGTTCGACATTTTGTTCGTAATATCAATATTGACCTAAATGCCAATTTTTGTTGAAATCAGACAACTTTTCAATATTCGCACTTTGGCAGCCATTTTGAATATGACAGCCATCTTGGATTTGTTCGAAAGTGTCGCCATGTTGTTCGTAATATCAATATTGACCTAAATGCCAATTTTCGTTGAAATCGGACAACTTTTCAATTTTCGCACTTTGGCGGCCATTTTGAATATGGCGGCCATCTTGGACTTTGGCGGCCATCTTGGATTTGTTCAAACATGTCACCATGTTGTTCGTAATATCAATATTCACCTAAATGCCAATTTTCGTTGAAATCGGACAACTTTTCAATTTTCGCACTTTGGAGGCCATTTTGAATATGGCGGCCATCTTGGACTTTGGCGGCCATCTTTGATTTGTTCGAACATGTCACCATGTTGTTCGTAATATCAATATTGACCTAAATGGCAATTTTCGTTGAAATCGGACAACTTTTCAATTTTCACACTTTGGCGGCCATTTTGAATATGGTGGCCATCTTGGATTTTTCGGAAAATGGTCCCATATTGTCCGGGACCTTAATATTGACCTATAAACCTATTTTGGTTCATATCCATATTGTTTGTGATTTTTTATGATTAATTTTGTATTTTTTTCAAATTCAAAATGGCCGCCAATCCAAGATGGCCGCCATTTTCAAAATTTCGAAATCGGAAACAACATTTCCTAGTGGTGACCTATCTTTCTGGTAAGTTTCATTGACCTATGTCTTTTCGTCTTCGAGAAATCCTACGGACAAAGTTAGGTCCAGAAGAAGAAGAAGAAGAAGAAGAAGAAGAAGAATAATAACAAGTGCTGATTGTGATTGCAAGCAAGTCACAAAAAAATCCCCTCCCGTGCCCACTTTTGTCACAATTCGGACAACTTTTCAATTTTCGCACTTTGGCGGCCATTTTGAATATGGCGGCCATCTTGGACTTTGGCAGCCATCTTGGATTTGTTCGACATGTTGTTCGTAATATCAATATTGACCTAAATGCCAATTTTTGTTGAAATCAGACAACTTTTCAATATTCGCACTTTGGCAGCCATTTTGAATATGACAGCCATCTTGGATTTGTTCGAAAGTGTCGCCATGTTGTTCGTAATATCAATATTGACCTAAATGCCAATTTTCGTTGAAATCGGACAACTTTTCAATTTTCGCACTTTGGCGGCCATTTTGAATATGGCGGCCATCTTGGACTTTGGCGGCCATCTTGGATTTGTTCAAACATGTCACCATGTTGTTCGTAATATCAATATTCACCTAAATGCCAATTTTCGTTGAAATCGGACAACTTTTCAATTTTCGCACTTTGGAGGCCATTTTGAATATGGCGGCCATCTTGGACTTTGGCGGCCATCTTTGATTTGTTCGAACATGTCACCATGTTGTTCGTAATATCAATATTGACCTAAATGCCAATTTTCGTTGAAATCGGACAACTTTTCTATTTTCGCACTTTGGCGGCCATTTTGAATATGGTGGCCATCTTGGATTTTTCGGAAAATGGTCCCATATTGTCCGGGACCTTAATATTGACCTATAAACCTATTTTGGTTCATATCCATATTGTTTGTGATTTTTTATGATTAATTTTGTATTTTTTTCAAATTCAAAATGGCCGCCAATCCAAGATGGCCGCCATTTTCAAAATTTCGAAATCGGAAACAACATTTCCTAGTGGTGACCTATCTTTCTGGTAAGTTTCATTGACCTATGTCTTTTCGTCTTCGAGAAATCCTACGGACAAAGTTAGGTCCAGAAGAAGAAGAAGAAGAATAATAATAAGAAACGGTGCAAAAACAATAAATCCCCGACACTTCGTGGTCGGGGATTTAATAATAATAAGAAACGGTGCAAAAACAATAAATCCCTGACACTTCGTGGTCGGGGATTTAATAATAATAATAAGAAACGGTGCAAAAACAATAAATCCCCGACACTTCGTGGTCGGGGATTTAATAACAAGTGCTGATTGTGATTGCAAGCAAGTCACAAAAAAATCCCCTCCCGTGCCCACTTTTGTCACAATTCGGACAACTTTTCAATTTTCGCACTTTGGCGGCCATTTTGAATATGGCGGCCATCTTGGACTTTGGCAGCCATCTTGGATTTGTTCGACATGTTGTTCGTAATATCAATATTGACCTAAATGCCAATTTTTGTTGAAATCAGACAACTTTTCAATATTCGCACTTTGGCAGCCATTTTGAATATGACAGCCATCTTGGATTTGTTCGAAAGTGTCGCCATGTTGTTCGTAATATCAATATTGACCTAAATGCCAATTTTCGTTGAAATCGGACAACTTTTCAATTTTCGCACTTTGGCGGCCATTTTGAATATGGCGGCCATCTTGGACTTTGGCGGCCATCTTGGATTTGTTCAAACATGTCACCATGTTGTTCGTAATATCAATATTCACCTAAATGCCAATTTTCGTTGAAATCGGACAACTTTTCAATTTTCGCACTTTGGAGGCCATTTTGAATATGGCGGCCATCTTGGACTTTGGCGGCCATCTTTGATTTGTTCGAACATGTCACCATGTTGTTCGTAATATCAATATTGACCTAAATGCCAATTTTCGTTGAAATCGGACAATTTTTCTATTTTCGCACTTTGGCGGCCA
Organism: Limnoperna fortunei; assembly: GCA_944474755.1. Classification (NCBI taxonomy): domain Eukaryota; kingdom Metazoa; phylum Mollusca; class Bivalvia; order Mytilida; family Modiolidae; genus Limnoperna; species Limnoperna fortunei. The sequence goes on along the minus strand of OX104120.1, from coordinate 35,373,139 downwards.
TTTTGAATATGGTGGCCATCTTGGATTTTTCGGAAAATGGTCCCATATTGTCCGGGACCTTAATATTGACCTATAAACCTATTTTGGTTCATATCCATATTGTTTGTGATTTTTTATGATTAATTTTGTATTTTTTTCAAATTCAAAATGGCCGCCAATCCAAGATGGCCGCCATTTTCAAAATTTCGAAATCGGAAACAACATTTCCTAGTGGTGACCTATCTTTCTGGTAAGTTTCATTGACCTATGTCTTTTCGTCTTCGAGAAATCCTACGGACAAAGTTAGGTCCAGAAGAAGAAGAAGAAGAAGAAGAAGAATAACAAGTGCTGATTGTGATTGCAAGCAAGTCACAAAAAAATCCCCTCCCGTGCCCACTTTTGTCACAATTCGGACAACTTTTCAATTTTCGCACTTTGGCGGCCATTTTGAATATGGCGGCCATCTTGGACTTTGGCAGCCATCTTGGATTTGTTCGACATGTTGTTCGTAATATCAATATTGACCTAAATGCCAATTTTTGTTGAAATCAGACAACTTTTCAATATTCGCACTTTGGCAGCCATTTTGAAAATGACAGCCATCTTGGATTTGTTCGAAAGTGTCGCCATGTTGTTCGTAATATCAATATTGACCTAAATGCCAATTTTCGTTGAAATCGGACAACTTTTCAATTTTCGCACTTTGGCGGCCATTTTGAATATGGCGGCCATCTTGGACTTTGGCGGCCATCTTGGATTTGTTCAAACATGTCACCATGTTGTTCGTAATATCAATATTCACCTAAATGCCAATTTTCGTTGAAATCGGACAACTTTTCAATTTTCGCACTTTGGAGGCCATTTTGAATATGGCGGCCATCTTGGACTTTGGCGGCCATCTTTGATTTGTTCGAACATGTCACCATGTTGTTCGTAATATCAATATTGACCTAAATGCCAATTTTCGTTGAAATCGGACAACTTTTCAATTTTCGCACTTTGGCGGCCATTTTGAATATGGTGGCCATCTTGGATTTTTCGGAAAATGGTCCCATATTGTCCGGGACCTTAATATTGACCTATAAACCTATTTTGGTTCATATCCATATTGTTTGTGATTTTTTATGATTAATTTTGTATTTTTTTCAAATTCAAAATGGCCGCCAATCCAAGATGGCCGCCATTTTCAAAATTTCGAAATCTGAAACAACATTTCCTAGTGGTGACCTATCTTTCTGGTAAGTTTCATTGACCTATGTCTTTTCGTCTTCGAGAAATCCTACAGACAAAGTTAGGTCCAGAAGAAGAAGAAGAAGAAGAAGAAGAAGAAGAATAATAATAATAAGAAACGGTGCAAAAACAATAAATCCCCGACACTTCGTGGTCGGGGATTTAATAATAATAATAAGAAACGGTGCAAAAACAATAAATCCCCGACACTTCGTGGTCGGGGATTTAATAACAAGTGCTGATTGTGATTGCAAGCAAGTCACAAAAAAATCCCCTCCCGTGCCCACTTTTGTCACAATTCGGACAACTTTTCAATTTTCGCACTTTGGCGGCCATTTTGAATATGGCGGCCATCTTGGACTTTGGCAGCCATCTTGGATTTGTTCGACATGTTGTTCGTAATATCAATATTGACCTAAATGCCAATTTTTGTTGAAATCAGACAACTTTTCAATATTCGCACTTTGGCAGCCATTTTGAATATGACAGCCATCTTGGATTTGTTCGAAAGTGTCGCCATGTTGTTCGTAATAGCGAGCACAGCTCGCAGCGGGCAGCGAAGCTGCCCGCGAAGAGCGGTGAGCTCTACGGTAATTACGTGTCACGTGATCAAAATGAAATCACGTGATCAAAATCTGCTTAATGCTGATATTGATTTTTTTTCGTCCGGAAGTTGATATCGTCAAAAAACTGGAACAAAGTGAATGAAGAAGGGCAAACATTAATTTTAAAGAAAGACTTTAAAATAAAGTTGAGATCGATAAAAAGTAAATGTTATATTTAAAGATAACAACAAAAATTTCATACTATTTTTTTGGAATCTCTAAATCGATCTTTAAAAACTGACACTCAAAGACATTTCATGTGACGTCACCATTACAAAGAAAGACGTCACGTGACCACTGGAATTTAGAGGCACTGTCATAGGGTAGCGACAAGTACTAAATGTGGTGTTAACTTTAAAAATTAAAAATTTAGAATTTGATGGAAATTAAAATAATATTGTGTTTGAAACAAAAATTTAGTTGCAAGCTGTTTGCCTTCTTGATTTATTTTAAAAAAATAAAGTAGCGTGATAATACTATCCCCTTACACTACACAACGAGGAATTTTCATACATTTCAACATTTGTATTTCATTATCTACCAAATATATAGTATTTGTCTCTATATATGCATCGACTAAGGCTCATGCGCTTACTGATTTTCGCTTGGTACAGAATATCTACATTAATTTCTTCCTGCTAATTCAACAATTTTGGTAAGAATAAGATTATGAATTATTTAATTAATGTATAAAACAGTGACTAACACATACAAATTCTTATGTGCATAAAAATTAAGGAAAAACTAACTTTTCCCAATTTATTTCTTCAATATTTATTACGTAATCGCCTGTTTATTACCTGTGGCACAAAAACGGAACAAGAATAACAAGCTGCGAGTTCGTAACTTTTTAAGTCCGAAGAAGGTTATTTGATGTTTTAAATTTATTTCTTTAAGTCCTTAGCCGTTATTTAAAGTATGCTACAATGACTTAATAATTATAATATGGACTGCAAAATCATAAAAAAAAAACAACACATATCAAACAAGACTGTGAAGAGCTACTGGACCCCTAATTAACTTAAATTTGTCTCAACATTTTCGCGATAGTTATCCAAATAAGAAAATATTTTTTAGCCATACAATTTTTTAAAAACTACACTATAACATGTATTTACTTTGTTCAACTCTAAATATACATAATCATCACCAGTTATACTACAACTGACGAACCGTACTGACGTACTGTATTCGTAACAAATTTTTTTTATGTAGTGGACCAAATTATAACAAGCTAACAACATCACATTACACAGCGACAGGTCCCGTTTTCAATTTGTAAATTTAAATTTAATAAAATGCAATATAGCTGACCAAACTGTATATGCGTTATTTAATACGAAAAATACAACAAACTGTAAAGTAGATCAACATGAAAAAAGTAAACTTACTGTAGTATAATATTCCCTAATGACACAATATTTCCGGCAACATAAAACCATGAAACATCGAACTGGAACTGATCCACGAAAACAAAAGAATCTTCACAAAATGTTATTGCTCCATAGAACACTTCCTTATCACATGTTTTTTGTAATCACATTATAAACTTCTTCACTGCATGACAAAACTCTAAAACATCTTAGTATGAGGCACAAATGCCAAAAATGGCACATTATTCCACCAACATAAAACATAAGTAACGGAACGGATCCATAAAATCAAACTAATCCTTACCAGTATGTTATTTCCCCGTAGAACACATTCTAATCACATAATTATTTATCGAATTATGCAGCTGTTAACTGACAAATTTCTAAAATATCGGAATAGAACACATTTTGAATATTTTCCGCCAATGCAAACTGTGTCAACCTGACTATTTTAGGTCAAGGCCCTTAATTGTCTTTGGTTGTTTAAAAAGGGGTTCCAATTAGGGGTTATGGGAAGGATAGTAACACTGACCAAAGCGGGATAACTCTTAACAAAAGTTAATGAAATATTCTGTATCCTGAAATGGGAGGGGCTCGGAAAGTATGTCCAAAAATGGAAGAGTGAAATCTGTATAAATGGCGCTATGCTTAATGTTCATTACAAAATATGACTTAATAAATAGATTAATAAATTGTTGGCATCTATTTGACTTAGTTACTTATTGTTGACGCTATAACTACATGTAGTGAAATAGTGTACTTTATTATATAGATAGAGTTTTATGGAGCAGGGTAGAATGATATTGAACAAGTTCCGCGCACTCGTTTAATCAGATGCGTTATGCGGCACTCGTGATCATATTTTGGATATTCACTTCGCCCAATTAATTATCCTATAAATACTAAATGTTACACCCTGCTGCGCTAGGTGTTTTTCTTGCATTTTTTTTATTATTCCATATTGTACCTTTGAAGTGTTATCCAATTTAAAACATTTCTACACAATAACACGTCCATATTTTATATTATGCTTTTGTTGTTGACATAATCCAAATCGTCCTTGGCATTTGCTACGGGAATTTTAATAGGAAGTCAGCCATTTGAATTCTACAGGGACCTCGCGTTGTTTTAAAAAAAGATCGTCTGCTTTCGTAACGTTCAGTGGTATTCAGACAAACCGCAAGGATTTTACCGCCTTAACTGCCGAAGGATTTCGAACAGACGACAATGGACTCTTCCAAACATACACTTCCGTTGTAATTTTGGTCAAACTTTACTATACAAAATTGCTCTATCACTTTGAAAATACGCCACATTTCAAAACGCTAAATAACTGTGGAAAATAAAGTGATGAATTCAATTTATACAGTTATTATTCTAGAAAATGAGCGTAAGCTGGACCATACGCGGTAAGTAGTTTTCATTTGTCATGCAAAAACAATAACGAAAATACGTATCAACATATAGTATAAGGTCCTCACAAAATTAAGGAACAAAGTAAAACAAGGAATTATGTGTAAAAGTTAGAAAAACATATTTGTCTGTGCTCGCATTTTGGCAATGCCTACTCCATATTATCAATATTGACCTAAATGCCAATTTTCGTTGAAATCGGACAACTTTTCAATTTTCGCACTTTGGCGGCCATTTTGAATTTGGCGGCCATTTTGAATATGGCGGCCATCTTGGACTTTGGCGGCCATCTTGGATTTGTTCAAACATGTCACCATGTTGTTCGTAATATCAATATTCACCTAAATGCCAATTTTCGTTGAAATTGGACAACTTTTCAATTTTCGCACTTTGGAGGCCATTTTGAATATGGCGGCCATCTTGGACTTTGGCGGCCATCTTTGATTTGTTCGAACATGTCACCATGTTGTTCGTAATATCAATATTGACCTAAATGCCAATTTTCGTTGAAATCGGACAACTTTTCTATTTTCGCACTTTGGCGGCCATTTTGAATATGGTGGCCATCTTGGATTTTTCGGAAAATGGTCCCATATTGTCCGAGACCTTAATATTGACCTATAAACCTATTTTGGTTCATATCCATATTGTTTGTGATTTTTTATGATTAATTTTGTATTTTTTTCAAATTCAAAATGGCCGCCAATCCAAGATGGCCGCCATTTTCAAAATTTCGAAATCGGAAACAACATTTCCTAGTGGTGACCTATCTTTCTGGTAAGTTTCATTGACCTATGTCTTTTCGTCTTCGAGAAATCCTACGGACAAAGTTAGGTCCAGAAGAAGAAGAAGAAGAAGAAGAAGAAGAAGAAGAAGAAGAATAATAATAATAATAAGAAACGGTGCAAAAACAATAAATCCCCGACACTTCGTGGTCGGGGATTTAATAATAATAATAAGAAACGGTGCAAAAACAATAAATCCCCGACACTTCGTGGTCGGGGATTTAATAACAAGTGCTGATTGTGATTGCAAGCAAGTCACAAAAAAATCCCCTCCCGTGCCCACTTTTGTCACAATTCGGACAACTTTTCAATTTTCGCACTTTGGCGGCCATTTTGAATATGGCGGCCATCTTGGACTTTGGCAGCCATCTTGGATTTGTTCGACATGTTGTTCGTAATATCAATATTGACCTAAATGCCAATTTTTGTTGAAATCAGACAACTTTTCAATATTCGCACTTTGGCAGCCATTTTGAATATGACAGCCATCTTGGATTTGTTCGAAAGTGTCGCCATGTTGTTCGTAATATCAATATTGACCTAAATGCCAATTTTCGTTGAAATCGGACAACTTTTCAATTTTCGCACTTTGGCGGCCATTTTGAATATGGCGGCCATCTTGGACTTTGGCGGCCATCTTGGATTTGTTCAAACATGTCACCATGTTGTTCGTAATATCAATATTCACCTAAATGCCAATTTTCGTTGAAATCGGACAACTTTTCAATTTTCGCACTTTGGAGGCCATTTTGAATATGGCGGCCATCTTGGACTTTGGCGGCCATCTTTGATTTGTTCGAACATGTCACCATGTTGTTCGTAATATCAATATTGACCTAAATGCCAATTTTCGTTGAAATCGGACAACTTTTCAATTTTCGCACTTTGGCGGCCATTTTGAATATGGTGGCCATCTTGGATTTTTCGGAAAATGGTCCCATATTGTCCGGGACCTTAATATTGACCTATAAACCTATTTTGGTTCATATCCATATTGTTTGTGATTTTTTATGATTAATTTTGTATTTTTTTCAAATTCAAAATGGCCGCCAATCCAAGATGGCCGCCATTTTCAAAATTTCGAAATCGGAAACAACATTTCCTAGTGGTGACCTATCTTTCTGGTAAGTTTCATTGACCTATGTCTTTTCGTCTTCGAGAAATCCTACGGACAAAGTTAGGTCCAGAAGAAGAAGAAGAAGAAGAAGAAGAATAATAACAAGTGCTGATTGTGATTGCAAGCAAGTCACAAAAAAATCCCCTCCCGTGCCCACTTTTGTCACAATTCGGACAACTTTTCAATTTTCGCACTTTGGCGGCCATTTTGAATATGGCGGCCATCTTGGACTTTGGCAGCCATCTTGGATTTGTTCGACATGTTGTTCGTAATATCAATATTGACCTAAATGCCAATTTTTGTTGAAATCAGACAACTTTTCAATATTCGCACTTTGGCAGCCATTTTGAATATGACAGCCATCTTGGATTTGTTTGAAAGTGTCGCCATGTTGTTCGTAATATCAATATTGACCTAAATGCCAATTTTCGTTGAAATCGGACAACTTTTCAATTTTCGCACTTTGGCGGCCATTTTGAATATGGCGGCCATCTTGGACTTTGGCGGCCATCTTGGATTTGTTCAAACATGTCACCATGTTGTTCGTAATATCAATATTCACCTAAATGCCAATTTTCGTTGAAATCGGACAACTTTTCAATTTTCGCACTTTGGAGGCCATTTTGAATATGGCGGCCATCTTGGACTTTGGCGGCCATCTTTGATTTGTTCGAACATGTCACCATGTTGTTCGTAATATCAATATTGACCTAAATGCCAATTTTCGTTGAAATCTGACAACTTTTCTATTTTCGCACTTTGGCGGCCATTTTGAATATGGTGGCCATCTTGGATTTTTCGGAAAATGGTCCCATATTGTCCGGGACCTTAATATTGACCTATAAACCTATTTTGGTTCATATCCATATTGTTTGTGATTTTTTATGATTAATTTTGTATTTTTTTCAAATTCAAAATGGCCGCCAATCCAAGATGGCCGCCATTTTCAAAATTTCGAAATCGGAAACAACATTTCCTAGTGGTGACCTATCTTTCTGGTAAGTTTCATTGACCTATGTCTTTTCGTCTTCGAGAAATCCTACGGACAAAGTTAGGTCCAGAAGAAGAAGAAGAAGAAGAAGAAGAAGAAGAAGAAGAAGAAGAACAAGTGCTGATTGTGATTGCAAGCAAGTCACAAAAAAATCCCCTCCCGTGCCCACTTTTGTCACAATTCGGACAACTTTTCAATTTTCGCACTTTGGCGGCCATTTTGAATATGGCGGCCATCTTGGACTTTGGCAGCCATCTTGGATTTGTTCGACATGTTGTTCGTAATATCAATATTGACCTAAATGCCAATTTTTGTTGAAATCAGACAACTTTTCAATATTCGCACTTTGGCAGCCATTTTGAATATGACAGCCATCTTGGATTTGTTCGAAAGTGTCGCCATGTTGTTCGTAATATCAATATTGACCTAAATGCCAATTTTCGTTGAAATCGGACAACTTTTCAATTTTCGCACTTTGGCGGCCATTTTGAATATGGCGGCCATCTTGGACTTTGGCGGCCATCTTGGATTTGTTCAAACATGTCACCATGTTGTTCGTAATATCAATATTCACCTAAATGCCAATTTTCGTTGAAATCGGACAACTTTTCAATTTTCGCACTTTGGAGGATATTTGGAATATGGCGGCCATCTTGGACTTTGGCGGCCATCTTTGATTTGTTCAAACATGTCACCATGTTGTTCGTAATATCAATATTGACCTAAATGCCAATTTTCGTTGAAATCGGACAACTTTTCAATTTTCGCACTTTGGTGGCCATTTTGAATATGGTGGCCATCTTGGATTTTTCGGAAAATGGTCCCATATTGTCCGGGACCTTAATATTGACCTATAAACCTATTTTGGTTCATATCCATATTGTTTGTGATTTTTTACGATTAATTTTGTATTTTTTTCAAATTCAAAATGGCCGCCAATCCAAGATGGCCGCCATTTTCAAAATTTCGAAATCTGAAACAACATTTCCTAGTGGTGACCTATCTTTCTGGTAAGTTTCATTGACCTATGTCTTTTCGTCTTCGAGAAATCCTACGGACAAAGTTAGGTCCAGAAGAAGAAGAAGAAGAAGAAGAAGAAGAAGAAGAATAATAATAACAAGTGCTGATTGTGATTGCAAGCAAGTCACAAAAAAATCCCCTCCCGTGCCCACTTTTGTCACAATTCGGACAACTTTTCAATTTTCGCACTTTGGCGGCCATTTTGAATATGGCGGCCATCTTGGACTTTGGCAGCCATCTTGGATTTGTTCGACATGTTGTTCGTAATATCAATATTGACCTAAATGCCAATTTTTGTTGAAATCAGACAACTTTTCAATATTCGCACTTTGGCAGCCATTTTGAATATGACAGCCATCTTGGATTTGTTCGAAAGTGTCGCCATGTTGTTCGTAATATCAATATTGACCTAAATGCCAATTTTCGTTGAAATCGGACAACTTTTCAATTTTCGCACTTTGGCGGCCATTTTGAATATGGCGGCCATCTTGGACTTTGGCGGCCATCTTGGATTTGTTCAAACATGTCACCATGTTGTTCGTAATATCAATATTCACCTAAATGCCAATTTTCGTTGAAATCGGACAACTTTTCAATTTTCGCACTTTGGAGGCCATTTTGAATATGGCGGCCATCTTGGACTTTGGCGGCCATCTTTGATTTGTTCGAACATGTCACCATGTTGTTCGTAATATCAATATTGACCTAAATGCCAATTTTCGTTGAAATCGGACAACTTTTCAATTTTCGCACTTTGGCGGCCATTTTGAATATGGTGGCCATCTTGGATTTTTCGGAAAATGGTCCCATATTGTCCGGGACCTTAATATTGACCTATAAACCTATTTTAGTTCATATCCATATTGTTTGTGATTTTTTATGATTAATTTTGTATTTTTTTCAAATTCAAAATGGCCGCCAATCCAAGATGGCCGCCATTTTCAAAATTTCGAAATAGGAAACAACATTTCCTAGTGGTGACCTATCTTTCTGGTAAGTTTCATTGACCTATGTCTTTTCGTCTTCGAGAAATCCTACGGACAAAGTTAGGTCCAGAAGAAGAAGAAGAAGAAGAAGAAGAAGAAGAATAATAACAAGTGCTGATTGTGATTGCAAGCAAGTCACAAAAAAATCCCCTCCCGTGCCCACTTTTGTCACAATTCGGACAACTTTTCAATTTTCGCACTTTGGCGGCCATTTTGAATATGGCGGCCATCTTGGACTTTGGCAGCCATCTTGGATTTGTTCGACATGTTGTTCGTAATATCAATATTGACCTAAATGCCAATTTTTGTTGAAATCAGACAACTTTTCAATATTCGCACTTTGGCAGCCATTTTGAATATGACAGCCATCTTGGATTTGTTCGAAAGTGTCGCCATGTTGTTCGTAATATCAATATTGACCTAAATGCCAATTTTCGTTGAAATCGGACAACTTTTCAATTTTCGCACTTTGGCGGCCATTTTGAATATGGCGGCCATCTTGGACTTTGGCAGCCATCTTGGATTTGTTCGACATGTTGTTCGTAATATCAATATTGACCTAAATGCCAATTTTTGTTGAAATCAGACAACTTTTCAATATTCGCACTTTGGCAGCCATTTTGAATATGACAGCCATCTTGGATTTGTTCGAAAGTGTCGCCATGTTGTTCGTAATATCAATATTGACCTAAATGCCAATTTTCGTTGAAATCGGACAACTTTTCAATTTTCGCACTTTGGCGGCCATTTTGAATATGGCGGCCATCTTGGACTTTGGCGGCCATCTTGGATTTGTTCAAACATGTCACCATGTTGTTCGTAATATCAATATTCACCTAAATGCCAATTTTCGTTGAAATCGGACAACTTTTCAATTTTCGCACTTTGGAGGCCATTTTGAATATGGCGGCCATCTTGGACTTTGGCGGCCATCTTTGATTTGTTCGAACATGTCACCATGTTGTTCGTAATATCAATATTGACCTAAATGCCAATTTTCGTTGAAATCGGACAACTTTTCAATTTTCGCACTTTGGCGGCCATTTTGAATATGGTGGCCATCTTGGATTTTTCGGAAAATGGTCCCATATTGTCCGGGACCTTAATATTGACCTATAAACCTATTTTAGTTCATATCCATATTGTTTGTGATTTTTTATGATTAATTTTGTATTTTTTTCAAATTCAAAATGGCCGCCAATCCAAGATGGCCGCCATTTTCAAAATTTCGAAATCGGAAACAACATTTCCTAGTGGTGACCTATCTTTCTGGTAAGTTTCATTGACCTATGTCTTTTCGTCTTCGAGAAATCCTACGGACAAAGTTAGGTCCAGAAGAAGAAGAAGAAGAAGAAGAAGAAGAATAATAACAAGTGCTGATTGTGATTGCAAGCAAGTCACAAAAAAATCCCCTCCCGTGCCCACTTTTGTCACAATTCGGACAACTTTTCAATTTTCGCACTTTGGCGGCCATTTTGAATATGGCGGCCATCTTGGACTTTGGCAGCCATCTTGGATTTGTTCGACATGTTGTTCGTAATATCAATATTGACCTAAATGCCAATTTTTGTTGAAATCAGACAACTTTTCAATATTCGCACTTTGGCAGCCATTTTGAATATGACAGCCATCTTGGATTTGTTCGAAAGTGTCGCCATGTTGTTCGTAATATCAATATTGACCTAAATGCCAATTTTCGTTGAAATCGGACAACTTTTCAATTTTCGCACTTTGGCGGCCATTTTGAATATGACGGCCATCTTGGACTTTGGCGGCCATCTTGGATTTGTTCAAACATGTCACCATGTTGTTCGTAATATCAATATTCACCTAAATGCCAATTTTCGTTGAAATCGGACAACTTTTCAATTTTCGCACTTTGGAGGCCATTTTGAATATGGCGGCCATCTTGGACTTTGGCGGCCATCTTTGATTTGTTCGAACATGTCACCATGTTGTTCGTAATATCAATATTGACCTAAATGCCAATTTTCGTTGAAATCGGACAACTTTTCAATTTTCGCACTTTGGCGGCCATTTTGAATATGGTGGCCATCTTGGATTTTTCGGAAAATGGTCCCATATTGTCCGGGACCTTAATATTGACCTATAAACCTATTTTGGTTCATATCCATATTGTTTGTGATTTTTTATGATTAATTTTGTATTTTTTTCAAATTCAAAATGGCCGCCAATCCAAGATGGCCGCCATTTTCAAAATTTCGAAATCGGAAACAACATTTCCTAGTGGTGACCTATCTTTCTGGTAAGTTTCATTGACCTATGTCTTTTCGTCTTCGAGAAATCCTACGGACAAAGTTAGGTCCAGAAGAAGAAGAAGAAGAAGAATAACAAGTGCTGATTGTGATTGCAAGCAAGTCACAAAAAAATCCCCTCCCGTGCCCACTTTTGTCACAATTCGGACAACTTTTCAATTTTCGCACTTTGGCGGCCATTTTGAATATGGCGGCCATCTTGGACTTTGGCAGCCATCTTGGATTTGTTCGACATGTTGTTCGTAATATCAATATTGACCTAAATGCCAATTTTTGTTGAAATCAGACAACTTTTCAATATTCGCACTTTGGCAGCCATTTTGAATATGACAGCCATCTTGGATTTGTTCGAAAGTGTCGCCATGTTGTTCGTAATATCAATATTGACCTAAATGCCAATTTTCGTTGAAATCGGACAACTTTTCAATTTTCGCACTTTGGCGGCCATTTTGAATATGGCGGCCATCTTGGACTTTGGCGGCCATCTTGGACTTTGGCGGCCATCTTGGATTTGTTCAAACATGTCACCATGTTGTTTGTAATATCAATATTCACCTAAATGCCAATTTTCGTTGAAATCGGACAACTTTTCAATTTTCGCACTTTGAAGGATATTTGGAATATGGCGGCCATCTTGGACTTTGGCGGCCATCTTTGATTTGTTCAAACATGTCACCATGTTGTTCGTAATATCAATATTGACCTAAATGCCAATTTTCGTTGAAATCGGACAACTTTTCAATTTTCGCACTTTGGCGGCCATTTTGAAAATGGTGGCCATCTTGGATTTTTCGGAAAATGGTCCCATATTGTCCGGGACCTTAATATTGACCTATAAACCTATTTTGGTTCATATCCATATTGTTTGTGATTTTTTATGATTAATTTTGTATTTTTTTCAAATTCAAAATGGCCGCCAATCCAAGATGGCCGCCATTTTCAAAATTTCGAAATCTGAAACAACATTTCCTAGTGGTGACCTATCTTTCTGGTAAGTTTCATTGACCTATGTCTTTTCGTCTTCGAGAAATCCTACGGACAAAGTTAGGTCCAGAAGAAGAAGAAGAAGAAGAAGAAGAAGAATAACAAGTGCTGATTGTGATTGCAAGCAAGTCACAAAAAAATCCCCTCCCGTGCCCACTTTTGTCACAATTCGGACAACTTTTCAATTTTCGCACTTTGGCGGCCATTTTGAATATGGCGGCCATCTTGGACTTTGGCAGCCATCTTGGATTTGTTCGACATGTTGTTCGTAATATCAATATTGACCTAAATGCCAATTTTTGTTGAAATCAGACAACTTTTCAATATTCGCACTTTGGCAGCCATTTTGAATATGACAGCCATCTTGGATTTGTTCGAAAGTGTCGCCATGTTGTTCGTAATATCAATATTGACCTAAATGCCAATTTTCGTTGAAATCGGACAACTTTTCAATTTTCGCACTTTGGCGGCCATTTTGAATATGGCGGCCATCTTGGACTTTGGCGGCCATCTTGGATTTGTTCAAACATGTCACCATGTTGTTCGTAATATCAATATTCACCTAAATGCCAATTTTCGTTGAAATCGGACAACTTTTCAATTTTCGCACTTTGGAGGCCATTTTGAATATGGCGGCCATCTTGGACTTTGGCGGCCATCTTTGATTTGTTCGAACATGTCACCATGTTGTTCGTAATATCAATATTGACCTAAATGCCAATTTTCGTTGAAATCGGACAACTTTTCTATTTTCGCACTTTGGCGGCCATTTTGAATATGGTGGCCATCTTGGATTTTTCGGAAAATGGTCCCATATTGTCCGGGACCTTAATATTGACCTATAAACCTATTTTGGTTCATATCCATATTGTTTGTGATTTTTTATGATTAATTTTGTATTTTTTTCAAATTCAAAATGGCCGCCAATCCAAGATGGCCGCCATTTTCAAAATTTCGAAATCGGAAACAACATTTCCTAGTGGTGACCTATCTTTCAGGTAAGTTTCATTGACCTATGTCTTTTCGTCTTCGAGAAATCCTACGGACAAAGTTAGGTCCAGAAGAAGAAGAAGAAGAAGAAGAAGAAGAAGAAGAATAATAATAATAATAATAAGAAACGGTGCAAAAACAATAAATCCCCGACACTTCGTGGTCGGGGATTTAATAATAATAATAAGAAATGGTGCAAAAACAATAAATCCCCGACACTTCGTGGTCGGGGATTTAATAACAAGTGCTGATTGTGATTGCAAGCAAGTCACAAAAAAATCCCCTCCCGTGCCCACTTTTGTCACAATTCGGACAACTTTTCAATTTTCGCACTTTGGCGGCCATTTTGAATATGGCGGCAATCTTGGACTTTGGCAGCCATCTTGGATTTGTTCGACATGTTGTTCGTAATATCAATATTGACCTAAATGCCAATTTTTGTTGAAATCAGACAACTTTTCAATATTCGCACTTTGGCAGCCATTTTGAATATGACAGCCATCTTGGATTTGTTCGAAAGTGTCGCCATGTTGTTCGTAATATCAATATTGACCTAAATGCCAATTTTCGTTGAAATCGGACAACTTTTCAATTTTCGCACTTTGGCGGCCATTTTGAATATGGCGGCCATCTTGGACTTTGGCGGCCATCTTGGATTTGTTCAAACATGTCACCATGTTGTTCGTAATATCAATATTCACCTAAATGCCAATTTTCGTTGAAATCGGACAACTTTTCAATTTTCGCACTTTGGAGGCCATTTTGAATATGGCGGCCATCTTGGACTTTGGCGGCCATCTTTGATTTGTTCGAACATGTCACCATGTTGTTCGTAATATCAATATTGACCTAAATGCCAATTTTCGTTGAAATCGGACAACTTTTCAATTTTCGCACTTTGGCGGCCATTTTGAATATGGTGGCCATCTTGGATTTTTCGGAAAATGGTCCCATATTGTCCGGGACCTTAATATTGACCTATAAACCTATTTTAGTTCATATCCATATTGTTTGTGATTTTTTATGATTAATTTTGTATTTTTTTCAAATTCAAAATGGCCGCCAATCCAAGATGGCCGCCATTTTCAAAATTTCGAAATCGGAAACAACATTTCCTAGTGGTGACCTATCTTTCTGGTAAGTTTCATTGACCTATGTCTTTTCGTCTTCGAGAAATCCTACGGACAAAGTTAGGTCCAGAAGAAGAAGAAGAAGAAGAAGAAGAATAACAAGTGCTGATTGTGATTGCAAGCAAGTCACAAAAAAATCCCCTCCCGTGCCCACTTTTGTCACAATTCGAACAACTTTTCAATTTTCGCACTTTGGCGGCCATTTTGAATATGGCGGCCATCTTGGACTTTGGCAGCCATCTTGGATTTGTTCGACATGTTGTTCGTAATATCAATATTGACCTAAATGCCAATTTTTGTTGAAATCAGACAACTTTTCAATATTCGCACTTTGGCAGCCAATTTGAATATGACAGCCATCTTGGATTTGTTCGAAAGTGTCGCCATGTTGTTCGTAATATCAATATTGACCTAAATGCCAATTTTCGTTGAAATCGGACAACTTTTCTATTTTCGCACTTTGGCGGCCATTTTGAATATGGTGGCCATCTTGGATTTTTCGGAAAATGGTCCCATATTGTCCGGGACCTTAATATTGACCTATAAACCTATTTTGGTTCATATCCATATTGTTTGTGATTTTTTATGATTAATTTTGTATTTTTTTCAAATTCAAAATGGCCGCCAATCCAAGATGGCCGCCATTTTCAAAATTTCGAAATCGGAAACAACATTTCCTAGTGGTGACCTATCTTTCAGGTAAGTTTCATTGACCTATGTCTTTTCGTCTTCGAGAAATCCTACGGACAAAGTTAGGTCCAGAAGAAGAAGAAGAAGAAGAAGAAGAAGAAGAAGAAGAAGAAGAATAATAATAATAAGAAACGGTGCAAAAACAATAAATCCCCGACACTTCGTGGTCGGGGATTTAATAATAATAATAAGAAACGGTGCAAAAACAATAAATCCCCGACACTTCGTGGTCGGGGATTTAATAACAAGTGCTGATTGTGATTGCAAGCAAGTCACAAAAAAATCCCCTCCCGTGCCCACTTTTGTCACAATTCGGACAACTTTTCAATTTTCGCACTTTGGCGGCCATTTTGAATATGGCGGCCATCTTGGACTTTGGCAGCCATCTTGGATTTGTTCGACATGTTGTTCGTAATATCAATATTGACCTAAATGCCAATTTTTGTTGAAATCAGACAACTTTTCAATATTCGCACTTTGGCAGCCATTTTGAATATGACAGCCATCTTGGATTTGTTCGAAAGTGTCGCCATGTTGTTCGTAATATCAATATTGACCTAAATGCCAATTTTCGTTGAAATCGGACAACTTTTCAATTTTCGCACTTTGGCGGCCATTTTGAATATGGCGGCCATCTTGGACTTTGGCGGCCATCTTGGATTTGTTCAAACATGTCACCATGTTGTTCGTAATATCAATATTCACCTAAATGCCAATTTTCGTTGAAATCGGACAACTTTTCAATTTTCGCACTTTGGAGGCCATTTTGAATATGGCGGCCATCTTGGACTTTGGCGGCCATCTTTGATTTGTTCGAACATGTCACCATGTTGTTCGTAATATCAATATTGACCTAAATGCCAATTTTCGTTGAAATCGGACAACTTTTCAAATTTCGCACTTTGGCGGCCATTTTGAATATGGTGGCCATCTTGGATTTTTCGGAAAATGGTCCCATATTGTCCGGGACCTTAATATTGACATATAAACCTATTTTAGTTCATATCCATATTGTTTGTGATTTTTTATGATTAATTTTGTATTTTTTTCAAATTCAAAATGGCCGCCAATCCAAGATGGCCGCCATTTTCAAAATTTCGAAATCGGAAACAACATTTCCTAGTGGTGACCTATCTTTCTGGTAAGTTTCATTGACCTATGTCTTTTCGTCTTCGAGAAATCCTACGGACAAAGTTAGGTCCAGAAGAAGAAGAAGAAGAAGAAGAATAACAAGTGCTGATTGTGATTGCAAGCAAGTCACAAAAAAATCCCCTCCCGTGCCCACTTTTGTCACAATTCGAACAACTTTTCAATTTTCGCACTTTGGCGGCCATTTTGAATATGGCGGCCATCTTGGACTTTGGCAGCCATCTTGGATTTGTTCGACATGTTGTTCGTAATATCAATATTGACCTAAATGCCAATTTTTGTTGAAATCAGACAACTTTTCAATATTCGCACTTTGGCAGCCAATTTGAATATGACAGCCATCTTGGATTTGTTCGAAAGTGTCGCCATGTTGTTCGTAATATCAATATTGACCTAAATGCCAATTTTCGTTGAAATCGGACAACTTTTCAATTTTCGCACTTTGGCGGCCATTTTGAATATGGCGGCCATCTTGGACTTTGGCGGCCATCTTGGATTTGTTCAAACATGTCACCATGTTGTTCGTAATATCAATATTCACCTAAATGCCAATTTTCGTTGAAATCGGACAACTTTTCAATTTTCGCACTTTGGCGGCCATTTTGAATATGACAGCCATCTTGGATTTGTTCGAAAGTGTCGCCATGTTGTTCGTAATATCAATATTGACCTAAATGCCAATTTTCGTTGAAATCGGACAACTTTTCAATTTTCGCACTTTGGCGGCCATTTTGAATATGGTGGCCATCTTGGATTTTTCGGAAAATGGTCCCATATTGTCCGGGACCTTAATATTGACCTATAAACCTATTTTGGTTCATATCCATATTGTTTGTGATTTTTTATGATTAATTTTGTATTTTTTTCAAATTCAAAATGGCCGCCAATCCAAGATGGCCGCCATTTTCAAAATTTCGAAATCGGAAACAACATTTCCTAGTGGTGACCTATCTTTCTGGTAAGTTTCATTGACCTATGTCTTTTCGTCTTCGAGAAATCCTACGGACAAAGTTAGGTCCGGAAGAAGAAGAATAATAATAACAAGTGCTGATTGTGATTGCAAGCAAGTCACAAAAAAATCCCCTCCCGTGCCCACTTTTGTCACAATTCGGACAACTTTTCAATTTTCGCACTTTGGCGGCCATTTTAAATATGGCGGCCATCTTGGACTTTGGCAGCCATCTTGGATTTGTTCGACATGTTGTTCGTAATATCAATATTGACCTAAATGCCAATTTTTGTTGAAATCAGACAACTTTTCAATATTCGCACTTTGGCAGCCATTTTGAATATGACAGCCATCTTGGATTTGTTCGAAAGTGTCGCCATGTTGGTCGTAATATCAATATTGACCTAAATGCCAATTTTCGTTGAAATCGGACAACTTTTCAATTTTCGCACTTTGGCGGCCATTTTGAATATGGCGGCCATCTTGGACTTTGGCGGCCATCTTGGATTTGTTCAAACATGTCACCATGTTGTTCGTAATATCAATATTCACCTAAATGCCAATTTTCGTTGAAATCGGACAACTTTTCAATTTTCGCACTTTGGAGGCCATTTTGAATATGGCGGCCATCTTGGACTTTGGCGGCCATCTTTGATTTGTTCGAACATGTAACCATGTTGTTCGTAATATCAATATTGACCTAAATGCCAATTTTCGTTGAAATCGGACAACTTTTCAATTTTCGCACTTTGGCGGCCATTTTGAATATGGTGGCCATCTTGGATTTTTCGGAAAATGGTCCCATATTGTCCGGGACCTTAATATTGACCTATAAACCTATTTTGGTTCATATCCATATTGTTTGTGATTTTTTATGATTAATTTTGTATTTTTTTCAAATTCAAAATGGCCGCCAATCCAAGATGGCCGCCATTTTCAAAATTTCGAAATCGGAAACAACATTTCCTAGTGGTGACCTATCTTTCTGGTAAGTTTCATTGACCTATGTCTTTTCGTCTTCGAGAAATCCTACGGACAAAGTTAGGTCCAGAAGAAGAAGAAGAAGAAGAATAATAATAATAATAAGAAACGGTGCAAAAACAATAAATCCCCGACACTTCGTGGTCGGGGATTTAATAATAAGAAACGGTGCAAAAACAATAAATCCCCGACACTTCGTGGTCGCGGATTTAATAACAAGTGCTGATTGTGATTGCAAGCAAGTCACAAAAAAATCCCCTCCCGTGCCCACTTTTGTCACAATTCGGACAACTTTTCAATTTTCGCACTTTGGCGGCCATTTTGAATATGGCGGCCATCTTGGACTTTGGCAGCCATCTTGGATTTGTTCGACATGTTGTTCGTAATATCAATATTGACCTAAATGCCAATTTTTGTTGAAATCAGACAACTTTTCAATATTCGCACTTTGGCAGCCATTTTGAATATGACAGCCATCTTGGATTTGTTCGAAAGTGTCGCCATGTTGTTCGTAATATCAATATTGACCTAAATGCCAATTTTCGTTGAAATCGGACAACTTTTCAATTTTCGCACTTTGGCGGCCATTTTGAATATGGCGGCCATCTTGGACTTTGGCGGCCATCTTGGATTTGTTCAAACATGTCACCATGTTGTTCGTAATATCAATATTCACCTAAATGCCAATTTTCGTTGAAATCGGACAACTTTTCAATTTTCGCACTTTGGAGGCCATTTTGAATATGGCGGCCATCTTGGACTTTGGCGGCCATCTTTGATTTGTTCGAACATGTCACCATGTTGTTCGTAATATCAATATTGACCTAAATGCCAATTTTCGTTGAAATCGGACAACTTTTCTATTTTCGCACTTTGGCGGCCATTTTGAATATGGTGGCCATCTTGGATTTTTCGGAAAATGGTCCCATATTGTCCGGGACCTTAATATTGACCTATAAACCTATTTTGGTTCATATCCATATTGTTTGTGATTTTTTATGATTAATTTTGTATTTTTTTCAAATTCAAAATGGCCGCCAATCCAAGATGGCCGCCATTTTCAAAATTTCGAAATCGGAAACAACATTTCCTAGGTGACCTATCTTTCTGGTAAGTTTCATTGACCTATGTCTTTTCGTCTTCGAGAAATCCTACGGACAAAGTTAGGTCCAGAAGAAGAAGAAGAAGAAGAATAACAAGTGCTGATTGTGATTGCAAGCAAGTCACAAAAAAATCCCCTCCCGTGCCCACTTTTGTCACAATTCGGACAACTTTTCAATTTTCGCACTTTGGCGGCCATTTTGAATATGGCGGCCATCTTGGACTTTGGCAGCCATCTTGGATTTGTTCGACATGTTGTTCGTAATATCAATATTGACCTAAATGCCAATTTTTGTTGAAATCAGACAACTTTTCAATATTCGCACTTTGGCAGCCATTTTGAATATGACAGCCATCTTGGATTTGTTCGAAAGTGTCGCCATGTTGTTCGTAATATCAATATTGACCTAAATGCCAATTTTCGTTGAAATCGGACAACTTTTCAATTTTCGCACTTTGGCGGCCATTTTGAATATGGCGGCCATCTTGGACTTTGGCGGCCATCTTGGACTTTGGCGGCCATCTTGGACTTTGGCGGCCATCTTGGATTTGTTCAAACATGTCACCATGTTGTTTGTAATATCAATATTCACCTAAATGCCAATTTTCGTTGAAATCGGACAACTTTTCAATTTTCGCACTTTGAAGGATATTTGGAATATGGCGGCCATCTTGGACTTTGGCGGCCATCTTTGATTTGTTCAAACATGTCACCATGTTGTTCGTAATATCAATATTGACCTAAATGCCAATTTTCGTTGAAATCGGACAACTTTTCAATTTTCGCACTTTGGCGGCCATTTTGAATATGGTGGCCATCTTGGATTTTTCGGAAAATGGTCCCATATTGTCCGGGACCTTAATATTGACCTATAAACCTATTTTGGTTCATATCCATATTGTTTGTGATTTTTTATGATTAATTTTGTATTTTTTTCAAATTCAAAATGGCCGCCAATCCAAGATGGCCGCCATTTTCAAAATTTCGAAATCTGAAACAACATTTCCTAGTGGTGACCTATCTTTCTGGTAAGTTTCATTGACCTATGTCTTTTCGTCTTCGAGAAATCCTACGGACAAAGTTAGGTCCAGAAGAAGAAGAAGAAGAAGAAGAAGAAGAAGAATAACAAGTGCTGATTGTGATTGCAAGCAAGTCACAAAAAAATCCCCTCCCGTGCCCACTTTTGTCACAATTCGGACAAATTTTCAATTTTCGCACTTTGGCGGCCATTTTGAATATGGCGGCCATCTTGGACTTTGGCAGCCATCTTGGATTTGTTCGACATGTTGTTCGTAATATCAATATTGACCTAAATGCCAATTTTTGTTGAAATCAGACAACTTTTCAATATTCGCACTTTGGCAGCCATTTTGAATATGACAGCCATCTTGGATTTGTTCGAAAGTGTCGCCATGTTGTTCGTAATATCAATATTGACCTAAATGCCAATTTTCGTTGAAATCGGACAACTTTTCAATTTTCGCACTTTGGCGGCCATTTTGAATATGGCGGCCATCTTGGACTTTGGCGGCCATCTTGGATTTGTTCAAACATGTCACCATGTTGTTCGTAATATCAATATTCACCTAAATGCCAATTTTCGTTGAAATCGGACAACTTTTCAATTTTCGCACTTTGGAGGCCATTTTGAATATGGCGGCCATCTTGGACTTTGGCGGCCATCTTTGATTTGTTCGAACATGTCACCATGTTGTTCGTAATATCAATATTGACCTAAATGCCAATTTTCGTTGAAATCGGACAACTTTTCTATTTTCGCACTTTGGCGGCCATTTTGAATATGGTGGCCATCTTGGATTTTTCGGAAAATGGTCCCATATTGTCCGGGACCTTAATATTGACCTATAAACCTATTTTGGTTCATATCCATATTGTTTGTGATTTTTTATGATTAATTTTGTATTTTTTTCAAATTCAAAATGGCCGCCAATCCAAGATGGCCGCCATTTTCAAAATTTCGAAATCGGAAACAACATTTCCTAGTGGTGACCTATCTTTCAGGTAAGTTTCATTGACCTATGTCTTTTCGTCTTCGAGAAATCCTACGGACAAAGTTAGGTCCAGAAGAAGAAGAAGAAGAAGAAGAAGAAGAATAATAATAATAATAAGAAACGGTGCAAAAACAATAAATCCCCGACACTTCGTGGTCGGGGATTTAATAATAATAATAAGAAATGGTGCAAAAACAATAAATCCCCGACACTTCGTGGTCGGGGATTTAATAACAAGTGCTGATTGTGATTGCAAGCAAGTCACAAAAAAATCCCCTCCCGTGCCCACTTTTGTCACAATTCGGACAACTTTTCAATTTTCGCACTTTGGCGGCCATTTTGAATATGGCGGCAATCTTGGACTTTGGCAGCCATCTTGGATTTGTTCGACATGTTGTTCGTAATATCAATATTGACCTAAATGCCAATTTTTGTTGAAATCAGACAACTTTTCAATATTCGCACTTTGGCAGCCATTTTGAATATGACAGCCATCTTGGATTTGTTCGAAAGTGTCGCCATGTTGTTCGTAATATCAATATTGACCTAAATGCCAATTTTCGTTGAAATCGGACAACTTTTCAATTTTCGCACTTTGGCGGCCATTTTGAATATGGCGGCCATCTTGGACTTTGGCGGCCATCTTGGATTTGTTCAAACATGTCACCATGTTGTTCGTAATATCAATATTCACCTAAATGCCAATTTTCGTTGAAATCGGACAACTTTTCAATTTTCGCACTTTGGAGGCCATTTTGAATATGGCGGCCATCTTGGACTTTGGCGGCCATCTTTGATTTGTTCGAACATGTCACCATGTTGTTCGTAATATCAATATTGACCTAAATGCCAATTTTCGTTGAAATCGGACAACTTTTCAATTTTCGCACTTTGGCGGCCATTTTGAATATGGTGGCCATCTTGGATTTTTCGGAAAATGGTCCCATATTGTCCGGGACCTTAATATTGACCTATAAACCTATTTTAGTTCATATCCATATTGTTTGTGATTTTTTATGATTAATTTTGTATTTTTTTCAAATTCAAAATGGCCGCCAATCCAAGATGGCCGCCATTTTCAAAATTTCGAAATCGGAAACAACATTTCCTAGTGGTGACCTATCTTTCTGGTAAGTTTCATTGACCTATGTCTTTTCGTCTTCGAGAAATCCTACGGACAAAGTTAGGTCCAGAAGAAGAAGAAGAAGAAGAAGAAGAATAACAAGTGCTGATTGTGATTGCAAGCAAGTCACAAAAAAATCCCCTCCCGTGCCCACTTTTGTCACAATTCGAACAACTTTTCAATTTTCGCACTTTGGCGGCCATTTTGAATATGGCGGCCATCTTGGACTTTGGCAGCCATCTTGGATTTGTTCGACATGTTGTTCGTAATATCAATATTGACCTAAATGCCAATTTTTGTTGAAATCAGACAACTTTTCAATATTCGCACTTTGGCAGCCAATTTGAATATGACAGCCATCTTGGATTTGTTCGAAAGTGTCGCCATGTTGTTCGTAATATCAATATTGACCTAAATGCCAATTTTCGTTGAAATCGGACAACTTTTCTATTTTCGCACTTTGGCGGCCATTTTGAATATGGTGGCCATCTTGGATTTTTCGGAAAATGGTCCCATATTGTCCGGGACCTTAATATTGACCTATAAACCTATTTTGGTTCATATCCATATTGTTTGTGATTTTTTATGATTAATTTTGTATTTTTTTCAAATTCAAAATGGCCGCCAATCCAAGATGGCCGCCATTTTCAAAATTTCGAAATCGGAAACAACATTTCCTAGTGGTGACCTATCTTTCAGGTAAGTTTCATTGACCTATGTCTTTTCGTCTTCGAGAAATCCTACGGACAAAGTTAGGTCCAGAAGAAGAAGAAGAAGAAGAAGAAGAAGAAGAAGAAGAAGAAGAAGAATAATAATAAGAAACGGTGCAAAAACAATAAATCCCCGACACTTCGTGGTCGGGGATTTAATAATAATAATAAGAAACGGTGCAAAAACAATAAATCCCCGACACTTCGTGGTCGGGGATTTAATAACAAGTGCTGATTGTGATTGCAAGCAAGTCACAAAAAAATCCCCTCCCGTGCCCACTTTTGTCACAATTCGGACAACTTTTCAATTTTCGCAATTTGGCGGCCATTTTGAATATGGCGGCCATCTTGGACTTTGGCAGCCATCTTGGATTTGTTCGACATGTTGTTCGTAATATCAATATTGACCTAAATGCCAATTTTTGTTGAAATCAGACAACTTTTCAATATTCGCACTTTGGCAGCCATTTTGAATATGACAGCCATCTTGGATTTGTTCGAAAGTGTCGCCATGTTGTTCGTAATATCAATATTGACCTAAATGCCAATTTTCGTTGAAATCGGACAACTTTTCAATTTTCGCACTTTGGCGGCCATTTTGAATATGGCGGCCATCTTGGACTTTGGCGGCCATCTTGGATTTGTTCAAACATGTCACCATGTTGTTCGTAATATCAATATTCACCTAAATGCCAATTTTCGTTGAAATCGGACAACTTTTCAATTTTCGCACTTTGGAGGCCATTTTGAATATGGCGGCCATCTTGGACTTTGGCGGCCATCTTTGATTTGTTCGAACATGTCACCATGTTGTTCGTAATATCAATATTGACCTAAATGCCAATTTTCGTTGAAATCGGACAACTTTTCAAATTTCGCACTTTGGCGGCCATTTTGAATATGGTGGCCATCTTGGATTTTTCGGAAAATGGTCCCATATTGTCCGGGACCTTAATATTGACATATAAACCTATTTTAGTTCATATCCATATTGTTTGTGATTTTTTATGATTAATTTTGTATTTTTTTCAAATTCAAAATGGCCGCCAATCCAAGATGGCCGCCATTTTCAAAATTTCGAAATCGGAAACAACATTTCCTAGTGGTGACCTATCTTTCTGGTAAGTTTCATTGACCTATGTCTTTTCGTCTTCGAGAAATCCTACGGACAAAGTTAGGTCCAGAAGAAGAAGAAGAAGAAGAAGAAGAAGAAGAATAACAAGTGCTGATTGTGATTGCAAGCAAGTCACAAAAAAATCCCCTCCCGTGCCCACTTTTGTCACAATTCGAACAACTTTTCAATTTTCGCACTTTGGCGGCCATTTTGAATATGGCGGCCATCTTGGACTTTGGCAGCCATCTTGGATTTGTTCGACATGTTGTTCGTAATATCAATATTGACCTAAATGCCAATTTTTGTTGAAATCAGACAACTTTTCAATATTCGCACTTTGGCAGCCAATTTGAATATGACAGCCATCTTGGATTTGTTCGAAAGTGTCGCCATGTTGTTCGTAATATCAATATTGACCTAAATGCCAATTTTCGTTGAAATCGGACAACTTTTCAATTTTCGCACTTTGGCGGCCATTTTGAATATGGCGGCCATCTTGGACTTTGGCGGCCATCTTGGATTTGTTCAAACATGTCACCATGTTGTTCGTAATATCAATATTCACCTAAATGCCAATTTTCGTTGAAATCGGACAACTTTTCAATTTTCGCACTTTGGCGGCCATTTTGAATATGACAGCCATCTTGGATTTGTTCGAAAGTGTCGCCATGTTGTTCGTAATATCAATATTGACCTAAATGCCAATTTTCGTTGAAATCGGACAACTTTTCAATTTTCGCACTTTGGCGGCCATTTTGAATATGGTGGCCATCTTGGATTTTTCGGAAAATGGTCCCATATTGTCCGGGACCTTAATATTGACCTATAAACCTATTTTGGTTCATATCCATATTGTTTGTGATTTTTTATGATTAATTTTGTATTTTTTTCAAATTCAAAATGGCCGCCAATCCAAGATGGCCGCCATTTTCAAAATTTCGAAATCGGAAACAACATTTCCTAGTGGTGACCTATCTTTCTGGTAAGTTTCATTGACCTATGTCTTTTCGTCTTCGAGAAATCCTACGGACAAAGTTAGGTCCGGAAGAAGAAGAATAATAATAACAAGTGCTGATTGTGATTGCAAGCAAGTCACAAAAAAATCCCCTCCCGTGCCCACTTTTGTCACAATTCGGACAACTTTTCAATTTTCGCACTTTGGCGGCCATTTTGAATATGGCGGCCATCTTGGACTTTGGCAGCCATCTTGGATTTGTTCGACATGTTGTTCGTAATATCAATATTGACCTAAATGCCAATTTTTGTTGAAATCAGACAACTTTTCAATATTCGCACTTTGGCAGCCATTTTGAATATGACAGCCATCTTGGATTTGTTCGAAAGTGTCGCCATGTTGGTCGTAATATCAATATTGACCTAAATGCCAATTTTCGTTGAAATCGGACAACTTTTCAATTTTCGCACTTTGGCGGCCATTTTGAATATGGCGGCCATCTTGGACTTTGGCGGCCATCTTGGATTTGTTCAAACATGTCACCATGTTGTTCGTAATATCAATATTCACCTAAATGCCAATTTTCGTTGAAATCGGACAACTTTTCAATTTTCGCACTTTGGAGGCCATTTTGAATATGGCGGCCATCTTGGACTTTGGCGGCCATCTTTGATTTGTTCGAACATGTAACCATGTTGTTCGTAATATCAATATTGACCTAAATGCCAATTTTCGTTGAAATCGGACAACTTTTCAATTTTCGCACTTTGGCGGCCATTTTGAATATGGTGGCCATCTTGGATTTTTCGGAAAATGGTCCCATATTGTCCGGGACCTTAATATTGACCTATAAACCTATTTTGGTTCATATCCATATTGTTTGTGATTTTTTATGATTAATTTTGTATTTTTTTCAAATTCAAAATGGCCGCCAATCCAAGATGGCCGCCATTTTCAAAATTTCGAAATCGGAAACAACATTTCCTAGTGGTGACCTATCTTTCTGGTAAGTTTCATTGACCTATGTCTTTTCGTCTTCGAGAAATCCTACGGACAAAGTTAGGTCCAGAAGAAGAAGAAGAAGAAGAATAATAATAATAATAAGAAACGGTGCAAAAACAATAAATCCCCGACACTTCGTGGTCGGGGATTTAATAATAAGAAACGGTGCAAAAACAATAAATCCCCGACACTTCGTGGTCGCGGATTTAATAACAAGTGCTGATTGTGATTGCAAGCAAGTCACAAAAAAATCCCCTCCCGTGCCCACTTTTGTCACAATTCGGACAACTTTTCAATTTTCGCACTTTGGCGGCCATTTTGAATATGGCGGCCATCTTGGACTTTGGCAGCCATCTTGGATTTGTTCGACATGTTGTTCGTAATATCAATATTGACCTAAATGCCAATTTTTGTTGAAATCAGACAACTTTTCAATATTCGCACTTTGGCAGCCATTTTGAATATGACAGCCATCTTGGATTTGTTCGAAAGTGTCGCCATGTTGTTCGTAATATCAATATTGACCTAAATGCCAATTTTCGTTGAAATCGGACAACTTTTCAATTTTCGCACTTTGGCGGCCATTTTGAATATGGCGGCCATCTTGGACTTTGGCGGCCATCTTGGATTTGTTCAAACATGTCACCATGTTGTTCGTAATATCAATATTCACCTAAATGCCAATTTTCGTTGAAATCGGACAACTTTTCAATTTTCGCACTTTGGAGGCCATTTTGAATATGGCGGCCATCTTGGACTTTGGCGGCCATCTTTGATTTGTTCGAACATGTCACCATGTTGTTCGTAATATCAATATTGACCTAAATGCCAATTTTCGTTGAAATCGGACAACTTTTCTATTTTCGCACTTTGGCGGCCATTTTGAATATGGTGGCCATCTTGGATTTTTCGGAAAATGGTCCCATATTGTCCGGGACCTTAATATTGACCTATAAACCTATTTTGGTTCATATCCATATTGTTTGTGATTTTTTATGATTAATTTTGTATTTTTTTCAAATTCAAAATGGCCGCCAATCCAAGATGGCCGCCATTTTCAAAATTTCGAAATCGGAAACAACATTTCCTAGTGGTGACCTATCTTTCAGGTAAGTTTCATTGACCTATGTCTTTTCGTCTTCGAGAAATCCTACGGACAAAGTTAGGTCCAGAAGAAGAAGAAGAAGAAGAAGAAGAAGAAGAAGAAGAAGAAGAAGAAGAAGAAGAATAATAATAATAATAAGAAACGGTGCAAAAACAATAAATCCCCGACACTTCGTGGTCGGGGATTTAATAATAATAATAAGAAACGGTGCAAAAACAATAAATCCCCGACACTTCGTGGTCGGGGATTTAATAACAAGTGCTGATTGTGATTGCAAGCAAGTCACAAAAAAATCCCCTCCCGTGCCCACTTTTGTCACAATTCGGACAACTTTTCAATTTTCGCACTTTGGCGGCCATTTTGAATATGGCGGCAATCTTGGACTTTGGCAGCCATCTTGGATTTGTTCGACATGTTGTTCGTAATATCAATATTGACCTAAATGCCAATTTTTGTTGAAATCAGACAACTTTTCAATATTCGCACTTTGGCAGCCATTTTGAATATGACAGCCATCTTGGATTTGTTCGAAAGTGTCGCCATGTTGTTCGTAATATCAATATTGACCTAAATGCCAATTTTCGTTGAAATCGGACAACTTTTCAATTTTCGCACTTTGGCGGCCATTTTGAATATGGCGGCCATCTTGGACTTTGGCGGCCATCTTGGATTTGTTCAAACATGTCACCATGTTGTTCGTAATATCAATATTCACCTAAATGCCAATTTTCGTTGAAATCGGACAACTTTTCAATTTTCGCACTTTGGAGGCCATTTTGAATATGGCGGCCATCTTGGACTTTGGCGGCCATCTTTGATTTGTTCGAACATGTCACCATGTTGTTCATAATATCAATATTGACCTAAATGCCAATTTTCGTTGAAATCGGACAACTTTTCAATTTTCGCACTTTGGCGGCCATTTTGAATATGGTGGCCATCTTGGATTTTTCGGAAAATGGTCCCATATTGTCCGGGACCTTAATATTGACCTATAAACCTATTTTAGTTCATATCCATATTGTTTGTGATTTTTTATGATTAATTTTGTATTTTTTTCAAATTCAAAATGGCCGCCAATCCAAGATGGCCGCCATTTTCAAAATTTCGAAATCGGAAACAACATTTCCTAGTGGTGACCTATCTTTCTGGTAAGTTTCATTGACCTATGTCTTTTCGTCTTCGAGAAATCCTACGGACAAAGTTAGGTCCAGAAGAAGAAGAAGAAGAAGAAGAAGAATAACAAGTGCTGATTGTGATTGCAAGCAAGTCACAAAAAAATCCCCTCCCGTGCCCACTTTTGTCACAATTCGAACAACTTTTCAATTTTCGCACTTTGGCGGCCATTTTGAATATGGCGGCCATCTTGGACTTTGGCAGCCATCTTGGATTTGTTCGACATGTTGTTCGTAATATCAATATTGACCTAAATGCCAATTTTTGTTGAAATCAGACAACTTTTCAATATTCGCACTTTGGCAGCCAATTTGAATATGACAGCCATCTTGGATTTGTTCGAAAGTGTCGCCATGTTGTTCGTAATATCAATATTGACCTAAATGCCAATTTTCGTTGAAATCGGACAACTTTTCAATTTTCGCACTTTGGCGGCCATTTTGAATATGGCGGCCATCTTGGACTTTGGCGGCCATCTTGGATTTGTTCAAACATGTCACCATGTTGTTCGTAATATCAATATTCACCTAAATGCCAATTTTCGTTGAAATCGGACAACTTTTCAATTTTCGCACTTTGGCGGCCATTTTGAATATGACAGCCATCTTGGATTTGTTCGAAAGTGTCGCCATGTTGTTCGTAATATCAATATTGACCTAAATGCCAATTTTCGTTGAAATCGGACAACTTTTCAATTTTCGCACTTTGGCGGCCATTTTGAATATGGTGGCCATCTTGGATTTTTCGGAAAATGGTCCCATATTGTCCGGGACCTTAATATTGACCTATAAACCTATTTTGGTTCATATCCATATTGTTTGTGATTTTTTATGATTAATTTTGTATTTTTTTCAAATTCAAAATGGCCGCCAATCCAAGATGGCCGCCATTTTCAAAATTTCGAAATCGGAAACAACATTTCCTAGTGGTGACCTATCTTTCTGGTAAGTTTCATTGACCTATGTCTTTTCGTCTTCGAGAAATCCTACGGACAAAGTTAGGTCCGGAAGAAGAAGAATAATAATAATAATAAGAAACGGTGCAAAAACAATAAATCCCCGACACTTCGTGGTCGCGGATTTAATAACAAGTGCTGATTGTGATTGCAAGCAAGTCACAAAAAAATCCCCTCCCGTGCCCACTTTTGTCACAATTCGGACAACTTTTCAATTTTCGCACTTTGGCGGCCATTTTGAATATGGCGGCCATCTTGGACTTTGGCAGCCATCTTGGATTTGTTCGACATGTTGTTCGTAATATCAATATTGACCTAAATGCCAATTTTTGTTGAAATCAGACAACTTTTCAATATTCGCACTTTGGCAGCCATTTTGAATATGACAGCCATCTTGGATTTGTTCGAAAGTGTCGCCATGTTGTTCGTAATATCAATATTGACCTAAATGCCAATTTTCGTTGAAATCGGACAACTTTTCAATTTTCGCACTTTGGCGGCCATTTTGAATATGGCGGCCATCTTGGACTTTGGCGGCCATCTTGGATTTGTTCAAACATGTCACCATGTTGTTCGTAATATCAATATTCACCTAAATGCCAATTTTCGTTGAAATCGGACAACTTTTCAATTTTCGCACTTTGGAGGCCATTTTGAATATGGCGGCCATCTTGGACTTTGGCGGCCATCTTTGATTTGTTCGAACATGTCACCATGTTGTTCGTAATATCAATATTGACCTAAATGCCAATTTTCGTTGAAATCGGACAACTTTTCTATTTTCGCACTTTGGCGGCCATTTTGAATATGGTGGCCATCTTGGATTTTTCGGAAAATGGTCCCATATTGTCCGGGACCTTAATATTGACCTATAAACCTATTTTGGTTCATATCCATATTGTTTGTGATTTTTTATGATTAATTTTGTATTTTTTTCAAATTCAAAATGGCCGCCAATCCAAGATGGCCGCCATTTTCAAAATTTCGAAATCGGAAACAACATTTCCTAGTGGTGACCTATCTTTCAGGTAAGTTTCATTGACCTATGTCTTTTCGTCTTCGAGAAATCCTACGGACAAAGTTAGGTCCAGAAGAAGAAGAAGAAGAAGAAGAAGAAGAAGAAGAAGAAGAATAATAATAATAATAAGAAACGGTGCAAAAACAATAAATCCCCGACACTTCGTGGTCGGGGATTTAATAATAATAATAAGAAACGGTGCAAAAACAATAAATCCCCGACACTTCGTGGTCGGGGATTTAATAACAAGTGCTGATTGTGATTGCAAGCAAGTCACAAAAAAATCCCCTCCCGTGCCCACTTTTGTCACAATTCGGACAACTTTTCAATTTTCGCACTTTGGCGGCCATTTTGAATATGGCGGCAATCTTGGACTTTGGCAGCCATCTTGGATTTGTTCGACATGTTGTTCGTAATATCAATATTGACCTAAATGCCAATTTTTGTTGAAATCAGACAACTTTTCAATATTCGCACTTTGGCAGCCATTTTGAATATGACAGCCATCTTGGATTTGTTCGAAAGTGTCGCCATGTTGTTCGTAATATCAATATTGACCTAAATGCCAATTTTCGTTGAAATCGGACAACTTTTCAATTTTCGCACTTTGGCGGCCATTTTGAATATGGCGGCCATCTTGGACTTTGGCGGCCATCTTGGATTTGTTCAAACATGTCACCATGTTGTTCGTAATATCAATATTCACCTAAATGCCAATTTTCGTTGAAATCGGACAACTTTTCAATTTTCGCACTTTGGAGGCCATTTTGAATATGGCGGCCATCTTGGACTTTGGCGGCCATCTTTGATTTGTTCGAACATGTCACCATGTTGTTCGTAATATCAATATTGACCTAAATGCCAATTTTCGTTGAAATCGGACAACTTTTCAATTTTCGCACTTTGGCGGCCATTTTGAATATGGTGGCCATCTTGGATTTTTCGGAAAATGGTCCCATATTGTCCGGGACCTTAATATTGACCTATAAACCTATTTTAGTTCATATCCATATTGTTTGTGATTTTTTATGATTAATTTTGTATTTTTTTCAAATTCAAAATGGCCGCCAATCCAAGATGGCCGCCATTTTCAAAATTTCGAAATCGGAAACAACATTTCCTAGTGGTGACCTATCTTTCTGGTAAGTTTCATTGACCTATGTCTTTTCGTCTTCGAGAAATCCTACGGACAAAGTTAGGTCCAGAAGAAGAAGAAGAAGAAGAAGAAGAATAACAAGTGCTGATTGTGATTGCAAGCAAGTCACAAAAAAATCCCCTCCCGTGCCCACTTTTGTCACAATTCGAACAACTTTTCAATTTTCGCACTTTGGCGGCCATTTTGAATATGGCGGCCATCTTGGACTTTGGCAGCCATCTTGGATTTGTTCGACATGTTGTTCGTAATATCAATATTGACCTAAATGCCAATTTTTGTTGAAATCAGACAACTTTTCAATATTCGCACTTTGGCAGCCAATTTGAATATGACAGCCATCTTGGATTTGTTCGAAAGTGTCGCCATGTTGTTCGTAATATCAATATTGACCTAAATGCCAATTTTCGTTGAAATCGGACAACTTTTCAATTTTCGCACTTTGGCGGCCATTTTGAATATGGCGGCCATCTTGGACTTTGGCGGCCATCTTGGATTTGTTCAAACATGTCACCATGTTGTTCGTAATATCAATATTCACCTAAATGCCAATTTTCGTTGAAATCGGACAACTTTTCAATTTTCGCACTTTGGCGGCCATTTTGAATATGACAGCCATCTTGGATTTGTTCGAAAGTGTCGCCATGTTGTTCGTAATATCAATATTGACCTAAATGCCAATTTTCGTTGAAATCGGACAACTTTTCAATTTTCGCACTTTGGCGGCCATTTTGAATATGGTGGCCATCTTGGATTTTTCGGAAAATGGTCCCATATTGTCCGGGACCTTAATATTGACCTATAAACCTATTTTGGTTCATATCCATATTGTTTGTGATTTTTTATGATTAATTTTGTATTTTTTTCAAATTCAAAATGGCCGCCAATCCAAGATGGCCGCCATTTTCAAAATTTCGAAATCGGAAACAACATTTCCTAGTGGTGACCTATCTTTCTGGTAAGTTTCATTGACCTATGTCTTTTCGTCTTCGAGAAATCCTACGGACAAAGTTAGGTCCGGAAGAAGAAGAATAATAATAATAATAAGAAACGGTGCAAAAACAATAAATCCCCGACACTTCGTGGTCGCGGATTTAATAACAAGTGCTGATTGTGATTGCAAGCAAGTCACAAAAAAATCCCCTCCCGTGCCCACTTTTGTCACAATTCGGACAACTTTTCAATTTTCGCACTTTGGCGGCCATTTTGAATATGGCGGCCATCTTGGACTTTGGCAGCCATCTTGGATTTGTTCGACATGTTGTTCGTAATATCAATATTGACCTAAATGCCAATTTTTGTTGAAATCAGACAACTTTTCAATATTCGCACTTTGGCAGCCATTTTGAATATGACAGCCATCTTGGATTTGTTCGAAAGTGTCGCCATGTTGTTCGTAATATCAATATTGACCTAAATGCCAATTTTCGTTGAAATCGGACAACTTTTCAATTTTCGCACTTTGGCGGCCATTTTGAATATGGCGGCCATCTTGGACTTTGGCGGCCATCTTGGATTTGTTCAAACATGTCACCATGTTGTTCGTAATATCAATATTCACCTAAATGCCAATTTTCGTTGAAATCGGACAACTTTTCAATTTTCGCACTTTGGAGGCCATTTTGAATATGGCGGCCATCTTGGACTTTGGCGGCCATCTTTGATTTGTTCGAACATGTCACCATGTTGTTCGTAATATCAATATTGACCTAAATGCCAATTTTCGTTGAAATCGGACAACTTTTCTATTTTCGCACTTTGGCGGCCATTTTGAATATGGTGGCCATCTTGGATTTTTCGGAAAATGGTCCCATATTGTCCGGGACCTTAATATTGACCTATAAACCTATTTTGGTTCATATCCATATTGTTTGTGATTTTTTATGATTAATTTTGTATTTTTTTCAAATTCAAAATGGCCGCCAATCCAAGATGGCCGCCATTTTCAAAATTTCGAAATCGGAAACAACATTTCCTAGTGGTGACCTATCTTTCAGGTAAGTTTCATTGACCTATGTCTTTTCGTCTTCGAGAAATCCTACGGACAAAGTTAGGTCCAGAAGAAGAAGAAGAAGAAGAAGAAGAAGAAGAATAATAATAATAATAATAAGAAACGGTGCAAAAACAATAAATCCCCGACACTTCGTGGTCGGGGATTTAATAATAATAATAAGAAACGGTGCAAAAACAATAAATCCCCGACACTTCGTGGTCGGGGATTTAATAACAAGTGCTGATTGTGATTGCAAGCAAGTCACAAAAAAATCCCCTCCCGTGCCCACTTTTGTCACAATTCGGACAACTTTTCAATTTTCGCACTTTGGCGGCCATTTTGAATATGGCGGCAATCTTGGACTTTGGCAGCCATCTTGGATTTGTTCGTAATATCAATATTGACCTAAATGCCAATTTTTGTTGAAATCAGACAACTTTTCAATATTCGCACTTTGGCAGCCATTTTGAATATGACAGCCATCTTGGATTTGTTCGAAAGTGTCGCCATGTTGTTCGTAATATCAATATTGACCTAAATGCCAATTTTCGTTGAAATCGGACAACTTTTCAATTTTCGCACTTTGGCGGCCATTTTGAATATGGCGGCCATCTTGGACTTTGGCGGCCATCTTGGATTTGTTCAAACATGTCACCATGTTGTTCGTAATATCAATATTCACCTAAATGCCAATTTTCGTTGAAATCGGACAACTTTTCAATTTTCGCACTTTGGAGGCCATTTTGAATATGGCGGCCATCTTGGACTTTGGCGGCCATCTTTGATTTGTTCGAACATGTCACCATGTTGTTCGTAATATCAATATTGACCTAAATGCCAATT
Organism: Limnoperna fortunei; assembly: GCA_944474755.1. Lineage (NCBI taxonomy): Eukaryota > Metazoa > Mollusca > Bivalvia > Mytilida > Modiolidae > Limnoperna > Limnoperna fortunei. The sequence continues at coordinate 35,338,230 of OX104120.1, read as the reverse complement.
TTCGTTGAAATCGGACAACTTTTCAATTTTCGCACTTTGGCGGCCATTTTGAATATGGTGGCCATCTTGGATTTTTCGGAAAATGGTCCCATATTGTCCGGGACCTTAATATTGACCTATAAACCTATTTTGGTTCATATCCATATTGTTTGTGATTTTTTATGATTAATTTTGTATTTTTTTCAAATTCAAAATGGCCGCCAATCCAAGATGGCCGCCATTTTCAAAATTTCGAAATCGGAAACAACATTTCCTAGTGGTGACCTATCTTTCTGGTAAGTTTCATTGACCTATGTCTTTTCGTCTTCGAGAAATCCTACGGACAAAGTTAGGTCCAGAAGAAGAAGAAGAAGAAGAAGAAGAAGAAGAAGAAGAAGAAGAAGAAGAATAACAAGTGCTGATTGTGATTGCAAGCAAGTCACAAAAAAATCCCCTCCCGTGCCCACTTTTGTCACAATTCGGACAACTTTTCAATTTTCGCACTTTGGCGGCCATTTTGAATATGGCGGCCATCTTGGACTTTGGCAGCCATCTTGGATTTGTTCGACATGTTGTTCGTAATATCAATATTGACCTAAATGCCAATTTTTGTTGAAATCAGACAACTTTTCAATATTCGCACTTTGGCAGCCATTTTGAATATGACAGCCATCTTGGATTTGTTCGAAAGTGTCGCCATGTTGTTCGTAATATCAATATTGACCTAAATGCCAATTTTCGTTGAAATCGGACAACTTTTCAATTTTCGCACTTTGGCGGCCATTTTGAATATGGTGGCCATCTTGGACTTTGGCGGCCATCTTGGATTTGTTCAAACATGTCACCATGTTGTTCGTAATATCAATATTCACCTAAATGCCAATTTTCGTTGAAATCGGACAACTTTTCAATTTTCGCACTTTGGAGGCCATTTTGAATATGGCGGCCATCTTGGACTTTGGCGGCCATCTTTGATTTGTTCGAACATGTCACCATGTTGTTCGTAATATCAATATTGACCTAAATGCCAATTTTCGTTGAAATCGGACAACTTTTCAATTTTCGCACTTTGGCGGCCATTTTGAATATGGTGGCCATCTTGGATTTTTCGGAAAATGGTCCCATATTGTCCGGGACCTTAATATTGACCTATAAACCTATTTTGGTTCATATCCATATTGTTTGTGATTTTTTATGATTAATTTTGTATTTTTTTCAAATTCAAAATGGCCGCCAATCCAAGATGGCCGCCATTTTCAAAATTTCGAAATCGGAAACAACATTTCCTAGTGGTGACCTATCTTTCTGGTAAGTTTCATTGACCTATGTCTTTTCGTCTTCGAGAAATCCTACGGACAAAGTTAGGTCCAGAAGAAGAAGAAGAAGAAGAAGAAGAAGAATAATAATAACAAGTGCTGATTGTGATTGCAAGCAAGTCACAAAAAAATCCCCTCCCGTGCCCACTTTTGTCACAATTCGGACAACTTTTCAATTTTCGCACTTTGGCGGCCATTTTGAATATGGCGGCCATCTTGGACTTTGGCAGCCATCTTGGATTTGTTCGACATGTTGTTCGTAATATCAATATTGACCTAAATGCCAATTTTTGTTGAAATCAGACAACTTTTCAATATTCGCACTTTGGCAGCCATTTTGAATATGACAGCCATCTTGGATTTGTTCGAAAATGTCGCCATGTTGTTCGTAATATCAATATTGACCTAAATGCCAATTTTCGTTGAAATCGGACAACTTTTCAATTTTCGCACTTTGGCGGCCATTTTGAATATGGCGGCCATCTTGGACTTTGGCGGCCATCTTGGATTTGTTCAAACATGTCACCATGTTGTTCGTAATATCAATATTCACCTAAATGCCAATTTTCGTTGAAATCGGACAACTTTTCAATTTTCGCACTTTGGAGGCCATTTTGAATATGGCGACCATCTTTGATTTGTTCGAACATGTCACCATGTTGTTCGTAATATCAATATTGACCTAAATGCCAATTTTCGTTGAAATCGGACAACTTTTCAATTTTCGCACTTTGGCGGCCATTTTGAATATGGTGGCCATCTTGGATTTTTCGGAAAATGGTCCCATATTGTCCGGGACCTTAATATTGACCTATAAACCTATTTTGGTTCATATCCATATTGTTTGTGATTTTTTATGATTAATTTTGTATTTTTTTCAAATTCAAAATGGCCGCCAATCCAAGATGGCCGCCATTTTCAAAATTTCGAAATCGGAAACAACATTTCCTAGTGGTGACCTATCTTTCTGGTAAGTTTCATTGACCTATGTCTTTTCGTCTTCGAGAAATCCTACGGACAAAGTTAGGTCCGGAAGAAGAAGAAGAATAATAATAATAAGAAGAAACGGTGCAAAAACAATAAATCCCCGACACTTCGTGGTCGGGGATTTAATAATAAGAAACGGTGCAAAAACAATAAATCCCCGACACTTCGTGGTCGGGGATTTAATAATAATAATAATAAGAAACGGTGCAAAAACAATAAATCCCCGACACTTCGTGGTCGGGGATTTAATAAGAAACGGTGCAAAAACAATAAATCCCCGACACTTCGTGGTCGGGGATTTAATAATAAGAAACGGTGCAAAAACAATAAATCCCCGACACTTCGTGGTCGGGGATTTAATAATAATAAGAAACGGTGCAAAAACAATAAATCCCCGACACTTCGTGGTCGGGGATTTAATAACTGTTTTGAAAATGATAAAACAAGAAATCAAACATGATAAAAAAAACATGACTGGAAAACATCCAGTAACGATTATTTTAATGTTATAAAACACAATTTAGTTACTAAAATGGGTTCAAAATATGGTCTCAATATGTTCTGCTCGAAAATTAAAACAAATTGCTATATACAACAAGTTGTTTGTTTGTTTGAATGATGTTAAATGCCACTTTCAGCAATCTTTCAGCTATATTATGGAGTCCAGTTTTTATTGGGGGAGGAAGCCAGAATATCAGCAGAAAACCTCCGACCTTTGGTAGGAAAAATGGCAATACTTGTCAATTAAGATTGAAGTTGAGTGCACCTCAGTGTTGACAGACCACGCAAATAATAGTAGAGGCCCATCTAAATACAAGACATACTCTACTGTAGCAATATGGTAATAGGTCATTGGTATGTCTGTTAATTCAAACGGCTAAATTATCTGCCCCTACCCAATACTCCATACTTTTCCACTGGCAGTCAAAATTGTGTTTCGTATGTCCCATCCCACCCTTTCAACGATGATATATTAGGCGTCCTGAATATAGCTGAATTACTGCTCACCGGATGTAAAGCAGACATCCAATCAAATAAATACCCTTCATAGAATAAAGACGAAAAACATATAAAACCGTACTATTTGTCACTTTTTTCTTTAAAAAAAACCCACTAAAATACATGTAGTAACAATGACCCCCATGTAACCAATTTTTTATCAACCTATGTGTAAATTCACTACAGAAACTTTACAGTTGTAAATATAGAACATTATATATTAGTAAATTAGGTGGAAAGATTTGTTTATTCCGGAAATTGCAGATGATGTGCTTGGCCAAATTTTACTGCCGTTATAATCTGAAGTTAGTATTGTGATTTGTCGGATAAAAAAAAGCAAGGGTATGAGTATTCGTTCGAATGATACACAGTTTAGATCATCTCGAAATAAACATGAAAATGATTGTCTTCTTTTTTTGCAGTTTAGTTAACCTACAAATGTATATCAGTGTATTCAATAAGAATGAAATTCTATTTAAAAATGGGACATCAATCAAACAATCAGTTTTTTTTGTTAAATCCTATTTAAAAGAGGGTAACAAATCGATAAATATGGGATGAGTTAAATACATTGTGTGGCAGAGGTAAATTCTGACGTAGGAAGATATGTAGCCTCTGTTTCCGAGATTGGACACTAAATTTTTTACAAAGATTAATTTTTGTTTATTAGGATGGGAGATCTTCAGGTATTTTTAGTAGTAATAAAACAGTCTGTTCATTGTCACAAAGATATAATAAATGAAAATTAATGGGTTATTGAGTACATGTACATTCATGTTAAGTTTTTTGCGCAGGAAAATATTCACTCACGTAATCTGCTAAAGTTTTCTTCACTAATGGCCAACATTCTCGTAGATATTTTTCTCTGTATTTAGGAAACAATGTTGCAAAAGAACTCTCTACCAACATGCCATGTTTGTTTTCCTCTTTGGTAATTCCAGGATCCTTCCAACCTTTAGGAACTTCTAGTAAACTATCGTTTTGTACTTTTTTCTTTCCCCACTTTTTCTCTGCAATTAAAAAAAAACAATGTGAGTTAACAATAAAAAAAATTCTAAGATTGAAACAGTTAAATATTATCTAATCAGAAAAACTGCAAAAGCATTTGATATTTCCATAGTGTGTGCTACAAAATACATGTGCTGGTTACAGGTGTAGTGCTTTGACCAATTTAATGTGATATACTTTAGTTATTATTGCAGTGCACATACAAAGTATGCTTTAACACCATTTTTTAAATCTAATAAAATCTAGTTAAACACTCTCTGGCACATAACCGGTTCCCAGCTATAACCTCTGCCACATGTCTTTACCTCTTTACTGTGGCACTACATTTTTTGTCTGCCGCCGATTGTAAAAAAAATACACAAGATCTTTTTTTATTTTTATATAGTCTATTTACTAGTATATACATCTGAAACAATTTTACATAAAAGGTACTGCTTTTGTACATTAGGCTTATCCATGATATCCCTCATGGAGTCAACCAAATTGTGCCAGTGGTGAATTGGGTTGACATATATAGTTGACCCAGAATCCTTTGCTTGGAGATAGCTAGTTAAGAAGAATCCATAGACAATGAGGTTCAAGTAAATGATTTACCTGTATGTATGCACGATTTAAAATTCAGTAGGTCATTTTTTATGTCACACCTAGTTCAACTCAAACGAGCTACATAACAGGCATATTGTCACTAACATCACTTAATTGTACACTTCTTACAATCAAAAAGCATTATTGAATTAAAATCTTATTTTGATTTCTCATTAAAAATAGAAAATCATTCTAAAACTATTATTGTTTTACCATTTTTATTGTTTTTAAAAACAATTTTTGCATTTTAAACAATTCTGAAAAGCAGTGTGTGGCCCTATATGTAAATAACAGTTTAAGGACAGCAATACCATTTTAATTGCATTCGGTGAATTGTGGGGTTTGTGTAGTCTGCTTTATAAAATATACCTACAGTATACCTCCATATATCAATATACTGATTATTTAGAATGCACATAGCAGGAAAATTACAAATAACAAAGTAAACTGAACATCCAGAATTTTTTTCAAATAAGTTTTAAATAAAATTAAATCATTTTAGTAGCTTTAATAGAGGACATGTAACTGACCTCAGAGGTCTAATAACTACATACATGTAGGACACTAACCTCTTCAGTTGGTCATTCATGTATTTAAAACTAAGAATAAAAATTATTACTTAATTTGACATTCAGGGGACCCAAAAGAGCTGCATTATCAATAATAACAATTATTTCATAGATTTTTACATTTAATACAGTAAAATAAAAAGAAATATAAAGAATTTAAATTTAATTTTAGGAGGGAGAATGGTAATAAACATATATATATGCTTTATCAAGTTGGGAGCATATGATATATTGTCATTATGTAACATATTTACTCATAGTGTCGTGCGAGTCATACTGTGTTGTATTTTTGTACAATTACCTCTTTATATATAACCAATTATTTCTACATCAACAAATAAAAGTATTGAAATAGTTAAAATTCTCGAGACCATTATTTCATCACTAAAAGATATTTTATCAGTTTCACGTCACAATACAACAGGACAATGTGATGTTAGACCATGCATTTTCAAACTTTTGGGTGATTAGCAGATATTTTACAAATACTTTTATATTATTTGAAAGTATGAATTTGCCTATGATTAAAGCTACCTTCCATTCTACTTAATTGAAATAAACCCCGATTAAAGCATCACATTTCATTTTTCTTTGGCCACACTACTTTTTCAAAGATAGAGTTGTCTTCTCTTGTTCAATGTTGTCAGGTTATACTAAAAACGCCCGGGATAGCAGTTAAATCTATTCAAAACTATTTTACCGTACTCAAATAAGCTTTGTTTATAGTCAATTATGCACCACACATTATACAATAACATAAGTTATAGTGAGTTTTTTTATCCAAAGTATTCTTTTACTGTTTTGGTCTGTAGAGAAATTATTTCACATTTTACAGAGTAAAAGTTTCGTCACTAATGAGTCTAAATTAGTTACTATTTATTATAGTAGAGTACAATACATAATAAAAATACGTATGACGGCGAATTACAATCACATTTAAAGAATTTTTCAAATAAAATACCTCGAGATAATCAGTGTTTGGCAAAGCGGCGGTTTTTTCATTTCACTAAGATCTGCAATACATAAAAAGAGAATGTTCTATAACAAATTCCAAACAATTAACTCAAAAAAAAACTGGGAAGCCTATCAACAACAGAGAAATTATGTGACAAAATTAAAGAAACAATCCATAAATAAAGTGAAAGATGCACGGGTGGAAACAGGTGCAAAGATTTTTGGCCAACAGTTAAGCCCTTTCTTACAAATAAAGGCTGTTTAATTCAAAAAGACATAATACTTCAAGAAAACAACAACATTCTTACCGATCAAAAAGAAATATCTGAAGTCTTTAATAATTTTTTTGTTAATGTAGCAAAAAACATTGGTGATCCGAATATAATTATTGATGAAACTCATCCAAGTATAAATGCTATAAATGAAAAATACTCAAATACTACCAATTCAAATCCCTTAGTTTTTAAACCAATTGATGAGCTGTTTGTCTCTACGCGTATTACTGCTATAAATGCAAAAAGGTAACTGGTGTTGATCATATATCCCCTAAATTATTGCATTATGCAAAACATGTTATTACCAAACCAATTGCTGATCTTGTAAATTTGTCATTGTCCTCTGCTATTTTCCCAGACTCATTGAAAATTGCCCGTGTGGCACCAATCCACAAGAAAAACAGCGTTTTGGAAAAAGGAACTACAGACCAGTAAGTGTTCTGCCTGCCATTTCAAAGATTTTTGAAACAGCCATAGTAAAACAACTTTCTGACCATTTTAAAAATCTATTTAACACCTTTCTTTTCTACCACATGATCTCTTACTTCTCAAACTTAGTAACTATGGAATAAATGGTCCATCTCTAAATTTAATAAAAAGCTACCTATCTGACAGAAAACAATGTGTAAAATTAGGTCAATTTTCAAGTACTATGCTAGAAATATATAAAGGTGTACCACAAGGATCAATCCTTGGGCCAATACTTTTCAATATTTTTGTAAACGATATTTTTCTTTTTGTAAAACATTGTGATCTCTATAATTGTGCTGACGACAACACATTATCAAAAACGAGTACTTCATTAGAAACGATCATTTCACCACTTGATGAAGATAGTAGATCTCTAGTGTCATGGTTTACTGTAAATAAAACGCAGGCAAACCCTGACAAATTCCAAGCAGTAGCACTAGGCAACAAAACCCATAAACAGAACATCATTTTTGATCTAAATGGCAACAAAGTCAGCTGTGATGATGAGGTAAAACTCATAGGGATAACATTTGATTTCAAACTTGATTTTAATACACACATATCAAATATCTGTCAAAAAGCAGCGCGTCAATTAAACGTACTCAAGAGAATTGGATCCAACCTCAGCCGCTTAGCTAAACTGACCATATATCATTCATTTATACTCTCCAATTTAAGCTACTGCCCACTCACATGGCCCTTTTGCACAGAAAAAAAACACCAAAAAAATTGAAAAAATACAAGAACGCGCCCTCTGTTTCATTTATGACGACTATACCAACAATTACAACCATTTACTTGAACTATCCAAACTTCCACCATTAAAAGTCCGTAGAATGAGGACCATGGCACTAGAGACCTACAAAATCTTGAATAAATCTAGTCCAGTTCTCCTCCGTGACATTTATAAAATAAAACTGAATTCTTATAATTTTAGGTACAATAACATAACGGATATTCCCCGGCCGAAAACAACAAGGTATGGCAAGAAGAGTTTCAGCTATGAGGCGGCAAGGCTGTGGAACACCCTGCCAGATCAGACAAGAAGCCTATCTACTTTTGGTACCTTCAAAAATTTTGTTTTGAATTGGTGTTTCTCGGAAACATGTCATTGTAGTGCCTGTAGAAGGTAATGTCCTGTCGCCTCATAGCAGAAGTCTTCAAACCCGTTTTAAATGCTTTTATCGATTATAGCTATGCTAGTTTTGTTGCATAATTTACTGCTCTGCCTTAAAATGTTTTACTTTGAACATGTATGCATGAATTTTAGTTTCTTTTACATGTACTTGCTTTTTAATGCTTAGTTTAAACAACTTATATGTTTTTATCTGCTTATATAGTGTTTGCACATCATGATAAATTACAATATTTGCTCTGTAATATTTTACTTATACTCGCTTCTTTTAATGCCAAGTTTCAACTGCTTATATTTAATGCCTCTCATAGGGCTTTAGTGCTGTCAAATTGCTTTGATCATGTTGATGCTTTGTGTACTTGAAGTGTATGTTGTGTATGTCTCTCTTGATGTTATATGTGTGCTGATTTTATTAATATAATAATATGTATTTGTTTTTGTTTTATAATATCAGTCGGTATAAAGAGCACTTCAGAGCTCATGTTTGTCTTGTTTATCTGTATATATATGTGCCGACTTTAAATAAATTTTACTTACTTACTTACTGACTATTTCGATAGTGCCGGAATTTTCATCATTTTTGATCTAGTACTTCCATCTTGCCTGTTTTTTTACTCATAACTTTTGTTTGTGAAAATACACCCTTCAAGGAAATTACAAATGACATATATATAATTTGTATTGAACTTTAATGATCTTTAATAGACTTGCCTCAAGCCCCTTTGAATTTCCTATTAGAGAGATACATCTTTATTATTGTATCTCTCTAATAGCAAATTCAAAGGGACTTGCGCCAAGTCTAATTGAACTTCCGACCAACGAGGATCTTAGATTCACAAAATTATAGACTTGTTTTAAAAGGTTTCCTATCTGATATGTCCTAAAAGTTCAGGTTGAGGAATAAGAATAAACTTCACCTTATCAAGTGCTTGATCTTGCACAAAATTGGTTTAAGATCATTTACATTCAAAAAGAATTCCTTTCTAATAGTCGCGTTTTTTAGAACGTCGGAAAAAATTATATTAAATACATAATCAATTTCTTTTAAATCAAATAATTTACACATCATGTTACAAATTATTTCATTTTTTTGGGATATTACTCCCATGATGCAGCATTCATTTGAAAAAAAAAAATCACTTAATGATGACTACTTACCACTTGAATCTAAAATTAACGAGACAATACATTAAGTTTATACTTTCTAACGATCTATTCAAAAGGGACGACCTTCATAGGCAGCTAAATTCCAGGTGTAACACCATTAAACGAAATATCTGTTTTTCTCACTTGTGCAGATATTATTTTCTCAAATAAAAAAATAATCCTGTATTTTTTCAATATATTCATTATATTTTTTACTAAAGTTTAAATCTCTATACTAAACAAAATCTTTTATTAGAATCTCTCCCTAGACTACAAGTATGTCGCTTATCTAATCTAATAAAACATGTATATTCAAAACACGGGGGAAACCAACACGCAATACTATAAGAATTTCTTAACAGTATCAAAGCCATAACAACAGGTACCAAGATAAGCACCAATACAGAAAGGCTTTTACTGGGTTACGTATTAATGTCTTAGTAATGTGTATGTCTTGTTATATACGTAATGTCGGCATAAAAGCTCATTAGAGCTTGTGTTTGTATGTTGCTTTCAACCGACTTTAAATAAAGCTTTTTGACTTTGACTTTGATTGCACATCGTTCACGGATAGACATGCAGCTTGATAATTGATACTTAACAATAAAACACTATGCAATTTGAAATAGATGGAACTGCTCCTAATAGTTTTTGATATTTTTGTAAGACCGTATTCCTGCTTATACGGGGATTAGCGACAATTATACTAAACATCTTCACTTCGGAACGTCTACATGATCGCTATGAGTGTCTGCTTCACAAAAGTCCCAAGACTACCTTCCACTTTTGTAATCTCTTCGTGACTTTTCCCTCCTAAACGTCGCTCTTACAGTGACATGTCAGATGCCGCATCTTTATCATGTTCCTGTAACATTTCTGATACTGAAACTATTCTTAACTCTGACCTTTGTAAAATACAACTTTTGTCTGAAAAATGGCTTGTTAGCTTTAACAGGAAAACAGAGTGCGTAGTATTTACAACTCAAGGAATAACCAACAATCTAAATATTATTTTCAACAATGAAACCGTAAAAATTGTTGAAAATCACAAACATCTTGGTGTAACGTTTTCTTCAAACCGTAAATTGACTATTCATAAACAGAACATAATTAATAGCGCATCAGCTAGATTATGTGTGCTAAGAAAATTTAAATTTAGTCTTAGTAGATCAAACCTTGAAAAAAATTATTTTACTAATATATTCTACCCATCTTAGAATATTCTTGTGAGCTTTCTGTTTAAGATAAAAGTAAACTTGAACAAGTTTATAAAGACGCTGCAACAATAATAACTAGTCTGAATTCCAAACTTTGCGAGTATTGAATCGTTATATTTTGAAGCAGGATGGGAAACACTTCAATTTGGGGAGGGAAAGAAGGAAATTGGATTTGTTTCACCATGCAAATTAAATATAATAACTGTCCTTCATACGTGAGTGGTTGTTTATCCCCCTTTTATAGGGAAAAGTCAACAACGCAGAATCAATTCAAGTTCCTAGACAGAGATTACATGCAGCTATATACTAACGCCTTTTTTTCCTTCAACAATTCAAAGGTGGAATCACTTAAACTAATCTTTAAGAAACACAGAATCATACCAAATATTCAAAAGAATTTTATTACAAGTAAAAAGATCTACTTGTGAAACCTCCAAATTTTTATCTGGCTGGTAACAGATTACTAAATATATTACATACTATACTTCTACATAGATCAAGCAACCTAAATTTTGTTGATATTATAGAAAATAAAATTTAACTTTTTGGTAGCGAGACTTTTAACATTGATAACAGTTTAAAGCTTTTTCTAGCAGTGCAGAAATTTATCAAATAAACCAAACGATTTACTTAATTGATCATAATTTTAACTTTATTGTAGATTCCTTTTTGCTCTTCTCTCTTTCCGCTTTATTTGTATCGTCTCTTCTTAAATACCAGGTTCAATTTTAAAGTGTTAAACATGACCCCTTCCCCCTCCCCTTTAGTGTTTTTTTCTCTTTATTTTAATTGTATTTTTGCTATTATATTTGTTCTGAATATTGCATGATATTTATTTAACATGTTAAAATTTATTGTATGTATGCATTAAAATATGTGCTGGCGTTTGCATGTAAATGTAGCATTCTTTGTGTTATCGTTGTGATAACTTGTATCCGATCCAGTGTTATAACTTTATGGCAATAAAAATGTTTAAATTTAAATTAGGTGCCGCATGCAGAGCCAAACAAACAAAAAACAAACAAACAAAAATAAATAAATTTAAAAAAAAATAAAACAAATGATACTGCGCTTCCCCTTTCAGAGCACAAGCCACAGTGCAATATTGTTTTAGCGTTTTTGTTAAAGTTTCCTTTTTCACTTTTCACGGCCTTTCAATATCGATTAAGTCTTGGTACCTTATGATTTTTTATGTGGTATTCGTGGATCATTTCCATGTTTTATGAAATGCAAAAGTCACAGGAGATTGTCGCAAATACGAACTGCACGCGAACATATATCCTTACACACGAAGAGTCCATCGTGGCAAATCAAAATTCATCATAAATTTCGATTTGATTGTATATTGTCATCGCATTCAATTTCAAGCTGTGATTGGTTTCTGGAAAATAGTTGTTCTTTGCTTTTAACTTTATCAGTTTTTACAGTCTTAATTGCGGCATTCGATATTTTCAGTTAAAATTTGAAATTATTAGGTATAACTTTTAGTCGAAGTGACAATGTTTGAGAAACGGGAATAAACCGAAAAATAAGCGGTTGTTATTAAAGGACAATTGGATCCCTATCTATGATTTTTTTGTTTAAATAGCATAATCTGTTCGTGTACCCAAGCCTCAATTAAGATAGTTGTTCATGACGGTTGTTGACATTTGAAATACAAATAAAAATATGCATTGACTTTGTATGAAAAAGCTGCAAAATAATTGTAAAATGTTCGAATATTTAATATATTTTTTTTATCTACTATACAATATATATTTTTATTAAGAACAAATTTAGAACATTCTACATTTACTATATTAAAATGTAAAAAGGTACTAGTTGGTAGAGGTACGAGTTGGTCGAGGTACGAATTGACCTGCACCCTTATTGGTAGATATGACAAGAAATTAGTCCAAATAATTATTAAGGGGCTTGTTTTGTAACCGGTTGGTAAAAAGCTGTTATATAACCATTATGTAATAAAAAGTTATTTTTTTTTAAAATAAAATAAATAAATAAATAAATAAATAAATAAATAAATAAATAAATAAATAAATATATATATATATATATATATATATATATATATATATATATATATATATATATATATATATATATATATATATATATATATATATATATATATAAATATAAATAAATAAATAAATAATACTGCTGCTCTAAATGAAATTTGATAGTATTATTCTATGCAAAATATTACCCCCCCCCCCCCCCAAAAAAAAAATGAATGGTTATGGCGGCCCCGGGCACTTTTAGCATTACCGTGTTGCAAATAAAAATAATCCGGTTTATACCGGTTGTATTTCGGACAATAGGAAATGTAAGAAAGAAATAAGGTAACGTGCAGGTTAGATTGAAGTACATTGTATTAGTGGTCAGACACATAAAAATAGTCTCCATAACTTCAAATGTCGCCAAAATAAAATATCAACTGTTGGTGTTTTGCCCTTAAAATCTATCATTGCTGTGAATGAGTATATAGTGTTATACTTAAACAAGTTTATGTTATGGAGTGTTAAAGCTATACAGTAGTACGCAAATTATATGATAGTGCACAACATCATTTTACTTTAATCAACAGCTTTATTTTAAGAATTTACAAGAACTCTCCTCTTTCTCCAAATAGAAAACATACAAAAAACAGGAGCTGGTTTCCTGATGTACTTGTTCGATTAAAAGCAGGACTGTCAATACTTGTAGCTATAAACAAAAATGTATAGAACTTTATATTTCAAGATACTCTTTCATTAGATTGAAATAAAGGAGCAATCCAAAGCTGGAATGTCAATACTTGCACTATAAACAAAAATGTAGAACTTTATATTTCAAAGATACTCTCTCATTAGATTGAAATAAACTATAAAGGAGTCCAATTAACTACAAAAAAATATTTTCTCCATTGATGGATAATAAAATGTCGGTTTGGCACATTGTGTAATCCGTGTAGCGGATTCAATGTGCACAAAAGAAATTTTGTTGTCCCTCTATGGAGAAAATAATTTTGTAGTAAAAACTGATGAATAAATTCAAACATTAGAATTAACTCAAAAAATTTTATTTGTGTAATTGGAAATTCTTGAAAAAATTAGATCAACACAAAAATTGTTACTTTTCCTCTGAATAGTATTATGATGTCTTTGGGTCCGTGTCTCCATGACAATGATTTGTTTTCATCCTCTGATAGGAAATATTTTCCTGCCAATCAAAAGTCAGTATTAAAGATAAAATTTATTTATATTCTTTAGATTTAAAAGGATTTTTAAAATTATACAATTACAGGTATAAATAAAAAAATTTGTAAGGTAGTGGTTGTACATTTTTTATTTGACTTTACAGATGTCAGAGACATGCATGTATGTCTCTGCAGATTCAAATACACCAAAGAAATGATTCCAGGTTTGTTATGTTGAGTTATGTTGAGTATAGTAAAGCTGTATGTGTATATTTTATTTGGAATGTGTTGCATGTTAAATATACTTGTAGTCATTATAATTACTGCTGTTATATTGTTTCCTTTCTTTTTTTGCATTGCAAATAATTGTTTTTTTTAAGTGGATGCAGGACACCAATGATCATTTTTTGTGAAAAATCTCTAAATAAATATCAAACTTAGATATGGTCAGAAATTAATAACAATTTCTTTCATTATTAACTCCTAATTTCCATAAAATTTAAAATAATAATGAAAGTCTCATAACTATATTTATTAATGGTTACAGTATGAAGTTTTGGCATACACCAGTTCAGTACATGCAAAAATAACGAAAATGAAATTTCTAACAAGGGAGGTAATATTGACAAAAAAATAATTTTTTTTCACACTTTTTGACCAGTTATTTCCCAATAGACAAAAAAATTTAACTCGAAACCTCTATTTTTTTTCCATCACTAAAATGTATACGTATACCAATTGCTTGGCATTATATAAAAAATTCTGAAAATTTCAATAGACAGTTTTTGTAAATCTTTTATTTGAAATGTTTTTATTCTCTGTATATTCTATAATAAGAAAATAGAAAATTTCAGTGATCAACCCCTCAAACAAAAGCTTTGAAACCACTATTTTTTATTTTGAATTATAATAACTTTGATAAAAAATGCAACAATATGGTGAATTTAAGAAAATTCAATGACAAATTATTTTCGATGTAAGTGTACTGAACCCACTTAAGCATAAACATAATTCAACAAGACTAAAATGTTAATGACATATTGATTAGTAGTAGTACATTTTGAAAAAATTATTATGGAAACCAAAATATTGACCTAAGGCAATGAATCCTAGTCAACTCGTACCTCGACCAACTTGTACCCTACCAACTCCTACCTCTACCAACTCGTACCTTTGCATTATTTGGTAGAATGGAAAAGGACAGAATCTGAAAATGGCTGAAATTATGTTAAAGTTAAAAAATAAATTTTTAATAGTTATTATATACAATTACTGCACTTGAACGAGATCAATATGAGGTTTTATGGAGCAGGGTAGAATAATATTGAACGAGGCGAAACCGAGTTCAATATTATTCTACCCTGCTCCATTAAACCTCATATTGATCGAGTTCGAGTGTAGTAATTGTTTTATTATATAATTTATTGAGTCATGAAATGGAATATACAAGTTTTTTTTATTCCCGAAAGTGACTGTCTTTCATAATATTTATTACTCAAAAATCGGTAAAATATCGACATAATCCATGACGAAATGTTTGCATTGATTATTTCTTGTATAATGTCCCATCCTCAGGCCTCAATTCTAAATAAAATTTACACAGATTTGAGTAATTCCTGAGGGTCCGTCATTTCCAAACTAACTGACATATCCATTTCACGTAAATATTTGGAAAAAAAATAATCGCTTGGTCTTTCGATTTGCGAGTGTTGACAGCATCTTCTTTCTTTATTATTTCATTAATTTCCAAGTTAGTATTATCTGCAAATCTTGGCTTATTAGCACTAGAACTATCCGCATTACGTTCACTCGATGACATTACAACGTTACCATGTTTACAAACAACAATATAATCCGAACATCAGTCAGAACGATAATTTTGATTGGTTTAGGGGATTAAAGAAAGAAGATTTGATTGGCTTTCGTATTTCCGTTGGGGGAAACAGCACATGCTAGGTATTTTCATTCATAAATTTCTCACGAGAGTGCAATATGGTTTTTTATTGAGTAGAATGAGTTTTTTGCAAACCAATATGATAGGAAATGGAAAGTCACGTGTATTTGTTTAGGCCAATAGGAAAAAGGCGAAAATATATATTATGTAATAATCATATTTATTGAACATCACTAATATACTTACAATCCACATGCTATTATCAGATTATTTGTCACTTACCAAATTGCACTAAAGATCGTAACAATTAGATATATCATATACGTTTCAATAATTAAATTATATGTTATGAAATTCTATCATTTTTTATTTTAATTTACAAGAAAAAAAAACAGCAATTTAAAGTGGTACAGTCGGTACCGTACCAGTTGTACCACTTGCTACACCTATGTTATTACGGACTGTACCAGTGCATGTGATTGTTCTGTGAGTCAATGAAATGCAAAAGTCACAGGAGGTTGTGTTGATGATTAATTGATATTGTCACAAATACAAACTGCACGCGAACATATTACACACGAAGAGTCCATGGCAAATTAAAATTCTTCATAAATTTCACTGTGATTGTATATTGTCATCGCATTCAATTTCAAGCTGTGATTGGTTATTGAAAATAATTGTTGTCTTTGCTTTTAACTTTATCAGTTTTTACATTCTTGTGGCATTCAAAATTTTTAGTTAAAATTTGAAATTATTAGGTATACATTGGTGTTTTTTTTTTTAGTCGAAGTGACAATGTTGGAGAAAGACGAATAAACCGAAAAATAAGCAGTTGTTATTAAAGGACAATTGGATCCCTTTCTTTGTAATTTATTGTTTAAATAGCATAATCTGTTCATGTACCCAAGCCTCGAGATAGTTGTTCATAAGTTAACGGTTGTTGACATTTTAAATACAAATAACAAGTGTGGACACAGAAAAACATCTGGCCTGCATTCTGCATCAGTAACAAAAATAAATTTCGTCATAAGCATTACGTAAATAGCATTTGTTATCAGCAGCGGCCTGTATACCAAATATTGTCACCATACTATGCATAGTTACAGAGGAATTGTCCTAAAACAAAAACTTTAACGTAGTCACTGAACCATGAAACTGAGGTCAAGGTTAGGTGGCACCTACCAGACAGTCATGTACTATTCATCAGCAACCTATATACCAAATATTGTCATCCTACCATGCATTGTTACAGAGAAACTGCCATAACCCAAAAACTTTAACATAGTCGTTGGACCGTGAAATTGAGGTCAAGGTCAGGTGACACCTACCAGACGGTCATGTACTAGTCATCAGCAACCTATATACTAAATATTGTCATCCTACCATGCATAGTTACAGAGGAACTGCCGTAACCCAAAAACTTTAATGTAGTCGCGGGACCGTGAAATTGAGGTCAAGGTCAGGTTTCAGGTGACTGACTGGCAAGTACTCATCATAAGCTACCTCTGGAGCAAATTGAAGGACCTAGGGCTTGGGCTTCCAAATGTATGAAGCAAGATGTCCAAGTGTTTACGCCGCTGCAGCCTCCGGATTCCCATATATATGTCTCGCCTCAAGCGACTTTCGTTGCAGCAGAGACAAAAATATGCATTGACTATGTATTTTAAAAAAATTGCAAAATAATTGTAAAAGGTTTCGAATATTTTAATATATTTTTTATCTAATATACAATAAATATTGTTATTTAGAACTAATTTATAACATTATAAATTTACTATATATTAAAATGCAAAGGTAAGAGTTGGTAGAGGTTCAAGTTGGTTGGGTACGAGTTGGTTGAGGTACGAGTTTACCTGCACCCAAGGCAATACACTTACATGTATATTCTATAGAAGTATTGTGTTTACAACTTTTTTGTTGTTCTGATACCTAAATGTATTTCAGGGCTCATACAATGTATATACTGGCTCAGAAATGTAGGGAGAAATGGGCAACAATGCATGGTATTTAGGTCAACAGGGAAAAGATAAAATTTTTTAAAGTGATAATGGTATACTTATTATGAATATGCATGTTTTTTCTTTGTATATGTCTTTTTTATGAGCACATGTAGGTTCATGTTAAAGCTGTTAACTTAAATTGATGAAGTATTATTGAATGACAAGAATTATTACAGAATGAAAAAAAAAGTTTTCATAACTAATGTCTTCATTTAATTCATAGCAAAACATACATGTTTACCTTTATTAAATAAGAAAAAACAACTCTCACAACACTATACAACAAAATGTTTTTTTAAGAGGACATTAATTGATTGCATTTTAAGTGAGGTAGGCATAAAAACCCATTCAAAATAAATGATTTTTTAAATGCCCGTCAATGATTGATGGGTCCTATTATGGGAACACCCATGATCGGCGGGCTCCAAAACAATGTCCCTTCTCTTACTCAAACAGTTGTTGTTCGATCTTCATGAAACTTGAGAAAAATGTTTATGAGCATAATATCTGGACCAAGATTGATAATCATCCAAATTGTTTCAGCAACTTCAGAGTTATGGCCCTTTAATAATACACAAAATGGCAAATTTTTGACATCATATATTTTGTGCACCTTGAGTTTGTTACTCGTTACTTGGTACAAAACTGAAATATACAGCAAAAATGTCAGTCTCCGTAAATTGATTGATTTGAATATGTGTAGTTGGAATATGATTACATCCATATGTTTACAAATTGAAACAATGTTGCTGTACCAGATTTTTTCTTTATTTATGAATGTGAAAGAATGCATTTGATTTTCATTGATCAAGTGAAGTTTTTTTTTTCAGATGGTATTTATAAGATACAGAAAGACCTCTGCCATTTCTGCAATGTCGAAACGGAGAGAAATGTCAGATAAAGTTACTTAGATGCCACTGGTACTGTGTAAATTGAATTCCTGATAGATTGGAACCAATAAAAAACTATGTCACAGAAAAAAAGCATTTCTTTTGAAGGGTGTTATGAAAAATATGAGCCTTTTATCCCTACTTTAGAAAACAAGGATTCTGTGGACAAAGAAAAATCTAATTACTCTACAATAAATGGTATAGAAGATAACAATTTACGGTCGAACTACTCGACAGCATCCAGTGGTATCGGGTGCCGCAGAGATACCGTAATCCTTCTTCATGATCAGCACCAGAAAATAATGGAAAGCCACAATAATCAGATGCGAATTAGGTCATTAAAGGCTACTTTATGTTTTGTGATGGCGATCTTAGTCCTTGTGGGTCTAGTATGTCTAGCCTTGTCATCCTTACACTACAAATTAACTCATCTTGGTGTAGATAATAACCAGAATACAACCTCACACATGGAAGGTCCAGGTCACATAACTAATATTACATATTGGACGATTAAACAGAGAAAAACACTACAGTTGTTGAATTAAAGAACAAATTGAAGAAAAAAAAATTTTAAGTCAGGTAGTTAAATTTCATGAATTAATGATACAAGTTCCTAGTCTAATAATCGGCTGCCGCCAAGGGTTTTTTAGACTTTGATGAGAGCACCCCACGTGCACACTCCCATCAAAGTATAAAAAAAGTGATGTACAGCAGAGGGTTCTCAGACTAACAAGTTCCCAGAGGAAATTTGTAGATGTCGAAATCCTACTGAAATCAAATTTTGTAAAATTTGCAAAACATAATAGTATATATGTATATGCTTCATCGTAAGTCATACTGTCTTAAAACTTGTATAAAATCTGTATAAATAAAAAGGTAATGTTGAGTTCCTATTAACTTTTAATCAGTAAAGCAAGCAATCGCCAGATAAGATAAGGTTGAATTTATTCTGTCATCATTATAAGAAAAAAGACTCGCAGTTTACATGTATTACAAATATTAGATTGAATAGTACTGTTGGGCTAATTACATAGCATTTTATACAGTACAGTATTTTTTTAAATGACTTTTTAATGTATCTGTATTATTTTAACTTGCGGCTAAAATACTGACTGTAGCTACATGTACATTTATAAAGTTTCATCAAAGTGAGAAGTTCTAAGGCTGTGATAGGTGTTGGACCATTACTGTACGTCCATTACAGAAATTATAATTGGAATTAGTTGTGTTCAAATATATGTACATATGCCATATGAAAAATTGAATCTCCAATTATTTCTGTGATTCAAATAGAAGCATTGTTCATCCTAGGCCAAACCAAACCTTAGCTGAGCTGTAGTATACATGTATGTTATCCGATGATTTCCTGGGAATATTACTTGTATCTTGTTTTAGTTATTAGTGTGTTCAGTACCGAAATATATTACTTGTATCTAGATGGAGTTGTTAGTGTGTTCAGTACCGAAATACATTACTGTATAGTTATTCCTATTACAGTTTTTGTTTATTATAAGTTAAAACTTGTTGATGCCATTGGTAAACATGTATTTTCTTGTTTATATTGTTGTGTTAATGACACGTTTTGTTTTTAATTTATTGATGTGTGCATGATTTTGTACATTTGAATATACAAGGACAACATATATACATGTATTGCAAACAAATATACATGTAGTATAAATTTTTATCTGCTAATACATGTATTCTGTTATTCTAGTACACTACATGTACGTACATGTACCAATTAGGAGCAATTTTTGCAGCAAGTCAAAATAATGATGAAGGAGCCTTTAAAGGACTACAACTGAAAATCTTTAATTTCCTCGTGATTTTGTAAATTTCCTGTTTTCTTAAATTTTTAAGGAAAACCAGCTTACACTTGAAAATTGTTAGGAAATTAAAGTAAAGGTTGAATATTTTAAGAAAAATATGGTCCACTTTTTTTTGGACTACAGGGAATAAAGTATTGCTGTACTATATAGGTAGGCCAATAAATTATTGGCATGCTTTTGTTTATTATACCAACCCTTATCAGTGTTCAATCGACACTGGCTACATAGCACTTTGATTTTTTCAGGGAAAGTTATGAACAGTTCATTTTTCTGCTATATAAGCTACATGTAAAAAGCTAAATGCAGGTCACTGACCCCAAGTTTTCTCAGCATTAAATAAATGCAAAAGAACTTAAATTTGAATTATATTGTTTTAACTGCTGGTCGGTTTAGGTTGTGTTCGACATGTTGTACACCATGTTTATAATTGGAATGGGTGTGGTTTTATACATATTTACAGGGGTCACTTGTTTTTTGATATATACTGTTTATTATTGTTTGTCTAGTTCATGATGTTAGTAAGAACAGCAAGGGAATATGTATTTCCTGGACTTAAGTCTTGGTGGACTACTGGTCTCTGTATTTTATATGTTTATAACAATAAATGCATCTATTTATTGTAGAAAAGTCTTGACCTATATAGTTTGAGAAATACTGTATTGTTTTAATGTTTTCTGGCGCATGATAAGTAAATATGATAGTTAATGCCAGTAAATATTTCGTTACGCCGCTAAACATTCAATATTTTGTGTGTAACCTGTTTGTATGAGTACATGTACATGCGTGTAAGCAAAATAAAGACATATAAGGTATTTGAAGCATGTGACAGTATATATTTTGTAGTAAATTTGTAAATGGATCAGATGTGCATGTAGAAGTGCAAGGTAAATTGTGATGATGTTACCTTTTGGAGAAAATGTTATTATTGTGATTATTGTGTATAAAACATGAGAACATTCACTAATGCTGACTGTGTGTAAACATTATGGTTAAAAAATGTATGATGTGTGTATATAGTATGATTAAGTTGGATATTTCAGATCAACACACTTCATGGTGGAAGTAACACTGCCCTCTATTATCTGTCTATCATGTTTTTGCAATCTGCATTTATTAAACAGTTATAACGGTTGTACAAGTGTAATCAGTTCATTTAGTGCTTTTAAGATATATTTAGTGCTGAAATTGCTTATAGCCGAAAACTTGTTTTAAGTGGAGCAGGTTTAGACTCAAAGTGTTCATGATTTATTTTATTGTTCATTATTACTTTCTTTTAAGAAGTATGGTTTTTAGCTGAAAACGTATTTTTAAGTTTTGGAATAACTTTATTTTTAATACCTTTTTCACATATTTTAGGGGTCTTAGGCTTGTCCAAATGGCATGTGAGATTGTTTATTACATGTATGCATTTTATCGTATAGTGGGTCACACTTTAAGCTAAGGCAACGAATAAACCTCTGGTTCCTTGAATGTGCATTATTCATTCAAAGCAGGAATTTAAAACCACCTACTGGTAATTTTTTTATTATGGATAATACTCTTAGAACTTTAACTGCATTTTGCTTTAAGCTTGATCTTTTCTTGTGACATGTGCACATTTAATTTACATCAAACCAGGTCGACACTGCAAGAATAATGCATTTTTAGCTTTTAAAATTTAAAAGATCCATTTTCCTTTACAAAGGATAATTGCAAATAGATCTATACTTCTATGAAGCTAATACTGATCATAATTATGATTTTGTTCCGTATTTTTTGGACTAAAGGTCTTAATTTTCAAATGTAAATGTTAGCCTATGAAGTCAATGGTCCACATGGACTAACAGTCCAGAAAATACGGGACTTTTATGATTGATTGTAGTATTGTTGTTTTGTCTGTAATAATTTGTCCATGTTTTATTTGAGAGTAAAATGTTTTGTTGTCTTTGCCTCTGTGTGGTTTGATGCATGCATAATTCCTTTGTTGTCCACTTGTATTCCAGTTGGGTCTCACTGAGTGTGATAAAATTATAAAAATTAACATTTCTTTTCTTGGATTGCTATTTGTCATTGTTTTTTGTTGTGTCCAATTTATTATTTGTAATTATTCTGCACAAATTCTACACAAAATTTGTCCAATTGCACAGAATGTTCAAACCTCAGTGAGACCCATGCCTATGACAGGGTCTTTAAACTTTACATGGAGAAAACTATATTGATCCAAGGGAGATAAATTATTGCTTAACTCCCTTTATCAAATTTGTTATCTTGTTACTGATACATTTCAATTTTTCCAGTACTCTGTTATTGATGTTATAATTTCAATTCATGATATGTAATAATTATCTAATTAATTTACAATGTGCATGTCGTCTCAAATAACATTATAAACATTTTTAAAATCCTATTAACTTTATTTTTACCATTTACAATGTTTATGCTATTTATATTACGATATTAGTTCAGTTCAGGTCTTATATAAACAGTTTGAATATAACTTGTTAAAGTTTATTCCAATAAATATGCATGCAATAATTGTTGTTATTAAAAGTCATGGCTACATATTTCAGAAAGGGGCCATTGGTGGCTAGTGGTTAAGGTAGTTCATCTACTATTGATCATGTGATCTGTGAACACTGAGATTGCAGGTTCTAGTGTCACTGCGAGCATGGTGCGCTTGACTCCAATCTTAATTGACAAGGATTACCTGGTTTCCTATCATAAGTCGGGGGGTTTTTAAAAACTGGACGCGATAATATAACTGAAAAATTGCTGAAAGTGGCATTAAACAAGATTTAAACAAAACAAACAAACATATTTCATAAAGGGACTTAAAACATGAACACTTGCAGTAGATTTCTGTTTATTTTATCAGATTACTATTTACCTTTGTGTTGCATACTTTATGCGCCATCTAGACAGACATCTTTACTACTTCCTGTTTGGGCTCCCCTGTCCTCAGACCATGTGAGCTTTTCCTGTCACTAGGCATCTTTTTTTGTCCATAAACTTGTGCACATTTTAATCCACTCGAGTGTTACTGAACAGAATGTTTCTTATAATGTCCTTTATAAGTGGTGTCACTTTAATGCTGATTTGTCAACACACTTGGACCCCATGACCAATTCTTGTTTCTGATTGGCTGAATTTAAAAAAACTAAAAAACCATTGAATATATTTAAGTAGTACTTATCAGATATGTTCCTATTCTGGTGCTCAATGTCTCTCTACTTTCATGCTGAAGGTAAATTCCAACTGAAAAGTTCAAAGTTTTTATTGAAATCACATTAAAATTGAATTTCAGTACAAACATAAACTTGCATGACCCCAAGTTTCATGCAAGCAATTCTCATCACTTGGCATGCATCGTCGTCAGCCATATAACTGTCATTTTAATCTTCTCTAAAACCAGTTTATTAATTGGAACCTAAATTGGAAGGAATGTTCATTGTGTAGTTCTTTATAGGTTATACTAGACATGGCTGCCTGAGCGTGTTCTGATAAATAGAATTTCCAAAAATCGGACAAACCACTTGTAATTTTGAAATGTGATACTAGAAATGTAAGTCGAATTGGGCTCTTCAAATCTTGTATTGTACTAATAATGTAAGCCACAGAGGAAAAGAAAATTAAACTTGAAGCTAGCTGAAGAGGCGGGGTGGGGTGGGGGAATTAACTATTAGCTTTAATGTTGGTTTTTAGCTTATACGTGTACATGTTTATTCAGAACTTGTGTCATCTAAAACAGCAAGAAATGTTTCATCCGTCGAGAATAAGATCAAAACGTAAAATTCTTAAGTAAAAGTCGTTGAACGTATCAAAATATCAACATATATGTCCCAGAAAAATACATTTTAGATGTACATTTATTTAAAAAAACGACACCAAAGGCCAATGTTACAACTTTAAATCTTAACATGCTTAAATTGCAGGGTCTTTTGGACACATGATTTCTTTTAAAAATTGTGCTAATTCAGATCAGGCTAGTTCATAAAAACTACTATCACAAGCGGAGAACTACCCAAGCAAGTCATATGGGGTCAGGGGCCTCGGTGGCCGAGTGGTCAAGGTAGTTCGTCTACTATTGATCAAGTGGTCTGTCAACACTGAGATTACGGGTTTGATTCTCACTGCAGGCAGGGTGTACTCGACTCCAATCTTAATTGACAAGGATTGCCAGTTTTCATACCGCAGGTCGGGTGTTTTCTCCGGGTACTCCGGCTTCCTCCCCCAATAAAAACTGGACGCCATGATATAGCTGAAAAATTACTGAAAGTGGCGTTAAACACCATCAAACAAACAAACAAACATATGGGGTCATATAGTATACATGGATTATTGAGAATTTATCTACGGACTACTCATGGCCGTAGCACAGCCTTTTTAAAAGTGAGGTAAAAATGGGTTTATTAGTAAAATGCGATGAAAGTTGCAAAGTAACAATTTTCAATTACTTTAAAATGTTATACTTTTCACTGAAGAAAGTGTTTTTTTTTGTTTGGGTGTTTAACTGCACTTCAGCAATTTCATATCATGGTGTCCAGTTTTTATTAGGGTGGGGCCTGAATGGGGGAAGCCAGAGTACTCGGTGAAAATCCCTGACCTGCGGAAGGAAAATTGGCAATCATTGTCTATTAAGATTGAAGTCGAGTAAACCTTGCCCACAGTGAGACTCGAACCCACAATTTTAGCGTTGACAGACCACGTGATCAATAGAAGACGAACTACCTTTACCGCTCAGCCACCGAGGTCCCGACTTAAAAAGTGGAGCATTTACCTACATTGCGCTACGGATGGTCAAAATTGAACGAACATTATAATTGTAAAGTGGGAGGTTTGCATTTTGGAACATATTTTATTTTAAAAAAATTTCGACACTCAGATTGAGTAATCTAAAACCAGCACAGAAACACAAAATACTGATGTCCCGCTGAGCACATATTGTTAAACATGATAACGCCCCCTTTTTCTAAGTTCGTTCAAGCGTGAAGTATTGGTCGCATCCAGTTAGTCTCGACCACCCAGACGTCTGGGATCACCTTATTGTAATATCGCTACCAATAGGTGGAGACAAAAAATCATTGTATTTTTAGGGCAACGGTTCGATTCCGATCATGAAAGACCCGGAGTCGTTAAGCGAGGTCACCTACTTCTAAGGCGGTCATTGGTAGAGCCAGTCTGCTACAATATGTTCCTCAGCCGATTGTGCTCTGGTTTACGTTTTCTGTTCTGCAATTTCACTTTGGGATATGCTGGCATGGAGACGGCCGATGACTTTTTTCAATAGCAGGAATCAATATTGGCATAGCAGTATTTTATCGTTATGATTAATTCAAGCTTTAAAC
This sequence comes from Limnoperna fortunei, assembly GCA_944474755.1. Classification (NCBI taxonomy): domain Eukaryota; kingdom Metazoa; phylum Mollusca; class Bivalvia; order Mytilida; family Modiolidae; genus Limnoperna; species Limnoperna fortunei. The sequence goes on along the minus strand of OX104120.1, from coordinate 35,312,471 downwards.
TTCCTCTTTTCATACACATTAACGTAACAGTTGAATTAACCAAAAAATTAACGTGAAAACGTTAGCCTAATTTCAAGGCGATAGAATTTATGTGAACTTATAGAGACACCGTGCTCATGGCGTAGAGCAGACCTTCAGAGCTGAAAACTTATCTGTCAAAAAATAATGATTTAATTGAACATTTCATGAGACCTGGTAAAATATAATAATTTGCATTTTTTTAAAAAATCAAAAAGGCTATACTTTTCTTTTTTTGAATAGTATATATTGTATATGAATGTATTCAACATAAGGTGGAGCGATTTATTCTCCAGATCAATAATTAAATGGTTAAAATCACGAACATAGGCTTATTGTGTACAATTTCAGTGTTGATATTATCATAGAACAATAAAGATCTGGCATCCATGTTGAATTCCTTAGAAGAACTATCATGTCTTCATTTCGGCTTTTGTTTTAATGTGTGGGAGCGGCTTCCGAGAATAAAAAGTGTGTACGTTTTCTGTAGGTCCTATGTTTAAGCTATGGTTCATAATGGCGACATCTTGGATTTGGGATTGGTAAAAAATCGTTTCTACTTTATCACAAAACTGCTTAAATTTAATTGGTTTGTGAAAGAAGAATATTTTGATATAAAAAATGCCATTACTAGCAATCATGTTAAATATTCGATTTGCAACAAAATCTCAGACTTTGTAAAGAACCACCCACATTCCTGCCAAGTTTGGTTCTAATTGGTCTATTAGTTTTTGAAAAGCAAGTTTAAAAAAGTTGAAAATGTGAAAAGTTGAAAATGAAAATAACTTAGGTGAGGTAAGGTAAACACTGTTCACTTCAGACTTTGCACAGAACAAGATTTTAGAAGCACAGACTTCTGCAGCCATATAGTTTCAAATTGCCTTTCGTCTCGTCTGCGACGAAAAATTATTTATCTATAATTGTTAATATTTATAAAGTACTTCTCCGTGTTTTATGTGCTTTTCATTGACATATTACATTTCATAAAAAAAATTGTTTTGGACAATAGTCATATATTAGCACGCCTAAATAATTGTTAGAAACATAGTAAATTTCGTTTTTCAGACAAAGATCATAAAACAAGCATATTATGTTAAGTCGTTACGTTTTTATTGTATTACTGACAGGAAATCGCCGTCGTCTGCGATACTGGAACAAAACTAAGCAGCCGAGTTCTTAACTCAACTAACCGAGTTCTCAAAGATAGAAATAGCGACTTTAGACGAAGGTGGAACATGGCGCGTTGTTATTGGCACAAGACGGACTTCAAAGTCTTTTTCTCATAAGCACAATAATGTGGTGAAAAAAAACCGTAAAACGTACTAGTTAATACTCGAATACTTGAGTAACATAAACAACTTTTTTGTTACTTATTCGTTTACTTGTTTATCATTGTTTATTGGAATTCTTGAGCCAATATTGTTTTGTGGTGACATTCTAGACAAAAAGGTTAAGGATCGTATTTTATAAATCGCATAAAAAATAACAATCAAATTAATGTTTCAACAATTAATGAAGCAAATTTGACTGTTAATTAAACAAATATTGAAGCGTTATGGGAAGTCGGCCATCAATGTTCGACACCCCTTCAAATACACATGTGAAGTAACATCATCTGGTTAAAACATATTGAAGAAGGTATAGAAAAACAAATTATTAAATAATACAAGCATATTATGTTTAGTCGTTACGTTTTTATTGTATTACTGACAGGAAATCTCCGTCGTCTGCGATACTGGAACAAAACTAAGCAGCCGAGTTCTTAACTCAACTAACCGAGTTCTCAAAGATAGAAATAGAGACTTTAGACGAAGGTGGTACTGGAACATGGCGCGTTGTTATTGGCACTAGATGGACTTCTAAGTCTTCTCATAAGCACAAAAATGTAGTGAAAAAAACCGTAAAACGGACTAGTTACTCGAATACTTGAGTAACATAAACAACTTTTTTGTTACTTATTCGTTTACTTGTTTATCATTGTTTATTGGAATTCTTGAGCCAATATTGTTTTGTGGTGACATTCTAGACAAAAAGGTTAAGGATCGTATTTTATAAATCGCAAAAAATAACAATCAAATTAATGTTTCAATAATTAATGAAGCAAACTTGACTGTTAATTAAACAAAATTGAACCGTTATGGGAAGTCGGCCATCATTGTTCGACACCCCTTCAAATACACATGTGAAGTAACATCATCGGGTTAAAACATATTGAAGAAGGTATAGAAAAACAAATTATTAAAAAATACATTCGGGGGATTTTTTGGCAACACTTCGAAAATATGATTTAACCTTTTGTTTCTTGCAATTGAAAAGCAACACCTTGTCTCAAAAGAACGCAGAACGAATGAGCAGGCATGCATGAAGACGGTGTTGCAAACCTCCACCCATATTAGATTTCAGATATGGGATATATATGATATTGTGAAAGATAATATTAAAGATAAAAATGTTTAACTTTAACTATTTTTTCTTTTGGTAGAAAAGGTTTACAGTGTCAACAATCAGTTTGTGTATTTACCATTTGTTTATCAAAATTGCATATTCTTGAAAAAGAGTTAAGACGTGACCAAAACAAACAAGACAGTATGAAAAATACGAATCTTTAGTTTCAACAATTGCATTTCGCAGATAAAACAAAACATTTAAGGTCAATACAACAGACCATGTTTGTTTCCATTTTTGACAGGTCCGAGGTACTATGTACATTTATAAGGAAACAACAAAGTTTAGTTCGTTTCCACACAGCCTAGTAAACTCTAAGAAGATTGTTATTTTGTATTCGTGTTATTTAGTATTTCTGAAAACGTATTCATATCTTTAAGAATTCCCAGGATACTTGTTTAACTTTTTATTGATCAATTATTTTAATTTCAGTTTGTTTGGCTCATATAAAAACAATGAAATGTTTGTGTGTTTGCTTGATGATGTTTTACGCCACTTTCAGCATATTTCGGCTCCAGTTTATTGGGGGAGGAAGCCGGAGTACACGGAGAAATCTCCCGACCTTCGGTAGTAAAACTGACAATCCTTGTCAATTAGGATTGGAGTCGAGTGCACCCTTTCCGCAGTGAGACTCGAACCCGCAACCATAGTGTTGACAGACTACGTTATCAACATAGACTAACAACCTTAACCACTCGGTCACCGAGGCCCCATAAACAATTACGGTATTTAAGTAACGTCAGTTATTTTCATTGCCAAGTAAGGCCAGGTATAAGGTTCATTATCCTTACATAGTTTAATTTGATTGTCAGAGGAGGTCTTCTAGTCCTTTTTACTATGACCGCACATTCCTGACGATGGCCTTTTATGATCAAAAAGTTTATTTTATTTCTTACAAGAAAAAAAACCATACTTAATATACCCCACCCCAATATTTAAGAAATATTAAATCCCGAGTATAATAATTATTTATCACATGGCTAAAACAAACCAGGTACAGTTTTCCGATAGTGGGTTTCTTTCCCTGTCGATTTGCTTTTCAGCTCACCTGGACCAAAGGTCCGTGCGAGCTTTTGTCCATCACTTGGCTTTTGTCGTCCGTCGTAAACTTTTTCAAAAATCTTCTTCTCTGAAACCATTTTTTTTCAAACTTGGCCATCATCATTCATAGGGTACCTAGTTTCAAATTTGTACCAAGGATGTTGATCATTGGACAAAGATGGGCGATGTATCTAAAAAGAAAACATAGGTGTCAACACGTTTTTGATCAATATCTCAAAAATAATAATAGCTAAGAAAACTATAACCTCAAATTGACCACCTTATTAAGCCCTACAAAAGTCTTATTTATCCGGGGGGCCTCGGTGGCCGAGTGGTCAAGGTAGTTCGTTTACTATTGATCACTTGGTCTGTCAACACTGAGATTGCGGGTTCGATTCTCACTGCAGGCAGGGTGTACTCGACTCCAATCTTAATTGACAAGGATTGCCAGTTTTCCTAAAGCAGGTCGGGGGTTCTCTCCGGGTACTCCGGCTTCCTCCCCCAATAAAAACTGGACGCCATGAAATAGCTGAAAAATTGCTGAAAGTGGCGTTAAAACACCATTCAAACAAACAAACAAACAAACAAAAACTTATTTATCCGAAGTGATGTAATGATTCTTGTAGGAGTTATTGCCCTTAAATTACAATTTAGGACAGAATTTTCAGTTTTACAACATAACTTGAAAAATATAAAGGATAGATTGAAATTTAACATTGATTAAATGATCAGCAAGACTATGCCTACAAAACACGTATGCGGTCCACAATTGTCGGACTGCACCTCATAGAAGTTATCGGCCTTAAATTACAATTTTTACGAATTTTTTTGTCATGTAAACTAAAACTATAACTGAAAGTGAAACAGTAAATTGCTAAACTGATCAGTAATACAAGCACTACAATTCACTTTGTTGGTCTTAAATTTTCCTTATAGGATTTATTTCCCTTGAATTCATGCTAAAAAACATTTTTTCTGACAGATGATCAATGGGGGGATTTCTTCCTCTTGGATTCTGATGGATGATTTAGCAATTGGATCACCTCGGTTATTAAAGTGACGGAAATAACATCCAAGAGATGTTTCGATTGGGATGTTTAGTCCAGACACAAGGAGTGAAACAAACGCGTAAAGATTCTACACCATTCATTTGTCCTTTCTTCCGATTAAGGTTTAGCCCAGATATCAGGTTCCAAGAGGTTTTAAAAACTTAAAATTAAATGGACGAATTGGACATCATTAGTTGTTTTCTTTAATTTCAGATGGAGGTTCAGCCCAGGTATCTTATATAAAGAATATTCTCCCTTATAGGCGGTACTCTTTGTTCCTATTGGAGGTTAAGCTTTGTTATTAAAGATCAAATAATACATCGTAATAGAATCCTTCTCTTCAATTTATGGTTCTTTTATTCGTGTTGAAGGTTCAACTGAGGTATCAGAGATTAAATGAAAATGGAAACATTCTCTACTATTATAGGTTCTCTCTGTTCCCGGTGAAGATTCTGATCAGAAATAAATCAGATGAAAATGGAAACATTCTCTACTATTATAGGTTCTCTCTGTTCCCGGTGAAGATTCTGATCAGAAATAAATCAGAAATCAAATGTAAATGGAAACATTCTCCTCCCTCAACGGTACGCTTTCTTCCTGTGTAGGTACAGTTCAGATATCAGGGATTGAATGAGAATTGGGACATTCTCTGAAATTAACGGTTCTCTTTGTTGCCAGTGGAGGTAAGGTCTGAAATAAAAGATTAAATGAGAATGGAAACATTCTCTACGATTACCGGTTCCTGGTGGATGTTTAGCGCATATATCAGAGATCAAATGATGATACAAACATTCTCTACAATTCACGGTTCTCTTTGTTCCTGGTGTAGATTCGGCTCAGATGTCAAATGAGAAAGGTAAAGTTCAGATATCGGAGATCAAATGAGAATAGAAACATTCGTTGAAACTAGCTGTTCTCTTTGTTCCTAGTGGAGGTACAGTTCAGATATAAGAGATTAAATGAGAATGGAAAAATTTTCTGCAATTATCGGTTCTCTTTGTTCATCCTAGAGGTTCAGTCCCAACATCAGAGGTAAATTGACATTACGTAGAAACCTCTGAAATAGCGGTTCTCTTTGTTAGTTGAGGTACAGCTCAGATCAAATTCTCTGCAATTACTCGTTCTTTTTGTTCTTGCTTGAGGTTCTGCCAAGATATTAGAAATCAAATGATTATATAAACATTCTCCGCAATTAACGGGTGTCTTCGTTCCTGTAGGAGATTCTACTCACATATCAAAGATCAAGTGAGAGTGGAACCATTCTCTGCAATTAGAGGTTCTCTTTGTTCCTGCTGGAGGTTACATAAGATATTAGATTTTAAGTGAGAGTGGAACTATTCTCTGCAATAAGGGGTTCTCTTTGTTCCTGCTGGAGGTTAATTAAGATATTACTGTGGTTTCATTTATATTCGTGTGGTTCCAATTTTCGTCGTTTTCGTGGGTGGGGACAAACCGCGAAATTAAGAAATCAACGAATAATGACCTCTAGAAATCTATAAGCTATCATGGGAGAAAATGCTATGGGACTGTTGTTTACATGGATAATGACGACTGATGTTCAAGGTGCATCGTTATATTTGTATGGTTTTGATGACAATTTTGCATTATGAACAACTTAAGTGTGTTTATGACACTAAACAGAAATAAAATTGATGAAAAAAAACATCGTTGTTATTTTCGATTGCGTAATCCCGCCAGTAATGAACGTACTTGCTGTTGTGTTTTTTCGTTGTAAAGTGTTGATGTATATACAAATATTAAAGTATTGATAAAATGAGAGTGGAACCATTCTCTGCAATTAGGGGTTCTCTTTGTTCCTGCTGGAGGTTAAATAAGATATTAGAGATTAAATGAGAGTGGAACCATTCTCTGCAATAAGGGGTTCTCTTTGTTCCTGCTGGAGGTTACATAAGATATTTGAGATTAAATGAGAGTGGAACCATTCTCTGCAATTATGGGTTCTCTTTGTTCCTGCTGGAATTTATCTATGATATATTAGAGATTAAATAAGAGTGGAAACATTCTCTGCAATTATGGGTTCTCTTTGTTCCTGCATGTTAGAGGTTGCATAAGATATTAGAAATTAAATGAGAGTGGAACCATTCTCTGCAATTAAAGGTTCTTTTTGTTCCTGCTTGAGGTTACATAAGATATTAGAGATTAAATGAGAGTGGAACTATTCTCTGCAATAAGGGGTTCTCTTTGTTCCTGCTGGAGATTACATAAGATATCAGAGATTAAACGAGAGTGGAACCAATCACTGCAATTAAGGAATCTCTTTGTTCCTGCTGGAGGTTACATAAGATATTAGAATTTAAATGAGAGTGGAACCATTCTCTGCAATTAGATGTTCTCTTTGTTCCTGCTGGAGGATACATAAGATATTAAAGATTAAAAGAGAGTGGGACCATTCTCTGCAATTATGTGTTATCTTTGTTCCTGCTGGAGGTTACATAAGATATTAGAGATTAAATGAGAGTGGAACCATTCTCTGCAATTAGAGGTTCTCTTCGTTCATGCTGGAGGTTAAATAAGATATTTGAGATTAAATGAGAGTGGAACCATTCTCTGCAATTAGGGGTACTCTTTGTTCCTGCTGCTGGAGTTTACATAAGATATTAGATTTAAAGTGAGAGTGGAATTATTCTCTGTTATTAAGGGTTCTCTTTGTTCCTGCTGGAGGTTACATAAGATATTAGAGACTAAATGAGAGTGGAACCATTCTCTGCAATTATGGGTTCTATTTGTTCCTGCTGGAGGTTACATAAGATATTAGAGATTAAATGAGAGTGGAACTATTCTCCGCAATTAAGGGTTCTCTTTTTGTTCCTGCTGGAATTTATCTAAGATATTAGAGATTAAATAAAATTGGAAACATTCTCTGTAATTATGGGTTCTCTTTCTTCCTGCATGTTGGAGGTTGCATATGATATTAGAAATTAAATGAGAGTGGAACAATTCTCTGCAATTAGGGGTTCTCTTTGTTCCTGCTTGAGGTTACATAAGATATTAGAGATTAAATGAGAGTGGAACTATTCTCCGCAATTAAGGGTTCTCTTTTTGTTCCTGCTGGAATTTATCTAAGATATTAGAGATTAAATAAAATTGGAAACATTCTCTGAAATTATGGGTTCTCTTTGTTCCAGCATGTTTGAGGTTGCATAAGATATTAGAGATTAAATGAGAGTGGAACCATTCTCTGCAATTAGGGGTTCTCTTTGTTCCAGCTAGAGGTTACATAAGATATTAAATATTAAATGAGAGTGGAACCATTATCTGCAATTAGGGGTTCTCTTTGTTTCTGCCGGAGGTTACATAAGATATTAGAGATTAAATGAGAGTGGAACCATTCTCTGCAATTAAGGGTTCTCTTTGTTAATGCTGGAGGTTACATAAGATATTAGATATTAAATGAGAGTGGAACCATTCGCTGCAATTAGGGGTTCTCTTTGTTCCTGCTGGAGGTTACATAAGATATTAGAGAATAAATAAGAGTGGAGCCATTCTCTGCAATTAGATGTTCTCTTTGTTCCTGCTGTATGTTACATATATGTACAATATTAGAGATTATATGAGAGTGGAACCATTCTCTGCAATTAGGGGTTCTCTTTGTTCCTGCTGGAGGTTTCATAAGATATTAGAGATTAAATGAGAGTGGAACCATTCTCTGCAATTAAGGGTTCTCTTTGTTCCTGCTGGAGGTTACATACGATATTAGAGATTAAATGAGAGTGGAACCATTCTCTGCAATTAAGGGTTCTCTTTGTTCCTGCATGTTAGAGGTTGCATAAGATAATAGAAATTAAATGAGAGTGGAACCATTCTCTGCAATTAAAGGTTCTCTTTGTTCCTGCTTGTGGCTACATAAGATATTAGAGATTAAATGAGAGTTGAACTATTCTCTGCAATTAGAGGTTCTCTTTGTTCCTGCTGGAGATTACATAAGATATTAGAGATTAAATGAGAGTGGAACCAATCACTGCAATTAAGGACTCCCTTTGTTCCTGCTGGAGGTTACATAAGATATTAGAAATTAAATGAGAGTGGAACCATTCTCTGCAATTAAAGGTTCTCTTTGTTCCTGCTTGTGGCTACATAAGATATTAGAGATTAAATGAGAGTGGAACTATTCTCTGCAATTAGGGGTTCTCTTTATTCCTGCTGGAGATTACATAAGATATTAGAGATTAAATGAGAGGGGAACTATTCTCTGCAATTAAGGGTTCTATTTGCTCCTGCTGGAATTTATCTAAGATATTAGAGATTAAATAAAAGTGGAAACATTCTCTGCAATTAGGGGTTCTCTTTGTTTGTTCATGTTGTAGGCTACATAAGATATTAGGGATAAAATGAGAGTGGAACCATTTTCTGCAATAAGGGGTTCTCTTTGTTCCTGCTGGAGGTTACATAAGATATTAGAAATTAAATGAGAGTGGAACCATTCTCTGCAATTAGGGGTTCTCTTTGTTTCTGCTGGAGGTTACATAAGATATTAGAGATTAAATGAGAGTGGAACCATTCTCTGCAATTAGGGGTTCTCTTTGTTTCTGCTGGAGGTTACATAAGATATTAGAGATTAAATGAGAGTGGAACCATTCTCTGAAATTTAGGGTTCTCTTTGTTAATGCTGGAGGTTACATAAGATATTAGATATTAAATGAGAGTGGAACCATTCTCTGCAATAAGGGGTTCTCTTTGTTCCTGCTGGAGGTTACATAAGATATTAGAGATTAAATGAGAGTGGAACCATTCTGTGCAATTAGAGGTTCTCTTTGTTCCTGCAGGAGGTTACATAAGATATTAGAAATTAAATGAGAGTGGAACCATTCTCTGCAATTAAAGGTTCTCTTTGTTCCTGCTTGTGGCTACATAAGATATTAGAGATTATATGAGAGTGGAACTATTCTCTGCAATTAGGGGTTCTCTTTGTTCCTGCTGGAGATTACATAAGATATTAGAGATTAGATGAGAGGGGAACTTTTCTCTGCAATTAAGGGTTCTATTTGTTCCTGCTGGAATTTATCTAAGATATTAGAGATTAAATAAAAGTGGAAACATTCTCTGCAATTAGGGGTTCTCTTAGTTTGTTCATGTTGGAAGCTACATAAGATATTAGGGATAAAATGAGAGTGGAACCATTTTCTGCAATTAGGGGTTCTCTTTGTTCCTGCTGGAGGTTACATAAGATATTAGAAATTAAATGAGAGTGGAACCATTCTCTGCAATTAGGGGTTCTCTTTGTTTCTGCTGGAGGTTACATAAGATATTAGAGATTAAATGAGAGTGGAACCATTCTCTGCAATTAGGGTTCTCTTTGTTTCTGCTGGAGGTTACATAAGATATTAGAGATTAAATGAGAGTGGAACCATTCTCTGCAATTAAGGGTTCTCTTTGTTAATGCTGGAGGTTACATAAGATATTAGATATTAAATGAGAGTGGAACCATTCTCTGCAATAAGGGGTTCTCTTTGTTCCTGCTGGAGGTTACATAAGATATTAGAGATTAAATGAGAGTGGAACCATTCTGTGCAATTAGAGGTTCTCTTTGTTCCTGCTGGAGGTTACATAAGATATTAGAGATTAAATGAGAGTGGAACCATTCTCTGCAATTAGGGGTTCTCTTTTTTTGTTCATGTTGGAGGCTACATAAGATATTAGAAATAAAATGAGAGTGGAACCATTCTCTGCAATTAGGGGTTCTCTTTGTTCCTGCTGGAGGTTACATAAGATATTAGAAATTAAATGAGAGTGGAACCATTCTCTGCAATTAGGGGTTCTCTTTGTTCCTGCTGGAGATTACATAAGATATTAGAGATTAAATGAGAGTGGAACCAATCACTGCAATTAAGGAATCTCTTTGTTCCTGCTGGAGGTTACATAAGATATTAGAAATTAAATGAGAGTGGAACCATTCTCTGCAATTAGATGTTCTCTTTGTTCCTGCTGGAGGTTACATAAGATATTAGAGATTAAAAGAGAGTGGAACCATTCTCTGCAATTATGTGTTATCTTTGTTCCTGCTGGAGGTTACATAAGATATTAGAGATTAAATGAGAATGGAACCATTCTCTGCAATTAGAGGTTCTCTTCCTTCGTGCTGGAGGTTACATAAGATATTAGAGATTAAATGAGAGTGGAACCATTCTCTGCAATTAGGGATTCTCTTTGTTCCTGCTGCTGGAGTGTACATAAGATATTAGATTTAAAGTGAGAGTGGAACCATTCTCTGCAATAATGGGTTCTCTTTGTTGCTGCTGGAGGTTACATAAGATATTAGAGACTAATTAGAGTGGAACCATTCTCTGCAATTATGGGTTCTCTTTGTTCCTGTTGGAGGTTATCTAAGATATTAGAGATTAAATAAGTGTGGAAACATTTTCTGCAATTAGGGATTCTCTTCGTTCTTTCTTGAGGTTATATAAGATATTAGAGATTAAATGAGAGTGGAACTATTCTCTGCAATTAGGGTTCTCTCTGTTCCTGCTGGAGGTTACATAAAATATTAGAGATTAAATGAGAGTGCAATATTCTCTGCAATTAGGGGTTCTCTTGGTCTGTTCCTGCTGGAGGTTTCATAAGATATTAGAGATTAAATGAGAGTGGAACCATTCTCTATAATTAAAGATTCTCTTTGTTCCTGCTGGAGGTTACATAAGATATTAGAGATTAAATGAGAGTGGAATCATTCTCTGCAATTAGGGGTTCTCTTTGTTCCTGCAGGAGGTTACATAAGATATTAGAGATTAAATGAGAGTGGAACCATTCTCTGCAAATAAGGGTTCTCTTTGTTGCTGCTGGAGGTTACATAAGATATTAGAGTTTAAGAAAACGTAATGCAACTAATAAATTACGCGGTAATAACGAACTATTATCACTTCTGTACAAAATACACGGATTTTCACATTGTCTATGGAATACATCCGTTTCGTTTATTTACAATCGACATCGGGATATCCCCTAACCAAGTCGTGAATAAAAGCGTGCTATTGATTGGCTACTTTAAGGTATGATGTAGCCAATCAAAATAGTGACTTCTAGCCCGGGAATTTCATAGCTAACTATGTCAGGGTTTCGTGGACACATGTGTCGCAGCAACCCTGACTTGTGAGGATGTGCAATTAGGGGTTATCTTTGTTCCTGCTGGAGGTTACATAAGACATTAGAGATTAAATGAGAGTGGAACCATTCTCTGCACTTAGGGGTTCTCTTTGTTCCTGCTGGAGGTTACATAAGATATTAGATTTTAAGTGAGAGTTGAAGCATTCTCTGCAGTTAAGGGTTCTCTTTGTTCCTGCTGGAGGTTACATCAGATATTAGAGATTAAATGAGAGTGGAACCATTCTCCGCAATTAAGGGTTCTCTTTGTTCCTGCTGGAGGTTACATAAGATATAAGAGATTAAATGAGGGTGGAACCATTCTCTGCAATTAAGTGTTCTCTTTGTTCCTGTTGCTGGTGTTTACAGAAGATTTTAGATATTAAATGAAAGTGGAACCATTCTCTGCAATTAGGGGTTCTCTTTGTTTCTGCTGGAGGTAACATAAGATATTTTGAGATTAAATGAGAGTGGATCATTCTCTGCAATTAGGGGTTATCTTTGTTCCTGCTGGAGTTTACATAGGAGATTAAATGAGAGTGGAACCATTCTCTGCAATTAAGTGTTGTCTTTGTTCCTGCTGGAGGTTATATAAGATATTTCAGATTAAATGAGAGTGGAACCATTCTCTGCAATTAGGGGTTCTCTTTGTTCCTGCTGGAGGGGAGATAAGATATTAGAGATTAAATGAGGATAGAACCGTTCTCTGCAAGTAAGGGTTCTCTTTGTTCCTGCTGGAGGTTACATAAGATATTTGAGATTAAATGAGAGTGGAACCATTCTCCGCAATTAAGGGTTCTCTTTGTTTGTTCCTGCTGGAGGTTACATAAGATATTAGATATTAAATGAGAGTGGAACCATTCTCTGCAATTAGGGTTTCTCTTTGTTCCTGCTGGAGGTTACATAAGATATTAGAGATTAAATGAGAGTGGAACCATTCTCTGCAATTAGGGGTTCTCTTTGTTCCTGCTGGAGGTTACATAAGATATTAGAGATTAAATGAGAGTGGAACCATTCTCCGCAATTAAGGATTCTCTTTGTTCCTGCTGGAGGTTACAAAAGATGTTAGATATTAAGTGAGAGTGGAACCATTCTCTGCAATTAGGGATTCTCTTTGTTTGTTCCTGCTGGAGGTTACATAAGATATTATATATTAAATGAGAGTGGAACCATTCTCTGCAACTAGGGGTTCTCTTTGTTCCTGCTGGAGGTTACATAAGATATTTGAGATTAAATGAGAGTGAACCATTCTCTGCAATTAGGGGTTCTCTTTGTTCCTGCTGGAGGTTACATAAGATATTAGAGATTGAATGAGAGTGGAACCATTCTCCGCAATTAAGGCTTCTCTTTGTTCCTGCTGGAGGTTACATAAGATGTTAGATATTAAGTGAGAGTGGAACCATTCTCTGCAATTAAGGGTTCTCTTTGTTTGTTAATGCTGGAGGTTGCATAAGATATTAGAGATTAAATGAGAGTGGAACCATTCTCTGCAATTAGGGGTTCTCTTTGTTCCTGCAGGAGGTTACATAAGATATTTGAGATTAAATGAGAGTGGAACCATTCTCTGCAAATAAGGGTTCTCTTTGTTGCTGCTGGAGGTTACATAAGATATTAGAGTTTAAGAAAACGTAATGCAACTAATAAATTACGCGGTAATAACAAACTATTATCACTTCTGTACAAAATACACGGATTTTCACATTGTCTATGGAATACATCCGTTTCGTTTATTTACAATCGACATCGGGATATCCCCTAACCAAGTCGTGAATAAAAGCGTGCTGTTGATTGGCTACTTTAAGGTATGATGTAGCCAATCAAAATAGTGACTTCTAGCCCGGGAATTTCATAGCTAACTATGTCAGGGTTTCGTGGACACATGTGTCGCAGTAACCCTGACTTGTGAGGATTTGCAATTAGGGGTTATCTTTGTTCCTGCTGGAGGTTACATAAGACATTAGAGATTAAATGAGAGTGGAACCATTCTCTGCACTTAGGGGTTCTCTTTGTTCCTGCGGAAGGTTACATAAGATATTAGATTTTAAGTGAGAGTTGAAGCATTCTCTGCAGTTAAGGGTTCTCTTTGTTCCTGCTGGAGGTTACATCAGATATTAGAGATTAAATGAGAGTGGAACCATTCTCTGCAATTAGGGGCTCTCTTTGTTCCTGCTGGAGGTTACATAAGATATTAGAGATTAAATGAGAGTGGAACCATTCTCCGCAATTAAGCATTCTCTTTGTTCCTGCTGGAGGTTACAAAAGATGTTAGATATTAAGTGAGAGTGGAACCATTCTCTGCAATTAGGGATTCTTTTTGTTTGTTCCTGCTGGAGGTTACATAAGATATTATATATTAAATGAGAGTGGAACCATTCTCTGCAACTAGGGGTTCTCTTTGTTCCTGCTGGAGGTTACATAAGATATTTGAGATTAAATGAGAGTGAACCATTCTCTGCAATTAGGGGTTCACTTTGTTCCTGCTGGAGGTTACATAAGTTATTAGAGATTGAATGAGAGTGGAACCATTCTCCGCAATTAAGGCTTCTCTTTGTTCCTGCTGGAGGTTACATAAGATGTTAGATATTAAGTGAGAGTGGAACCATTCTCTGCAATTAAGGGTTCTCTTTGTTTGTTAATGCTGGAGGTTACATAAGATATTAGAGATTAAATGAGAGTGGAACCATTCTCTGAAATTAGGGGTTCTCTTTGTTTCTGCAGGAGGTTACATAAGATATTTGAGATTAAATGAGAGTGGAACCATTCACTGCAAATAAGGGTTCTCTTTGTTCCTGCTGGAGGTTACATAAGATATTAGAGTTAAGAAAACGTAATGCAACTAATAAATTACGCGGTAATAACAAACTATTATCACTTCTGTACAAAATACACGGATTTTCACATTGTCTATGGAATACATCCGTTTCGTTTATTTACAATCGACATCGGGATATCCCCTAACCAAGTCGTGAATAAAAGCGTGCTGTTGATTGGCTACTTTAAGGTATGATGTAGCCAATCAAAATAGTGACTTCTAGCCCGGGAATTTCATAGCTAACTATGTCAGGGTTTCGTGGACATATGTGTCGCAGTAACCCTGTCTTGTGAGGATGTGCAATTAGGGGTTATCTTTGTTCCTGCTGGAGGTTACATAAGACATTAGAGATTAAATGAGAGTGGAACCATTCTCTGCACTTAGGGGTTCTCTTTGTTCCTGCTGGAGGTTACATAAGATATTAGATTTTAAGTGAGAGTTGAAGCATTCTCTGCAGTTAAGGGTTCTCTTTGTTCCTGCTGGAGGTTACATCAGATATTAGAGATTAAATGAGAGTGGAACCATTCTCTGCAATTAGGGGCTCTCTTTGTTCCTGCTGGAGGTTACATAAGATTTTTGAAATTAAATGAAAGTGGAACCATTCTCCGCAATTAAGGGTTCTCTTTGTTCCTGCTGGAGGTTACATAAGATATAAGAGATTAAATGAGGGTGGAACCATTCTCTGCAATTAAGTGTTCTCTTTGTTCCTGTTGCTGGTGTTTACAGAAGATTTTAGATATTAAATGAAAGTGGAACCATTCTCTGCAATTAGGGATTCTCTTTGTTTGTTCCTGCTGGAGGTTACATAAGATATTATATATTAAATGAGAGTGGAACCATTCTCTGCAACTAGGGGTTCTCTTTGTTCCTGCTGGAGGTTACATAAGATATTTGAGATTAAATGAGAGTGAACCATTCTCTGCAATTAGGGGTTCTCTTTGTTCCTGCTGGAGGTTACATAAGATATTAGAGATTGAATGAGAGTGGAACCATTCTCCGCAATTAAGGCTTCTCTTTGTTTGTTAATGCTGGAGGTTACATAAGATATTAGAGATTAAATGAGAGTGGAACCATTCTCCGCAATTAGCGGTTCTCTTTGTTCCTGCTGGAGGTTACATAAGATATTAGAGATTGAATGAGAGTGGAACCATTCTCCGCAATTAAGGCTTCTCTTTGTTCCTACTGGAGGTTGCAAAAGATGTTAGATATTAAGTGAGAGTGGAACCATTCTTGGAGGTTACAAAAGATGTTAGATATTAAGTGAGAGTGGAACCATTCTCTGCAATTAGGGATTCTCTTTGTTTGTTCCTGCTGGAGGTTACATAAGATATTATATATTAAATGAGAGTGGAACCATTCTCTGCAACTAGGGGTTCTCTTTGTTCCTGCTGGAGGTTACATAAGATATTTGAGATTAAATGAGAGTGAACCATTCTCTGCAATTAGGGGTTCTCTTTGTTCCTGCTGGAGGTTACATAAGATATTAGAGATTGAATGAGAGTGGAACCATTCTCCGCAATTAAGGCTTCTCTTTGTTCCTGCTGGAGGTTACATAAGATGTTAGATATTAAGTGAGAGTGGAACCATTCTCTGCAATTAAGGGTTCTCTTTGTTTGTTAATGCTGGAGGTTACATAAGATATTAGAGATTAAATGAGAGTGGAACCATTCTCTGCAATTATGGGTTCTCTTTGTTCCTGCTGGAGGTTAAATAAGATATTAGAGATTAAATGAGAGTGGAACCATTCTCCGCAATCAGCGGTTCTTTTTGTTCCTGCTGGAGGTTAAATAAGATATTAGAGATTAAATGAGAGTGGAACCATTCTCCGCAATTAGGGGTTCTTTTTGTTCCTGCTGGAGGTTACATAAGATATTAGAGATTAAATGAGAGTGGAACCATTCTCTGCAATTAGGGGTTCTCTTTGTTCCTTCTGGAGGTTACATCAGATATTAGAGATTAAATGAGAGTGGAACCATTCTCCGCAATTAGCGGTTCTTTTTGTTCCTGCTGGAGGTTACATAATATATTATAGATTAAATGAGAGTGGAACCATTCTCCGCAATTAGCGGTTCTTTTTGTTCCTGCTGGAGGTTACATAAGATATTAGAGATTAAATGAGAGTGGAACCATTCTCTGCAATTAGGGTTTCTCTTTGTTCCTGCTGGAGGTTACATAAGATATTAGAGATTAAATGAGAGTGGAACCATTCTCCGCAATTAGCGGTTCTTTTTGTTCCTGCTGGATGTTACATAAGATATTAGAGATCAAGTGAGAGTGGAACCATTCTCCGCAATTAGCGGTTCTTTTTGTTCCTGCTGGAGGTTACATAAGATATAAGATATTAAATGAGAGTGGAACCATTCTCTGCAATTAGCGGTTCTTTTTGTTCCTGCTGGAGGTTACATAAGATATAATATATTAAATGAGAGTGGAACCATTCTCTGCAATTAGCGGTTCTTTTTGTTCCTGCTGGAGGTTACATAAGATATTAGAGATTAAATGAGAGTGGAACCATTCTCTGCAAATAAGGGTTCTCTTTGTTCCTGCTGGAGGTTACATAAGATATTAGAGTTTAAGAAAACGTAATGCAACTTAAGAAAATATAGAACCAATAAGGATGGAACGTCTTTATAACTGCTGGATGTTCATTAGAGATATTATAAATAAAATGAAAAAGGAAGACTCTGCATCATTAATTGTTTTCTTTTAATCCTGATATGGGTTTAGCCCGGACATTGTTCGTTTAATGAAGATGGAAGGAATCACTGCAACTGTTGGTTTTCTGTTTCTATGGCGTTTAAATCTACATATCGATGGTAAAGTGTTGACCGACAAGCTAAGTGTGAAAAAACAATAAATTTTGCACAACTTTGGAATTACCGAGCACGGTTATTCAGCTTCGTCGCGTCAACATTGGCAGACCAAAAAAATATGTTCAATTTATTTTACGATTTGTAAAAGTGATTGAAAACATGACAGTTTATTCTTCGGAATTATTTTTTTTAAATAAAAGATTAATTATTTTAAATAATATTTTAATTCATTTTCTTTCTTGTTTATTAAATGCAATGTAAATTAAAACTTTAGGATTTGCCATAATTGAAGATATTCTTGGAATTGTGTGTTTAACATGCTCCTAAACTCACTGCCTCTGAGCGAATCGTATAGAAGATGGTTACAAATAGAAAAAAAAATACGAACGCCATTTTGGTAGAATTAATTGACAATGATTTTGTTGAAAATGAATTTGTGAACTTGTATATTTAAAGTTAATTACTGCATCGTAGTTCCTTTTTTATAGTAGATCTCCGATTGTGCAATAACTTACAAAATTTTTGAGGCGATGAAAGCAGCAAAAACATTTCCCTTTTAACCTTTAATTTCCGCTTAAAATATATAATCAGTCTTCAGTTCTATTAATTGGAAAAAGTAAGATTTGAAAAATGTCATGAAATACTTTTGTAGATATTTTATAAAATTTTTTTGTAAATTGTCAAATTAAACATTAAATATACGCAGTCAAAATAAAAAAATAAATAAATAAATAAATAAATAAATAAATAAATAAATAAATAAATAAATAAATAAATAAATAAATAAATAAGGATAAAAGATAACATTAACAAAATAAAGGTAAACATAAATAAAATTTAATAATTGTCATTTATCAAAGTATCCGAAATTGTGAAATACACATACATTAAACACAAACAGCACGCCCTTAACACTTTCTGAAGAACAAACATTCATGACCAAACATCACTCAAAGTCAGGGTCTGAGTTCTCATTTGAAGGATAATAGACAAAATAAAAGTAATTTACATTTATTTATTTATTTATTTATTTATTTATTTATTTATTTATTTATTTATTTATTTATTTATTTATTTATTTATTATTTATTTATTTATTTATTTATTTATTTATTTATGTCATAATTACAATATACAATAATAATTAGAAAAAAAACATGCAAAGGAACCAAATTAGGTATACTCGAAAATAAATGTTAAAACAAGATAATTAACAGTGATCATCCTCCCAAGTCAGGGGTTCTGATTCCACGTTCGCTCAATTGTGATATTGGGAGGATGAACAGTAATAAAAATATTGTTTCTCAAATTACTTACTTTTATTTAATTTGTTTGCAATTCTTCAAATTTGTTTCAGCTATTAATTATTTAACAACCATCTATAATTTCCAAGAATATTTTAATATACGATATTTATCAAATATTGGTAGTTAACATTACGTATTTTGATGACAAATAGACATTAAAAAAGTAAAAATAAAAATAAAATAACAAAATACGAAAACAAGAAAGAAAAAACAGCCAACCATGTTGCCAACTTATTTAATGTATTTATTTTGGCAATAAAAAACAAAAATATATTAAAATAGATACAATAAAATTTAATACTTAATGTAGTTTCCAACAGTAATAGCTGGTTACACTGAGAAGTTGGGTATGATAATTATTGATAAAATGTCCCCAGTCCTTACTCGGATGAAGTTATTTCATTGGACAGAAAATGTTTCATTGACACCCACATTACATGACGACAGTCTAAAATTCGTGCCTTTACAAAAAAATGTAAAGAATCGATGTGTGTTGAAAACATTTCTTTACGGACTGTTTGGAAATGCTTAAGCGCAGAATGAAAAGTTCACGGGTCACATAAAGTTCATGGTCGTTAGCAGTGATTCATATACTAAGAAATAACGAACAAGACATCCAGATACGACGTATATAGTTTCGATATTTACGTTTACTTAGATGTTGTTGATCCATATAATAACCATACAATATTTGGTATGGTGATAAACTTGCTTAGAAACTGTTTTAATGAATGATTCTTTTGAGATAGTTATAAACAGGATGAGACACGAAAGTCCAAAGAGGCGGAAGTTAAAATCTAAAGGGAGTTGTAGATAAACATTATTGTACCGAAATGTAAAGAAACTTGATTCCGGTGATATGGAAACGGTCGAGTAATGTTTTTGGCGATAGAAAGCAAAACACGTGATTACAACGTAAAAGCGAAACAGTGTGACACAAGAATGATTTTTTTTTAATTTTGCAGCATTTTAACTAAAATAGCTATAAATGGACGCGTTTGGATTATGACGTATCATTGAAGATAAGATAAATTATGGAGTTCACTATAACAAAAATTCCAGTAGCAGAAACGTGATGTTTACATTAAGGCGTCGTTAATTTGGAATCATGTTGCTATTGATTTGTGTGCGATCCGTAAGAAATTAAACATATTTAATGCATTTTTTACACTTGAAGACACATAAAGTAAAAAAAAAAACTTGAAGTAGTTCTGGATGAGACATTCACAAGAAGTTGAGGTATTTCCAAAGTTCAAAGATGAAGCAAATTTATTCCTTAGTGGACATTTTTCTTTCTTGTACCTATTTTCATTATTATATACTTATTTTTACTTTCAAGATTTGCGACGTGGAATGCCACCATAATGCCACGACTTACCACCACGGAAACATAAACAATAATAAAAGTGAATAAATGTAGTGGAATCGGTGAAAATATATTAAAAAGGGAACCAGTCACTAGTCAACAGCTAAAATGCAAAATGTCAAAGAAGGATTGTTGGCTTTGCTGGAATACTACTGGAATCTTGATACCCATTTTACTTTGAAATGTGGGTATGGCTTTTTAGCGATGGTTCTGACCTATAAAGGAGGAAACTGGGGTAAAATTACTTACAACGTTAAGTTCGTAGGGTACATGCTTAAAGTGTAGGATGGTAACCGTGGATATCATGAATACCCAAGATCAGGCCAGGCCAACGACAAGCAAGTGAATTGTTTAATGACATAAAGCTATGGCATTCATCATATAAAATATTAAGTCACATTCTGACAGCTATGTAACGATTTATTGATAAATAGGCAGATTGAGATTCTGTGTCCTTAATTTTAACAATAACATAACAATGTGTAGAAGAGTAGCTGAAAGTCTGATCATTAGAACAGAAAAACGAACAGACTGATAGGTCAAAGGATCCGTGATCACCAACAGACCAATAGGATCCACATCTCTCAGGCTAGAACAGAAAATCAAAAGACTGATCGGTAAAAGGATCCACATCTCTCAGGCTAGAACAGAAAATCAAAAGACTGATCGGTCAAAGGATCACAGCTCTCAGGCTAGAACAGAAAACCAATAGACTCCTCGGTCAAAGGATCACATCTCTCA
This sequence comes from Limnoperna fortunei, assembly GCA_944474755.1. NCBI lineage: Eukaryota > Metazoa > Mollusca > Bivalvia > Mytilida > Modiolidae > Limnoperna > Limnoperna fortunei. Next base: position 35,291,784 of record OX104120.1, on the reverse strand, counting down.
GGCTAGAACAGAAAACCAACAGACTCCTCGGTCAAAGGATCACAGCTCTCAGGCTAGAACAGAAAACCAACAGACTCCTCGGTCAAAGGATCACAGCTCTCAGGCTAGAACAGAAAACCAACAGACTCCTCGGTCAAAGGATCACAGCTCTCAGGCTAGAACAGAAAACCAACAGACTCCTCGGTCAAAGGATCACAGCTCTCAGGCTAGAACAGAAAACCAACAGACTCCTCGGTCAAAGGATCACAGCTCTCAGGCTAGAACAGAAAACCAATAGACTCCTCGGTCAAAAGATCCACATATCACAGGTATTGTATAAATACTTACAATACTAAGATCAATATCAATTATCGAAAGTGATTGACAGAATTAAAAAGAAGAAAAGTAAATTAAATTAAACAAAATACATACTATTCGATGTCCAAGACTGCACTGGAAGTCCAATTCAGGTTCCTAATCCTGATTTGAATATGTTTTCCTCAAATACACTAGACAGTAATAGAAAATTGATCACTTTTTTTCTGAAACTAAATGGCATTCAATATGGCTAAAAACTATAAATCTGCTGAGTTAAGGTGCAATTGTCAGTACTGCTTTAGCGGCTTCGGGACAAACTGAAAATAATCTGTCATTAAATTTTCTTTAAATTTGCTATATAATTAGATAGTCATAATACAGATGAAAAAAGGTGGGGTTTTATGGTTTATTTCCGATGGTTTGAACAGCGAAACGTAAAATTTCTAATAAGGTTGTGCAGATAAGAGAATAAACAGGCACTATAATAATTGATTCTCAGAATTCTGTCTAACAAAAGTTTCTTATTTTTAGTTATAATGTCAAGCAGCTTAAAGTTGGATAGAAAATTGTTGGTCTCCGAGTTGAATTGTGTCTGTTGTGAAATAACATTGTAAAAAATGATAGACATTGGAATTTTGTAAATTCATCTACATCCTTTACCAAAAGGACATTTTCATTATTTTGCCTTTACCGAACCAGTTTAACCTTAAAATCTGTATTTAAATCATTGGTCAATTGATATGTCTTGGAATCACATCACAAGTTTTATCATTAATATGATATCTATTCTAAGATATTTAGGAAAAAATGGCGAATGCTGACCTGTATCCCTATAATATTATTTAAAATGCCAATAGTAAACAAATGGAAGATACATTCATTGTCCGTAGTTAGCTAAATTTTGAAATTTACAAACAAGACTTAGTTATACAAAGGAGCAACTTTCATTATTTATAAATTCACACTTAATCAAGTTAGAAAATACATTGTTCCTGGAACAGTCTTATTGTTGTCGTAACCTACGTCTTTTACAAATATATGAATGAAACTACGTTTGAAAAAATAACTGTGAATATAAATAAATCTAAATAAAATAATGTAAATAAAATAAATAACATTAAATTAAATCAATTTTAACATTATAATATATTACAGAAAAAAAAACTACTCCACTAAGAAATAAGTGAACAGTTTAAGTAAAAAAGGTCAAATACAATATCAAAACACTCCCTTTCATCGTGATTAGGGTGCGAACTTGATTTGTGCAAATGAACACATTCATAATAGAGTCCAAGTTAGACTTGTGAATATGCTTCCATTTATCTTCAATATTTAAAAATTTAAATCTATTTGCAACTTGAACTCTTGCATGATTAAGAATTTAAGAAACCTATAAACTTATTATTTCAAAAATTTTTGAAATCACAACTACAGTTCCTTCTCTAGAGAGTTTATATATATCTATTGGCATATTCCGCCATTTGTTTTGTTAACGTTTACAAAAATAAATAATACAAAGCAATAACACAAAAAAAATGAAAGAAATAAATTCAACATTTTAGAAACCTTTTTGTTTTTAACCATATTGTTCAAGTGCTGACAAAAACTATAAAAATTTCAGACAGTTTTGCCATAATTAAAACAACCCCAAACTAAAAAAATTTCAGACAGTTTTGCAATAACTAAAAAAAAACAAACTAGATAAATAATACAAATTTACAAATTGGATTTCAAATTGAAATTTCCTTGTTACTGATTTCCAAAAACAATTTGTGAAATAAATAAATAAATAAATAAATAAATAAATAAATAAATAAATAAATAAATAAATAAATAAATAAATAAATAAATAAATAAATAAATAAATAAATAAATAAATAAATAAATAAATAAATAAATTTCACATTTCTTCATAAATATCCCTGAATATTAGTAACCCTTTGATATATCTGTCACTAGTTATTCGTTAATTTCTTATCATGGTTTAGTTGGTAATACACATTAAGTTTGTCCATTATTTTAGTCCTGTTCGAGATTATAACTGCCATGTTTCTTTGGTTATCAAATTAAACTTTGAATGTTCGTATTGTTTCAGAACACGTGTTGTGTTTCTTGTACAAACACCAGCAACTTTTTCTTAACTCGAAGTAGAACGTGGCTTCGGGTCCTTGATGTTTTCTCAAAACATAATTTCGACTGTTTAACTTGGCCAATATTTTGTTAAGTGACTGATTTTTTTAAAAAAATCCAAACCAGCCATATTGATCTAATGCCTGTGTATGTTGGTGTCAACGCATATTCTGGTCGTATCTTATCTTGGTTCTCGGTCTGCTTGGTTGTTCATGGTTCTGAAAATGAAACGACAATGTTAAGATATATTGAAATATTTTTAATTAATATGTTTTACACTTCGGTAAATCGGAGGTATATGTTAATGTACTTAGCTGTTGCCATCGGTAGGAAACATAAACATAAACAAGACCACGTGCAGAGGGTGTGAACAGGTGGTTTCCAAAATTTATTTAAAATAATAGGACGGCTATTTTTGGAAAACGTAGACTTATGTCAAACGTATGGAAGCCAAGAAAATACAGATACTTTTATTTCCTTGGAGAAAAAAATATGAGAAAGATTTTGACAATTTTTTTATTTGGGATATTTGATTGCAGGTATTTCTGGAATTTTTGAACATGCATGATTCGGAAGCAGAAATAGCTCCTATATTCTCTATAAGTAAATAGAATCGTGCAACTGTTACTGGTCCTTTTTTCGGAAACATACACTTGTATGTAAAGAACGCACATGTTATTTTCTTTCGCGATAACAATTACATGTATATGATTGACAAGTAGATTATTGAAAAGTACACAAGTATTGTCCAGTGAAGACAAAACAATGTTATTCCAATTGTCGAATTACATTGTATTGAAACATACGAATCCAGTTGGTCTGTTCAACCGCGTCACATAATGTTTTAAATGCCTGTTCAAAACCAGTAGTTTCCTCTTGGTTGTCATTTATATGGTTTTTTTTTTGTGGTTTCGTTCCCTTTGTGTAGTGATTAATATGAATTATGATGTTTGTGTTCGCCTCTTTATATATCTGAAGTGAAAACAATATAAACGAGGTACGTATCTATGTATAAAATAATTTAAAGTGTTTTACTTCTAATTATTTGTAAGCCTATCAATTTTTAAATTGCTTTCGAAAAAAGCCTTTTATAAATGAATTAAAAAAGATAAAGCACTTACTTTTTACCATCAGATTATGGATTTTTCAAAAGGGGGAGTCTGTCAACAACAAAGTTTATTCTTGATCGCCTAAAAACGAAGATTTAGATGGTAGCTTAGCATACCCCTCCACTAATACACCCCATCCCAATAAATAAGTCAAGTAATATTTATATAAAGTCGTTGCATATGTAATTATGGAACATAATCTCTATAGAGCTTTTAAAACCTACATAAAAAGTGTAAGATGCATGGAACGAAATGCTAAGTTCTCTTTTATAGTACTATTGTAATCATAGACAATGTAAATATCCTTGTAATAATATCTTGATATTAGAAAAGTAATAAAATACTTACAAACTCAAACATTTCCGTAGTTCTAAGCTCCATTATAAAAATGGGGCGTTATAGTAACGGAGATATATAATACAAGTCTGTGACACAAACGTGCAAGGAATTGATAACCGTGCAAGAAGGATATGCGGTATTACAAAACAAAAACTTTTTTCACTATATTGAACAAGGAACTCGTATCTCCACTTCACTGATGTAAGAAAATGTGTTCTATTGGTCTGCAATAAATGTGGGAAAATTTCAACTCAAAATTCCCAGGTGATCTGTGATGCGACCAGTCCCCTTTATATCTATTTTTGGAACCTGGTAGGGTTTTAACTAATTTTGGCTCTAGTACATTAATATCTAAGATTACATATCGTAGTTTTAAAACTGTCAAGATTAGCACGATGTAATAAAATATAGAATAAAACAAGCGGTAATTTAACTGTTAGTCGTTTAAATAAATTCGTTATCAGTGAATGGAAATTAAAAGAAAAGAAAACAAGAATGGCTTGTCTACCTGTTTGAAATCCTAGCATTTCTCCATTGATTTGGTATCACAAAAGACGAAAAACCGCAAAACTCTTAACATGACCAGAACTTTCTCAGATCCTCACCGGCGTTGGTTTATAATTAGAAGTTGGGAAATCCCCCCGCGAAATTTTATTGGATCTAGTATGTTCTCAATCAGGAAGTACAGCAGCCAGTTCCAAGTATTGCCGTAAATTGTATACAAATTAAGGTGAGGTCATTAAATAATCTTCAAAATAACAGAAAATATGTAACTTATCGCTAATGTTGACCCTGCTTTAGCTATACAAAATTGCTTTTGAGAACGTGTATTTTGGCAATGACGTCAACTTAGGAGTGGATTACATTGGCAGTGCACTCAAACCATTGGTTGTTTTATTCATCTTTTACATGAATAGCAAGACATTTAACTTTTCCTTTATCCGGCTTATTTAAACCCGATTTGAACCTATGAATTTCCATTAGAAATTTCAAACAGTTTGTGTAAAACTTGATTATAAGGCAGGTTTCTGCCCGTTCATTTATTTATAACGTTTGACATTGCAAAAAGCCTCTAAATAGATGATTAATAATGGATGTGGCGTATCCAGTAGGAGACGCTTCTTAAACAAAACTATTGATGGTCTACACATATACATATTTCTTTTGTCTCAAAATATAAATCATAAAAATACATGGACCGGCTGTGGATCTTGAGCTGTCCCCAGAACCATTGCTGTAATTACACCTCTCCGTTACTAAAAACTGTGGCTATAGCCCCAATGTGTCCCTTTGAAATGGACAATTGTCCTTGTTAAATGTTCACACTTAAGGTGAATGACACTCCACAGGTGTCAATATCTGAATACAGGTGTTATTAAAACCTGCTGCTGTTTAAACATGATTGTTAATTACTTAATTGATGTTTATTCTCCCATTTACCTGATGCTTATCAATATCACGTGACTGGAAAGAATGAAGGGTCATTTTCGTCTTGCTAATACTTTGGATTTTGGATAGTTTTACCGAAAAGTTTGGAGCTATACTTCGCAAACGTGAATATTATCTTCTGTTTATTCATCAGTTGCAAAAAGTTGCATGTGGGGTATTCTTTAAACCATATTTTACATTCTGTATATTTTCACTTTGTCAAAAAAGAAAAACTATTAAGATTCATTGTGACCTGGCTTGTGTTTGCCCTGGGGCCAAACTTGTTAGACAAAAACTGCTCACGTAAAGGTGAATTAGAGTGGACTTTGGACTTATAAGTAGAAATCAGCGGATTGTAGTATATCGTCGTACATTCATAGCAAATTTAATCTATATGACCCTTAACATTATTCTTTAAGAATAGGAGAATGTCGCTTAGTGATACCTCAAAGTTAATTGCAGAAAGTCGACGAATAGTAGATGCTGCACATGACGATACATTAAGTGTAAACACTGTACTGAATATGATTTTAGAAATAGTAACAAATATAGATTCTAGAATGAAACGTATGGAAACAAATATTGAAAAACGTTTAGATGATTTAAAGCAGAACTTTTTAGCTATATCGGCCAGGGTGAGAACACTGGAAACCAAAGCGTCTGACTTTAGTAGAAAATTAACCGAGTGCGAAAATAGTTGTCAAGGGGTCAGTAATCTTTTCGACAAAGTAAATGGACAAGTACAAGCTAATACACGCAACATAATAAATCAAGATATACGCATTAGGAAACTTGAAGAGAAGCCGATCTTTCAACCAGTGGTTCAGCCAGTGACAGAATCTGAAGAAATGCAATCCCTGAAGGATGCAATTACTGATTTAAAATGCCGCTCAATGAAAAATAATTTAATTTTCACTGGTTTACATCGTGTTTTGAATGAGGATACAGAAGAACTTCTAAGATGTTTTCTATACCACGAATTAGGGATTGATTATAAGATTGAATTCGGGAATGTTCATCGCTTTAAAACTCCAGGCGACAACAGGACTGCACCGATAGTAGCTAGATTTCTCTACCACCGTGACCTCGAGTATGTTTTAAGTATCGCCAATAGACTCAAAGGAAAACCATATGGCATTCGTGAACAATTTCCTCCTGAAATAGAGCAGACACGTAAAAAACTATACCCTGTCATGAAACGCGCAAAACAGCAAAGAAAACAAGTAACTCTGGTCCGCGACAGGCTGTACATTGATAAACAGTTGTATGTCCCGGACGCGCATATCGATGACTTTTCTATACGACATGTAGATATGGCGTCTGAACACACTACTCCTAAAACATCTTCTTCTGGCGATACTCCACCAAGTAAAAGGCAACGACAGGGTCCGTCCCCTGGCCACTTATCACAAAATAAAAGACACTCGGCACACACCAGATAGGAGGGCGGTGCAAGAGGACAGACCAGCGTACATGTGACTGTAAATAAAAATGTAAATAATGTGTTCGAATCTAGTACTGATAATTTAAAGGTTATATTTTTAAATGTTTGTGGTCTTAAAAGAAGATTATTGTCCCCAGATTTTATTAACATTTTGGGAGAGTATGACATATGCATTTTTGTTGAAACCAAATTAACTGATTTAGATCTTTTAAATCTCCCAAATGGTTACACCTATGTTACAAAAAATAGACAGAAATTTAAGAAAGCTTCCGGGGGAATAGCAGTCATCTATAAAAATTCATTAGGTAAAAATCTGAAAGTTCACGAAACTAAAAGTCAATTTGTACTGTGGTTTCATATCTCAAAATCGTTTTTGTCACTCAATTCTGATATTCTTTTTGGTTGCATCTACATACCTCCAGAAAATTCTAAGTACTCTACTATGGAATCATTTGATGAAATAGAAGATGAATTAATAATGCTGTTTAAGGAAGAAAAAAGGTATGTTACCCTAATAGGCGATTTTAATGCAAAAACAGGGGTACTTCCTGACTACGTAGTTCCTGACGACACAATTGTTAACATGTTTGATCTAGATTGTGATAGTGATATTTTAGAATATTTGTATGATTTTGAGAACCTTATACAAAACAATATATCAGTACAAAGAGTGTCAAAGTGTACATGTAGACCTAATAACTATGGTAGGAAGCTTCTTAACTTGTGCAAAAATAATAATTTATACATAGCGAACTCCAGAGTAGGATCGGATAAAGGTATAGGCGACTTAACATGCAACGATTCAAGTGTGGTCGACTATCTGATACTTTCTTCAAAGTTGTTCCCTTTGATTTCTGAGTTCAAAATAGATGATTTTATTCCTTTATATTCTGATTGTCATTGTATGTTACAGTTCAGCCTTCGGGCAAATATCAGTAAAGTGTCAGAAAATTGTGCAGACGAAATGTATACACAATCGTTGAATAGATGGAAAAATGAAAAGAGGTCGGATTATGTTGATCGTGTTCATGACGATCCCGACGGTATTCTAGCGCGTGTCGTTAACAAGCTGGATGAATTAATGGTAAATAATTATGTAACACAAAATGTAATTAACGATGTAGTCTCTGACATAACTGCTAATTTTTCTAACGCAGCGGCTGCAACATTTGGTAAAATTGAAAAACGTAAAAAATATTATAAACACCAAGACTCCAAACCGTGGTTTAATAGAAAATGCTCAGTAAGTCGGAAAAAATTTCATAAGGCTCGCAAGAGATACAGTTTTTTGAAAAATGCTGAAAACAGACGTAAAATGAGATTAGCAAGCAATGAACATAAAAAAACATTAAATAAGGCTTTTTCGGAGTATCAACAAAGAGCTGCTAACGAACTACGCGGTTTATCTAAAAAAGACTCAAAAGCCTTGTGGAAAATTCTCAATAATCTGAATAAAAATCAAAAGCGTGATAACAATGAGGATATTTCGTTAGATGCGCTATATAACCATTTTAAAAGATTAAATGAAAATGGTAATTGCGAATTCGATATAGAACCCGATTTTGACTTTGGCAATATCTCAGAAGATGTGGAGGTATATTTAAACGGTCCCATAACGGAAGCAGAAATTAAAAAAGCGGTATCGACTTTGAAGAATGGCAAAGCTTTTGGTATTGATGAAGTTTTAAATGAATATATCAAATGTACTATTGACGACCTGTTGCCTGTTTACCTAAAGCTTTTTAATCTGATCTTTGATTCTGGAGTAGTTCCGGATAGTTGGTCAACCGGAATACTAATAACAATTTTTAAAAATAAAGGTTCAAGATCAGACCCTGAAATGTACAGAGGAATTACATTAAACTCCTGTCTGAGCAAAACATTTTCAACAATACTGAATAACAGGTTAAATGATTATGCAGATCATGTTCACCTTATATCAAAGTCGCAAGCAGGTTTCCGTAAAGGATTTTCAACTGTAGATAATATTTTTGTTCTTCATTCTTTAATTACCATTTACCAATCCTTTGGGAAAAAACTATTTTGTACCTTTGTAGACTTTAAGAGCGCCTTTGACACCATATGGAGATCAGGGCTGTGGCAAAAAATGTTAAAGTCAAATATAAAAGGTAAAATATTTACTGTGATCTACAGCATGTATCAAAATATTAAAACGTCTGTAAAAAGGGGAGCCGAATTTTCGGAATTTTTTGTATCCCACGTAGGGGTGAAGCAAGGTGAAAATCTGTCACCTTTCTTATTCTCATTGTTTCTCAATGATTTAGAAAGGCATTTTTTATCACATAATGTAGAGTGTCTAAGTCATATCTCAAACTTATGCCGAGAATCGTTACAAATATTTTTAAAACTGTTCATTATATTATATGCGGATGACACTGTTCTTCTTTCAGAAACTGCAGAGGGTATGCAAGCTAGTTTGAGGTGTTTTGAAAAATACTGTAATGAATGGAAACTTATTGTAAATACAAGTAAAACAAAAGTTGTAATCTTTAGTAAGAAGAGAACAAAGTGTAAACAGAACTTCAAAATAAACGGGGAAAATATTGAAACAGTAGACTCGTATTCTTACCTTGGAGTACTTTTCAACTTTAATGGTAGTTTTTGTACAACACGTAAAAAACTTGTTGATCAAGCGCAAAAATCTCTATACGCATTGTATCGAAAAATAAAAAATATCAATATCCCTGTAGACTTGCAACTTAAGTTGTTTGATTCACTAGTTAGTCCTGTATTATTGTATGCGTCAGAAGTTTGGGGGTTTGAAAAACTTGATGACGTAGAAAAAGTACATCTTCAGTTCTGTAAGAACATTTTGAAAATACGAAGTAGTACCCCAAATTACCCGGTCTATGGGGAATTAGGAAGATTTCCAATGGAAACTATAATTAAACGGAAAATAGTATTATACTGGAATAGTATAATTTTAGATAATAATAATAAGTTATCTTCAATTATGTACAAAGTAATGCTAAATTTACATTCACTAAATCCTACCAAATTTAAATGGATCTCAAAAGTTAAATCAATACTCGACAGCTGTGGTTTGAGTTTTATTTGGGAGAACCAAATTTCAATGGATAGAAAAGTACTGAAAAACATGATTTTACGGCAGCTGAACGATTAGTTTATTCAAACTTGGTTCTCACAAATGAATAACTCATCACGAGGTAAATTCTATGCAGAATATAAAAATCAATTTTGCTTGGAAACCTATTTATTAAAATTAAATTTATGCGATAGAGTTTATATATCAAAATTTAGGTGTTCTAATATAAAATTTCCTGTAGAAACGGGTAGATGGAACGGGACACTAAAATCGCAAAGATTATGTCATCTTTGTGGGAATGGAGTTGGTGATGAATTTCATTATCTTTTCGTTTGTCAAAAGGAAGAGATAATGAATATCAGAGGCAAGTACATTCCCAAATATTATACTGTTAATCCAACAGAATATAAACTACAAGGGCTTCTATTGTTCTGTCACGTTGAACTCTACAAAAACTTGGCAAAGTTTTTAAAAATTTTATGTCGTTACCTATAAAATGATTCAGTCTTTACTTAACATATTATGTATTATTTGCATTGTGTATTGGCCGTAAGATATACTTTAATATTGAATTTACTATGTATGTTTTAATTAACGTATCTTTATTTAGTGTCTGTATGTATTATTGCCTAAACCTTCTACTGTATGTATTTGTTATATATTCTTTGTGTCCTCTTGTACACCTTTGTGTCTGAGGCTTAATAAACTGTTGTCTTGTCTTGTCTTGAGGTAGAACCCCAGCTGTTTTATAGCTCGATTAAACAAGCTTACCAGTGACATCCCTGTTCTATTATTTAAACTCACTTGTGCCTATGGCTCATTAACATCTACTAATGAGGTAAATTAGATGCAAATTTAATTAGCACAGACAAATACAAAAACAATGCAAAATCTTTATTTTAATATCATAGTCTTCTAGTGATGACTGCAGTAGTTTATTTAACCGGAGGTTAAAGGGGGAGATAAATCAGTTACAACTGGAGACGGTCAATTTCTGGATTTGTCCCTGGTACGGGTTACAGTAACTTTCATTGTGTATTGTGAAATAACTTGATGATGTGAATCATTCATCCATGCTGATTGGCAAAGTCATTGAGTTAACATAATTTTTGTCACTATTTTTTATGACCTCTGAAATGTGAGATCCCAAGTCTGTTTACCCTTAGTCATTTTTATTATTGATATTTGAAAAAGATTTAAGGTGTTGTGTTTGTGTTGTTGTGTTGAATTTACATACATATATATATTGTTTTTTATCTTTTTTGTTATCCCTGTGTAGGGGGTTTGGGGATCTAATTAAATGTTCAGTTCCACTACATTCACTGTAAGACAGAACTATAGTTAGTTGTGTGATCTATTTTACACACACATGACTTTCCCATAGTGAAAATCTCGACTTTTTATTCCATCAGACATACAGATTTGTCTGACCATTAAATCTTTGCCAGATGCAAATGCAACTTTACTTTGACTTAACATATTTGTTCCACACATTTGGTCCCTTTAAAACCTTGCCTGATCATGATCATCACACAATTTCAATTTGCCTATCAGGTCATAGGTCAGGCACATTTCAGGAACAAAACTTTCATGACCATCAATTTGCATACAAATTTTAAACCTTGCCTGACCAGTACACAATTCGGCTATTTAATACTTGCCCGACCATTGCACAGTATCAGGTGTGGTCTTGTGGTCAAGCACATTTCAGGAACAAACCTTGCCTGGCCATCAAACAATTTGCCTCGAGCTTTTCTCAGAAACCGTACATGAGAACAATTTGAAATTTGGTAGGGTAGTTCAGTATTACAAGTTGTACGTCCTAAGCAATTTTTAGACCTGTAGGACAACTACTTCCTGTTTGGGACTTCATTTAGTGGGGGCATCTGTGTCCCATGGACCCATTCTTCGATTTTTTTATTTTAAGTTAAAAGTAAAATATGACATTTATTATATGTTATAACGAAAGTTCAAAATATAGAACAGTTATGAGTGTTTTGATTTCCTATTGTATTTATGCATGTCAACTTCAGTTGATTATTTTTCTTTGTACTAATTTTACTGGTTGTTTTGTACTTAAACAATACACCCTATGCAGAACGTGCAAGTTGTTGAGAACTAGCTGGTTTGTATATTTCTTGATAAGCAAAACAACTCTTGCCTAAATAAAAAAAAATTACTTTAGATATGTAGATATAATGGCCAATCAAACTGTAACATAATGGTCAACGTTCCATTTAACCAAGGTACTCTAGTACATGTCAAAGAATGGTCAATTATTTATTCCATTTTGTCCAATGTACTTGTTCCATAATGGCAAAGGTGTTTGTCCTGTAATGGCCAAAGCATGTGTCCCATAGTTTTGGTGAGTGAGAATACATGTGTTCCATTAAGCCAATATCCATGTCCCATAATGGCTAATGACAAGATACATTCCCATAAAGGCCAATTACAGTGTTCCAGATAAGATTTCATAATGGAGGATTTCATGCAGAGGCATACAGTTTTGTTTTACAAGCGTTCATGTACATTTATGTAATAGTATACATGTAGTTTTACAAAAGTCAACGAAATCTTTTAAGGAGCATTTCCTACTTGACCCCTTTATTGATATTTGAACAATCAATTAATTTGGGTTGACAAATTGTTGTTGGCTGTTGTTACAACAGACTAGCTAGTAGACCAGACAGGACTAAGCCCATTTAACAGTGTATGTAAATAATTGATTACAAAGGTGCTAAATCAGGTAAAATCTTTACCTGTAATTATCACCTGTCAGATCAATAAAATCTTACATGTACTAGTATTGACCACAATGACAAGGCACAATTAACAAGAAACCAAGAAGTGAAGTCCATCTTTGCCTGAATTGCGCAAAATCTTGAGCCCTTGTTTATTATCCAAGATTCACCAAACATCGGGAGATTTTTGCTATTTCTGCAGCAATTGTGTGAAGTCCATCTTTGCCTGATAGCCCAATATCTTGAGGCCTTGTCTATTATCCAAGATTCACCAAACCTCATGACTTTTTTGCTTTTTCTGCAGGAATTGTGGGAAAATGGCAGGCAAAGCTAGGTTGTCTATTAATGCCCACTCTTTAGAGTGAACATCCTATTTCTTATGATGGGTGTCAACCACAGTAATATGTGTAGAAGCTTAAATTTCTAACTGCTGAAACTTCAAATTTCAGTACAAGTGCTTAGGTTTCTTTAGCCATTCATGCATGTATAAAGAGGTTCATTAAAAATTTTTATATGTCCATTGAATACAGGCCGTACTCTGGTAGGCCAAATTTGTACTGCGGTTATAATCCAAAGTTAGTTTTGTTATTTGTCGGATTTGCAAAAAAAAAAACTCGAGGGTACAATTATTTGTTCTGGTATTATGGGAAAACACCATGGCTATTTAAATGTTTTCAATGTTTGAATCTGTTTATAAGTTTTTCTGAAATGGGCCTGTTCACGGGCAAAGTTAAAAAGTTGTACATGTATAAGTCATACAAACACCGAAATCCTAAAAGCTGAAAATCTTGGCTTGACATTTGATCAGGCATATACAAAAATTTATTCGATTCAAATATTTGCTAAACTTAAATGCAATTTTTATGTGACTGACATTGTTGTGCCAGACATTCGTGGACATAGCTTTAAAACATCCACAGACCAATGCTGATTGTCTGTCAGTTCCTGTTGATAAGTAAATTTAAACTTGTAGGGAAGTCTGCTATGTTGTTTTATAACATTGCATGAGTGTCTAGCAAAATTGTTTCTTGTTGAACACATTTTTTTAATGCTGACCAAATATCGCAGATATTTTACACTTTCGGAGGGGCCTCGATGGCTGAGTGGTAAAGGTAGTTCATCTTCTATTAAAAACATTTTATAGCAAGACGTAGATTGTGGGTTCGAGTCTAACTACGGGCAGGTTGTACTCAACTCCAATTTTAATTGACAAGCCGAGGAACAATTGCAGTTGTCCTACCGAAGGTCCGGGTTTTCTCCGGTTACTTTGGCTTACTTCTCCATTAAAAACTGAATGTCATGATATAGCTGAAAAATTGCTGAAAGTGGTGTTAAACAATATTCAATAAACAAACCAAATAAAACTTTCTGAAAAAGAATGTGCTGGTTTAGGACAGTTTATATCCACTAAATAAACAGCCCTTATACTTTAATTCAAACAAATATAAATTTGTATTTATTGTATTAAAAATAAGCATTTACTGAAGGTTATTTGGTGGTAATTTAGTTTCCTAATGTCCAACAGCCATTGAAATTTCAATGCAAATCAAATTCAATTACAAGTGCTTTAAGTAGGTTTTTGTCTGTAAATATATGTTTAAACAACTTTTTTACATCTTTTGTTTGAAGATTAAGGAAATAATTATCATACTTTATAATTTAATTTAATTTTTCCTGACATGTACAGATGTTACAGATACAAGTACATGTATGATACTTGATCTTTTTTCCTCATTTCAATTTAAAATGTGGAATTTCATTTTCATTATGCCCTTTGAAATTCAAAAACTGGTAAAAAAAATAAGGATTTGGTCATTGTATTTAAATTCAAAGAAAGAGTTTTGTTTTAAATACATTTTATTTAATTATATTTTGCAGACTACATGTACTTAATTATACATACCTACTAAACATGATTAATTTTGTTTGTTTTTTTTATGTCCAGGGAGCAGTATATACCTCTACTGGATTAACTGATTATCATGCCCTAGGGCATTCAATCTACCCAGGGGTCCAATTAACAAAAAAATCAACACAGAATTTCACAAATTTAAAGGAAATCTATGCAGATTAAAGGTTTTTTGAGGATATCTGTATTGATGTTTGAAGTGTTACATGCACATTCATTACTGTTTTATACATGTAACTGGCTTGCTTGGGTTAGGAGGAATTACCTGTGATTTTAGTATCAAATTATACCAGGTATTTCTATATAGAATGAAAAATAAATACATGTAAATCTAGTTCAGGATTTCTCTTCCTGGTTTAAATACATGTTTAACATCATGACATTTAAATCTTTTAGTTCCATATATAATAACATTATGTACATTTAGCTAATGTTGGACTTTGGTCCCTAAAGGTCTATGACTTACTTTCAGTTGGTACATATTGTTTTCAGTGGCATAAACCTTAAACAAAAAGGTCTTTATTCTGTGTGGAATAAAAATTTGCTTAAAATGTTATAAATCATAAGATTTATCTGATACATGCATCTTTGTATGTTAAAAGCAAAAAACATGTACATGTAGAAACTGACATTCTGTAATGGTAATTTACATCTGACAGCTATTTTCAAATGCACCATTGATACAAAATTTAGGTCCTTAAAATATGTACCTATTTCTTTAACATGTGTTTTAAAAGCAAAAAATTTAATGTTTAAATACATTTTTATGACAGTAATTAGCATAATTTTACAAAATATCATTTATAAACTAATGTGGATGTATATTTGTATGTCAAAAATTTAATGTACATTTATGGTCTAATAAAAAGTTAATTCATGTAAATGTAGAGTCTCAGATTCTGTGACAGTAATTTGCATCATCAACATTCATAAAAAATTTGTAATTACATCATAAATTGTACATGTTCTTGTAGAGCCTCACATTCTATGACAGCAAATCTTCTACTTGTTTTTTCCAAAAGTAATGAAGTTAAAAAATTTACTTCATACTTTTATTATATGCATACATGTATATTATGTTTAAAAAAAAAGCTAAAATTCCATACATACAAGTATGTTCAAGATTGAAAAATTAATACATGTCCATGAAGAGCCTCACTTTGTGTACCAGCAATTTGCATCCTTAACTACATGTATTTGTGTAAAACACTAGTACCAACTGTCCTAGGCTTGTTATTACAAAATTGTCATACATGTACATTTAGAGCCTCATATTCTGTGATAGTAATTAGCATTATCTACATGTGTTATTCTGAAATTAATAAAAGAATAAAAAAATTTACATCATACTAAATACATGTTCATGCGATTTTAGGAAAGAAAGTCACAGGAAATGAATCACCGAAAAAAGTCACGGTTAAAAAATCACATGAAAAAAGTCACAATTAATAAGTTGTCTTGATATATATTGAATGTGTCTAGGTATTTACATTCACTTGCTGACTGAGCTTTTTGCAATGTTACTTTAGGTTCTTGTGTATATAAAGTAAAATGGATATTTAAAGACATTAACTTTTAAAATATATATCGTAACTTATTAACAAAATGTTATCACATAACAAAGAAATTAGAAATTAGCAATTAGAAATACAGTAATTTGTCACACGTTCATTTTTTACTACACATAATTTAATTAATAAATCACTAAAAATTTTTGGCTTAGGAACTGTGTATATTTAACACAAATTACATAGTTGTTTGTCCTATACATTCCTTTGGTACTTAGTAGACATATTATTAACTGTTAAACAGCACAAAAACTAAGAACTAACAGCATGTGTTTTTAATAAATGGTTTCTTTAGATTGTGATGGACTTGAAATACAATTTTTATTAAAGGTATTAAATAATTAATAGGAAATTCCCAGGTATTACATAAAAAATCTGACTAAAATTATAATAAACATAACAATATTTTCATATATATGACAAAGTGACCAAGACAACTTATTAATTGTGACTTTTTTCCTGTGACTTTCTTTCTGTTTACCATCATGCATCTGCATGTTAAAAAAGAAAAACAATATGCAACAACTTCAGATACAAGTACATGTAGGGCCTGACATAATTGTGACAGCAATTTGTATCATCTTCTATTACATGTCCTATCTCAAAATGGATAGAAAATATTTAGATTAATAAAAAAATGTACATCATACATGAAAATGTGCATCAACATGTTAAAAAACTATAACAAAACATACAAGTACATGTACATGTAGAGCCTCACATTATGTGACAGCAATTTTCATCATGTTATCTCAAAATGGATAAAAAATAATTAAAAAAAATTACATCATACAAGTACGACTATCTGCATGTTAAAAAAATTAGTACAACAAAACAAACATCTTCTGATACATGACATGTAGGGCCTCACATTTTGTGACAGCAGTTTGCATCATCAACTTATATTTAATCAGTTTCTCAAGTACACATAGGTAAATACAAGTAAATTTATGTTGCAGAATCCATTATTGGAAAACACTTCCTTGATCACACTACAAAGGTATATTACTGGCCAATAAAACCGACTTCCTGGTTCAACAAGGTAAATATAAATCTTTAATCTAATGTTTGATTAGGTTATGTTTTGTTTTGACTTAATATATCCAATATAATATCCAATATATCCAATTTCACTTTGACTTATGCTTTTAACCATAAATTTTTTAACAAAAAACTTAAAACAATGAAAATGTGGTCAATAAAAATTTCTTATGTATAGAAATTTGGATTTTTGTTGTATTTATATGCGTATACCAATTATAACTGAGTTCTTTTTTTTTTTGTAATTTTAAAAGTAATTAGATAATAAGAGACAATGCTATTATAAAAAAAATTTCTTGAAGGAATTTTAAATGTGTTCTGTTGATTTTCAATTTTAAGAAGATAGAGTTTTTACTGTTTAGTGCAACCACTGCAGACAAATGATATTTTAGAAATGCTTTATGCTAGTACAGTCACCTAAAAATAACTTTTTTCTACACGTATTAAAACAATGATAAAGGAAGAATTGCAATCATGTGCTTTAGACTTTCAGTTCTGTTACTATTGGTCTGCTTTTGACCAATCGGATGTTACATTGTAACAGCAGGAAATTCTTAAACTTCTGTATACTTGAGTGTTTCCTGTATTGGTGATGAAGAGATTTGTTGTATATATATATAACATGTTGTAAATTCTTTAAAAGGGAGGTGATTTCAATGTTTGTTATCTACAGAGGATGGCAACAAGAAAATATCTGTCATTAAATACAATCATGACTGTATTTAGCTACATTTATACTTGTATGTAGCAAAATCTTGTTCAAGGATTTTCCAGAAATTTTAGCATTTCATGAAATTGAAAATGAAAGATTGCATTTAGTCATTTAAAAAATCTAACCCTTATACTTAAAATTATTGTTTGTTTGTTTGAATGGTGTTTGATGCCACTTTGAGCAATTTTTCAGCTATATCATGGCATCCCGTTCTTGTAGTGGGGGAGGTTGTTAAAATTAGAAGTTGTAGAAATATAATCTCTTGTCACCATTAAAAAGAATTTGTAACAGTTGTTACAAATTTTTACCTGTAATTGAAACAAATTACATAAATAATTTCTATTCAACACTGGCTTAATAATTTTTTCTAGGATTTTTGTGGTAATTTATGAATCCTGAAGTTTTCAGATTAATATAGTGATTCAGAATAATTTATATCCACAAATTTATGCATTTTCAAACAAGTTCCAGTTAGAACAGATCAGGTGACTAAAAGTTGAAGAACTGTATGTATGGTGCTTTCCCTATCTTTGTAAAACAGAAATTTACTTTACTGATTTACTGATAGCTAAACTGAAGACTGTATCCTTATATTGTTGTCTTGTACTTACAATAATATGACAATAATGGATGTTATGAAGTACAAATAAAATGGCCGGTGACTCGTATCCTGTTAATTTCGCTGGTATCCTGTTAATTTGACCACATATACAGAATAGAAATGAACTGGATTTAATGTTTATAAGTGTGTAAGGAGAGTAAAATTGAAACTAGAACTGTGACTATAGGACTTTTAATAGTTAACCAAACTCTTCCTTAAAAAAAATCATTTATAAATTCCCCTTTTGTTTCTTAATATGCAGTTACATGTACATGTATTAATTATATACAACTGGACAAGGTAAGTAAAGGTAAGACAAGATTGCCAAAGGTTGTAAAAATAAGTACTGGACATTTAAAGTGCTGTCATGTCATGATCTATTGAATTATTGAAGACTCATCAAATTCTACAGATATTATATTCAATATCAAATGTTTCAATTTTACCAAGTAACACATCCTGGATATAGCTGAAATATTGCTTGCTGGACATAAAACAACAATTAATCAATTATTAAATATCTGCATAGCAGACATTTTATTGACTATGCATGTACATTTGAATTTTAAAGTATTTATGGGTCAGTAACAGGGATCTGACATACATGTAACCGAGCCCTTACAGTACTGCCAGGATTATTACTTATTATTATGCTTTTGTACCTGTGCACAGTTGAGTTACAATAACTTCTACATGTAACGTATAAGCCTGCATACATTTTGAGTATATATGCTGTTTTAACTTGCAAGTACAATATATTTCGGTAAATACATTGACTAAAGCAGATAAACATTTTGATATACGTTTACTGTTTTTACAAAGGAGGTTAAAGTGGACATAAGTCAGTCGACCTGAGCTGTTTTTTTATTTAGTTGTATAATTATAGAGACCAGTCAATCGAGTGCTATCATTTTATTATTTAAGAATTTGATTTTTAAAACTTCATTACGTGCATTGTTGGTATGAAGGATGATAAAATAACATAGTATTATATTTATTGATTTTATTTTGTAAAAGTTTCTTTGGAAATTTTTTTTATAATTACATCTATGTGCTTCTTGATCTTGTTTTGGGCTTTACTCATGAAAACTAATATAAAGAGAACAAAAAAAAAAACTAGAAAGAAAAAATTATCAGAACAGTCTGATCTATTACCCTCTATAAATCAAATTGTTTGAAGGGTAACAGTCTAATTTATTACCCTCTATAAATCATATTGTTTGAAGGGTAACTATCTAATCTATTACCTTCTATAAATCAGATTGTTTGAATGGTAACAGTCTAATCTGTTACCCTCTATTGATCAGATTGTTTGAAAGGTAACAGTCTGATCTATTTCCCTCTATAGATCAGATTGTTCGAAGGGTAACATTATACAGTTATTTCATATGTGATTTGGGAACAGTCAAACTGTTGGCCCGAGGTGGAGAGGATAGTGTTTTGAACTGTTGCCAGAGGCCGTAGGCCGAGGGCAACAGTTCAAAACACTATCCCTGACACCGAGGGACAACTGTTTGACTGTTCCATAATCACATATGAAATAACTGTTTTATTACCTGATCAATTACTGTTTTAACAGTACGTGCAGAAAAAAAGGAACAAGAAAATAGCTTTGCAAATATGTTAATAATTAAACTTTTCTCATGATTTAACAATCTTTTAACTATGTCACACTGCCAACATTTTATATGTCTGTATGTTTTTGTATTGTTTTTCTCTGTTATTTCGTCAAAAAATATTAAGGAAACAGTCATTTTGCTATTTTAAACTGACAAAATGACATCAGAGCACGCGAGGGAAACAGTCGAAACTATTGACCGGTCAACAGTTCGCGAACATTGACCTTTTTATAATTTCAGAAAACAGTAAAAAATACCAAATTACATTTATATAAGTTATCAGGTAATAATCTGATCTATTAACCTATATAGATTAAATTGTTCGAAGGGTAACAGTCTGATCTATTACCCTCTATAGATCAGATTGTTCGAAGGGTAACAGTCTGATCTATTACCCTCTATAAATCAAATTGTTCGAAGGGTAACAGTCTGATCTATTACCCTCTATAAATAGATTGTTCGAAGGGTAACAGTATACATATATTGACTTTGATATAGGTTAATACCTGGTTTTATCAACCTGTAAAAAAATTATATCCACCGAGCCAACGGCGAGTGTGGATATTATTTTTTAAGGGTTGATAAAACCAGGTATTAACCTATATAAAAGTCGATGAATGTTTTATTATATGACTTTTACACTGGAAGCCTCTAATAAAAAAGGATAACAATAATAATTTATTTCAACAATAACAAAAGTTAACCATCACATTTTAAATTAAAAGAAATTAACATTTTCCAATTAAAATTTAGAGTAATATAAGAGCAATTATGAAAAGGTTCCTGTTCATTGACAGCAAACCTTGCCTGCTGCTGCTCGTCAGCCTAACCTTGTCTCCTGGTGCAATATTTCTCATTGACGCAAGCTTCACTTCAAATATAACACCAGGTCAGGACCTCCAATATAAGCATTTTCATTGGTTGATAATATGACGCCATTTAATATCACATGCACAGGGCAATCTTTTTTTAAAAGCTGGGAGTACATTTTTTTTATAAATTTAAATATAAATTACATTTTAATTTTACGTTTAAATTATGAAATCATAATATAAACTCAGCTAAGAAAAGTGAACATTGAACGTCATAAAGAGAATGACATAATACGTTCGGGGTACTTGAACCTACCAATATTACAAAATGGTTAGCCATGAGAACACCTGAACGTCAAATTTCAACACTCTTACCGTTGAAATCCAATGCTCCTGACCTGCCATTAAATCCGAAGGCCGCTTAGGCTAAAGAGGATATCATAGTCAGGGTACCACCAGAATACTTGTCAGCCATTTTGAAACAAGTCCACAAACAAAATGTTTTAAAAGAATGATTTTGATTGGCTGATGTTTTTTAATTCAACCAATCAAATTAATGATTATTTCCTATTGTTGAATTTCTATTTTTAACTACTGAAAAGTGATAAATATTCTAATTTTAGCTACTCAAAAGTCAAAACTTTTATATCAGTCTATTTTTATCTACTTTGTGGTTAACACACCGTCTCCACAATACTTTTCATGATTCCCTGGGCCAATCAAAATCAAGATAAATGTCAGTCATATAATAATATGATCTATTACCCTCTTTACATCAGATTGTTCGAAGGGTAACAGTCTGATCTTATTACCCTCTATAAATAGATTGTTAGAAGGGTAACAGTATGATCTAACTAATCTCTCATCTATATGTTATTTATGTTACTATACATTTATTGACTTTGATATAGATTAATACCTGGTTTTATCAACCCTGAAAAAATTATATCCACTGAGCCAATGGCAAGTTTGAATATTATTTTTGAGGGTTGATAAAACCAGGTTATAACCTATATAAAAGTCTATGAATGTTTTATTATATGACTGTTTTTACTTCTCAAATAAAAAATTGTAACAATTAAAATTTATTTCAACAATAACACCGGTAAACTATCACATTTTAAATTGAAAGAAATAAAAATTTTCCAATTAAAATTATAGTAATATTAGAGCAATTAAGAAAGATTGACACAAAAAGTTTCTGTTCATTGACAGTTGCAAAACTTGTCTGCTGCTCATTAGCCATTTTAAGTATATAAAAAAATAGAATGTTTTAAAAGAATGATTTTAATTGGCTGATGTTTTTAATTCAACCAATAAAATTAGCACTTGTTTCCTATTGTTCAATTCTATTTTTAATGACTGAAAAGTGATAAATATTCTATTTTTAGCTACTCAAAAGTACAAAATTTTATACCAGTCTATTTTTATCTACCTTGACGTTAACATACCGTCTGTATAATACTTTTCATGGGCCAATCAAAATCAAGATAAATGTTAGTCATATAATAATATACTATACTTAATGTTTTAGCATTCTAATTGATTTCCGTGTGAAATTTGTACATAATATGTGTAATGTTATTTATGAAGTTCAAAAAGTGTGTGATTTGTTGATTTTTAGTTTCTTTTTCTTCAAGTAAATTAAAAAATATTGGTCTCTAAAATATTTAGAGAAAGTTACTCTGCTTGAACTAAGCACATGGGTGAACACCAAAAACATGTCATATGCCAATATATATGCACATTAGACCAACAAGCTTCACAAGGAGGCTACAGATGAGAGGATGACAGTACACAATTGTTACCTGCTGATCCAGGATGACTGAGTAGATTGTTACCCTCATCTTATCCAATAAAATTACAGCTTACATACAATACATATAATAATAATTGTTTTTCCTAATAGTGTTGCATTTTTAGCCTACCTGACACCACTTTCCTCAATTTTCAGCTATATCATGACGTCAGGTGTTTATTAAGGGGAGGAAGTAAGAATATCGGTTGAAAACCCTCGAACAGAAACACTGGCTATCTATGCTAATTAAGGTTGGTATTATAATCATACTGCCTTTGAACGAGGGTGTTAGGGTAGATTATCACATGAAGAAAAAATTATCACCCGAGCTGATCATTTTCCAGATTGGCAATTTTCTTTCCGATAATTTTTTTATATCACTCGTAAACTTCGGCTGGAGCAGGTGATAATTTTCCAGTTCTGCAATCTCCGGTCTAAGCGGGTGTTAATTTTTTTTATATCACCTGTTGGTAGGAAATCAGGAGGAATTAACACCCGTTGCTATAATGGGCGGCGCTAAAACGAGAATCAGTAGAAATTAACACATGGTTACTGTCCAATAAAAAGACAGCATTTTTGCATGAAGTATAATAATAGGTTTTATGCAATAAAGCCTAGCTGCCTAAAAGTGTTCTTCTGTTGTCAAAGTAGCAAACTAAGAGGCCCACTGAGGTACTTTGATTATGCAATAAAGCCTAGCTGCCTAAAAGTGATTTTCTGTTGTCAAAGTAGCAAACTAAAAGAGGCCTACTGAGGTTCTTTGATTATGCGATAAAGCCTAGCAGCCTAAATGTGATTTTCTGTTGTCTAAGTAGCAAACTAAAAGAGGCCCACTGAAGTTCTTTCATTTTATGCATTAAAGCCTAGCTGCCTAAAAGTGATCTTCTGTTGTCAAAGTAGCAAACTAAAGCCTAGCAGCCTAAATGTGTTTTTCTGTTGTCAAAGTAGCAAACTAAAAGAGGCCTACTGAGGTTCTTTGATTATGCGATAAAGCCTAGCAGCCTAAATGTGTTTTTCTGTTGTCAAAGTAGCAAACTAAATGAGGCCCACAGAGGTACTTTGATTATGCAATAAAGCTTATCTGCCCACTGAAGTAGCATGTTATTCCTCTGTTGTCAAGGTGGCATGTTATAGGAAGTTTAAATCAAAATTATGCAGACAGCTTTTTGTTAAATGACCTTAGTTTTATCATAAGCTCTCATAGTTAAATTTAAGATAACTAGGAAGTTTATACCATTTGGTGCGTGCTTCTACATTCAACTTCACAAAGCCTCTGTTTCAAGACCAATTCTTTGAAAAACTTTACCATGATATAATGGGTCACTTGGTAATGTCTTTGACTGTCAAAACTCAAACATACAAGAGTCCGCAACACAGATTTTTTTTGTTGTGTTTTTTTTTCACATTTGTATGCATTTTACAATTCCCTCACACAAATCTTCTTAGATTTACTGTTCCTGTACTGGAAAAATTATTTTAATTATTTTTATACCTATATGTTAGCACCCCACTAGGTTTGATCACAAAAACAGCTATGATGATCTTCCAATCTCACGTGACAAATTTCTTTTCTACTGGTAGGTGGTTCCCCCAGGGTATTCCAGCTTCCATCATTGCATTTATTGATTTATTGATTATTTATTTCATTTAAAAACAAAAGATATTGTAAAAACAAGCAGTACATTTGTACCAAGTATTTTATGTAAATGTCTAATGAGTTCAAACATTATTTAAAGTTCAAGGAACTAAATTGGATTTTTGTTAATTCTGTAAACTACCAAGAATTCTTTTTTGTCTGATTCTCTTATTTTTTCTAACTTGTAGTTTTTGTAAATGTAATATCAAATAAATACAAGTAAATGATGCAAATTTTTTTTGAGGTAAATCAGCTTACATGTATTTGAGAATTTAAGTTCATTGTATATTTTTAAACAACAAGGAAGTTGACACAGTTTAGTTGATTTAAAGGCTAATGGGATCTTTCAGTCATCAAGGTAGTGTAGCTTTATTCATTCTCTTTAATTGCAGAAAATGCAAATTTCATATATACCAGAGGTTTGTTTTCTATTAAATTTTAAATTAAATAGTTTAATTAATTTGTGCACTGTAATTTTGCTTCAGTTGAACGATTTCTGGTTTGTTTTAATTCGTTTAATGTTTAGAATTGTATACAAAATAACAATACGTGATAATAGACTTTTCCTTTGTCTTTCCATGTATTTTAATTGTATGGTATAATTTTTTGATGCATGCAAGTGATCTGTATGAAGGTAGGAAAACATTTTGGTGTGATTTTTAGTCACTGTAATTTAAGCTTTTTAAATATTTTCTCAGAAATTTTTTGTACGTATTTAAAGTAAAAATGTGCAGTTTGTTAAAAACTATTTCAGGTAGTTTTTTATTCTTTGTTGTAATGAGGAAATATTAAGATAATATTAAGTGAATGTGATAATTATAAAAATCCCAGGTATACAGTTTAAGCCCCTAATATTTTGTGTGTGAAAGACCACCATCTGCTCCAATTTGAGCAAAACTTGGCAAAGATGTTAATCTTTCAAAATAATGTCCACTCTGGCAGGGTTCATAAGCTCTGCCCTCCGATGAATTAATAACTGCAGTTACTAAATATAGAACAAGCTGATTTGTATTTATTTATAGCAAAATTAGCTGAAATATGAACTATATAATAAATAATTGTAGCCTTACATATATCATTACAGTTCCTCTAAATATGCAAATGAATAGTGTTTGAAACCTCTGCAATTGGAACAAACTGAAATTTATGTTTGCAATTATATCTGAAAGCGCCTCCACAACATAGCAACAAAACTAATGAAAACTAATTATTAGACAGGGTTTTTTTTTAAACACAATTCAAACTGGTACCCAAACTTCAGGTGTGATTGTATCCAGTTGTACTTGATTAATCATTATATGGTTAAGTTAAGTTTTGCGACATCAGTTGTTTTTGGGCATTTTGAGTCAATAGTTATTTCCCTGTCAGGGTATTTTGGGTAAAATTTTGGTTACTTTTAAATTAAGAAATTATTGTCTGCATTTATTAAAGTCATTGTTAAGTTAAGTTATGGAAGGAAATTGAATTTTTTTTTGGAGCTTTAGAATTTATCTCACCAAAAGAAACAACTGTGAATAATATAAATGCAAGCTCTTTTTATTGCAAATCACTTACTGTCACATTTTTTGCAAATAAAAAAAAAAAAAACAACATGGTGGGGGTTTGGAGAGTGATTTGTAGCAGTTTTAGTTACACATAGTGACATCTAAAGTGGACTTTGTGTTATTAATGGTACCTATTTTTAGCCAGTTGAGATATCCTTGTCTCAACTGGTGGGTTAGATAAGAATTTCATGCTTCTTTTCCTGTAAACATGTATTGTGTCTGTTCAGCAATAAAATCATAAAATACTTTCTTCTGTTGTGTTTACTCTGCCTCTTTAAATATTAACATGAAAACAACATATCTGAGCTTCCATGACCAAATGTGTGCCACAATATGATAGCAGTATACAAAACAAACACGTTTACACAAAAAATGTACACTGGAGATTACTGTTCCAGCATAGATAACTATTTTGTTGACATCTTCCAAGGAAACAGCACCAGATTTTTTAAAACCACTTAGTGAGAAATAAAATCAGACACCTGTTCGAGGGCAAGACGAGAAAATTTCAGACACCCGTATGAAAGATTTCTTTTGGTATCCAACTCGACAAAGCCTCGTTGGAGACCAGAAATCTTTTCCTTTGTGTGATTAGGAATTTTCTGTCTTGCCCTCCCACCAGTGTTAGATCCTTGTTTACTTGTCCAGGTGTCCTGGAGGGTTGTCCACTCTGACAGGGTAGTTCATACAATGTTGCAGTAGAGTAGACATTGGTGGACGGTCCACTCTGGCTTGGTGGTTCATACGATGTTAAAGTGGACATTTTTGGGCTGTTTGCTCTGGCTGGGTGGGTGGTTCATATGATGTTAAAGAAGAGAGGACAATGATGGGCTGTCAACTCTGGCAGGTTGGTTCGTATGATGTTAAAGTAGAGTGGACATTAGTGGGCTGTCCACTCGGGCAGATTGGTTCATACAAAGATACAGTAGAGTGGACACTATGGCTGTATTATAGTACCATGTGTCAGAGTTTAGTCCCACAGAGGTGATCCTAGCCTGACATTGCAACTCATAGTAGTCATGGGACAACAATGTAATAAACTACAATTTAATAAGATATATGTTTTACATTTAAAGTGTTTTGATATCTTGAAAGATAGTCATCGACTTGATGTCCAAACTACTTACTGTGTTTGAACAAGTTTTGAAATAAATATACTATAAACCTTTATCAGTCAACTTACATGTAGATATTGTGTAACTTTAGGTAAATTCCCTTTTGTTAAAATGCACTGAATGAAACAATTAAATCTTTTAAAATCAGGTCAGCGTGTTATTATAAAGTATCATTACATTTCCCAATTAGGGATGTGTGTAACAGTGAACATGTAAACATGTAGGCTAATAGATGGCCTTGTTTTGTGACGTCCTAATTGGGGGCCAAGGTGGATGCAAAGGGTATGTTGGGTAGATCTAGGTGTAGCCAGTTTAATTTTTAATTTTCAATGTTTTAAAATGAGACAAATTTATGTTGTTAAATTAACAATTATTTTTTATTAAAAAAATCCTTAAAACAATTTACGGGGTATGGCTAAATTTGGCACCCCCCCCCCAAAACAACCACCATTTAAAATATAATTTTTAATGACCTCTGAGACAAATTGCTACAAACCACCCCAGGAACCCATGTTCTTCTGAATTCTGCAAATACCAAGGTTAAGGTTTTGCCTCCCAACAAATCATGAAATATTAATTTTTGTATCGAACACTTACATTACATTATAAATAGGTGGATGGTAAAGAAATATAAAATCTTTTTGTACAAGGGTAAAACAAAAAGAAAAGCAATTGTCTCTGAAAGTTTTGAAATATTTTTTTTGTTCTGTTCATTAATTTTCATTGAAAAAGTGACCATTGTCCAATTGTTTGCTTTTTTTCCAAATTCGAATTTCCTATTATTTTTTTTAGAAAATCTGTAAAAACAAATAAAATATTATAGTTCATCCCATTTTTTCGGTAGACAGTTGTATTTAAATCTTCAAATAAACTTGATATGTCCTAATAAATGAAATTATGGGTTTTCATTACAAATAAGAAATTCATATATAAAACAGTCATAAATTGAAAGTGCTTTATCATGTTAAATGTAATGTAACTAACCACCAAACATTAAAATTCACAATAAATGAATCAGATGAAAACACATGTCATGATCTGGACAGCATATGCATTTTCCACTTAAATATTTTAATTAGCAAATGTTTATTAACATGTTAGGACAATGAACTATCACATATAAGGAAATGACTTAACTTATTGAGCTAAATCCTAGAGTTATGTCCCTTTCAATGGTAATTGTAGATTGGATAAGAAGAGGAGGGTATTTATTGTATTTTCTGTAAATTGAATAATGTTTTATGCTGCAAATGAATAGGACCGATAAAGCAATGAAAACTGGGTTTTTTTCACAAGCAAAAATTGCCAACTGTACTGTGACTGTGGCCAAAAGGAGATTCCAACCCACATACATATGAAGACAAATCCAAATTAGGTTAGATGATAATAAATATCAGTCTGATCACATGCAGGCTGCATGCTTCTTTCATCCAGTTCATCAAAATGCATATACAAATCCAGAAATGTTTCTGTTCCAATTTGCATTCTTCTTTAAACCTGTTCAGACATTAAATCCGAAATGCTTCTTTATGTTTTAATCGGGAAGGAAAATTACCTAGTTAAAACACATGATCTTTTATATCTAAATGGTTAACCACATGTTAAAAGTTTCTCATTAGTCAATGCACTACCAAGGCATGTTATATCATTTAACAAACCTGCTTCCTTTCCAATAAGGGTGCCTCGGTGGCAGAGTGGTGAAAGTAGTTCGTCTACTATTAATGACGTGGTCTGTCAACACTGAGGGTGCGGGTTCAAGTCTCACTGCGGGCAGGGTGTACTGGACTCCAATCTTAATTGACAAGGATTGCCAGTTTTCCTACCACATGTCGGGGTTTTCTCCGGGTACTCCGGCTTCCTCACCCAATAAAAACTGGACGCCATGATATAGCTAAAAAATTGCTGAAAGTGGCGTTAAACACCAAACAACCAAACCTTTCCAATAAAACTGTTATATACATTTAAATAAATAATTTCGTAAATGTAACACTCATTTTCATTTATACAAATATATTTAAGTGTTTAAATGGGGGTTGAACTCAATTTTCAGCAATTTTCAGCTATATTAGGTGTCTGATATTAATTGGGGTAGGAAGCAGTAGTACAGGTGCCTGGTGAAAACCCCTGACCTTTTAAATTTGTAAAAATGTTCATGGATGGTCATCATATATGTCGTGACAAAATTGTAGTGTCTCATTTGTGTTGACTGGGCAGAGCAGGCATTTTCTCATCTCTATAATGTTGAGAATTTTGGTCCCTTATCTAGCATGCCCATTTACTATAAGCGTGTGTATTATTTTTGTGAAGCATTTTTTATTTGTCAAGTAACTGTGTTTTATTTGTGTTGGATAGAAACAATATTTACTGGTGAAAACATTAGCTATAGTCCATTTATTATGTGGTCAAAACTTGTGCAAGATTTTAATAATAGTGTGTGTATAATCCTGTAAAATGTTAGTGTTCATAGAAGTACTTTGTTTTTTTTCTTCAGGTTAAAAACCAAAATAGATTTTAAGATACCTCAGCTGTCTGTTGGCCATCTGTAATCCCATGATTCATGACGTAACTATGGTGATTGTCATCCAATGGCCAGTGTGTTGGACACATTAGAATCGCATAGCAACAGCAACAGTGAAAATTTTACAGCCAACATTAATTTTATAACGGAACAAGAAGACGGTTATGATTTTGAGTTTGTGACATTGAAAGATGATAAATATGACTGTCCTATATGTCTGCTCATTTTACGCGATCCAGTTCAAACACCTTGTGGACACAGATTTTGTCACAAATGTATTTACAGGTGGCTAAGGTAAAAAGATATTTTATTTATTCTAATACAGTACAGAAGTGGGTTTCACAAAATTTGGTAAGTGTAAAGTACATTGTACATGACATGTTGACATCATAATGCATTTCCCTTTGATCTTCCAACACATACGATAGATTTTACACTTAGGACTTTTTGTGAAATCCTCTGCTGGTCTAGATTTATGATTTTGTTTTCCCCTCGACAGAGATTAGCCTTTCCTACTTCATGTAAATGTTGTTATAAAAATCATCCGGCTTCTCATTCTGGTATGACACTGAAAATTATAACCATTTAACGGAGATCTCAAGGTCATATTAGATTTTGAAGAAGGAATATACTGGTATTAATCTTTATTCAAAGATCCAATTGTAGGACATAGATTAACATTGACAATTTATTATTTGCATTGAAATAAGATATTTTTGTAACTACACTGTACTGCAGCCAATTTATGTGGTGAACAATGTAATAAAATATCAGGAAGTAAAAAAAAAATAAATTCAGGTTTGATAGAGATAATAATTCATTCTCTTACGTTTGTCCTTATTTATTTATTTCCCGCGCCACTTGGAAAATGTTGTAATGTATACCATGGGCAACAATGTGATACGAACAAGAGTTATTAGAGATACATTGTGACATCACTTGCAGGGAATGAAAAAATTCCTGTTGAATATCCATGTACATGTATGAAAAATGTTTTTAATCTTATATACGAACAGTGTCATTTATTATGTAATTTATGAAAAAAATTTTCATTCTATATGTGTTCATCGCTTCATTATTATACAATTATAGCCTTTAAATTTGGTCGATGTGAAAAATATAGACATGAGAACATATCAACTGACAACCTAGTTGGAGGTCGATATGTTATTTCATGTCATTTTTTGTCTCGCTTGTGACGAAAGTCACTGGAGGCGAGACATATGTATGGGAATCCAGCGGCGTAAACACTTGACATCTTGCTTCCTATATTTGTAAGCCCAAGCCCTAGGTCCATCAAATTTGGTCCATAGGTAGCTTATGATGAGTACTTGCCGGTCAGTCACCTGTCACCTGACCTTGACCTCAATTTCACGGTCCAGCGACTACATTAAAGTTTTTGGGTTACGACAGTTCCTCTGTAACTACGCATGGTAGGATGACAATATTTGGTGTATAGGTTGCTGATGACTAGTACATGACTGTCTGGTAGGTGTCACCTGACCTTGACCTCAATTTCACGGTCCAGCGACTATGTTAAAGTTTTTGGGTTACGACAGTTCCTCTGTAACTACGCATGGTAGGATGACAATATTTGGTGTATAGGTTGCTGATGACTAGTACATGACTGTCTGGTAGGTGTCACCTGACCTTGACCTCAATTTCACGGTCCAGCGACTACCTTAAAGTTTTTGGGTTACGACAGTTCCTCAATAACCACACATGGTAGAATGACAATATTGGGTATATAGGTTGCTGATGACTAGTATATGACTGTCTAGTAGGTGTCACCTGACCTTGACCTCAATTTCACGGTCCAGCGACTACATTAAAGTTTTTGGGTTACGGCAGTTTCTCTTTAACTATGCATTGTAGGATGACAATATTTGGTATATAGGTTGCTGATGAATAGTACATGACTGTCTGGTAGGTTCCACCTGACCTTGACCTCAGTTTCACGGTCCAGCGACTACGTTAAAGGTTTTGGGTTACGGCTGTTCCCCTGTAACTATGCATGGTATGGTGACAATATTTCGTATACAGGCCGCTGCTGATATTTAATGCTATTTACTTAATGCTTATGACAAAATTTATTTTCCTTACTGATGGGAAATGCAGGCGAGACATTTTTCTGTGTCCACACTTGTTTTTTCATATCAGCCGTATTAATTAGGCTTCACTTGTTAGGTCACCTGAACCAAAGGGTCAGTGTGAGCTATTCTCATCACTGCACCCGTCGTTGTCCGTACACTTTTCACATTTCAATCTTCTTCTCCAAAACTACTTGGGCAACTGGAACCAAACTTGGCAGGAATGTTTATTGGGTGGTTCTTTACAAAATTCAAGTTTTTGGTGATGATCAAATAATAAACATGGCTGCCAGAGCCTTTTATGCGTTTTGATTGGCTGAATTTAAAAATATCTTCTCCTCATAAACCGCTTGTCAGATTGATTTGCAATATTGCAAAAATGTACCTTAGATAGTCCTCTACAAAATTTGAGTTTTTAAGTGCCGATCCAAAATCCAAGATAGCCGCCATCGCACGACTTAGTTTAACATGGGACCCTATGGGAAAAACATACAAACAACTTCTTTTTGGAAGCAGTTCCACACAATGAATCCAAATTATGAATAAATGAAGGTTGGATAGTTATCTTAATATTTTGAGTTTTTTGAGCCAATTATAAATTCAACATGGCTTCCAGGGCCACTAATGTGTTCTGATTGGCTGAATTTCAAAATTCTTCTTCTCATAAACTGTTAGGCAGATTGATTTGAAATATTGCAGATATGTACCTTAGATGGTCCTCTACAAAGTTTCAGTTTTTAGTGCTGATCCAAAATCCAAGATGGCCGCCATCGCAGGACTTAATTTAACATAGGACCCTATGGGAAAAACATACAAATAACTTCTCAGAAACTGTTCCACATAATGAAGCTAATTTATGAAGAAATGAAGGTTGGATATTTATCTTATTATTTTGAGTTTTTCGAGCCAATTGCAAATTGAACATGGCTTCCAGGGCCACTAATGGGAACTGATTGGCTGAAATTTCCAAATCTTCTTTTTACAAACTGCATGCAGATTGATTTGAAAAATCGCAACATTCATAGAAACAGCATCATCATGTAAACTCTTTGCATTTAATATTAAAATTTGTAAGAAAAGTAATATCTCTTAAAAATTTTTTTGTAAGTCAGGTGAGCGATACAGGCTCTTAAGAGCCTCTAGTTATATTATTAATTGATATTTTTTATGCACATCTGTATATACCAGTATTGTAAAGGAATTTAGTTCAATGTTTTTTTGATTAGTTTACTGTTTTGATGGTTTGTTGACTCGTGTACGAAAATTTCACATTTTATTTCAATACCAGCTTTAATTATGAAAGCTTTCAATTCAAAAGATATATAAATACAATAATCAAATAACGTATTGAAATGTTTGAAATTTTTCAAATTGTACATGTATACTTAATTAATTTTCAGACAAATAGAGAAAAGTACATTTTGATTGGCTGTTTAAATTTGTGTGAGGGGAATTCCAAATTATTCGCAGAAATTTAAAAATAGCTGTGCAATATCATGTTTTCTAAATATGACTGTGCAACATCACTTTTCTGTCAGCCTCTCAAAACATAGCATGTCTTATGACAGGATTTACACAAATCAAATTTATCAAAAAATATCAAATAAGAATATACTGTTATATCCAGTAATTACATCTTGCGTATTACTCCGTGTTGCAGGGATAACCAATTTCCGTGCTACAAAATTAGCAAATTATATTTTAAGTTTCATCATAAGAGAAATAGATTTCACAAATCATTAGAATTGTAAAATCCTATAATATCATCTCTCTTTATTTAAATTCATCAAACTAATAAACTCACCATAGGTGGTATAAAGCGATATACAATTCTGACTCATTTTAAAACCTATTGGCAATTGAGGAATTAAAAACATTAAGTATAAATATCTGTTTGTTCAAAAAGGATGTCAATTATAGAAATTTATTACTGAAATTACTTCTGTTCCAGATATATCGTTTTCATTCGTATGGATTCAGTTATTTACCTATAGTTCATCACAGTAACAATTTTTTAAAGAAGTTTTGTGTCTAAAGTTGTAACATTTTATTGTACTGAGAATTAATTGTCATTGATAGCCATTTATGTACAACACATTTCAAATTTGCTGAGTGTGCATATTTATAAGCCTTTATCTTGAAAATCAACCATATATTTTACATCATAGATTCTAGCCTGAAGTTATATGTATTACAATTGGTGCATAAAAGTACCTTTAAAAGCATAGTACAACATAAATTTACTATTTTTATGTAAGTACCTGTGTTAATGTGGTTTTTAAACATTTCAGTCTTTTTTTTTAACTGATAAGCTGATTTTAACTTTCAGATTTACACTTTTATTAAAAACCATGACATATTTTAGACATAATTCATGGAGGCTGTGGTTTATCATTGTTTTACAACGTGGTGACAAACGATGGATAAAATAACGAAAAATATGGTTATCTAGTTGTAAAACAATTATAAATCACAGCCTGGGTGAATTGTTTATATTCTAATAAGACAATTAAGGTACAGTTATAATATTTACGTACCTATAGAAAGCATCATTTCCACCATAAACTGGCTGTTCTGTCAATGTAACACACAATATTTTGCAACCGATAATTGTAGGACATGCCGCTATTTATAAGATTAATACGTCATATGCAATAGTTTTCCAGTAGGAGTTACAGTTTTGTAATTGGAACAGCCCTTTTAAACATGCCCTCCTCGTCATTTGTTGCTCATACATAAATCAAAGCCTTTAAATCACGTCACATTAGAATTGGATTTTAACAACAACCCAGTATATTTTTATCATACATGTAATCATCTATACTCATTCGTTTCCAAATTTTAAATTGCTGCAATAAATTATTATGGTTAAAATAAAATTGACCTAACTTTATTGTAGTATTCTGTAATGAGTACATTGACCTGTGTAGGACATTTTTTGTAGTATGATGTCATCAGCTATTGTGGGTCATCATATATGGGGATATCATCAATAAGTGTAGTTCATTGTGATGTCATACATCTTGGACTAGTTTGTTGATTCTTATAATAAGGTTCCTGCATAAATAAATGTATTTGGGGATTAACTATAATGTCCTACATATAATTACATTATGCATGCATATCATTAAAATCCATCATTTTCATTGGTCAATTTGGTCAGGTGCTGACAAGATCTTTTATTCTCAGTGAAACATTAAAACCAGTGCAATGTCAGTAACATTACACTGTCTGTGGTGTAGTAAAAATATTTATCAATAAATGATGCAGAGTATACTCAGTTGTTGATTTTTCTGAAATTCTGAAATTTTTTTCTTGCAAATGGAGATGCATTCTTTTGCTTTCAGTTGTCTCTCAAGCTTTGAAAGCATGTAGTACTGTATCATGGATATGAAATGGTGTAATGTATTGTACATACTTTGAAGGATAAACCCAAAATTACAAAATACAATTCATTTATTTATTTATATGCTTTGGATGACTTCAGTTAAGCATAGTATGCCCCATTCAGAAAGAATTGAAATTTGTGAATACTGATACATACATTCATTTAAAAAAAAGAAAAGTTGCCACTCCATTTTCCTGTTCACCTGTGATTTTTTGAAAATTAAATAAAAATAATATTGCAATTTTTATTTTGCTTGTTAGCCTTGTGGTTTAAAATAACAAAAAACTGAAAAGAACAAGAAATTAAATTGGTGTGGCCTGACTGGCTGGAAGAAATGTTACATATACATAACAGAATTTGTAAAGAGGTTGCGATCGCTTGTAAGGAGTCATTGAACAAGAATTATTTACCATGTAAGACATCTATGTAAACTAAAACATTTTAATGTTAAAACTATTAATGAAAAATTTTATTTTGTCTGTTTCAGTGAATCTGGAGAGAACAGGTGCCCTGTTGATAATACGTCTGTGATACGGGAACAGTTGTTTCCAGATAACTTTGCTAAACGTGAAATCCTTAATTTACAAGTTAAATGTCCCAAATCCAAAGAAGGCTGCGGAACTGTAGAAGTTCTAAAACAGCTGTCTGTATGTATAAAAAAATGATAGTTTAAGGTGCATTGTTTCTATATTTATTTAAGTCCTTACAAAACTGGTCACCTATTAGAAAACATTGTTATCTGTACCAGACTTGTAAACATCCTTAATGTAGTGGAATGTTAATACTAAATTTTTTGCTACATTTCCTTCCCAATGTTGGTGATTTTACCTGTGTTCTCCTACTTCCTCCGCCAAAAACCAATGAAGCTGAAACATTACTGAAAGTAGTGTAAATCAAACATTCAAATTTGTGGTTTGGTAGTCTACTGCATTGTATGCTGCATGTAAACATGTATATCACTATTTTGCAGTATTTACACCCCCCGCAAACTTGTTTGGGGGGTATATAGGGATCGCCCTGTCTGTCCGTCTTGTCCACATCCCTTGTAAGCGCTTCTCCTAAACCGCTTCAGATTTTTATGAAACTACATGAGGGAAGTACATCATATGTAGATGTGCATGAAAAATTTTTGTCGCTGTCTGATATTATTCAGAGGAGATAATTGGACTTTTTATATATAGTATTCAGTGGGAGACCACGTAAGCGCAACTCCTCCTAAACCACTTGATGAAATTAATGAAACTTAGCATTAAGGAAGTACATTATATGTAGATGTGCATGAAGGATTTTTATATTGACCTTGGATATCATTAAGGGGAGATAATTGGACTTTAAAGCGAAGCGAGTGGTATCGTTTTGTGAGCGTGCAGTCCACACTTGTTTCCTTTGATCTTTATTTGCGGTATTATCCCATCTCACTATACTAGCATGAGGTGGGCCCATCTCACCTCGCTGTGAAGATGTTATTAAGTAAACACTCTGACATCACAATGTTACAAAACAGCTATAAATAGATAATTTCCTTTTTTTGAAAATCTATGCATTTTCTTGTCTTACAGAAGGGATAATTGCATCTCGTTTAAAAAATCGTGAATAATCTATAAATATTTAAAGGTTATAGCAGATCTTATTTTTCATTATATACAGTTTACTTTTGAACCAGCCTCCACATGTGCACAAAAAAATGGCCAGTGGAATAGTGTGGCAATAATACTGGAATTTTATTTACAATTAAATTGTAAACATATGGAAAATTAATTGTGGTTTGGCTGGTTTTAATGAGGGACTGTTTAGTACATGTTTTATAGTATTTCTTACAGGATATGAAAACAGTTCTTTCATACTTTTGACAAGTTATTTATGATCTTATATCTGTGTTGTAACATGTTGATATGTGTCATATGATATAAAGTTCATGTAAGTAGGTTGCATTCTAAGATTTGTTAGTGGTTATTAGTCCTTGTTGTAGAAACTTAAAGTATACTATGACTAAACAACAAAGATTAGTGTAAAATATATGTAGTCAAATTGAAGTAAAAGATACTTGTCAACAGTAGAGATCTTAAACAGGCTTTCTTTGGAGGCCAAAACTGTAGTGTACAGTATATGAAATGATAAGATATTCAAAATGAAATAGTTTGTGAATGACTGCAGTATGCATTTACTGAGATGTACAGTTTTACGGAGTTATATCCTCAGTTATTACATGTCTTGTTTTTATTTTTATACTTTGCGGTTTGGAGAGTACCAGGCTCTTTGCACGATAGACCCCTTTTGTAG
This sequence comes from Limnoperna fortunei, assembly GCA_944474755.1. NCBI lineage: Eukaryota > Metazoa > Mollusca > Bivalvia > Mytilida > Modiolidae > Limnoperna > Limnoperna fortunei. The sequence continues at coordinate 35,254,598 of OX104120.1, read as the reverse complement.
AATTTGAAAAAAAGCAGGCTCACTGTAGCCACTAAAAAGGACTAAATTCTCCATTCCTTCCTTCATATAGTGCTCTGTACTTTTTCAGTGGCAGTCTGACTGTGTTTCCTTTAGTCCACCTCTTTCCCTGTTGGTATATTGTTTGTTAACATGTTAGCGTGACGTCCTGAAAAAAGCTGAAATATTGCTGGCTAGGTTTAAATCAATCAATTAATTTATACTTTACAGTTTTCAATGACAAAATAACATTGTAATTGAGTGTATAAAGTTTCATACATACTGCTATTTTTTTTCAGAAACATTTAGAAGTCTGTGGTTATGTGCCAATTCCATGTCCAAACGAGTGTAGTGATATTTTGCTACGTAGAGATTTACCTCAACATTTATCACAGGCTTGTACTAAACGGAACATTGTGTGTTGTAAATGTGGCGAGCAAGTGGTTGCAGAAAAAGAGCAGGTATTGTATTGGACTTGTTTAATAAAACCTTTTTGGTAACCAGTGTAATATTTCCTGTAAACAAAAGAAACCGGTTTAGGGTCCCTGAATAAATCAGAGACCCTGTGCCTACTGGACATTAACTTCCATAGTAATATTTAAGGTATCCTGACCACAATTGACCCTGCGCCTACTGGACATTAACTTCCATAGTAATATTTAAGGTATCCTGACCACAATTGACCCTGCGCCTACTGGACATTAACTTCCATAGTAATATTTAAGGTATCCTGACCACAATTGACCCTGCGCCTACTGGACATTAACTTCCATAGTAATATTTAAGGTATCCTGACCACAATTGACCCTGCGCCTACTGGACATTAACTTCCATAGTAATATTTAAGGTATCCTGACCACAATTGACCCTGCGCCTACTGGACATTAACTTCTATTGTAATATTTAAGGTACCCAGACCACAAATGACCACGTGATCATTGCTGCTATCCCAGTTGTCCATTGATTTCTAATGGAGCAGACTTCGGTAAGGTTGGGCAAGCATCGGAAATACTATATGAGCAAATATAAAATTTTTACTCAACACTACTTTTCTGTTAAGATTGACTCAACCAATATATTCTGTGTCTTAATTAGTAATCAATTTATTTAACACAGCTGTATTTTTGGTAGAAAAAATAAATTAAACAGTAACTTCAATTATGAGTCTGATACCTTTAGATCTTTGTAAATTAAACCTGTCCAAACTGAATACCTCTCTATTCCAAGAAAATTTTTAGCCCAAAAACATTGGGTGTGTATAAAACTGACATTTTGTATTGAAGAGATCATGTGATCAGGCAGGGTGAGTATTCTGGGATCATTGTATACTTTTTCGAATGTGTCCCCCACGACACAAATTGTTAAATTTGTGCATAAAGCAGTGGATTGGTAAAATATCATTTTCCATAATTAAATGTTAAAGTTGAGGTAATCCTTGTTTTTTACTTATTTTATGCCACTAATATGTACAACCACTCAGCTGCATGGTAAAGATCATCATGGATTTATAAGGCCTGGCAGAACTAGACTGCTGTAAGAACAACCATAATAATACTTAAAGGGGAAGGAAACCCTCCAAACATCTTTGCATACGTTTGCAGAAGATTCTTAGATAAATGTATGCTAACTATGTTCATGTTACAAAATGGCACCATAAAGAAATAAATCAATATTTTGTGATAATAAATTTTGAAATTCCCACCTCCATGTAGGCAGCCATTAATGTGTGATCTGTGATGTCACACCTACTATTCCGGTTTACCTGTCTCAGCATCTGCTAATTATGATTAACTTTCCAAAATATTTATAACTGATAAAATTGATATGGTAAACAAAAACAGCTAAAACCAGATTGGGTCTTCTTCATTATATTAAAAAAGATCTTATTTCTGAAGATATTGAATTCGAGAAGCATTTAGCATATTCAGAAGGTGGGGGGTCTCAGAAGTTGTATTTCGGACATAATGAACTGGTACGAGTTTGGAAATTAGCACTAAATGCCGACCACACAAGAAAATATTTATTTTTATAGAATTTGACTTGGTGCAAAAGAACTTAAAGATCACAACTGCGTAACAATGCACTCAAATTCTAAAATCTCGATGTTACATTTATACACCCGGATTCACTGATGTTTAATAAAATACTACGAGTGCCAGAACACTTATTTTTGTGGTATATACTTCCACGTATTTTATTAATTAAATTTAAGCAATTGATAGTTGGGAAGATGGCATAATTTAGTGCAGGTGAAAGCAAAATAATATGAATATATACATCGCACTGCCTATCTGGAACCGGAATAGTAGGAATGACGTAGACCAATTGCACTTTTTGCACTCTTCAGTGCAAAAGAGCACCACAATATGTCGACGCCCATGAGCTAGCTGGAAATTAAAAAATTTTATTTTGAATTAATATTTTCCGACTTACCTTGTAAATTTTTAACTACTTTAAATAGTAAATCTTATTTAAAACTTTTTTTCTTTCAGTTAAGCTTAAATTTATTTTGTGGTTTCCTTCCCCTTTAATAACTTACTGCAAGAATTAGTCTAATAGGCATAGAAGGAATTTTCAAAATCATGATTTCTGTGATTGGGATTTCTAACCCTTGTGAAATGGGGAGGCCAGGCGGCCCTAAAAACTATAACAACATCATCCCTGGTATTATACACAGGAAGGAATTTGACCTCGTATCACCTACAATAATGTAGCTCCTTTTTTTATGAACGGAGCTACAAAGAGGTGCCATTACTCGTAATGGAGCAAGCCGGGAATTATTCACACCCAGGGGTTTCATGCATATAATAAGCTGTCAAACTGTTTCCCTAAATTGGTACATACTTTTTAATGTCTTTGAAGTAATAACTGTTATTTCTAAAACACCTTATTCGTTACAGAACTGTAGTTTTACACTTTATTTGAATCATAGCATTGTCTTCAAAATTTGAATTCCGGAAGTGCACAATTTCTGAATCGATTTGGTAAAAATGTTCATCCAGATCAAGTTTTTCAGGATTTATTGCATTAGCTGGGATCAAATTTTCACCGATCAATTCTGCAATTCTACACTGCACAATATCAATTTTACCAACAATGCAATGATTACAAAAAAGTGTTAAAATTATTTAATTAGACATTATTTAATTAGACATTGTAGAAATGTTAGCTGAACGTCGGAGAAAGGAAAAATATTAATTAAACAAAATTAGCAGTTTAATAATGGAAAATATGTATAAATCCCAACAGTATTTTCGCTCCATTAAGAGTAATGGGACATCTTTGTCTCCGTCCATAAAAAAGGAGCTACATTATTGTATCTACCGTCTATGCAACCCTTTTATAATATATTTTAAATTTAAGGAAATGTAAATATACCAGTACATTGTATATTATAAGTATACTAGTACACCAGAATTTCGGCGATGAAAGTGTGTCGGTTTAACGGACATTAATTTCGTTGAAACGCACTATATTTGATTATTTAGAAGTCATTTGGTTAGAGCAATAAATGCACAATATTTTGAAAGTAATTTTGCTTTGGGTTTATTGTTTACATTGCTGAATGAAGGAAAATCATCGAAATTCAAGTGTGTGACCATAAATGATATCTATTGCTTTTCTTTTCAGGAACATTTGGCCATTTTATGTCCAATGGTAAAAGTCAGTTGTCGGTACTGTGGTTATGAATTATTGAGAGAACAGGTTAGTATTCCTAAGGTGAATTATAGGTAATTCATTTTAGTTTTATCATTGCAATCATTACATTTACTGTACCATTGAGGGATGTGATTTTATTTGTCTGGTACCTACACTGTTTACACATAACTTCACCTGGTACCCAAGCTTTATTTGTCTGGTACCTACACTGTTTACATATAACTTCACCTGGTACCCAAGCTTTATTTGTCTGGTACCTACACTGTTTACATATAACTTCACCTGGTACCCAAGCTTTATTTGTCTGGTACATACACTGTTTACATATAACTTCACCTTGTACCCAAGCTTTATTTGTCTGGTACCTACACTGTTTACATATAACTTCAACTGGTACCCAAGCTTTATTTGTCTGGTACCTACACTGTTTACATATAACTTCACCTTGTACCCAAGCTTTATTTGTCTGGTACCTACACTGTTTACATATAACTTCACCTTGTACCCAAGCTTTATTTGTCTGGTACCTACACTGTTTACATTATAACTTCACCTGGTACCCAAGCTTTATTTGTCTGGTACCTACACTTTACATATAACTTCACCTTTTCTTTTCTTCTGTATTTCCCTCCGCTTCTCGGAGAACCACTACCAAGTAGTGTAGGTACTGAGTATAGGGACTGTAGATTTCGCTATATACGGTACTAGGCTCCAGTTATATCCTGAATACTATAATTTTCTCCACCATTTAGTAGTATCCACTATATAATTAATTCGGTATATATATATACTTTATATGCCACCACCTTAGTATGTCTATATTTAAGACACTGGAATACCTCCACCAAATGAAAACATTTTATATACCAATTATATATTAACATACCGCAATTTAACATTTGCGGGCAACAAAAGTTCATCAGTCACCAATACCTACTAAATGTACCTATAGTTTTGTTCTTACTAGATCATTAGATCATAGTTGTAGCGCCTATAAGTTTATTTATTTACCACTAATTTGTATATACTTGAGCGCCAAGTTAAATAACGTTTATCTAGGAGTAATCGGTTTACGTTTACTTCCAGGCATTATAATAGGGGAATAGTTATCAATAATTATCACGAGAGAATATAAAAATATAAAAGAGATAAAACTTAGGAAAGACAAATTTACCTAGAAAAATAGTGATGATAAGTAACTAGATTTATAAAAAGTAAAAACTCTGTTCAACTAAAAAGAACCCCTTATCAAAAAGGTCGAACTATAATCCCTAATTTTCTACTTCTCTCATGATGGAGAGCATAGCATAGCCCTCTGGATAAGGACTCGATTTCTGAGATAAGGTTTTCTGTCTGAAATACCAACGGAAGGGAGTGATTTGTGATATCCAGAATCAGCTGAGTAAATCTAATGTCATTAGCAATAATTTTGTCGAACTGTTCACTATCGATCTTTAACAAGGAAGATGAGATCTTCTCAACAAAAGGTTTTCTGACTGTTTCTAGCACGGAGCATCTGAGTATGAAGTGAGCTGTGTCCTCTATTCCATTTCCACACATTATGCAATAGGGAGCTATCTTTTTCTTCAGAAAGTTTGATTGTACCAACATTAACATATAGGTCCCAGATAGGAGTTTCACTTTTATATTTGCTTTAATAATTGCTATTTTGTTCATTCCTGCATTTTCCCATACGTTATGCACTTTCCCAATTTTCATAGTTTTACAATCTAGAAATCTCAAAGAACTTTTGTTTGATGCCATGAGTTCAACTTGATGTTTCCAATATCCTTGAACCTTCTTTTTAACGATTAACTTCCATTCCGCCTTATTGGGAGTGTTTAAATAGAGCTCAAAGATTGATGGAAGATCATAGAAATCCAAGATGTTTTTTGCATATATAAACCAGCTGCGAGAAGTAGAGTCCTTCAACAAAATCTGTCGTATACATAATTCCTTTTCTATTCCACCATTTCTTATGATTGACCAGAGCTTTAATAGTATCTGAGAATGTATTAACGAGTCCAGAGGTAATTCACCAGAAAGTATGTAGACCGCTGCATCAGCAGTACGGCTTGGCAGGTTCATGATCATCTTTAGGAGCGTCTTATGATAAGTTGAGATTTGAAGATAATCTTTGTTTGTCAATACTATACAGTCTAAGCCAAACAACATTCTAGGTCGAGCAAATATGTTCCACATATGAATGATAACTTTTGGATTTAGTCCATTGTAGCCATGCATACCAGTTCCAATCATTGCATACACGGTTCTTCTTGCAAGTTGAATTCGCTTTGCTATCAGGTCATGACTATATACATGTCTATCAATTCCTATATGTGTATACGTATCAGTTTGTTCAAGATGACGGCCGTGGAGAGAAAACTTTTCCTCTAGAGAATGTTTTTTCCTATTAAAAATCATAATTTTACTTTTTGTTTCGTTTATGATATACCGTTCATTGTTTGCATATTGTTCTTGTGCGAGAAGCATTGTTTGAAGTTCCAATTGGCTACGACCAAGAAGTACGATGTCATCAGCACAGGTAGGACTGTTTACTTGAACTGTACCAATACGAAATCCAATAAATTTTTTCCTATATAAGTCTAATAATGGGTTTATGAAAACTTTATATAAATCCGGAGATAAGATACCGCCCTGTCTGACTCCTTGATGCTCAGGAAATGGTTTTGAAATAATTCCTTCCCATTTTACTCTTGAGTTCAATTCCTTATAGGACAAGTTTATTACTGACCATATATCATCTTTGATACCTGTGTAGAATAGTTTGCGGAGCATAGATTCATGCCACACCACATCGAAGGCTTTAGAGGCATCAATGAAAGCTGCATATAAAGTAGTGTTATTGTCAAGTGATTCTGATATAGCTTCGGTTAAAAGAAGGCCTGCATTAGTTGGGGCAACAGATTTTGTAAAACCACGTTGGAGAGGATTCTGAGCAGCCTGCAATGGATTAAGTGGATTAATTTTATACAGTATTACTTTTTCAAAAAGTTTACCAATGACACTGGATACAGTTATTCTTCTGTAAGAGTTTGGGTCGTTTAATGGTTTATCCTGTTTCTTGTACACTGGTGTAATAATTCCGGTTTTAAAACACTGAGGTACTATTCCTTTAATAATCTTATCAAAAATTGATTTTAATATTGTGGCAAGTGAGAGTCCTCCAAATCTTAGGTGTTCAGCTGTTAGGAGTTGTTCATCTTGGGATTTCCCAGCCTTCATTTCCGACAGTAATTTTTGTAATAAATTTAAACTAACGAATTCAGTATCAGTTTTATAATTATTATGGCATCTTTTTTCAATTTCAGCGAAATCAAGTTGAACAAAATCAAAGTAATTAGAATTGAATTTATCGTTTTCCAAGCGCCTACTCAGGGTTTTGAAATAACTTGCCCACCCTTCAGCTATATCCTCAGGTTTCTGCAAAATATTGTGTTCTACTTGAAGTTCAGTTAATTTTAGTGTTTTACCATTTCTCTGCGTGTTGATTAGTTTATAAAAGAGCTTGTCGTTTGCTAAGTATGTATCCATTACATCAGAATATAATTTGTTCCTTTGTTTAGCCTCCTCTTGCCGTTGAGCTCGACGCAAGTTTCTTTTAGCTAAGATACAGTCGACCCACAATGGATTTTCCTTATTTTTTTGTGGTGCCACTTCTTTTAAACTCCCAGTGAGTATTTTTACTTATCTTACACAAAGAGTGAATATATGGTGTCCAGGGTCTGTATCTTTTTGGTCTGTTGATATGTTTCTTTTTACATCTATCTACAGAGTTATTTAGAATGTCCACCAGCACATTAATTTGCTCGTCACAGTCAGAAATGTTGAGTAGATCCACTTGCTTGATTTCTCTAGTAACAAATTCCTCATACTGTTGTTTATCAATTTTATTCCAGTTTATTTTCTTTGTAGACTGAGTTTCTCCATCTATATTCTTAATATGTATTATTGCGAGGTCAGTGACAACTTTACATGAAACCGGGTCGTGTGTTGAGGTGTTTAGACTCTCCCTACTATGTACCATAAAATCTATAGTAAAATCATCACATTTAAAAGGTAAAATATAGTCTATTTGAGACTCGCTATAACCATTAAAATGATAAAAAGTACTTTTATCAGGGTATGACTCTGGCAGTAGGAATCCTATATCTGTTATGTCGTTCATAAAGAGCCTATCTCTTTTTGTTGGGTTTGACCTAATAAAGGAGGCATTTAAATCCCCCGCAAGTAGTATTCTACAATAGCTATATTTGGTAACGATCTCCGAAATTTCGTCTAAACAAGTTCTATAGAGTGTATCATTAATAGAACTATTTGTAGTAGGCATGTATGCAGAAATTATACATAGCGGTTTTTCAGTACAGCTTATTTTGATGACACAGATGCGTTCACAACCATCATCGAGTTTTGTTATATATGGGTCTAGAGACTTTTTCCACAATAGTCCACAGCCTCCATGACCTCTTGTTCTTATTCTTGGTAAGATATGTTCATATTCATCACAGCTTTTAATTAAGCCACTGTAGTTATTTTCTGAGCAAAAATCAAGAAGTTTTTGTTTTTCGTATGTAAAGAGCCAGTGTTCTTGTATGGCGACAATATAAGATCTCTTTAATATTTGTTGAAGATAAACGGCGTTGGATGCGAAGCTCTCAATATTGAATGTAGATAAAGTGGTGTACCTGTGTAGTAACTGGTTGCAGGTCTCACTACTTGCTGTTTTAGGTACGACGACCTTATTTGGGTCTGTTGCTGGTGACATGGATGTATCGGTCTCTCTTGAGACAAATGAAGCGGAAGTCGTGGAGGAGGATGATTGTACACCCTTTCTAAAAAAGAACTATTGGAGTTGTTTATATCGCTATTGGTTTGGTTCCTTTTAGGTGGTGTATTGATCCTTGCATCTTTATTCGTTGTATGAACTTCTGTATCGATAGTTCTTGTTGCAGTACTATATATAGGTTTCGAGTCTGTTGAGGTTATCTTAGGAATATCTTCGTTTCTACATCCTATATTGTTATTTATTACAATATTTGGTACTTGAATATGTGGGGGGGTTCTATATACTTCTTTAAGCTTTTGTTCCAGTTCTATTATTCGTTTCTCAAGACTGGCAGAAATCAAGCAGCTCTGTGTTTGTGAATGAACCTGAGTTTGAGAGTATAGAGTTGAGCTTTCCATATCATTTATCTTTTTCTCAAGGCTAAGAATATAGGTTTGGGCTGCAGCTAATTTTAAAGTGACCTCGTTCAATTCCTTTTCCTTCTCTTTTATTACCTTTTCTTTTGCAGTGACTTCTTTTTCCCTTGACATAGTTTTTTTGTGTTGTCTCTGCATTTCTTCCAATTTTTCTATCTCCTTCATAGTAACATCAGTTATGGTTTCTGTAGTTCTAGTTTTAGGTTGAGCTGTGTTACCGGTTGTTACGGAAATATTATTGTCATTTGAAATGGACTCATTTAGGTACATTTGTTCGTATTCAAGACAACTATCTTCATCTCGATTGTAAGATTCGTACATTAACAGATCTCTACATGATGTACAAGTATATAGCTCATTAGGATTTGAGTTGAGATATTTAAGTTCGTCTTTCGAGAGTCTTTCGCACTTGTAGTGAAGCCAGGTATTGCAGGCATCACATAGAATACAGTCAGTAATGCATTCTTGTTCACAAACTAGACAGTTTATATTTGTTGAGTATGATAGTTGGTCTATGCTATGGGTTGACTGATGCAAGGTTGCAGGTATTGAGTTGTTGTTTCCTATACCCTGTAGACCCTGGTCGTTGTATTGCAGTGATGACAAGAGGCTAATAGAATTTGACTTCTTTCCTTTTTTAACTGCCCTCTTTTGGTCACGATTTGTCCCAGTAACATCATCCCTCTCATATTCCATTTTTAATAGATTGTTAATTTTCTCACGAAGAACATTGTTCAGTCCATCAAAGTTTCCATGGCTTTCCATCTCGGTTATGACTGAGGGAAAGTGTTCATTTATGAATATATGCATACTAGATCCGTTTACTTGTGAGCGTGATGATGTGAGGTACAAATTTATCATATATAGTTGCGTGCCTTCTTTTACTACCGAGTAGGCCTCTTCCGCTCTGATGGAGTTGTCATTGGAGTTTCGTACCGTACAATCAAAGTTGATATTTTTAAATGGGCTTTTACATGCGTAGTTTTGGAGAATATTTCTAAACGACTCAAATGCTGCAGTAGAAAAGGATATTATCAGGTTTTTCTCTTTTAGCTCGCACTCAATGTGTGGGCGATTTGTTGCCTCGAGTTTTTGCTGCATAGCTTTTTCAGGTCTCACATTATACCCAGTGATAGCCGTTGAGGGTTCCGGTCTTGTTTTACCTCTCCTTGTTGTCACCCTGTTGTTGGACATGATGACAGACTAGTTTCAGTTTAGGGACTGCCAGATGTAAATTTAAACCCCAGTACTTGGAGCCTTAGTGTAAACGAACACAGAGTAAAGATTGTTAAGCAAAATAAAATATATATGAAGAAGAACTAAAAACCAAAGGTCTAAGTGACCAGTTTACACCTGGGTAGATGCCCAGCACTCGTCTTTAATTTTGATGCAGATCTTTTTTAACCATACTTTCGACAGCAATATATCTGGGTGCTCTCCGTCTTTGTACAAAGTGGAGTTATATCTGTCTCTTTGTCTTATATGCTGGTTTTTAGAGTTTTTCTGAGTAACTCGGTTTAAATCCTGGCAGAAATTAGGAGTAAAAGTGTTCAATGATAGGTTTATTTCCCTGATATTTGTGTTTACAGAATGTACTTGTCTGATAAGCGTATCATCGGTGTGAATAAATTTGTTCAGATCTTTGTATCCTTTCTGTTTATTATATTCGAATATGGAGTAAACAAGGAATTCCAAAAAGGTTAATTTACACTCAGGATATTGTTTGAAAATGTCCACAATTTTTTTGAAATTATCTATCAATTTCTCGACTGCAGAGTGAGTCTCTGATCGGAGAGATATGTATTTCCCGTCAAAACTTGTTAGATCGCAAGTGCCAACCCAGATATATAGAGATACGTTATCATAAGAATCAACAACATGACGAAGATTATCTCGAACCCATTACAGGGTATCGCTTGATGTTCTGCTCGATCTTGAGTACCACTTAATGTCTTGAGCAACAGGGCTTGCTACTTGGCGCTCTAGATTGTATCCTTTGCTGTCACAAAGCAATATACATGTAGGTGTTAGAATTTTCTTTCCTGCTGGAACTTCAGTAGGTTTATTAATAAATTTCCTTAATTTTGCCTCGGACATGTGTTAGATTTTTTGTCCAATGAAAAATATCCCTTGACAATTATAGGTTTATAAGCCAAATACTAAGGTACGCTGTGGTAAGTCCCACTGTCGAACTTAGGGAGACGAATTTAGAACGCGAGGTGGGGGTTGAATGAGGGAAGCTGAAAACATAAGCAAGGCAAGAAGTAATAATAACCAGACAAAAATGGGTGAGCAAAAAGTGAACTATTTACATGTGAAAAATCGAGTTACTGCATTCACTATCAACAACAATATACAAACAAAGTACAAGACTACCTATTTGGCAATTATCTAATATTATTATAAATTATCTAATAGAACTAATATATAATATGAAGCAGCACCTAAGGATAAGCCTTGGATTGATATGCCAAGTATCAGTTTATTGTACAAGTTTCGAATGCAAGAAATAACTGACTCGTGGATGTTGGAGGGTCAGAATTAAACTGTATTTAATTCAAATTAATAGGAAGCAAAGTATCTTACATTTCTAAAATATAAAAGACCGATGGATAAAATCCAATAAAAGGATGTTTGAATTGTTAAAATTTTTTTTTTTTTTTAAATTCCAAAATCAAAGATGGCGGAATATGGCGCGGCGTGCTAAAAATGAATATATGTTAAAAAGTAAAAAATTTTCGGTAGTAGGGGATAAAATCTATAAAACTCTGCAATTAACGTTCATCTAGAATCTTTGCGTCATATATTTGGATCCTTGCAACAGTATTACGGTATACAAATAATATTTTTCCACAGCTGCTAAAAATTTCACGTCCACCACCATGACCATCACCACCTGGTACCAAAGCTTTATTTGTCTGGTACATACACTGTTTACACATAACTTCACCTGGTACCCAAGCTTTATTTGTCTGGTACCTACACTTTACATATAACTTCACCTGGTACCCAATCTTTATTTGTCTGGTACATACACTGTTTACAAATAACTTTACCTGGTACCAAAGCTTTATATGTCTGGTACCTACACTGTTTACATTATAACTTCACCCTGTACCCAGGTACCTACACTGTTTACATTATAACTTCAACTGGTTCCCAAGCTTTATTTGTCTGGTACCTACACTGTTTACTCATAACTTCACCTGGTACCAAAGCTTTATTTGTCTGGTACCTACACTGTTTACACATAACTTCACCTGGTACCCAATCTTTATTTGTCTGGTACCTACACTTTACATATAACTTCACCTGGTACCAAAGCTTTATTTGTCTGGTACATACACTGTTTACATATAACTTCACCTTGTACCCAAGCTTTATTTGTCTGGTATCTACACTGTTTACATATGTCTTCACCTGGTACCCAAGCTTTATTTGTCTGGTACATACACTATTTACATATAACTTTACCTGGCACCAAAGCTTTATTTGTCTGGTACCTACACTGTTTAAATAACAACTTCACCTTGTACCCAAGCTTTATATGTCTGGTACCTACACTGTTTACATTATAACTTCACCCTGTACCCAGGTACCTACACTGTTTACATTATAACTTCAACTGGTACCCAAGCTTTATTTGTCTGGTACCTACACTGTTTACACATAACTTCACCTGGTACCCAAGCTTTATTTGTCTGGTACCTACACTGTTTACTCATAACTTCACCTGGTACCAAAGCTTTATTTGTCTGGTACCTACACTGTTTACACAACTACACCTGGTACACAAGCTTTATTTGTCTGGTACCTACACTGTTTACATATAACTTCACCTTGTACCAAAGCTTTATTTGTCTGGTACCTACACTGTTTAAATTACAACTTCACCTTGTACCCAAGCTTTATATGTCTGGTACCTACACTGTTTACATTATAACTTCACCCTGTACCCAGGTACCAACACTGTTTACATTATAACTTCAACTGGTATCCAAGCTTTATTTGTCTGGTACCTACACTGTTTACACATAACTTCACCTGGTACCCAAGCTTTATTTGTCTGGTACCTACACTGTTTACTCATAACTTCACCTGGTACCAAAGCTTTATTTGTCTGGTACCTACACTGTTTAAATTATAACTTCACCTTGTACCCAAGCTTTATTTGTCTGGTACCTACACTGTTCACATTATAACTTCACCAGGTACCCAAGCTTTATTTGTCTGGTACCTACAATGTTTACATTATAACTTCAACTGGTACCCAAGCTTTATTTGTCTGGTACCTACACTGTTTACACATAACTTCACCTGGTACCAAAGCTTTATTTGTCTGGTACATACACTGTTTACACATAACTTCACCTGGTACCCAAGCTTTATTTGTCTGGTACCTACACTGTTTACATATAACTTCACCTGGTACCCAAGCTTTATTTGTCTGGTACCTACACTGTTTACACATAACTTCACCTGGTACCAAAGCTTTATTATAACCCCCGCAAACTAGTTTGGGGGGATATATAGGAATCACCCTGTCTGTCTGTCTGTCCGTCTGTCCACATCCCTTGTAAAGCGCTTCGCCTCCTAAACCGCTTGACAGATTTTGATGAAACTTTAAATGAAGGAAATTCATCATATGTAGATGTGCATGAAGAATTTTCGTCGCTGTCGGATATTATTCAGGGGAGATAATTGGACTTAGACTTTTAAAATATAGTATTCAGTGCTAGACCTCGTAAGCGCAACTCCTCCTAAACCGTTTGACAGATTTTGATGAAACTTTACATGAAGGGAGTACATCATATGTAGATGTGCATTAAGAATTTTCGTCGCTGTCGGATGTTATTCAGGGGAGATAATTGGACTTGAAGCGAAGCGGGGGGTATCCCTTTGTGAGCGTGCTCACAGTCCACACTTGTTTGTCTGGTACCTACACTGTTTACATATAACTTCACCTGGTACCCAAGCTTTATTTGTCTGGTACCTACACTGTTTACATATAACTTCACCTGGTACCCAAGCTTTATTTGTCTGGTACATACACTGTTTACATATAACTTCACCTTATACCCAAGCTTTATTTGTCTGGTACCTACACTGTTTACATTATAACTTCACCTGGTACCCAGGCTTTATTTGTCTGGTACCTACACTGTTTACATATAACTTCACCTGGTACCCAAGCTTTATTTGTCTGGTACCTACACTGTTTACATTATAACTTCAACTGGTACCCAAGCTTTATTTGTCTGGTACCTACACTGTTTACACATAACTTCACCTTGTACCCAAGCTTTATTTGTCTGGTACCGACACTGTTTACACATAACTTCACCTGGTACCAAAGCTTTATTTGTCTGGTACCTACACTTTAGATATTACATCACCTGGTACCCAACTCAAATGAGTGTCTCTTTCACTGTACATGTTTGAGGAAAGTTGTTTTTTGTCATTTTTTTCATTGCAGGACAAAACTATATTTATATTCATTTCCATAGCTTGTAGGAACAGAGAATCTATTTTTTAGGTTGTGTGAATTGCAAACCCAGGCAGGTTATAAAGTATGGTGAATTCTGGCAAGGCAGTTGGGTGGGAAAGAAAGGATACATATTTTTTTAGTCCACTCTCATTCAGCTTTTTACAAAGATTCTTTAAGCATCACAGAATTATTGTGCACATATAGAAGTTTTGCATCTGCTATTATGGAATTGTCCTAGGAATTTTTCAGAAAATGCTAAACTTCTACTAGCCATATTGTAAACCATCTCCTTTTGTTAAGGCTTATCTCCCTTTTAAGTCATGTGCTTTGTAACTGGCCATTTTAGACTTTTTTTGTAAAGCCAAGTTATGTTATGGTGTAGTCTGTCGGGGTAGAAAATAGGGTATCTGTTTTGTGTAATCATCTCCTCCTACAGTTTCAACCCAGGTCTCTGAAACTTTATAGAAAGATTGCACATTGTATTGAAATTGTGCACCTGCTTTCAAGGATTTCTTTCCAGGAACTATTTTCAGAACATTTGCAGAAGAGGGTACCTATATTGTGTAATCAACTCCTACAGTTTTAACCCAGATCTCTGAAACTTAGTCATTTTTCAGAACATTTGCAGAAGATGGTACCAATTTTTGTGTAATCAACTCCTCCAACATTTTTTACAGCCCAAACCTTCTTCCAACAAATGTAAACCATCCCCCATTTATTAAAGGACATTCTTTGCAACCTGACCGTTTTTAGACTTTTGCAATTTTTTAAACTTTTGTTTCATTTATCCATACTCGAGTGCTATGGTTTAATTTTGTACAATATAAATACAAAATGTACAGTTTGGCTTGCTTTAAAAGGCATCTATTCTAGACAGGTGTCTATCATGGCAGCTTTTGTTTCCACTTTGACTGAATAAGATTTTAACCTGAATTTAAAGGGCATCTGTACATGAAAGGCGCTATTATCCTGTTTCTATGGTAGCATGTACTTTATACAATTCTTATCTTCCTGGTTGAAAGACCAACCTGCTTGCCTATATAATCTTACAAAATAACCTAGTATTTAAATTGTTTTTTTCTGCATGTACTATATAAACCATGTATCAGTGTAGATAAAAATAGGATTTATTTTATGAATAGAATATAAATATCCCACTTCCTTGTTGACTTTATTAAGGTAGTATAAGAAATTTGACCTCAAAATGAGTTGTATGTGAAATAAAACTTGTCAATGATATGTGAGTTTTTAGTTTATAAGTATGTTTTAATTTATTATTGTAAACTGACAATTACAATATACATAAATCAATTACGGTGTATGTATATATATATATATATATATACAAGTCTAGAAGATTATGCAACGATACAAATGACGGTGTTTCTTGTCAAAAATTTAGACAAAGACTGACCAACGAATGGCCTTAGTCATTGAATGTCAATATAAATAAATGACGTAAACAAGTCATAACATATTGATCTTGAATTTTCTCATTTCCAACCTAACCCAAAACAGTTGCTTCACAAGTCCGCCAGCCGCGGACGTGCTGTGCTGTTACTTTGCTTTGCTCAAATATTCCAACAAGATGTAATCAAAATTACCAAGGTGACAAATTCATTACGCCAGACGCGCGTTTCGTCTACGTAAGACTCATCAGTGGCGTTTAACTCTAAATGCTTAAAGTATTTTTTCATTCGGTGATGGAATAATATAAGTCCACTTGGATCGTGTAAAAACACAATACAGGTAGTTCAAAATAATATATAAAAGTCTAAAGAGTCTACCAACCAGCAAGCTTATTAAGTATCGGATCGACAAACATGACGATACAGCATAAACAAAAAATAATATACAAGTCTAGAAGATTATGCAACGATACAAATGACGGTGTTTCTTGTCAAAAATTTAGACAAAGACTGACCAACGAATGGCCTTAGTCATTGAATGTCAATATAAATAAATGACGTAAACAAGTCATAACATATTGATCTTGAATTTTCTCATTTCCAACCTAACCCAAAACAGTTGCTTCACAAGTCCGCCAGCCGCGGACGTGCTGTGCTGTTACTTTGCTTTGCTCAAATATTCCAACAAGATGTAAACAAAATTATTTAGAAAAAATACTTTAAGCATTTAGAGTTAAACGCCACTGATGAGTCTTAAGTAGACGAAACGCGCGTCTGGCGTACTGAATTTGTCACCTTGGTAATTTTGATTTCATCTTGTTGGAATATTTGAGCAAAGCCAAGTAACAGCACGGCACGTCCCCGGCTGGCGGACTTGGGAAGCAACTATTTTGAGTTAAGTTGGAAAGGAGAACGTTTAAGATCAATATGTTATGACTTGTTTACGTCATTTATTTATATTGACATTCAATGACTAAGGCCATTCGTTGGTCAGTCTTTGTCTAAATTTTTGACAAGAAACACCGTCATTTGTATCGTTGCATAATCTTCTAGACTATATATATATATATATATATATATATATAGTCATCTGACAATAATTTATCAGAATTCTTAAAAATTATCTTTGGCTGTAATATCACACACAATTCTGTTTTAAGGACTCGACAGTTATGGTAGTACAATGAATATAATTGTATTTGTTTGTTTGAATGGTGTTTAATGCCACTTTCAGCAATTTCTCAGCTATATCATGGCATCCAGTTTTTATTGGGGGAGGAAGCTGGAATACCCAGAGAAAACGCCTGACCTTCGGTAGGGAAACTGGCCATCTTCTCAATTTATTTTAAAAGGTTGCAAACATCATATAAAGATTTTACTTTTTCAAAATATATCATGGTTGCCTTTATATCAGTAACAGTTTGTACCATTAAAATCACTGAGTGACTTGGAACATTCCTGTTTTGTGTACTATAAGTGTATGTGAGCTAATACTTGTAGGTTTAATAAACATTTTCTGCAAATGCTTACAATAGAAAATGTCTTTATTTACTCTAAACAAGAGTCTTGATCTATCCAGGAATGGTGTACTACTCATTCCAGCATTTCTTGGGCTCATGTCTAACAGAAGTAGTAATATATATTTTTTAGATCAAGAATCATGAAGAAATAGATTGCTCTAAGGCTCCAGTTGCTTGTCAATATAAACCAATGGGATGTTCTGTTGTGGTAAGTGAATTATTTTGTTCCAAGTTCCCCGTATCAGGGTTCCTTGGTAAGGGGGAGGAGTTTCATTTTTTCTTTTCTCAGCCAGGAAAGTTTAGGAATTTCATAAAAATCGCAAAATTCTAGGAAATTTTTTTATATTGAAAAGTGATTCAGATTGCACATTTAATTATCTTACCCATTTATATTGTTTTGCTCTCTCAATTTTATGTTTAAAGGGACATAGATAATTTGTAAGTAAGTAAAAAAGTCATTGAAATTGAAATGAAAATCTTTGTGTGAACCCTGCCATATTTACTTGCCCATATATATGAATACAAGAAAGCAAGACAAGTGTTTCTTGTGATGCTGGAAACTCATAAGCTTCTACAGAAGCTGGTTTTACTCCTTTTTTAAGGTGTTTTCTTTGTTTTTATATACTGACATATTATCTTATACAAATGTCTGTCGTCCACATGTCACATTTTATCTTTGGAATGCCTTCACAGATTTTCTTCAAACTTCACACAGTTGTTACTTATGTTACCCTCATGGTCTGTATAGTTTTTGGTAATTTTTTTATTTACATGTATCATTATAGAGTAATGGGACTTTGTTCTTGAAAAATGGGGGATTTTTTATACCCCCGCTCGACAGAGTCGGGGGTATATAGTGGTCCTCATGTCCGTCCGTTCGTCCGTCCATATTTGGTTTCCGGATGATAATTCAAAAAGTTTATATCCGATTTGAATGAAACTTTGGGATATTGTTATATATCAGGTTGGTAAGAAGCCTATTGATTTTGGGGGAATCCGTAAAATTTCAAGGTCACAGTCCACGAAAAACGTTGGAAATTTTAACAAAAAAGTTGTTTCCGGACAATAACTCAAAAAGTTTACATCTGATTTGAATGAAACTTTGGGATATTGTTATATATCAGGTTGGTAAGAAGCCTATTGATTTTGGGGGAAATCCGTAAAATTTCAAGGTCACAGTCCACGAAAAACGTTGGAAATTTTAACAAAAAAGTTGTTTCCGGACAATAACTCAAAAAGTTTACATCTGATTTGAATGAAACTTTGGGATATTGTCATATATCAGGTTGGTAAGAAGCCTATTGATTTTGGGGGAAATACGTCAAATTTCAAGGTCACATTCCACGAAAAACGTTAGAAATTAAAAAAGTTGTTTCCGGACAATAACTCAAAAAGTTTGCATTCAATTTGAATGAAACTTTGGGATATTGTTATATATCAGGTTTGTAAAAAGCCTTTTGATTTTGGGGGAAATGGGTTAAATTTCAAGGTCACAGTCCACGAAAAACGTTAGAAATTTTTACAAAAAAGTTGTTTCCGGACGACAACTCAAAAAGTTTGCATGTGAGTTGAATGAAACTTTGGGATATTGTTATATATCAGGTTGGTAAGAAGCCTATTGATTTTGGGGGAAATATGTCAAATTTCAAGGTCACAGTCCACGAAAAACGTTAGAAATTTTTACAAAAAAGTTGTTTCCGGACAATAACTCAAAAAGTTTGCATCCGATTTTAATGAAACTGTAAAATATTGTTATATATTTTGTTGGTAAGAAGCCTATTGATTTTGGTGGAAATCTATCAAATTTCAAGGTCACAGTCCACGAAAAACGTTAGAAATTTTTACAAAATGCGGGGGTATTAGTGATCGCTAGATCGACTTTGTCTAGTTGTTTGTGTTTTTCAGACTATAAATCAATAATGCTTTCATGAATTTTTTTGAAAGTTTGGAGAATTGTTTATATTAATAGATGCCAGCTTCCTTTAGCTTTTGGTAAAATTCTGATATTGTCATTATAAAGCAGGGATGATTTTATACTTTTTCAAATGGGTCCCTCACTGCACAAATTGGGAAATTTTGTGCATAAAAGCTGTGTATTGGGAAAATATCATTTTGCATTATTAAAAGTTTAAACTTGAGGAAATCCTTGTTTTTTTAACTTATTTTCTTAATATGTACAACTACTCAGCTGCATTGTAAGGATAATAAGTCTGACAAAAGAACAACTCAGCCATAATATTACATGATATAAAACTTACTGGAACAATAAGGCATAGGAGTTATAATCCCATGAAATTTTGAGATTTCCAAACAGTCTGAACCCAACAACTTTCCGTATCAAACGTAACAAATAAAAAAAAATTGAAAATACATATTAGTTTTATATCTAAATAGTATTCTTTATTTATAAATAACTCAATTTTAGTTAGAAAACAAACAACATATAGTAGTATTCAAATCACACAGCACAAAACTTGACAGCATCAGACTTATAAAGAAGACAATGACTGAAAGAACCCTTGCAGTGCAATACGGAAGTATAACTTCCTTAGAACTTCCGGTAATAAATCAGAAAAACGTTACCCAAAAAAATCCGGATTTTTAATTTTACGATTTCCGCAATTGGGATTTTCAACCATGGCGGCCCCAAATACCATAGTAGCGTCATCCCTGTAAAGTTATGGAACTTTTTTCATGAAGATAGGTGGGATAATTTTTCTTTTCAGTCTATAACTCAGAAATTCTTCATCAGTTTTATTTATAGTTTGTGGAATTGTTTATTTTGATAAATGCGAGCTTCTTTTTATTTTTGGTAAAATTATGTCTCCCCCACTTTATGGTGAGAAAATCATATTGTTTTTGTCCTGAGAGTCACAAAGTTATTCCGAAACTACTCAACCAAATTTTACAAGACTTGTAACATAGCAAGTACACCATATTTAGTTGTGCATAATACCAGGACATTTGTATCCTCCAAATTTTGTGGGAGTTAAGGCTCTTTGAAATATATAGAATTTTTCCAGAAATTCATCACAATGCATGGTTTCCGCTCAAATTCTCCGAAACTAAGGCTCCAAATTTTACGAAACTTGGTATGTAGCAAGTACACCATATTTAGTTGTGCTTATTTCCAGGAAATTTTTATCCTCAAAATTTTGTGGGAGTTATGGGACTTTGAACTTACATTGGAGACAGGGGGAGACATCGTTTTTGTATGCAAAAGCAAAAACAAACTTTAATTCTGACTTTGTTAATCCAGTTTGGGACTTGTTTGTAAAGTAGGATGTGTGGGCATGTTTTAGTTTGCAGGCTGTAGCTCCAGAAAGTTTTTATCAATTTCCTGGAAATTTTCGGTGCATTGTTGATATTCATAGATATGGTTACATTTCATCAGTGCAGATAGAATAATGCAACCGTGGTACAGCTGTTTATTAGCTTTTTGTGTGTGTCTATCTATCCTAATAAGATTGTGAGTCTACATCTATACCTGTTGGTAATTTGTCATTTTACAGATCACACTACAGTTTTCTTAAAAGCTTATAAAATGGTTGAGCATGATAACTATGTTTATTTACAATTTTTTTTATGTATTTGTGATGTTCCATAATAGGTTTATTTATCCGTTGTTTTATCTGCCGTTTAATTCCTCTGTTAGTGTTTTTTTTGTAGCTTATCTGACTCTAGGCAGAGTTTTTCTGACATGATAAGTCGATTTTAGCTGATTAACATTAGAATGTAGTCCCATTACTCGTAATGTATCCAAAAAAAATATCTAACTTCAATCTATTTACTGAATTCAAACATGATGTACATCTCTTGTACGTTATTAAAGCTTCAGAAAAAGCGAAAATATCTGGAAATGATCTGCATATCTGCATTGAAGTATCTTTTTCATCTTTGAAAAAAAAATTTGTGTCCTAATTGATAAGACTTGTCATTTTTCCATTATGGATAATTGTGACCAAATTGTTGTTAAATCATGATAATTTGCATACCACAACAAATATTACATAGTATGAACAACCATCTATGGATAGTAATTTACACATTTGACACCTTTCCAAGTAATTCAATCAAAGGTGAAGGTCACCAGTTAAATAAAAGTGTTAGAAATTTGTACAAAAAACTTTTGCAAAATTTATTTTCATTTTAACATGCACATGAAAGAGAGTTATTTGGGCCTTGGTGGTTTTAAGGTAGTCATCTATTGTTGATCATGTGATCGGGTTACTGGTCTCTTGGTGGGCAGAGTGTTCTTGACTACAATCTTAATTGACACATATTGTTTTGTTTGTTTGTTTGATGTTTAATGCCACTTTCAGCAATTTTTCAGCTATTTCATGGCATCCAGTTTTTATTGGGGTAGGAAGCTGGAGTACCAGGAGACAAATTTGGAGTTATTGCTACTGAAGGTCAGGGTTTTCTCCGGTTACTCAGGCTTCCGTCCCCAATAAAAACTGGACGTCACGATATATATAGCTGAAGAATTGCTGAAAGTGGAGCTAAACACCACTCAAACATAAAAAACTTTAATATTGCTCTTAAGATACTTGTGAGATTTTTGCTCTAATACAGGTATTATGTGATGCAAAATGATATAGGATCCCCTTGATGTATTGTTTATTTCAGAACATTTGACACTGTAAACAGTCCATATTGTTAATATTTTAAGAATGATGGCAAGCAATAGGATGGGTCAAGTTATTTAACCTTCCTGGTTTTAGGTAAACACTCTTTCTGAATGTAGAGTTGGTCTTACTTGCAAGATTTACAAACATAATAAAATCTGTACTGTGACACAACTATAAATGAACCAGTATTTTATATTAACTTCCTATTAGATTTTAAAATGCTTGCATTGCTATCATAGGGGTCATGTTAAAAAGTCAATTTTAAGTATTGGATCAGCAAAATGAAGAAATACATTGTAAAAGATCTTAAAGAAGAGCAATAGTTTTTTAAGCTGTGATTAACTTTAATTGAAATACTTGTGTTCTATTGGAAACCAATTATTGGAGGCAGTAACTGTCTGTATTTAAGATTTTACCATTGGATTATGACCAGGAAGTCTTTACAATGGTATAAGTATACTGATTGAAACACATCTGGGGCCAGATGGAATTTGTTTTTCCAAGTCTTCAAGCTAAAGCAGGAGTTTTAGTTTTCTTGAAAATGACTGGGGTAAATAGTATCACAGTTATATAATTAAATAATTATTTTATAAATTTAAATATATTTTTGGCATTCAAATTCAATTTATACGTGTATTTAAACCCTGTCTGACGCTCATTTATATCAGAGGGTGTTCACCTTTATATAAACAAGGATAATGTTAAAGAAATCATACAAATATTTAAAAAATAAATCATAAACAAGAAAGAAAAAAGGGTCAAGTGTGTGGAGTTGTTTATCTCATGTTTGTCAAAAACTAATATTTTATCAGAAAAACACGAAGATAAATAATTATATCTCGGATACAGAATAATTTCTATTAATGTGTGTTATATTTTGTTGATAGAAAATACATCCAGCAGGGATAGCAAAATACCAGGATATTTGACTTATTGTGACATTTTAATTCTACCAGATAAATGTAGAATATACCTGATATATTTATAAATTAAAAATATTTTGGATGATTCAAAAGCTTCTTATGGATACTTTAAGTATACTTATTCAGTAGAGAATATTATTAATCATTGACCATAATAACACATGTCCCATGATTTAAAGTAAATAAGGAAAGGGAAATTCACTATTGGAAAGCACTATGAATACATTTGATTGGGGTAAGTTTTATTACCTTAACATTATTCTTAGGTTAGGTATTATATGTGTACAGCAGGCTATTACCCCTATGGAGAATATTTTCCAAGGAATTACAATTTAACTAAAAATACAGCGAGTGTAGTGTATTCATGTCTTCTTATCTTTGCAGCTTGAGAGATGTGAAATGCAGCACCATATACACGAGTCTACACAGTATCATATGAACTTGATGTTTAATTTTCTAATGCAGTTAACTAGTGTTGTACAAAAAATAGTACCAGGAGCATTACGTGAAATACCCTCAGTCCCACAATCACATAGCCTGCCAGTCACCTCCTCGGAACAATCAATCACAAACTTGTTAGAAAATTTACGTATCGGAGTAGAACAAGCTGGAATGAATGTTTTGTCCTTGAACTCACAAGTTCAGTATTCTCCAGACTCGAATGTTTCATCCCTCGGAGAAACTTTTGCCGAAAATGTAGCAACTGCGGCAACTCATACATACGGACCTGTGAATCATCTGGAACGAAATATCAGTGAACAAACTCAGAGTGCACCTAAAGTTAGCTATTCCTCACAACTGTCAAATAAGGATGTAGAAGGTGGGGTCCATATGTCTTTTCAACAAGAGTATGAATTAAAATCATTGAGAGATCAAAATTTGACCCAGGATGAAAGTCTAGCTCGACATGAACACCAGATCGATGAAATACGCAGTAAGAATGAAAATTATGAAAAAATGGTGAAAGATTTAAAAATAAGAATAAAAAGTTTGGAAAGTACTATAAATGAATTTGAAGGTCGAATGTGCAATGGAAGCTATGTTTGGAAAATAAGGAATTATCGAAAATATAGACGAGAAGCTGAAATTGGTGATACGACTGCTATTCACAGTCCTCCATTTTATTCTAGCTTTTATGGGTACAAGTTGTGTATACGAGCAAATTTAAATGGTGTTGATTCTGCAAGAGGAACTCATCTGTCTATTTTTATACATTTTATGCAGGGAGATTTTGATGATATCTTAGATTGGCCATTTAATGGCAGAATAATATTGACCGTAATTGATCAAAATCCTGTATCTGAGCTAAGGCATCATGTGAACGAAACTTTAATCTCTAAACCAAATTTAGCTGCATTTCAAAAGCCAAATACACCTCGCAATCATAAAGGTTTTGGATACATGGAATTTTTGCCAATTGGAATTTTGGATAATTCTACATATGTTCGAAATGATACTTTAATAATCAAAGCAAGTATTTTGCCAAATGGGTAATATATATAGTGTGGATTTAGTATATTTTTAAGTAAATTAAAGTAAAATGTACATGTTTACATATAAAAGAGAATATGTTTCATTTCTTATATCCTATTACACACAAGATGGTATTGTGTTATACCATTCAGCCATCTCTCTGACCACACAGGTTTATACCAGTTACATTTTGTCTTAAACAAGGAACCTTATTTGTTTTTTTAGGGGCCTCGGTGGCAGAGTGGTTGCGGTAGTTCGTCTACTATTAATAACTTGGTTTGTCAATACTGAGATTGCGGGTTTGAGTCCCACTGTGGCAGGGTGCACTCGACTCCAATCTTAATTGACAAAGATTGCCAGTTTTCTAATCGAAGATTGTCTTCCTTCAAATAAAAACTGGATACCATGATATAGCTGAAAAATTGCTGAAAGTGGCATTAAACAACATTATACATGTAACTAACAAATCTTTTTTATTTTCAAATATTGATTGTTATCCACAAATAGCAGTCTGGGTTTGATTTCGGGTTCTAAGCTGTTTTTGAGTTATTGTCTATGACTAGGATACATTCGGCACATTTTGTTGTTTTTATAAAACTTTTGTATGCACCTCTAAAAGGCAATTTGGAATTGGTTTCCAATTGATAACTAGATAAAGCAGTGACCAATTCATTTAAAATTTGAAAATCTTTTTGGGGACACTAAACACAGATCAAGTTTCAGTTTGACTTTTGTTCCATAGTCATGGTCCCTCAGAAATTTGCTCAAGGCAGGGGCATGGACACACATGTATATTTCTTTCAATCTTTTGTTAAATGTTTACTGTTAGTGAAATAAAATTAAGATCTTAATTTTTTAACTGTGTTTTTGCTGTATTTTAGCTGTCTTGAGGAAAAAAAAGCTGAATGCTCATCGGCCAACACTTAACACATATTTAGTTTATAAATTTGGTCTGGAGTTGTGTCCCCTATAACTGTTGTGACTATTATTGGCAGAAAAATTATTGTATAATTATATATAATAATATATAAGGGATCCCTTCACCAGCATAAGGAATTTAAGTATGGGCTAAACATTGTAATAAAAATATTTATACTTAAGCTGTAGTATGTTATATACATAAAAAAATGGCTGTCAGCTTTTGAAGTTTCAGTAACCACAGACTGCAGTAAATCTGTGACAGTATATGTAAGATGAGATTTGACTCAAAAAAGGAAGTCAGTAACCAGATATTAACATGTAACAATAAGTACAATGAATTTGATTGAGCATTTCTATTATGTAACAATGCCCCAAGTTTTCGGAAGATACACCAGGAACGTATACATGTTAATTAAAATACTAATCTAAGGTTACATGTAATCTTTTCACCATGAATTCTTTCACCATGAATTCTTACAATTTGCCAAAAATAATGTATTTTTTAATTTCTTGTCACCGAACTGAAGCGTAGTCTATCGATTTTGGGAAGAGTAGGTCAAAACTATGCTATTGCATTCTTTGTGTTTAACGTTTTACATTTTAGCCCAGAACGTTAAATATGCAATTTATCACAAAATATGTACATGTAAGTATAAACTGATGATTGATTTGTTGGTAATGCTTATATGAAGCTAGCAATATTTCATCTACATGTTTATTCAAAATTAGACCTAAGTTTAACAATAGAACAGCTGGTAGGTTACCCTTACACGGGCCGTCCTGTGTATTGTGGCGGGGACATGTATCTTGACAGAAAACTTCAAGTCTCACAGAAGGTAAGAATTATTATGAGCCAAAAGTCGGAGGTCAGTGCCTTACCCGTTACTTAGGCTTCCTCCCCAAATTAATACCGGACCCCATGATAAAACTGAAGATGGAGGAAAGTGGTGTTAAATCAAGCGCAATCAGATACAAGCGTATATATAACAGTGATAGAGTAATAACAAAATACCGAACACATTGAAACTAACTGCCAAAAATCTAAGTTCAAGAAACCGGTAAACGTGAGAACCAACAACCAAAAATATAGCAACTACGGGTACAACCACACATACTTGTAACAAAAAGCTTGTGTTTTGCATAAGTACCAATATCTGTGAACGGACAGTTAATTAATAAGTTGCAGAACTTCCTTTAACTCTTAATTAACATAATATAGATTTACAAGCAAAAACTGAACATGATTTGCAAACGCAACCCATCCTCACAATTCATGGTTTCTGTGTTCCCGAGGATTTCATTCCTTTTCATAGGGCTGTAACTTATGTAAATATTTTTCGCTGTGTTGTTGGGTCTTGTAAATTAAATGTTTGTTAAAGTGATGGAGCTTTTGCGGGATCTTGCAAGACCAAAACATGTTTTACAATTCTTCATCGCAAATCTAAAAGAAAAAGTGGGATCATTTAACTTGTTAAATAATGTTCAAGGATTATGTGGTATATAGTTTTTGTTCATAAAAATTCTAGCGGCCCTGCTATATGTTGATCAATTGTAGAAAGGTATACAAATCTCAGAATTGTCCGCAACTAGTATTGTTCTACGTGGAAACATTTACTGCAGTTCTACGCGCAGAAGTTGTGACGATACACGATGTCATAAACATAAGCATACACGTTTTATATAAGTAACAAATCGAATAAAGGCTATGTGTTTAATTTAAATGCGAGTACCATGTAGTTCTGTACTGTAACATTCCTGGACGGGTGGTTGAGGGTTCTTTTTTCCAACTTCCATTCGATTTTACTAACATTTTGTTAATGTGTAACCACTTAATTAGCTGACTGGTTCAGACTTGGACATAAGGGTCGTCGGTAACCCACTGTTCATTCTGGAATCAACCGTGGGTTTCCAATAATGGAAGCAGCTGAGTGGTTAAGGTAGTCGCCTAATATTGACCGCGTGCCTGTCCAACACCAAGGTTGTGGGTTCTAGCCTTACTGCAGGCAGGGTGTGCTCGACTCTAAATTGACAGGATTGTCTGTTTTCATGTCGAATGTAGTGTGGGGGGGGAGGAGATTTCATCAGTTACTCTGGCAACCTCCCTAATAAAAACTGGACACCATGATGAAGATAAAAAAAGCCAAACTTGGCCCTAAACGGCATTAAAAACAATCGATTTGCCGATAGAACATGTGTGATGCCATATCGACGAAAGGAAAGTGTATTACCACTTTAATGGTTGTGCAGAAAACACTGTCAAAAAAGAAAAATAATCGAATTTCCAAAGTTTTCCTATTACATGAAAAAGTTACAAGTGGATAGATTTTAATGCTTTGCATGATGGATTATAGATCCAGATCCAAAGTATTTTATCAGGCGTCTGTGTATTATTAACTTTAATTGCAAATTCAAATTAAAACCAAATGATAACATTGGATTTGTATACGCTCGTCTATGGCAGACGTATTATGATATACAAATTTCTATCCGTTCATCTGACCGTCCGTCCGTCGTTCACTTTTGGGTTATTTGACTTTGTTCTCGAAAAGGGGACCTTAAGTCAATAACGCTCACATCAATTTTCGTTCAAATTAGAGGAATTGCTGACCATTTCTCATGAATGCAGATAGAATTAATATGCATTCATGACGTTTTTAGCGCATGTTTATATTTATATGTTAAGTTGGGCGTATAATGCGCTAGCCTATTGGTGCTACTCTTTATGTTGTTGAAGTTTAATAATAAAGAGAAATGTAATTTTTCTGAGGGAAATGGGATATGTCAGGCTGGTTACCAAACGAGTAATTAACACTGTAAACTCATTTATTTATCCCATAAAAATATCCTGATCCCAAGTGCCTGTGATAGTATCGTGTATAGTGATAGTACAGTTTTCGTAAACTACACCCCCTCTTATTTACGATCACTAAATTAATACTCATATATTATTAGACGGCTCTATTACTATAGCTGTATTCATTTATACAAAAATTGGCTAAAACGCACTAAAGTCTTGGCAGCCTAGTGCATATAACATTTTTATTACATGAATAGAATTTTACGTGTTGTTGATTGGTCTTAAAACAACTTTCGGGTCGCGATAAATTACCTAAAATGTGTTTACGCTGCAAGATTCCGCTGCATAGTAGTCAAGCGGAATCCATATCGACCTGGTTTTTATGCTTTAGCCAATCAGAATATCCGTCTTAATAATTCGTTCGTCCAATCACATCGATTGTAGTAATTGTATTGTAATTCAATGACGTCTGCTACGCATACATCGTGCGTGTCAACAACAAATGAGAGAAACGTCGACTCTGCGATATATTGATTCATTTAATACTCTTCTCAACATTTGAAACTAGAATTTCAGGATTATCAGCAAATTGATATCAAAATAAAGTATTTAATAAAAAATATTAGGGGTAACTTGCATTTTAAAAATTACAAAATGTAAGTAGGTGCTCCAGTAGAAAAGGCTTTCTCTGGAGATGGTGATTTTATTCATGTAATAAAACAATTAAAGACTTTGATATACGGTCGCTGTCAGGATTTATCAGCCCTCAAAAATGTATATTCACCTCGCCTAGCGGCTCGCTGAATACTATACAATTATTGACTTTGATATAGGTCGCTATCAGGGTTTATCAACCAGAAAAAATGTAATATACAACGTATACATTTTTGAGGGCTGATTAATTCTGATAGGGACCGTATATCAAAGTCATTAATTGTTTTATTACATGAATAAAACCACAATCTCCCTTGATAAAAAAACGAGGATGACTTTTCTACCGGAGTACCTGATTACATTTTGTAATTGTTGTAAAGCTAGTTACCCTTTAAATTTTTGTTTAATACTGCATTTTGATATCAATTTGCTGATAATCCTGAACTTCAAGTTTTAAATATTGAGCAGAGTATAAATTAATCAATAATTTTATTCTTAAAATCCTTCATACTTTCGTTGAAATTTTTCGATTTTAGATAGGCTCTGAACGAGCTTTCGTCAAACTTAGTTGCTCGTTGTATGTTGTTTGCATCTTTCCCCTAATTAATTGTTTTATTTGCTCCTGATCAACTGTTGCATATCTCGGAGCCGACTGTTGACACGCACGATGTTTGTGTAGCAGACGTCAATGGATTGTGTAAATACAATTAATACAATCGATTTGATTGGATGAATGAATTTATTAAGACGGCAATTCTGATTGGCTAAAACATAAAAACCAGGTCGATATCGGATTCCGCTTGACTACTAAGCAGCGGAATCGTGCAGCGTACACACTTTTCTATATTTGTAATGTAATTTAAGTATTGTTGCGATTTATCGTGACCCGAAAGTTGTTTTTAGACCAATCAAAAATACGCAAAATTCTATTCATATAATAATATATTTTCTCTGGCTGATTTATCAGCCAGAGAAAATATATTATTATATGAATAGAATTTTGATATAGGTCGCTATCAAATTATGATACAACACAGTTACATTTTATCTATAATAAGGGACTATGACCCAAAATCTAAAATTGTGGCCAGCTAAACATAGGATAGCTTTGAATTTTTATGAAAGTGGCGTTACACCCCATTCAAAAAATACTATATAACTTCATGCTAGTGTCACGTACTCTGTGTCGTGATCTCTGAGTTCGTACCAGAGTATATATCTGTATATTGGAATATGCCCGCCTCGGCAATTTACCAGATTTAATTCAGAGGTAGCGTTGCAATTTCTGAGTGTTTAGCCTTTACAGTGACAGTTGCACTTAACTGGACGCTTTCTTGCTTGCTATTGGTCCGTATAAGGTGCACAACTTATAAATGCACTATGTGCCCGTGCACTATCTATCAGGTGCTCAATCAATCCGTGCACTATTTATCCCGTGCCCTAACTGTCTCGTGCACAATTTATCCTGTGCACTATTTGTCCCGTGCACTAACTGTCTCGTGCACTATTTATCCTGTGCACTCTCTACCCGGTGCACAATTAACCAGTGCCTTATTTATCATGTGCACTATCTACCCGTGCACAATTAACCAGTGCACTATTTACCCAGTGCACTCGAGAACCAGTTTATATGCCCTTGCAAACCTTATTCAGGTAAGCAGATAACGATTCAAGAATCTAACTCGAGGTTACCTAATGTTCTCTTTTCTGTCTCTGCACTTCTTCTGTAACACAGACTTCTGCTCAAACGGACCAAATCAGACCAATGAAGAACTAATCTCAAAAGACAAGCCCAAAAGACCTTAATACTAGCGCTGCAACGGTTTATATACCCGACTTTGGACTATACCATTATACTAGGGAGATACCAAATTACAGAGTCACTGAAATGTTTTACAACAATTACTTAAATAATAAAGCGCCTAAATGACTGTTACAATAGAGTTTGAACTATTGCGTGTTTGCACAGCAATCTATCCTCATCGTACACAATAACCTATTGGAATGTAAATATGCCAAAAGTGAAAGTAGTTACGTGCGTGCATTAAAGAGTAATAAAGCCGTGTTAATTGTGTATAAACTGGATTTTAGGTATGTCGTGTAAACAAATGTCATCACACTAGATTAAAAGTGTCCTTAATTAAATGACTACAACTCTCGTTGGTTGACATTTAAAGTAGGAATATCTTTAAGCATAATTCCAATTTTCCTGCATTGATTGATGTTATTAGATTATCTATGCAGTTTCCATTAGTATTTGGGATTCCTATTCGCTACTATCCAAAAAGCTATAGGCTTAGTAGATTATCCATATTTTTACTGAACTTAAATTCGATAAGTCATCTCCTATATACGTTATAGTTTAATACAAAATAAACGCGTTACGTCATTTTCTATGACGACATTTCTCAAAAGTCACGAGTGAAGTAGTTTCAGATAGAGGTCGCGTACTGATTATGTATTTTTCCTGACGTATTACTTATTTTGTCTAAATATTCATTGGCTAAATGTTCAATCGACATCGTTCATAGTTAACATGATACAACTTAACTGCGACAAAAAAGGATTACTTTCCTTAAACAGTTAAGTATTAAGTATTCTTACACACACAAGGATATCATGGATTTCAATTGTCTATTTCAATTCACGAAATAGCACTTGATAGTTGTCTGAATTTATTTGTGGTGTACCATGTTCAGTCGGAAATAAATAACTTTTTATGCATTGCTCTGTGCGGTTTATAATTCATGTCGTAAGTAGTTGTGTTGCTATATATCATACAATCTAATTAAAATTAAATCTTTCACTTGCTCCCCCCTTTTTGCTATGGTCGCTACAACGCAGCGACCTATAACAAAAAGGGGGGAGCAAGTGAAAGATTTAATTTTAATTAGATTGTATATCATATAAAATAGCGCTTTCCGCAGTACAATATATTTAAAGAAATAGGTTATTGCAAACGGGATATATGTGAATTAGAACATGGTCAGACTTTATATTTGTTAATATTTCATACCGAGCGATAGATTATTACAATTGAGTTCGCATAATTTCAGAGTGTGTGATTCCTATTGCAATAACCTATTTCTATTAATAATAGATAATGTCTAACACGTTTTTAAATTTCGGCTCTAAGTTCATTGGTGCTTTTAATTGCCAGACTGGTGTTTAAATCTATATTAGATATATCACCAAACGAAATGTCAAGCAAATACAATTGACCGCATATATTCTCATTATTCTATTGATATGTCCCTGTTAAGCATAAAAATAATGAAAGTTTTGTAATTGTGGTAATGACGTCAGAATTCTTACTTTGACGTCACAGCGGGATTTATACTTATTAGAAACCTAACGTGTAGTTCAAGTTCGGACTTCTCCAGAGGAAACTGTTTTCCTATAGTTCGTTGTCTGGTGGGGTAACGTGCCGGATCCGCTAGGCTAAATATTATCAATATAGACTTTGCTTTGTATCGCCTTCGTTAAATTATATTATTATATGACTAACATTTATCTTAATTTTGATTGGCCCAGAGTATCATGAAAAGTATTATGCAGACAGTGTGTTAACCTCAAAGTAGATAAAAATAGACTGATATAAAAGTTTTGACTTTTGAGTAGCTAAAAATAGAATATTTATCACTTTTCAGTAGCTAAAAACAGAATTCAACAATGGAGAAACAAGCATTAATTTGATTGGTTGAATTAAAAACATCAGCCAATCAAAATCATTCTTTTAAAACATTCTATTTGTGGACATTGGTTCAAAATGGCTGACAAGCAGAAGACAAGTTCTGCAACTGTCAATGAACAGGAATTGTTTTAGCCAATTTTTCATAATTGCTCTAATATTATTATACATTTTAATTGGAAAATGTGAATATTTCAATTTAAAAATGTGACACCCTACTGTTGTTATGTTGAAATAAATTTTGATTGTTATCCTTTTTTATTAGAGTCTTCCAGTGTAAAAGTAAAAAATGTCATATAATAAAACATTCATCGACTTTAATATAGGTTAATACCTGGTTTTATCAACCCTCAAAAATAATATCCACACTGGCCGTTGGCTCGGTGGATATAATTTTTCAGGGTTGATAAAACCAGGTATTAACCTATATCAAAGTCAATAAATGTATAGTAACGTTAGTTACAGAAGATTTTGTTGTTTCGTTGATTCAACTGATAGAAAATAAAAATGCTTAATTTTAATGTGTAATATACAATTATGGTTTAAAGAGGTTCATACACATAATGATTGTTAGTTAATGTATAGTTAACTTTAAACACGTGGTTTTCTTACAATCTTTTTTAAAATTTCTAATCTGTTTGATCTACATTGGCAAAATATCGAATTGTTAAATGTCTTACAAGTAATTATAGATATACAGGGTATTTAAAAGTAAGCATTATGTCAACAGTATGTTTATATAAGGAATATTTTAAAGTCCATATAATATGACTGAGGTGCAAGCTATATTTTGGTATTATACAACAGGAAGTGATATTTTGATCTGAAAATCACAACGGAATGATACATTACTTAAAACCATGGATGTATCCTGTTATTGCCTCTGTGGAAATTGTTGTTTCTGTGCTCACAACGTAAGTAAAATGTTATGTAACGTTTCTATTGATTTTTGTGTGACTTTTTTGTTGTGGATACCAGAACCAATGTGTTAGATAAGATAATATTGTGGATTATTGAATGGATGCTGAATGTCCACCATTTCACCAATATGACAAATTAGCAAAACAAACAAGTCAGTCGATGATATGAAACTGTTTACACAATTATACAAAAGGTTTGAAACATTATTCACGTTTTAAAAACCCAATACTTAGATTATTCTCTAATATTTGAATTCACAGGTCTCAAAAAATTTCCGATAAACTACAAACAATTGAAATAAATCAGTTAAGGTAACACTATAGTCTTAAGAAGGCACTTAAAAAAATCAAAGAAAACGCAGAAATTAATCAGCTGTGGCAACAACATAGTCTTAAGAAAACACTAAAAAATCAAATAGAACGCCACTATATATAATTTTGAACTGTATTATTGCTATCGGGTTTATTGGCGGGCGAAGCTTAAGTCCAATATTTATTTAAGCACACTGTTATTACACCAAGGCATGTTTACTGTTTATAGTATGTCGTCATTGAACTTTTATGACCAGAACTGTCATATAATTTGACATTAGTACAAGTCAGTTGAGGCAATGATTTGTTTAAGGAATATTAAAAATTTTTAACAGGTTATACGATATGTCTGTTGACGCCTTATAAACCGTTCCCAAGCAATGTTATAGAGTATAACTTGTTCAGAAATTTGAAATATTCATTATAATTTATATATAAATATAAATCTTGACAATTTTATGGCAAAAAACCTCCATGACATCTTGGGACTATTTGAATTTTTACGGCGTAATAATATATCATATGACGAACGGAAGTTATTTCGTATTAATTTAGGTTGCTTCATTTGAACAAGCCAATCAGATTTCAGCTTACAAACCAATTAAATTATTTTTGGATAACGAATGAATACAACTATTAAAGTTATAGCCAAAACAAACAGTTGAACATTGTTTACGTATAGTTAAAAACCTTCTTCAAATTTCTATTCTGTGTTTTATTACTTGTAAATGATATTCATTACTTTAACAAAAATATGTTGTACCTGACCATAATTTCTTGTGCTCTGAATTTTTTTATCATAATATCAGTTTTCCCTACCTTTATCGGTCAATACTTCTGTACAGTTTTATTCAAATTTTTATCCTTGTATATGATGGTCCTGAATATATATCTGAAATACTGCTCGCTGGACGTAAAGCAATCAATCAATCAATCAATCAATCAATCAATCAATCAATCAATCAATCAATCAATCAATCAATCAATCAATCAATCAATCAATCAATCAATCAATCAATCAATCAATCAATCAATCAATCAATCAATCAATCAATCAATCAATCAATCAATCAATCAATCAATCAATCAATCAATCAATCAATCAATCAATCAATCAATCAATCAATCAATCAATCAATCAATCAATCAATCAATCAATCAATCAATCAATCACTCACTCACTCACTCACTCACTCACTCACTCACTCACTCACTCACTCACTCACTCACTCACTCACTCACTCACTCAATCAATCAATCAATCAATCAATCAATCAATCAATCAATCAATCAATCAATCAATCAATCAATCAATCAATCTTACATCCTAATGGAGTGAAACTAATATGGCCACATAGGATCCAGATTAGCTCAAATTAACTTACTCCTAGTGGTTACTCCATATTAAATAGCAAATCAGATAATGCCGCAGTCAAAAGTAGTGCTTATTTGCATAAAAATTGAATACACAATTATTTATTTCAATTGAGTATTCGATTTTGTACGAAACCTCACAGACTAGCACCTGTTTCTATCTAGGTTGTGACGTCCTTTTGTAAACTTTACGTAACATTCTTATTAGACATTAAACTTGGTGCGCCTCGCATATATTTGATTTTTAGCAAAACCATTATATTTTAAGAAAATAAGATTGTCACTAGTAGTGTACTTATGAAAGTAAATTCAGTATAAAATGGTACAATGGTAAGCAATGAAAATCCGTTAGTAAAGACTAACCTAATATGGATGGTTCTAATTAATATCTATTTAGTTATTGTAAGGAAATCATCAATGTGCAGCCTCAAGCTTGATTTCGCAACGGGGTGGTAGGAGGGGGCCTCTGTGGCCGACTGTTGAAGGTAATTTGTCTGCTATTGATAACGTGGTCTGTCAATACTGAGATTGCGGGAAGCGTGAGATCGACTCCAAACTTGACAAGGAATACCAGTTTTCATACCGAAGGTCGAGGGTTTTCTCCTAATAAAAACTGGACGCCATAATTAGCTGAAAAATTGGTGAAAGTAGCGTTCAACAATATTCAAGCAAACAAACAAACAAACAATATTTCGACAGGCAGATTCAAATTCCAACAAAGAACTTCCAATTCAACTGGCAATGATACCAAACTTATAAAGAAGTGTGTTGTTACCTGTTAGCTGTCATTAATAAGAGTACAGAAATATTGTGCATATGGTTTTTGGTGTGTAAAATATCTAAACATTTTCTTTCATATTACTTTTTAACAACAGAAACAAACAATAGAGATTCAAATCGGTTTAACGATATCATGCAATATTTAAATAGTATAATTACATTTAAGAAGACTTTCATTGCACTATTGTGATAAAGAAAACCATCGGGGGGGGGGGGGGGGTCCTAGACCATCGGGGGGGGGGGGGTCCTAGATGAAGTGCCTCATTTATATTTGGTATGATTTGCAGCTGTCAGTTACTACAGGATTACATAATTTACATGACCTTCCAAACGTCAATATATTCAATTCTTGTCAATTCGTGTTATTGAAAACAAGTTAATTTTGATCTTCACGATAACATACATGAAAGTGTAACAACCAGTCATACATGTGAATTATTTCTTTTCTTTTATATGTTATTATGTTTATTTTACAGAGATGTTTATATCTGGCAATCTTTCTTTATGTAATAATGATTTGTAGTTATTATTATGCGGTACAGCTGATCAATGTCTGATATCTAACGTTGACATTTTTACTTCATTGGTACTTGAATTACAACTTGAAAACACCACAAACTACAATAATTAACCTAACCATTATCCTTCAGCATAGCTAGAACTACGTCGATCCCTGAAAGAAAATGAAGGTTATTAGCTATTTACCCGTTCAATAGGAATATCTAACTAAATCAACTGGTTATTTCTGGGTAAATATACATATATATAATTTTGTGAACTTCACTGATGAGTTTGGATGAGATAAAATGTGCGTCTGGCGTAGTAGATTTTATAATTACGTTGGTATCTTGTTCCACTTTTACAGATATTTTAAATCTGCAGATGACGGTTATGTTGTCAGAGATTTCCCATTTATAAGGTAAGTAGGCGTCATTAATGAAGCTGAAATGCTCCCCATCCGGAACACCTCATATATCACCCCTTTATTCAGTGAGTTTTGTGTATATATTTTTGTTTTTGCATATAAAGTTAGTTCTGTCAGTTCTGGCTTCTTGAAATCGATTTTGGCAAAAAAGCAACGTTTACTATACATAGACATTAAGAATCACAAAAGGAACAAAACAGGTATGAATATAATATAAACTTAAAGATCAAAGCACCAACAATGTAATCAACATATTGAATAAACATGTTTTATAATGAACATTCGATTACTAATGATTTTCCTTGCTATTTTTCTTTAAATGATATTAATCTATTTATAGTTATTTATTTAAGTTTCAAAAAGTAATAGTATTGCAGTTCAGCATAAGTATACGAATATATCTTTTCATTTTCCGTGAAATTCTATTTTAAGAGGGTAAAATAAAATAAAAATAAGATTCTAGAACTTTTTAGTTTTCAGAATGACTTGGAATTATTTATACAGCAAATAAAGCATAAACAAAGCCTACCATATAACAGATATGTTTTTTTTTTATTTTAGTGATACCGGGAACAAAGGAATAGCAGCATCCGTATTCAGTCTATTACTTAGCGTGTATGCATTTCTAAGTAAGTGATATATACATGAATGCTTATTTAATACATATAATTTATCTATTTTTATTATCACCGACGAGGTGACAATTACACATTTCTGGTAAATTTGGAATATTAACCTTGTGTTCCTATAAAACAAACATACCTATACGAACAAGTAGAAATTGTTTTGTATAAAAGTTTTTGATTTTTGACGCTACACATTCAAATGCTCCCTGTTTGTGGTAAATGCCTAAAAAACTTGCTAAGAGGATTCCCGTGACTCGACCCACACAGCTTCCAACTTTCCAGCGCGTGCCCAGACTGCGAATAGTTGATGCTTTCGCTTAGGGTTGTCTGTTCATAATACGGAAGCCAGAAAGCAGACTTTAGTGACATATGTTTAAGAGTGCCAGGCTCCTTACACGTTAAAGACCATCTTTGTTGATATCGATTAGCATAAGGCTAAATACGTGTCTCTGGCCTACTCCTCATACGTTTATAATGGCAATCATCCTTTTTCATTATATACGTCAATCATATTTCAACAATTGATTTATTGTTTTTTTAACTAGATCTTGTCCTGAATTAAACTCGCTGGGCGTAAACAACCAATTTAATCAATAATTAGTCAATCAATTCCAAGCTAGAATAAGTTGTTTTGTCATTGATATTATGCCAGTAAATTTGGTGTTGTTTTATTTTTTTGCTGTGAATAAGTATGCTTTGAATGTAGATATTGTCAAATGTACAGGTACATCTTTCGCAAATTGGTCTTCGTAGTTGATCATTGACTGTTGATAAATGTACAAGGTTGAGAATTCTAGCCTGACGTTGGACATTGGGTGCATGACATCCGTCTTTCAGAGTGCTTGCTGCCGAATGTCGTGGATCTCACTTTAAACTGCAGCTTCTGTCCCGAATCTACACGCAATGGAATATAGTGTAAACTGCATGCTGAAAGGAACGTAAACATCAAATAAACAAACGCACCAATCAAATGAACAAATATCGTGCCAAGTTTCCTCAAAATGTTTCATGAGAACTTATTTCATTCTATTGCTTAGTCCACATATAATAAATTTTATAAACTGCGTTAAATTGTTTCTCAATTTTCTAACACTGTATTTTAATCCTACTTGCAGTTTTTATCAATATCTATATAAGATTTGAACAAGTGAAGTGGAAGTACAGCTGGAAAGAACATCGACGCATCTTTATTATAAATATTGTCGGTGTGTTGGCTGGGTTACTATCTTGCTTGGGTGTTTTGATTGCCTGCACTTTTCAGGTAATGTTACGAACCTGGGTGCCGTTTCATTAAGCGATCGTTAGCTTAACGTGCACGTTATCCCATTTAAATTGCATGGGATAACTAGCACGTTAAGCTAGCGATCGCTTTATGAAACGGCACCCTGATTAATCAAGATTTGAACAAAATCTCCAAAGATAATCGATGCCATTTGAATACATTATTCTGTAGAAAATAGACAGCAAGATGCCCGTAACATAATCAACTACAGTTCTGTCTTAAAATAGAGCAGGCACTAAAATGTGACATATTTTCGATTTACGATGTACAATAGACATTTATCACCACAGATATTGAAAAAACAAATTGGGCAATCTGATGGTTATTTTAAACTCTAAATAACAATGCTGCATGCTTTAAGATAACATAATCCAGTGTATACTTGTGTATCAAATTGGTACGTTTTTCTATTAATCAACTTTTGTTTATTACTAATAGCAGTATTTTGCCACTGTATTTATGAGTACTTGCATGTTGCGAGCATGTACTCGTTATTACTTTAAAAACGCTTTCAAAGAAAACAAACTACAGTAATCAGACGGTTTAAATCTAGCTTGAAGGTTGTTATCCACTCATTTTAGATTGACACATTTGAGATGGTACATAATACAGGAGCAGTAATGGCATTCGCTATTGGGACTTTTTATTTCTGGACGCAAACAGTTATCTCTTTTTTATGTAAAGAATTAACCGGAAGCCGTATAGTCACGATAGTAATCTCTGTTACTAGAACAATTATGTCGGTTCTACAAACAGCGTTCCTGATTGGTAGTATCCTTTTTGTTTCTCGAATTTATATACTAATAACACTTATAAGTGATATCCATAGAAGCATTTAAATAAAAATTAATGAAAGTTTGACATTTATAGGTAAGTCAAAATATTTGAAAAAAAAAACGAAGTCATGGGACGATTACAATTTCAGATTTCGATAAATCTATATATAAGTGATTAACCCGAACCTTACAAAAACAATATGTTGAATTTTAAGTCCCCTTTTCTTATTTACTCATTTGTGTTTGGAACTTTATGCAGAATTCTGAATCCTTGTTTTTATGATACAACTGAATTGAACGTATAGCCAATTATAGTTTTATAAAGGCGTTTTATCTTGAGCAAAAACTATGGCCAAAATTCTTTCGAAATAAAGTCTATAAGGAGAAAACCGTAAGAATTTTTTTAAATGTGGAAGCTATCTATTTAAATTTTTCATTAACACGTTTAAATAATCTAAGGGGTCGTCCATAATTGTCAACCATTTTCACAAGTGTGCAAACACACACTTTTTGAGACCCCCCACCCCCCATCATAAAGTGTACATCAACCATTAAACTAATATAAATTCCAAACTTCACGGAAACGAAAAATTTCTGAAGATAAAAAAAGTGTACGCAAAAATGTCGAAATTTTTAACCCCCTCCCTCAAGTGTGCGGTTTGCACACTTGTGAAGATGGTTGACAATTATGGACGACCCCTAAGTGATCAGGTGATTGACTAAGCAGAAAAAATAAATAATGAATTTGACATATATGAAAACATTGGAGTTTGTCCATAGAAATAACAAATATGCATTTGCCCTGCTGTATCATAAAGCGTTCAACAAGAGATGCGATTTCAATCACATTTAACACATTTGTGCCTTCTTACCGAGTTGGCGTTTGTAAAGTAAGTGTTTTATTTACATGTATATTCTTATTATCATTGGAAATTCCACAGCGACCTCAAATGATCATTTCGTAGAATCCACGGACTGTCGTAATACTAAAAATTTGCTTTCAGAACGTTTATCTTTGCACATCGTTCACTTTGAAAACATTTGTTAAACTGCCATAGCAAGAATAAAAGTGGCAAAAGATAACACAATATCTAAAGCAAAGGCTAGTAGCAAAGTCTAGTAATTTCCATCCACGAAACAGATGTGAAGATTTTTTTTGTTTGAATGGTGTTTTAACGCCACTTTCAG
Source organism: Limnoperna fortunei (assembly GCA_944474755.1). Lineage (NCBI taxonomy): Eukaryota > Metazoa > Mollusca > Bivalvia > Mytilida > Modiolidae > Limnoperna > Limnoperna fortunei. Next base: position 35,214,028 of record OX104120.1, on the reverse strand, counting down.
CAATTTTTCAGCTATATCATGGCGTCCAGTTTTTATTTGGGTAGGAAGCCGGAGTACCCGGAGAGAGCCCCCCCCCCCCCACCTGCGGTAGGAAAACTGGCAATCCTTGTCAATTAAGATTGGGGTCGAGTACACCCTGCCTGAAGTGAGAATCGAACCCGCAATCTCAGTGTGACAGACCACGTGATCAATAGTGGACGAACTACCCTTAACCACTCGGCCACCGCGGCCCCACAAATTGTGAAGATGTTGAGCAGATACTGGTACTAATAGAACTGTACATAATGAGCAAATTTATCTATACTATTAAGGCAAATGAATTTCCACGTAAATTTATTGTTAAAACATTGTTCGTAGGTTCCAAAATAAAGAACTCGGATTTAATTGCAATAGGCTAACATCATATTTTAGTATTTACTTTACGTGACTTTACGTGTCGGAGGGTCACCAAGTTGATATTCGCAACATCACAACTATCATGAATGATTTTCAATTGCACTGAGATCGAGTGTCGATTTTCTGTCTGCATTTCCATCTGAGGAAAATTTCAACGTTAGCATTACACAGCAATGGCAAGAATATGTAATTGCTTGATGACATCGTATTGAATTTCCCGAAACTGGAAATAAAATATCTCGACCATAGTCTTTCTAGATTTGTATCACCATTTTATGTTAAGCGAGATACTTACTGATTTACTAGCAGAAGATTGTTGTTTCGTTTGTTTGCAATTTAGCAAAGGGGTTTTAAACAGCCCTTTACATAATAAACGCTTAGAATGTTACTAATAGTATACTGTCCTTAACTTTTAAAAGCATTTGCGGTAACATTGCAATTCATGTCAACGAAGGTAAATAACACATAGTCTGTAACAGAATATTTTCAAACCTATTTTAAGAGAGAGAGAGAGAGAGAGAGAGAGAGAGAGAGAGCATTCAAGGTGGAGTAGAAAAATGTGTCTTAATATCTAAAGAATTGTGGTATTTTTTACATGTTAAGATGATATAAAATTTACTGCAAGAAGATGTGATGAAGTTAAACATTAGAAAGGTCTTTGCTTGATACCGGCATTCTCTCCACAGCTATATCTTAAATAAATGCATTTCAACTGAACACGATTAATGGTTTATACCAGTTCACTTATAGAAGGAGATAAATATAAATAGGGTAATTTGATCTTGATTTTGTTGCTGCAAAATAAGACCAGAGAGAAAAGAAATATTATAAAACTTATCAAACGATTTTACGTCTCATTTCCAAGATTTCAGTTTGCAGTAGTTGTATACTAGACTGTATCTGGGGGGATCACTTGAATGATTATCGAATTCGTCTTATTTCAGGATCCTTCTGTTAAACGTAACGCTGCAATTCAAGAATGGATATTAGCATTTCTGGTGACTTTTTACGTTTTAACATTCATACCAGAATTCTGCCAATTTGATTGGACAATGCAACTCATTAGCAAACATAAAAGCAACAAAGTGTCCCATGAAACATCTGTCAATACGGATACTGCCACAAAACAAGAAAACAAGAAAGATATGAATGTTATAGAAAATGGAAATAAATAGGTTTTATTTTCCTGCAGTGTTCTGTTTTATTTATAGATGCATTTTCGTTCATAAAAGCGTTCACACATGCAGTTTGTGAAGCTTTATATATTCTACCCTTTCTAATTTAATATAAAATTAGATTGAAGTTTTTATGTTTTGTTTAATAGAAACAAAAACATATAATCTACGTTCTATTGAAATACGTCCTGAAAATAGTAAACTATTGCTTCCTAGGACATTGGACCTGTATTATGTCTAAGGGAAGCAATATTTTGTTGAAGGTGGTAGTATCAGCGCGAAGGAACTCATGGCGTTATTTTGACATAGGGAAGAGTTGATCTAATTAGATGTATGAGGTAATGAGATCTTTGTTACTAATATATACATGTATTTATAAGCATATTTCGCTCTTTAAGATTATTGGCAACTAGTCAATATTATATTTTTTGGGCGTTTTAATTAGTCTGTTAATTGAAGTATCCCTTTTACTTGTTACCAAAACCGCGCGTGTAAATAAGTAACGCAATATAGCAGAATCGGCCAATTGATGTACATATTTTCTTTCTTACCGGAGGTATAGAAATATCTCGTGACTTGTTGTTGGTAAGATTTCTCTTTCTTCCGCAAATGGCCGATTTCTGGTACAGATGACCCAGTGCAGATGAGCTCACGCGCACACATCTGTACATGCTGCGTCATCCAATCAAAACGCCAGAAACAAGAACGTTGTTTTGGACGCATAACAACGTTCTTGTTTGACGTTCTTGTTTCCGGCGTTCTGGTTGGAAGTCAGAGACAATGGAGTCTAAAACAATTGAGAGTCTATAGGATATAGCGATGTTAAAGTTGTTGGTTTACGGAAGAAATACTTTTGGGAAAGTTCGTGTGATCTTTCACTCGTGATAGAAATTGTTGTCTTTTGACTCGTACCGCTGCGCTCCACTCGCAAGAAGACATAAAATTTCTATCATTCGTGAAAGATCAACCGGTCTTTCCCAAAAACGTATGGAAGAACCTATTAGTCTCGCGGGTGACATAGCTTATTGTGACGTCATGGACGTTACAGATACGTTTGCACAAATGGCACCAAACATACTGAAAAAATGCCTAAATAATCTGCAACTCAGGTGAGAAAAAGTATCAAATCACTCTTTGAAATTCGATCAAGAAAATCTCAATCGCGGTAAAGATATCAGAGCCTCGGGATGGACAAGATATCTTTGCAATTGGGTTTGAGATTTTCTTGTCTCGCCTTTCAACTTGTGATACATACTATTTTTCTGAAAAGCTAATGTCTATGCTAACCACTTTGAAGAAAACGCTCCACATTTACTGTGAAACTACCTATTCTACAAGTGGATATGGATATTTTACAATTCAATAGATTCATTTGAGTCCTTAAATTGCTTTCTTTTACAGTTTTTAGACTTGTAAACATTTTTTCTTAGATTACGTTTACGTGTCTCCTGATTTATGTGTTGCTTCAATATAGAATCGACATTGTAATTTTTTTTATAAAAACAATCCTAACATTAAACGGGGAAATCGAAAAAAGACAATTGGCTTATATATTATACATATAACAACACAAAAACATTGTTCACATGGAACGTTAAATAAAAAAAATATTTATCAATTATGAACTTTTGAAGAGTTCAATATGCTTTATATGGACCTTGGACGAAGTCGAAGGTAAATATCCGTCTACAACGTTAATATATTTATAATTTTTTATTTATTTTTTGTCCATTGCCTTATTGGCATAGACAACTGCACACATGTCTAATTTCAGTATACAGGATGCTTAATTATTTGAACTTATTATAATGCTCTTGTGTTTAGTAATTATTGGCTTTTATTAAAAAATTAAGTTTATGTTTAGGAGTTTTGAACGGATATGCAAAGATTGTATTTTTACAACCAAATCCATCTAAGACGCCTTGTTTATAAAAATATTGATTCCATTATTCTGTTTACATGTATGTTCAAGATATGTTAATACAAATAAACTCAAATATATTAGGCATGTTGCTAAATATAGACCTGGACATGATTTCATTATAAGAGTAGTCCATATATGAGAGATGGATTCTGTCAAAGTTTGTTCGGGTTGTATTCATGATTAATGTAGTTCCTGTATTAACATTGGGTCTGGCATGGATCAAGAAGTATGAACGATATGTATAAAAATAAATTTAATCCGTAATAAGTCGGAGAAAAATATGCAACAATATTTAGATCGATTTGATTTATACGGGCTAAGTATAATTGCTAATCAGTTTGCCTAACATTTTTAGTCATTAAATTTTGATAGATGAGGTTCCAAAAATTTACTCCATATCTTTTAAAATAAATGTGTAACGTTGCATTTCCAAAAATATTATTATTATTTATTGAAAATCCCCTTTTCTATTTAAAAAATTAAATTATTTAAAATCAGAATTTTTGAAAAGAATTATATTTTGCATAATAACTTAATGCCTTTCTTTAGAATGAATTTGACACTATTGCTAGACAATTTTCATTATTATATAGGTGTGTGTTCGAATGTTGGTTCGTGTTATTTAAAAATCTGTAGAGGTTTTGTTTTCAACAATTGTAACTTCTTTAGACGTTTTCGAATTTTATGTTTCCTTGATATACTTAAATTTAGATTCAACCACCGAGTCCCGTCGTGTGTATAAAGAGATCAAAAGCAATTTGCAATGGATTAAAGTAACACATCTCTGTTTGTTAGGGAAATACGCTTCGAAGTCGCATCTGAAATTTCTATTTGAAGTTCTGGAAAGATATAAGTCACATTATTCAAATTTCCTCACCGATTTTCCATAATATTTGGTAAATGTACTTCATATGTCATACAGAGCTAGACTAGTAAAGATGAATGCATATGTTATATTAGTTCTATTTTTTTTTACAATAAACAATCTCAGTTCTTGATATAGACTAGAAAGAATATTAGATCCATGTTCTAGATATGTCTGAACCGGAACTCTTGAGAAGATTAAGTACAGTGATTGCGAACCGATAGAAGATTAACAATATTTATACAAAATAAATACATGTATAAAACGTTGTGTAGCTTTGTTTTCAAACAACATTGCATTGCATAATTGGTGAACTCAATAACATAAACCAAGAAACAAATGTTCCTTATCTTGTAATTATGCATTCTAACTTAGTTTTGTCTTATTCGTAACTTAGTAAAGTATTTTTTTTAAATTTTGTTATTCTAAACAGTATATGGCGAGAGTAATAACGGCTAAAATATCTTTTACATTTGAATTGGGTCAAATTTGCCATTTGATTTGATTTTATGTTTACTTTCATCAACATCAAATTTGGTTGCTTCTTAGCTAACAACATGATCTTCTACAGTCCTCCATGTATGTATCCTATCTTATTGACCGTCACAATACTTGTTAGTGACTGGCATTGTACGTTTCTGCAATTTAGTTGTGACTGTCTGCACAACTTATGAAAGATTATGTTGGGCAGGCAAAAGACAAATACCTAATTGAAATTGATACTTTAAAACAAATCAATAAAATAAAGACCTTTGAATGAGCGGATAATACATTGTTTTAGCAGAATTATTATAGGATTAAACACTGGGTTTTAGGAAATTATCAATGTGTAAACTCCGTTGACTCACTCACAAACTAAATAGTCCGAGGGACTTTATGTCAAGTTTGTGAGGGAGTCGCCAGAGTTTACACATTGATAATTTCCTAAAACCCAGTGTTTAATCCTTATTATTCTGTGAAAAAATCGTTGCAATTTTTAAAACAGCAAAAACAGTTACCGAAACCCATCTAGGCCTTAAAACGTACCTAGGCCGGAAAGCGTAGGGATATGCAAAACATAGTACCAAAGGAATCGCGGTTCTGTAGGAAAAAAGAACAAAATTAAACACTAAATTGTTTATATAATATATTTTATAAGAAATCTCAGTCGATTTGATTAGAAATCGTTTGGCAGAGAAAACATTATCCCCTCTCCCTGACGATACGCTAGGAGGACGCCATCTTGTTTACATTGGATACTGAAAGTAGTCCGCTCAGAGGAAATATTGATGTATAAATTATCTGAGATGACGCCATTTAAGTGTTTTTATCCAATCAAAACACTTAATATAAATAAATTACAGCATGAATAGAATTATTAAAAATTGGGAACAAATGACCCATTACCGATTTCATTTTATTATTGCAGTGTGGTCTAATGAAATTACATTTACAACTGACTCATCCGATGACTTACATGTCAGCAGAAGGTAACGAAATTCAGTTTAATTCCCCAAATTTTATAACTTGTATCACTATTTAAAAAGTGCCATTGCTTCAGTCACCATTCACAGGACCACGATCGACCACTCAAATTAAAACAAGAACGACAATGTTAATAGTGTAAATACCACAGTTCAAAAATAAAGTAAATTAAACTGAATTAAAGTTAAAACCACTGTCATACAGTTTGTAGCTATATCATGGAGACTAGTTTTAATTTCAACAAAACCTTGAGTACTCATACAATATCTCAGGTATGTACATTGTTAGCAGGAAGAGAATGTAATAACGTTGTTTTGTACTTAATCGGTATAGTGACTTTTATACACAATAAACATGTAAACATTGCATTATCATCCGTCAAAAGCGCATATTTTAATGAAGCTTTTTTCTTATAGATATTTCAAAACTAGTAAAAATGGTACTATTACAAACGAGTTTCCTGTTGTGAGGTAAGATTATGCAGTTTGAAATACAATAGTCTTGGATCCTGACTAAATATTGTCAATACCGTAAGCGGACTTCCGGTTCGAATATACAGTCAGGTCACCAGCAATGAATCCGGTCAAAATTTTGACCGGTTTTCCATCATTCGGAATGCCTCAAAAGTTACGTCAGAATTAACTGTAACTGACGTAATTCCGATGCAGTGCATTATGACGTAACGTCCGGCGTCAAGTAATCAAATTCAAATCAAAATACAGTTTATCAAAGAATGCTTTTATAGATTTATGTCTCGTTTGTGGAAATAACTATACGGGAAATGGTCAGTTTAACTCGAAAGCCGGAAAACAAGAAGCAGGTAGATACTCTATTTAAATTGTATTCTGACAGACACTTTTTACAGAACGAAACGCGCGAAAATTTAGCCAAAACATGGCATTTTTAACCAACCAATCAAAGTGGGTAGTAAACTGGTGGTGACCTGGGGTTATATTTAAAAGTAAAGCTTTCGTAAATGAAAAATATTGCACGAGGGGACCAAGTTAAAAATACAATAACTTAGTTTTTAAACTAATATTATGCAAGGAACAAGAAAGTTTTTTATACAGAAAAGATCCAACATACAAAAAATAACCAGTAGTTAAAATGTATCTGTTGTGACTTCATGAACACTGAAATATCTGGCAACTACAAGTTGACTTTATACATCTATCAACAAAGCAAATGTATGAATTTCTTGAAACATGTGCAAGTATTTCTCGTTGATAAAAATTTTTGCGGTTTCCTGTTTTCAAGCAAATTAACATGTGTGAAAAATGTGACATTAACCCTTTTACTGCCATGGCATTTATAAGACTGGTGCATACAAAACGCCAGAGTCGTTTTGCTTTGTCAATTGTTATGTTGAATGATATTGTGACGTTAACAATGAGAGAAAGTCTTGACGTCATTTATACGTTATTGCTGTATAGGAAATGGCAGTGCTTTTTTTAAAGCGCGGGAAAAAAAGAAAAAAGTATTGAGAAAATCATTGGTATAGGAATATAATAGTATAGAAGTCGTTCTGCTTTCAAATACAATTAAACAAATCAGACACTGGTGTTCCCATTCTGATATAATTTATACATTTCCAATGAAAATGTGACGAGAAGTATCAGAAGTTAAAATACGTGCTTCCTAAAGAACAGAAATCCTCGAAGGCTATAAAATTACCAAGCGCTACGGACGTCGACTTTACTCCAGTGCAATCTGTAAGACAACTACAAATTAATTACGTCTTCGGAACCGCTCGAACCCAAAACGTTAGACTTAATATTCAGCAACAACAACAAATATTCTCATGAAATTCAATTCATACTTTATTTTTATTGATTTTGTGAATTTAAAGTTTATTTCACACTTGATATTTTTCTTAATTCTTTTTTAGAGTAAAAACCGGGATATACATTTCTGGAAAAAAATCACAAACACTGGTTACTCGCTGCTTTAATATTTTGAACTACTAAGAAAAATAGCAAAGAAAACCGACCGAACAACAAGAGCCAAAGTCAAGGGACAGTTACAAATCTACGAATATAGACAAACGCAACATAAAAACAAAAAACACAAAAAAATAGAAAGAGAGTAACCGGAATAATAAAAACCATGGGTGCACTGGTGCTCCGGACGACAAGTTATGAACATGACGTAACTTAATATGGAATGTCAGTTTATGTGCAGAATTTCTACCCTGTATTGCTACCACATTTAGAGTTTAAAATAAATATATTCCTTCTTATTTCAATTCATAATAAACTACCCGTGCTGTTGTGCCCGAACACAATACATAATGAACAAATTGTTCTTGGGGCCTCGGTGGCCGAGTGGTTAAGGTAGTTCGTCTACTATTGATCACGCGGTCTGTCAACACCGAGATTGCGGGTTCGATTCTCACTGCAGGCAGGGTGTACTCGACTCCAATCTTAATTGACAAGGATTGCCAGTTTTCCTACCGCAGGTCGGGGGTTTTCTCCGGGTACTCCGGCTTCCTCCCCAATAAAAACTGGACGCCATGATAAAGCAGAAAAATTGCTGAAAGTGGCGTTAAACACCATCATACAAACAAATTGTTCTTGCTTGGAACGCGGACAAAAATCGACAGAAATTTAAAAAAATACAAACTGTATTTGAAAACCAAAAGTTTGTTGTTTTTAAACGTGTGGGTTTTTTTAAAATTAAAATTATTCTGTACAAACAGTTTGAAAGAAAAATAATTTATTTCTTGTGTATTAAAAGTAAATGATGAGACATGAGCACGACTTTAATGATCACGCATTTGACAGTTATGCTTCTTTGCACACAATAGATGAAGCCCTTCCCGACACAACGGACAGCTCTTGTCCCCTGCAACGATTCGAACAAACTATATATTCTTTTGGTTTAACCAATTTACAGGAAATGACTGGGATCTTCTAATAGTTCTGTTGCCGTCACGGTGTGCCAAGTGTGACACCTCCTTTTTTCTCAAGTTCATTCAAGCGGGAAATATTTGGCACAGCCCTGCAGAATTTCACCAGTGAAAAGATCTTATCTTGTTGTAACTATATACCAAGGTTCATAAAGATGTGAAGTAATATTCATAATTTTTTTTTTAAACTTAAACGCAAGTTAAACCCGAGATGGGAAGGACGAACGAACGAACAAACGGACCGGAAATCTGTGTCCCCCAACTTTCGTTGAAGGAACACAAACAATGTCATATCGAATATTTAATACTATTAAAATTATTATGGTGGTATTAGTGTTAACAAATACTTGTAAATAAAATCTGAGATTCAGAAATTAGTGGAGCAAAGTACACCCTTTATGACTCTCACTTATTTGGTTAATACATCTTCTGAAACAAATTTACTAATTTAGATTTGACAAATCCGACTTGCCTTAATATTAGGTGCATGAACCAAATTTTATGTAAAAAAAACAGACAACAGACTAATAATGTGCCAGAAAACGACGATTGCTTCCTTGGAAAATTTTGTAAGTTCCCATGGGAATTTAATTTTTCACATGGGAACTTGGGATTATTTCTACTCTTGAAACCGTCAGCAAACGTTTTAAACTTAAATAACGTTTTCTATGCGTAGAGCTTTTTCATTTTTTCTGTTGTTTTTTTTCTGTTCTGTGCCATTTTTCACATGAGAACGTACGTGAACAAAAAGTGGAACGTTGCAGTTTCAAATAGGAACAACAAATTATGTAAACATCTTTTTAAATCATCAATAACTTGTTAAGTACATACAGAATTTTTCTCTACATTGTTCTGTGCCTGTCGTATTTTTATTTTATTTATAGACAAAAAAATGTAGACCAGATTACAAATAAAGGCAAATCTAGAATGTAAATTGTGTCTTGTCAATTCTTTTTTATTGGTAGGCATAACCACTAGCTTCCGATAAACATGCGACCTCGAAATTTCTGTGTTAAAATATTACTGTTTGTATCTTAGTTAGGACTTCTAATATATGAAATTATGAATCTTCTTTAAATAGTTGATATTGTGGGAACTTTTCTGCATGTCTAACAACTTGCAAATTTATGTGAGTTCGAGTGCAAAAAATCGTTGTTCCCATTATTTGATTAAATATGAATTAACTAACTATTGTATTGCTCAATATTATGTCCTAAACTATATGAATTTTTGGTTTATATTTGGGGGATTATTTCTGAAGTGATTTCCTTCCCGTGATAGAATATAATAACTTATACTATAACAAGCGAATATGTCTGGAATACACTGATATCCCACTCGGCGCATATTTGTCGAAACCTTCCACGTTTTTGGCATTAATTAGCTCTGGCCTATGTGTACCTGTCTCATTACGATCTAAATTCAACTTCACAGAAAATTACATGTAGCTTGCATGTAAAGTGACGTGAAAACATTTTTTTCTTATTTCATGTGAAATATAGGTTCCAAACAAACAAAACGAAGAAATCGACATAAGCCTGATTTTTTTGTAATTTCTAAAAATACTCGACAGTGTCTGCTTTTACGAGACATACTCAGGAAGACAACTAAAACACCGGGCTTCTTACTCTGACATCATAAATGTCTGCTTTTACGAGATACATTATAGTTCTTTAAATTATGTTTTGTCACGTTGGTTTTTTTTGTGAGAGCCTATTATAAAATACTGCAATTTTTGTGCCGCATTGAAAGTGCCAATTATATGATTTTATTTAAAAGACGGATGTCTTGAATTATGTCAGAAGATGCAGGTTTACAAAGATACAGTAGCGGCGCCCCGACTATAGAATTATAAGTGAAGGTTTTTCGTTCCCTTGTTGAACTAGCGATGGACGAGAATGGACACACGACACTTGGATGCGTGTATATTATACTTTCAACAAATTGATAGATACAATACGAGATGAAGGCAATTGAAGATTGGGTTAGATCCCGGGGATAAAGAAGTTCAAACCGTTACATGATTTTTTAATAATTTTCTTTCACCTGTTTGTTTCAATAACGATTTTTTACATGAGATTCAGAGTGAACATTAACATGAATTACACTACAGGGTTTAGCAACGCATGGAGATATATTGCGTGGTCCAGGATTACTCATCAACGATCTAACATCACTCTCCTATGGTGGAAAAACTCGAATCCAGATGCCTGACATCACATACGCTATGAGTACACGAAACGTACATCGGCGTGACGTCATGTAGATTGACGTCACCGTAACATGACGTCACAGTATACATGTCAGTTATGACAATTTTGTTGTTTTACCTTTCATGATATAAAACCATCAATAACGTAACCATAGTATGAAGTATGGTTATAGTTTCGGCTCATTTGCATAATTTTGATTAAGACTTTATTGTATTATAAGGCCAATTTATTGGCCCTGTGGCAATTTGAAAGCAAAATAATAGGGCCACTTTTTGGCCCTGTGGCAGAGAAAAGGTTAAAACAGGATAAAAATGCATGCACTGGTAGTGCCATGGTTCCTGAGTTTAGATTTGAAAAATATGATTTAAATTACAAATTTTAAACTGAAAGTAACAATTTGGGGTCAGTAAAGCAGATATTATGATATACATTTAAAGCAAATTGTGTTCTACCAGATTTGTTTCAGAAAAATTTAGAATAAAGACATTAGTTGACTGTTTGGTTCATTTGAAAAAGACTCAAACTTTGGTACAAACACGTGAGAAACCGCTACAAGAGTTGTATTTGAAAAAGATAGTTAAAATATGGAATTTTCAACCAAAAAAAACAAACAAACAAACAAACAAACACCAACAACAACCAGGAAAGAAGTTACACATGAGTGTTGAATAAACGGCGAAGAAACCCGGAACTCGGATGCAGGCTACAACTGGTTCCTAAAAACAATGTATACCGACACCAGACTAAACTCTGAAACAAGAAGAGAACTAAATATCAAAATACACCAGACGCACAACAATTTATTTTTCTCAAAAAGCAAAACTATAACCTACCTGTAATAAACGTGTTGCTAGCCCGAAGAAGTGTTGCCAAATTGAAGGAACAAAAAAAACTATGACAGAAGATGTGATATCCTTTGCTCAGAGGATTTGTTGTAGAAAGTAGGTTCCAAACGACTTGTGTGCCTTGCAATTGACCACTAGGGATAGGGTCAAAATTTCGGCCTCTATAAACAGACATATTCAAGATATACCCAGAGGCTGACTCGCAAAGCATCCAAAACTTGATGCCAAATTTTGCAGACTTTGATGGAATGTACTGTTTCATGACATTATGTCCTTTACTTGGAACAAGTGTTTCATCAACACAAAGTTCTCGCTGTGGTATTAAATATCGGCAAAATTGTTTGTCCATATAGGATAATAATGGTCGAAATCTTGAAGCTGGGTCATAGGCAGTGTGCTAAAAAATGAAAAAAACAATGAAATTAAAAAATATATATATAAGAAAAACTTACTGCATAGACAATAAGATATACCAAATAAAATCACAGTGAGCAAAATAATTTTAATTTAGCCACAATATTATTACTTTAAATAAGCAAACATTTTTTTATTCAAACGTGTGTACAATTATTGTCGATTACCGGTATATCATTAAAAATAGAATAGATCGCATGAATGATTATTATTTATTGAAAAAAATGTTCGTCAGAAAGCAAACCAAGCTTTTTTAAACCAGCATTATCATGAAAATATAAAATTATTTTCTGCTTTTACTTAGGTGTTTGTAGTATGACATTCAAGTACCTGTCTTGGAACATTTCTTGCATGGTTGGAAACGTAGAGAAATTTCAGAATATTCTGAAACCTATTCCTCGACATTATTTTTCTGAACCACTGAGAAGCTTGGCTCTCCATGGTTGTATTCCAATATTCCTCTATAGATGATTTCCGTACTAACCCCATGTTAAACAGTATTGCAAAGAAAGATTTGATCTCCTTTATAGTCACTGGTTTCCATGCCCTGATTCTTGCGTGTCTTGACACTGCTGTGGTTGTTCTGATATGTCTGGCGTAACTGTTCGAAGTTAAAAGAAGAATGAGGGTGTGAAGTGCATTACACTAAAAGAAACTTAGAAAATAGGACGTGGAGAAGCAAATGAGACAAAGGCCGTTATAGTTTTATTAATTTCGTCGGCGGAGCTATTTAAACAACTTTTTATATTGTTTATTGTACAATGTTTGAAAATTGCAAATTTTATCGTGGAACATTTGCCAAGAAACAATACTCCTTTCGCTAACTTGCTTGTTCTAAAGAAAATTGTTGCATGAAACCATGAAAATAAAGTGTCTTCTATCTGCATCATTTAAGATAATATTTTATATTTTGTTTAAAAAGAAAGCAAAAAAAAAATCAAACAATGTATGTACCTGTTCGTTCTTCTTACTATTTCCTTCAGCAAATCGATAGTGAAAAGCAAATAAAAGTAGGCAATTGGTTCTGCATTATCATTTGGCATGTTACGTACACCTGGAATACCTCGAAAAGTCGCCCGTCTCTCGGATTCTGGAGGGAATGCTCTCATCCAAACAGAAGCCATTGCTCTATGTTCTCTAATAGCCGGATGACGTCGATTTGACGTAATTTTGCCGGCTATGACGTCACGTGGCAAATTCAAAAAACTTGCCCAACACATAAATTATAGTAATAAATTGCAAATAATTATTTTTTCTATCAATAATACGTATGAAACATCTTCAATAAAAAAAATCGGCCAAATCGGCCCTCTGGCAGTAGCCCCAGTCACATTAGAGCTTACGACCACTTAAGACCAGTTGACGATCACCAGTGACCTCTGGTCGCGAAGAATCTTTAAAAAGTCTTACGACGGTCATCGGTGATCTTCGACAGTCGCAGGTTATCTTATTAAGGTCCCACGACCAATTTCAGTCGCAGAGAGGTTTTTGAGCTTGCACAAAAACCTCCTTGCGATCAAACAGGTCGCTAGTGATCTTATAAGGTCTTAGGCTGTCGCACGATCGTCGTTCGAAAGTCTGTAATAATCTTCAACTGGTCGGCGCCGATGTCCTTGTCCCTCGGTCGCAGGTAGTCTTTCCAAAGTCTTAAGATCATCGTGCGATTAGTAGTGACTTGTCTTACGACCACCCACGATTACAAATGACAATTAGCGACTTCTCTACGATAAATTGCAACCATCGTACGATCGTCAGAGACTAGTTAAAGATTTCCTGTGACAAGACACAGACCACGTGACATTATTAGTCACTGATAGTCTTGAGTAGTATTTAGTAATCGTGCAATGGTCTTACGACAAGTTGTCGTACGATTGTCAATAACTGGTCGTACGATAATCGCGGTAGTAAATTTTTCTGCGCAAAGAGGGTTTGGTCGTAGACAATCGCCGATGATCGTCGGTTTTACGCGTCGCCGGTGGTCGCAAGTGGTCGTAAGCTCTAATGTGACTGGGGCTTAACGTCAATCGGCCTAATCGCTCTGGCAGTGAAAGGTAACGTCAATCGGCCAAATCGGCCAACTGGCAGTGAAAGGTAACGTCAATCGGCCCAAATCGGCCAACTGGCAGTATAAGGGTTAAAGAACACTATATAGCAAAGAGAAATATCTCACAAGTTTCACGATGACATGAATGCAACAAATATATTTTTTAATCTAATTTATAGCTAGGTATAAGAATAAAACATTTTTGCTAAATACAATCCATAATCACTTCAACAGACATCATATTAACCGGTTTATTGTATCCAAAATAAATAATATGACACAAACAAAACAAATTTATCTAAGTTAGATGGTCAAGTTTTTTTTATAGGAACATTTTCGTTGTCATACAATTAATATTTATTGTATTTAAATTTTGAAAGTTTTGCTTTATTGTTTTGAAATGGCACTTTCGTATATATGACTAAACATGAAAACATAAACAAGTGTCATAAAAAATACAGGAAACCCATTCACTTCCGAACCAACTAGTTAAAGACTGTGAGCTCTAGTATTATCCTTGGGTATAGTTGTTTTTTTCTCCGTTTAGTAGTGAATGTGTTGCCATATTGTGAGAACAATAAATATATGAACTTAACCTATTTGATTATGATGTTATAACCACGCAGTGGTTATGCAATCGAATGTGTTAAAACTATGCTTCAATCCATCAACGGTATTTGCAATAAATGCGCAACAATTTACGGGTAATAGAAAGACTTCTCGACAAGTACTGCACACAAAATTGATACGTTACTGCTCTCTTTCGTAAAATTACAACAAGTTTGACCAATAAAGTAGGATATGTTCATCCTTCAATGTCATGTATTAGCTCTGGTACAGTTTGCAAGAGTTTTAATGTTTCTCATTTCACCTTACCAAAAACAGAACTTAAAAACAATTTAATTTTTGATAAATTCGATAAACTGAGAAAACATTGGCTTGATACACAGACACCTTGTTTTTTTATAAAAAATTATTAAAAGCAGACATTTTTTTTATTTTACTGCATTGATAAATTAATTAACAATAAGTTTTTGTTTGCATTATTTGTACGCTTAATTTATTTTAGAAAATAAATGTTACGGCTTTAGTGGGCACAAATATGATAGGGACTTTTATATCTTTGTCACTAGGTATGCTGTATTTGATATTGCAGACCATTTTCTCAATTTTCGTGAAAGTCGACTTTTGTGAACATTTTAAGAGTAGCATTATCTGTGATACATGTTGGATGTTTTGTTGTTCACATCCTTTTTGCATGTACCAAATGTTTGACAACGTCCCTTAGTTACAATACAAGATATTAACAGACATCAAAATTTAAATTTTAAAATATAATTGCGATATTTGCTTGTTTCTTTGAACTTTACACAAGTTTCAGCAATTTTTCAGCTAAATCCTGGCGAGAGCAGAATTGAACAGAGTGTTACATGCTCAGTAAATTTTGTCTGTATGAAAAAGTTTGGTTCAATATCTATTCTTTTTGTCTTCAAAACGTTATATCTAGCGTCACTGCATATCAATTGTTATTTAATGATACACATATATATTTTTTTTGTTTTGTTTCTTGTATTTTTTGTCACGTTCGCATTTTGCTGCTTGAGCAAAATGTGCGATTAAACGAAATACTTTGCAATCGAACTATAAACTTGATTTTTAAGCGCAAAACTTATTGCATTCTAAACTAATCATGCGCATAAACGCAGTCAGTGTGAATAATCGCAATCTTTAAAAAAAATACGATACATTTAAACGCAATAATATTGCCAGAAAACTGCATTAATTATTGCAAATGAAGTCAAAAATTATGCTATAAATGGTTTTTGCGCAATAGTATTACGTTTATGCAATATGTTTTGCGTATTAGCACATTTAGCTAAATTAGAAGGAAATTGATATTTGACAGCTTTTTTTATTTTAATACAGTAAATCACCGGTATGTGGTATGTTTGAAATGGCAGTATAACTGTATTAAGTATATGCAATCATGTAACTTTTCTACAATTTTTTTTAGAGCTAATCAGTATAGCGTCAATGTTTTTATGTGCACATTTAGTGTACATATCGTCGCCAATCGATCGTCAAAGCTTTACGGATGTTTCTTATAAATCTATTAACAAATATGTAAATCCAGCAACAGACAAACTCTTACCAGGCACAACTCATTATCATTATCATGTTCGTAGCAAGTAGCTCACTGATTTTAAACTTAATCTTCTTGCCTTTATATCATACGGAAGCTTATTCGGGTCACTTTTTGAACAATTTTTATTACGTTTTTAAGTTTTCAAAAAACCCGCAATAATTATTGCGAATAATTCATTCGATTAAGTTCATGAATATTGTGCTAATACGCAAACACTAATACATATAATGGAAAGAACGGTAATATTACCTTTATTTAAAAGTCTCTTAATTACATACTTCAAGTAAGGCGGAACCTTTTATCTCTATACGACACTTGGTTGTTTTTTCTGTGTCCGCGTTTTAATAAACATTAAGGTACATTATTAGTTTGTTACTGTTTATGTTGTTTAAGTTTATTCGTACATATGCAACATTCGATAGGTATTAAATAATTATTAAATATGATTAAATATCTATACAACACAGTGTGCAATATCTTACAACTGTATCAGATAGTCGAAATCGATTCCCAAAATGACCAACGTGTTCTAAAACCTAATATATTTAAGATGTTATAACTACATTTTTGGCAGAATATTGTCAACGATATACTAGAACAAGATATATATCTGTATATTTTTTAGCATGCAAATTATCTTGGTTTGAATATTTGCATCAAAAGTACATTGCTACATTTTGAAATTTATTTAATTATTAATTAATTTATTTAAGAAATAATTTATGGCCGCCCCAATTTTTTGGGATTATTTGAATATGGTTAGGCATTATATTCATAAATATTTTGTCACCAGCAGCCATGAATTATTTCGATTCTGATATAAAGATATAGAAAAATTTAAATTTCGCGCCAACGTAGGTAAAAGTTTATTTGTCTGCTTCAACGTTCGAGATTCTCCCTTGTTTTATGCAAAAAGTGTTATATTTAACGCCTTCTGCACATCAAGAAACTTTAAAAGAATTATATGTTATAAATTTATATGTGACATAAAACGCGCAAACTAATAAACATAGCATTTGTTTTAATGCAATATAGTGTTATGTTTATTATTGTAAAAACAATGCATGATGTTGAGTTTTCATTAACTAATACGACTGTTAATTTATGCTTGTCTGAAGTAAGTAATTGGCTTTAAAAAAACTTGTATTCGAAGTTCGAAGTAATGAAATGCAGGTATGCAAGACCGCATGCAAGTTTCGAGTTCAATAAAAGTTAGATAGTATGGGTGTCATGTTTTATTTCATTAAATACACTGGCTTGCAAAAACCCGTTTTTCGTCTACAATTTACATTTGTCGATTAACGATAGGCTGTACAATGCCGATATAGTGGTGGTGTAGACGTCGACGATAGACTGTACAATGACGATATGGTGGTGATGCGGCTGCAGACGATAGGCTGTACAGTGAAGACATTGCGATGATATAGAGGCATATAAATAACTTAATGCTGAGATAAACGGAAATAAAAAAAACCTTTTTTTCTGTACGTCAATGCGTCAGCATACTGGATAACTCTGAGTTGTTGTCTTTGAATCGTTTCGTTGCGGCTTGTCAGATTCGAGTGATACACAGGTGGTGGCAGCAAATTTAAATTAATTTGAGGTTCTTCAAATTGCACATATTTGTGTATTACATTAAGCTTCATGGTCTGTAAACGCTTTCATAAATTTCCTCTCAATTTTGGGAAATGCTGATTATGTCTTATCAGTGAAGACAGAATTATGCATGATTTTTTTGCTCTTAGTGTTCTTGTTCAGATGGACATATAATGCGCTCCCGAGGCAGCTCTATTTTGGTGTGGAAGTGCGCTAAAATCCTTTCCTTGAATGTATGACCTTTGATCGTGCACAGATTTTCGTACCTTTTTTTTACAAATGGCACTCAAAAACATGATATATTTCGTTTATTCCACTGAATATTTTCTCCATTATGTAGTAAAGAGCATAGTCTGATTTCCAATGCTTATTGTTGCTCCTAAAACAGGTCTTCCATACCGATCTTTTAGAAATTCATGACACAGTTGTGATAAATATTTTGGACATTCAGGTCTGTATATAATTTGTTTTGTGCTTATAGTGGTTTTGTACCGACAATTTAATCTGTCTGCTGATATCGACATCTTGGATGTCAATTGTTTAATTCATCGATGTTTTTTTTTAAACTAGGTATTTCACATCTACCAATGTATGTTAAAAATATACCACGGCATCGTAAAAATATGACATGACACATAGGGAAAAATATACAAGTCAGAAAATTTGCAAAATAATATCATAGCTCTTATCGAATTAAAATTCAGCATATAAGGTGGAAACAGTGTTTATTCACTCATTTAGTAACCAGTCTGACTTGTCTGATTTAGAAATATTGCCCTCAGAAAAATAATATAAATATATACTATAAAAACTCATTTATTAGCATATTCCACACAAATTATCCTGACTTCCAGTGACTCTGAGGTGTTCACCAATTGGCGTGAACTACATCCCCCTCTTATTTATGACCAAATTAATACTCGTATATTATTAGACAGCTCAATTTCTAGTTGCATAAATTTATAAAATTATGAGCTTATACAAACTAAGCCCTTGATAGCCAAATTCAATATAGAAGTATGACACGAGAAAGTTACATTTGAGCAATAATATCCGTTAATATGCCCCATAATCTAAACTTGTGGATAGCTAAATACAAGCTAGCCTTCGCTTTGTAGGATATGACTTTTGAAAATCAATACAATAATTCATTTTAAGTGTCTGCTTTAAAATGTTAAAGAGCCATAGTTCTAGGTGATTTTCGCGTGTCATAGCTATCTTATAATTAACCAATCAAGTATCACCGGTCAGACGATACTTCGCGCTGTATATAAACTTCATGTTCTCAGTTTACATGCAATATGTACTTGTAAAAGGCTAGTTATTTTCTCCAACTTCTGCGAACAATAAAACTAACAGTAATCAAGATGTCTAATAATAGATAAAATGGCAGATAAATTTTAGTTACAGTTCAATGTCTAATAATAGATAAAATGGCAGATAAATTTTAGTTACAGTTCAATGCAAAGAATGGTATGGAAATTACAATTAATTAAATTTGTGTTAATTTTGGTACTAATTTGTCTAAAATTAAGTCATGTTAGTACATACAGTGATTTTGGATAACAAAAAACTACTATACAGTTGACCTGCGGAAGGTCAGGTTTTCATCTGGTATTCGGGCTCTTTAAAACTTGACGCTACGATATATCTGAAAGAAATGCAGAAATTTGCGTTTAAACTCCATTCATGCAAACAAATAAACAAATTGACGACTATATTAATTAATACTAAATCACTATTGTAGTTAACTAAATGAGTAAAACTCATGTTGGTTGACTTTTTAAAAGTAGAATTTATATCTTAAGGAATGGTTCCAAAATATCTGTGGATTAGTGAGCTTAACTAAACCAGCAGTTTCCTTCAGCGTTTGAAATTATCTTTATTTTTGCTTTACAGTTATCTCCCACATTGGTTATAGTTTACATTTATATTAACTTAACATTTTATTGTTTTTTTTGCGTATATAACTAAAGCACTTCTCAAAAATGCAGATTTATATATTCTTTAATGTGTGTTTTGTGAAGTTAATAAAGTGTTCTTCCGTAAATGACCGCCTTTTGGTATAGATTACCCAGTACTGAAGAGCTCACGAGCACTCATCTGTATTTTTGCGTCATCCAAAAAACGCCCGAAACAGGAACAATGTCAAGGTAACAACAACGTTGTTGTTTTGGGCGTTCTGATAAGATGTCGAATATTTAACAATGTTGAGTCTATAGAAAAACCCAATGTGAAGGTTGTTTGGTTACGAAAAAATAGGAACTTTGATGCGCTTTTGGAATGATCGTGATATACTATTTTTTCTTTTCGATCGTTCAGCTGCGCTCCCCTCGCGAAAAGAGATTTAATTTCTTTCACTCGATAACGTTCTAAAGGTTTTTTCCCAAAACGTATGTAAGAACCTATTAATCTTCTATTAATTCATTTTAACTCGATCATCTCTAACCGACACCGGTCATTTACAGAAGAATGTTGTCGTTCAGATTCAGGTCATGCACTATGTATTTTTCCTGGCGTATTTTGTTCTAAATATAAATGAGGTAATTTCCAAATCTCGTTTGGTCATCATTAACATTAAACAACTTAAAATTAATTTTGTCCTGGCGACATACTTTCCTTAAACAATTTAATCTAGCTGCGGCTCTACTCCTACACAAACAAGAAGTTTCTGCAATTGAGTCTAGTTGAATAATTTTTCATTGTATTAGATTGACAAATAAGATTGGACAGCAAGTTTCAAAAATTTATTTTAGGGTCCTTTCCAAATGTGCACAAATAAAAAAACAACATAACAAACAATGCTAAAAGAATTAGACAAAATAATTTTGACCTGCCACAAAAAGCAAAATGCAAAAAAGAAAAAAAATAGAAAACGTGAAAAAAGGAAATAAGTATGCTGATAAGAGCCTTTAAAACCTTAATTCTTATTGTATTTTCACATCAGTTCACTAAGTTTGAGATAGGTCATAACTGTTTCTGCGGATAATATTTTTATAAATTAGGTTGTTTTTCTTTGTTATTAGAACGCGATCAAGTTCCCTAATATGCCGAAACAATCTGGGCTTTTAAATGTACATGATTTATTTGATAGTGGTCGAAATTGATAAGTGGTGTTGAGAGTCGGAAATAATTTTACCAAGAATATAATTAAAAACAAGGTTATAAAGTGTATACAGTTAGCCTATAATATCATAAAGTAAGAATTTTGTTTTCAATGAACAAGTTAGAACTTTTTTTTAATTATACATTTAGAATTTCAATTTAATGTTATGTAATTTTTTTAAAATAACAATTTCCACAATGTGTTGCCCAATGCTTGAACTTTGTATGTACCTCTCTCTGCTAATTATAATTTATCAAATTGTAAGTAGGTAGTTCTCGTTGCTATATCATTTCTGCAGTAAAATATGTTTACAGAAATATATTATTTAAAATTTGCTCTCTTTCAATCCTATATTTGTAAAAAAATTTATACCGAGCTTATTGCAATTTGGCTCCATCGTGATTTGATAAGGGATAATTCCTGTTGCAATAATCTATTTGGATTATAATATCGATGTCTAGTTGTTAAAATTTCCGCTTTCTTTGCCCATATAGGTTTTAAATGTAAAATCGGGTCTATGCTTATTAGAAACTTAACCTGGTATCCTGGTGCAATATTTTTCAGTCAACCATTTGGAGTGTTATTTTTCTTCAGAAATGTCTCTGAAAACAACTTAAACAAGCAACTACCTGCTTCATTTTTCAGATTTCGAAATAAAGTGACTATATACCGTAGAGTTACTTTAACAAACGAGACTGAAATCTATAAAAATATTCTTTTGATAAACTGTTTGAATGAAACTTGATATTGGGCATCATAATGCTTTATTTCGAAATAACGTCAGATACAGTAAATAATTACCTTAATTTTGAGATATTCTGAATGTTAAAAACCGGTTCAAAATTGAGCCAGAAGAAGTGGTGGTGATCTGACTGTATATTAGACGCGGAATTCCGCATACGGTATTGAGAATATTTCGTCCAGAACCCACAATAATTAGAAACCTAAAATCGGATTACCTCGGTTATTTTCGCATATGGACTCCAAAGTAATCTCAAAGGTAAGTAAGTGTATATAGATGGACAAATCTGTCAGAATATGATTCGGGTAGCCTGTTTACACAGTAACTCATTTAGTTCGAGAAAAATTTTACAAGTATAAATTAGTCAATTTTACAGGTAATATCGTAGCAGAACTAATAAAATCAGATTGATTTTTGTATTTAAAAAAAAACTCGTATTCGCTAAAAATCTTTTAGATAAAAACTTTTGATGAATAAACATTTCATTAAAATCTAGCTTCATTAGTTACAAAGAGGTTGACTTCGTTTGTGACATTTGGATTCATTCATTTCATAGGTTCTTCATTTTAGCTCATAGATACTGATAATGTCAGATTGCAAACAAATACTTATCCACCACAACGTCATCGGGGAAGGATTTGTTGACGTTTTAGCAAATTTAGTTGTAAAAAGATGTTTTAGTTCTGTTACCATATTTTATGTACATGTATAGTTGAAAAATAAATGGGTAACATATTTCATCGCTCCAAAATTGTTTAAAGGTAGAACAGATAGTAAATGTTTTGGCTATAGTCGAAGACACTAACATTTCTGTGATTTGCATATCTTTGTAACATTCATCAGCATTTACCTGGACTAGGAAATTAATAAACATTCACAGTTGAAAAAATATATGCCATATGCTAGATTGGTGCTTGTTTAAGTAAACATCAAGATTGCCATAAGAGGGTGGGCTAAAAAGGATTTGTTTCCTTCCCGACGAACCCCACAACCATCATACAGGTATCCTTATATATCCATGACCAATTCCTTTTTTCGCTAGTTAGAACATTTTGAGATGCCTCTAAATTTACAAGCAATTTCTGATGCAGTGAATGTAAAATACTGCATTGTTTAAAAAATACCAAAATTTTTTCTTGCAAGATCTGAGAAATATTTTACCACGTTTTAAAAGTTATGCAGTAGCTTACTGCTAACAAATTGTACACATCAAACCAATATTGACCAAATCATAACACAACGTAGAATTAAGTTTTGTTCTTAATGTAGGGTACACAATCTGGTAACCTGTTACTTGTACACATTTAATACTGTTATACTTATATATTCAATTATTTCCTTCAATGAGGTTAATCCTAATCCATTAATCATTGGTGATTGTTATTTATAGTATAGTAAACTTTACACACGTGGTTTCCTTTTAACAAACGTTTCAAAAATTATATAATACAATAAACAATAATATGTTTGATCTGTATTGTCAAAATAGTGAACTTTTAAATGTCTTACATTTAATTAGAAATATACAAGGTATTTAAAAGGGCATTTGGTCAACAGTATTTGATTATCTAACCCTAAAAAATTATTTTTAAAGATCATTTAATATGACTGTGTATTCTATATTTTGGTATTATGATACTGGAAATGTAATATTTTGATCTGAAAACCACACCGGAATGATACATTACTTAAAACCGTGGATGTATCCCGTTTTTGCCTCTGTGGAAATTGTTGTTACTGTGCTCACAACGTAAGTACAATGTTATTAAACATTTCTTTTGATTTATATGTCAATTATTGATAGTGATAAGATAACATTGTGGATTTTGGAGGTGTTTTATAAAAAAACTCTTGATGCATGATAGTGGATTGATATATCGATTGATTGAATGGATGCTTAATGTCCAGCAACATTTCACCAATATTGCAAGTAAGCAAGTTAGTAAGTTATACCGTTCCGTATGGACTTTTATAAAGTTTTGATATATTATTCACGATTTTAAAACCCAATTCTTTGATTAATCTAAAATGTCTAAAAAACTACAAACCATTTTAAAGGAATAAGTTACAACATATTAAACTTCTTAAAATTCTTAATATTATTGTGAACATTTCTCAGCTGTATAATTGCGATGCGTTTTTTTTGGCGATTAGATTAGTTCAAATTAACTTCTTCTAATGTTTACCCTATACTAAATAGCCAATCAGTTAATACCGTATTCATAAGTAGTTCTTAAAATAAGCAAAATAGTTCTACTTTCCTTTGCAAAAATAGTAATTCTGACTAAATAAAGTTTACATGGCGCATAAAATATTTTAGAAGTAAAATAAATCAAAAATTATTTATTCCAATTAAGTATTAGATTTTGTACGAAACTTCACAGACTAGCACCAGTTTCTATCGATCTGACAACTTGAAACAAGATTTATTTGTCACGTCATTTTGTAAGCTACTCTAAAATCTTATTAGACTTTAAACTTTGTGGGCCACCCAGGTAATTTTTTCAGCAAAGACATGATATTTTTGAGAAAATACGGTGTCACAAATAGGTAAAATCAGTATTCAATAAAATGTTAACAATGGTAAGCTTTGGAGATAATTTAGTATAGGTTATTCTAATATGGATAGGGCAAATTATGATCTACGTCTTTGTTGAGGGTCATCAATGTATTGCATCCAGCTTTATTTCGCCACGTATATTAAAATGTATTCCAACTGGCAATGACACAAACTCAGATGTTACCTGTTATTAATCAAAGTACAGTAATTACTGGCATTAAGATTTTTGGTGTTAAAATATTAAATTAATTTCATTTGTATTACTTTCTTAACAACAGCAACATTAGCGATCGAACCGGTTTATCGATAAGATAAAATACATATTTCATTCGTGTCAAGTCGTGTTATTGGGGACAAGGTAATATAGATCTTTGCGATAACATACATGAAATTATACCAGTCATATTATTTCTTTTGTTTTAATAATATTATTATATTTTGTATACAACGATTTATGTTTTTATCTAGAAATCTTTGCGTAACAAGGATTTTGTAGTTGGTATGACGTGAAAACATCCTTAAACAATAAAATAATAAACCTGACCATATAATGTTAACCTAAACTATTTGCCTAACTCTAACCATTAACCTAAAGCATAACTAAAAATGAGTTCGCGAAAGTAAATGAAGGTCGTTAGTTGTATATATTTACCAGTTTAATAGGACTCTATAACTAAACTGGTTATTTCTTTGTTAATGTTCAGTTGTAAATCTTTGCAAAATATATTATACCTTTGTCAAATCATACACTGAAAGGTTTTTCTAATTCCAAGGCGTAGATGGCATGAGCTTACGTTTTGATATAAATCCCCTTTAATATTTTTGGTGTGAACTTCAATGATGATTTTTTATAAAATGTGCGTCTGACGTAGTAGGTTTTGTAACCTTGGTATCTTGTTTCACTTTCACAGATATTTTAAATCTGCAGATGACGGTTATGTTGTAAGAGATTTCCCATTCATAAGGTAAGAATTTTGGTCCTTTTGTTCATATTATTAGGGTGTCCGTCACACATGTTTTGACACCCAGTCTTAGATAACTTATTTGTCCCTACTATCGTTCTTGATCTCGCACATATGTCGACTATAAGTAACACGACAGGCGTCACTAAAAAAGCAGAAATACTCCCCATCCGGAACACCTCATGTTACCCCTTTATTCAGCGGGTTCGTATTGCTTATTTTTGCTGTTTGTTTTGATTGTTAATTCTGTCAGCTCTTAAGGGAGGTGTTAGCGGAGATAATTATATAAAGTTTACTATCAATAGACATTAAGAATCACAAACAGGAAAAAATAGGTATTTACATAATATTAACATACTAATCAAACCAATGGTGTAGTCAAAATATTAAATATAATAACTTAACACAGTTGAATGTTGTTAATTTATTTACTGTCATTTATTTTATCTTAAAAAAGTCATAGCATTGCATAATGTTAAGAATAATTCTTTCTATTTTCTATGAAATTCTATTTTAAGAGGGCAAACAATGAAATTTTAGAACTTGTTAGTTTTGAGAATGATTAAGAATGAATTATTTATACAGAAAATAGAGTTTGAACAAACACAATACTAAACGATAGCTTATTTTTATTATTTTAGTGATACCGGGAGCAAAGGGGTAGCAGCATCCGCATTCAGTCTATTACTTAGCGTATATGCATTTTTAAGTAAGTGATATATAATTTTTTATAGGACATGCGTCTAATTTATTTTTTATTATCAACTACGAGAAGGTAATTCTACCTGTCTGGTGCATTAGGAATATTAACCTCTTGTTCCGCTTGTTCCAATAAGAACATACCTTTACAAACAAGTAGATGTTGTTTCGTACAAATGGCTCTTGTAATTTGACATTCAAATAATGTATGTTGTAAATGCTTAAGAACTCCATGAGAGGATTTTATGTTGTAAATGCTTAAGAACTCCATGAGAGGATTCCCATGACGCGACCCACAGAGCTGCCAACTTCCCAGCGTGTGCCCAGACTGCGAAATGTTGATGCCCTCGCTTTAGGGGCGTCTGTTTATAACACGAAAGCCAGAAAGCGGACTGCAAGGACTTGCATGTTTAAGAGTACTATTCTCCCTACAGGTAAACTCCAGGTAATTATTATTTAATTTTGTAACAACGATCAATTAATCTTTTTTAATTTCTTTTCAGAATTTAAACAAACAATATATCTATTTGTATATTTGATCAATTTCTATATTTCTATAATAATATTTTTTGCAAAGAACGTTCAGCAAAATATGATGACATTGCTAATTTATTACGTTATGTTTTTACAATGTTATTATAACTTTTTTCAGCAATTTGAACTAGAAAAGTTTTACAAAATAAACTCCTGTTTCCTATTATTTAAAAATATCAGGTAAATCACTGAACATAATAAAGTTGTTGATCTCCACGGGACGCTTCCGATTTACAGTACACATGTAATTAATTATGTTACAAGTAATCCCGCCTAACTTATTACAGTACACTTGCATTAAACATTGGGCGGTATTAAACATTCAGTGTTTTTTCGTTAATCCAGATAAAGGATTAATATTGTGTAATTTTATGATGTAATAAATTCATTAATAGTTATAGATTGTACCGATGTCTTGTAAGATAAGTTCACCCCCTTTTGTTCTACAGACAAACATTAAATTATAAAGAGGTGTATATTTTTTATTGTCTAAATTGACTTTAAAAACATCCCATAGAAAGGCATTGTGCCACAGAAAGACCCGCCAATCTTAAAAAAGTAATAGGCACACTTAATCGAATAAAACTGAATCGAGTGTGCCGTTTGCTCTAATCGTAGAAAGTTGCATTTATTTTGGAAAATCATTCGATATGTCCAGAGAGCAGTGGTAAGAATAGTATATACATGTAGTATATAGAAATATAATTGTGTTTGGCAGTTTCGGTGTGTCCGTAAAAAAGAAAACGGAATTTTATGCAACATACTGTTAAACTTTATGGCTTATAAAACAAATAAACAAAATCCACAGATCGCCTCCTTTGCAAAAGCTTTTCACAAATGGGGTAAGGTTTTATTTGCAAATTTGCGTGCTAAAATAAGTTAACGATGTTATCGTTCGTACATCGTGCGTTAAATCGTTTTTCTATCGTAGAACGAATATTATTAAATAATACGTAAAATTGGCCCAATATGCTAAAATCGGCATGCTAAAATCGGCATGATTAATAGATCACTGAACTAATATATAAGGTTAACAACTTATTTTCGTTCAGAACGCAGGGTAATACGGAGTCATATTGCCATTACGATCTCTCCTCCGGTCTTTTGGATCAGTAAGCTTTTAGCTATTTCCTGACTCTTTGATGCATTTGATTGACTGGCTAGTCATACGGACTGTTAATACAGACCAGCCATACGAATTTGGATTTATTTAATAAAAATGTTACGAACTGGCGTCTGTATTGGCCTTTTATCCATTCTCGGTCAACTGTATTGACCATTTGCCCTACGCGTCTCGAGACCTAGACAGCTAATCTCGAACCAATGCCAGGGGCTATACATAAACAACAACTTAGTAACACTAAAGTATGGTTTATCGTTTATTTATTTCGTTTATCTGACCCTTTCCGTTTGCTCTAGAAAATTTTAACGACGCATCGTTTCGCATAACGTTTTACAACTGAAATTTAACATTAAATAACAAATTTCAGAATGTCACAGGGCGAGCATTATCAATTGCAGCAATCGTTAGTAAGCTTTTAACATCATAAGACGAAAGTAATCATTTTATATTTGAATAAAGAAATTCGAAAGTCGGACTTCTTAATGTTTTTACTGGTTCGAGTACACCACGAAAATTGTCCTTGCACATATGTACACGAATAATAAATACACTTCAAAGAAATACGCACATCCCGTATTGCCTTAGAATATAGTAATTAATAATAATTCTCTAGTTCATCTGGTTTCATATAAATGCTTTTGGAAACTTAGAGAACAGATTTTTAAAAAGCGATACTAAGAACTGAAATAAAAAAGTATATCGTATTTTAACTAAAGTATATTGTTTTGCCCACGGTTTATTTAATATATATTAAACATATATTTAGCGTGTAATATTTTTATAAAATGTAAGATAATCGAATATATTAAATGTTTTTATTTATTAAATCAATAGTGCAAGTGTGGTAATGAAATCGCATAAATAATGTATAGGAATTCAAACTAAACGTTGTCATATATAAAATAATTATTACCGAAATAGATAGACATGTTATTAAGTACACAAGGCTAATGAATATAAGTCCGACATCAAGATAAAAACTAAAAGATATGATATAGGCGAAAATGTGTTGAATGTGAAGAAATTACCTAGCAAATAAGCTAATCATTTTTTCAACAAATAAATAACAGCAACTCACGAAAGACAGCAGGGGAAAAAACTCAGTAAAAATAAGTGCATCAACAACGTGTACAACTTTTTAAAAGTATTTTTGTATTATTTGGAAGTAATTATTCCATTTTCTAATTAAACTATACCGATTGGCTAGAAATTCTAGAAGGCCCAGTGTAGTGTAATTCTCATGCTTATTATGTTTATATTGCTTGACTTGATATTATACGATTAAAAGCAAACGGGGCACTCAATTCAGTTGATCATTTTAATGATCTCTATTGCTTGTCAATGTTGACAATAATAACAATATACCTTTACCATTGAGTGTTTTGTGTGTAGAAAGTTCCACAATTACCTACCGGGGGCGGGGCAGGGGCGTTGGTGGCGGTGGAGGTGAAGAAGGTATTTGAGAAGACATTACCCATAAGTCCATAACTATGAATGTGTTTATTACATTATATTAGACAATATCAAATCTACTTCTGGATGATCGCGGAAAAACACTAGATAAGGTCGTCAAATGTTTAATATACGTTCTTTGATCAGTGAGGCGAGATTACCTGTAACCTAATTAACAACATGTGTCATTATTCATAATCGTCATACTCAATTTTATTGTGTACACAAAATTACAAGATGCAGATAAAAAAAAACCAAAAAAGGACACTATTATTTTTTTTTAAATATTTTAATTGAAATACTAGAAAAAATATAGCGACTAAAATGTCAATATCTAATGTATGTAGAAATACTAAATAAAACATTAACAATTTCAGACATGATTGCAGAAATCGGCGATTTTATTATATTTATATTTTAAAGTTTGGCCATGTTTGCAGAACGCATTAATATAGAAATGTACAAAGGGCAAATGTTATTATGTCTTTTTTGCACCAGATTTGTCAGTAAGCCATCATTGTAAATTCAGTTTAATAATTATAAAACAAGGACAAATTCTATTTCTTTTTGCAGTCTTAATTCATTATTAGAAACATATATATTTAAACATACATTTATCTGTAAAATTATCAAATAGAGATTTTTTTGTTTAATTTCGAACATTTTCATAAAATAAATTGAAATTAAAAATATTAATCAACCACGGATAATAAATTGAAAATAATAATTACCTGGCGTTGTGACACTCGCACTTTGTTTGATGCCCTGGAGAAAATGCATGTGACAGACATTTTGTTAACGAAACAAAGGTAAAGCCGGTGTAACAGACTGCGTCAGCGGACATAATGACTGCGACAAACATTCTTTGACTGATATAACAGAAATACCCTTGTAACAGAAACTTTGACTGCGTCAACGGAGAAAATGTCTGTTACTGACAAAATATGTCTGTAACAGACATAAAAAGACTGTCACAGTAGAAATTATTGTCTGACACAAGGTTTGCAGTCTTTTGCAGTCATTTCTGCAGTAATTTGCAGTAAGTCAGTGACGGACGGAAAACGACAGCAACTGATATTTACTGTCATTGTTTTGGCCAGTACTGATTGTAATCGTCATAAAACACTTTGACCCTACCCAACTCTCCATGCGTTTCTAGATGCAATCATCATTTTCCGTTTATAAGTCAAAACCATTCGCTCCTACCCAACTACCCATCATTTTCTAGTGGCAGTTATCATTTACCGTTTCTAGTTAATCTCATATCAAAATATTAGGGGCCTCGGTGGCCGAGTGGTCAAGGTAGTTCGTCTACTATTGATCACGTGGTCTGTCAACACTGAGATTGCGGGTTCGATTCTCACTGCAGGCAGGGTGTACTCGACTCCAATCTTAATTGACAAGGATTGCCAGTTTTCCTACCGCAGGTCGGGGGTTTTCTCCGGGTACTCCGGCTTCCTCCCCCAATAAAAACTGGACGCCATGATATAGCTGAAAAATTGCTGAAATTGGCGTTAAACACCATCAAACAAACATCAAACATACATCAAAATATTAACTAGATCTCGTCCTGAAATAGGCTGAAAACCATCTCGCTGGAAGTAGAAAAAAACAGTTGAATCAATCAATAATAAGTCAATTTCAAGCTGAAATGAGTTGGTTTGTCACTTATATTGTGCCAGTCAATTTTGAACCTTTTAATTGTTTGCTGTGAATCAATATGCTATAAATTGGTGATTAGTCTTCTTAAATAGTTATTGTCTGTTGACATCTGTGGTTGATACTTCTAGCTTGGCTTGGGACAATGGTGCCTAATTTCCGTATTTGATATTGTTAGCTGCCAAGTGTCGATTCTCACTGGAAACTGCAGTTCTTCCTTCAAGTCTAAATGGTATGGTGTAATGAAAACGGTACACATTAAGCAAAAAAACGCAACAATCAAATGCGCAGATATTAAGCGAAATTTCAACAAAATTACAAAAAACATGTTAATTAAATGATAACTAATTTCCTTCTATTTTCTTATCCACATATAATTAATTATATAAATTATGTAACATACATTTTCGAAATGTATATCTTTACTATTTGCAGTTTTTATCAATATGTATATAAGATTTGAACAAGTAAAGTGGAAGTATAGCTGGAAAGAACATCGATGCATCTTTTTGATAAATATTGTCAGTTTGATGACTGGGTTACTATCTTGCTTTGGTGTTTTGATGGCCTGCACTTTTCAGGTAATGTTTGCTACTGATTAATCAAGGTTAAAACAATAATTTCTATCTAAAGACAGAATATATTGTCGAAAATACACGGTAACTTGCAAGCGGCATATTATCAACTAAAATGCCATCCGACAATAAAACACTTTTTATAGTTAGATTTGGCATTAAAACTTTTCGGATTAAAGATGTACAATAGAAATTTGTAATACGAAACATAGCAAACAAATTAGACGATCTGATGATGATCTTGAACTCGGAATAACAATAGAATCTGCTTTAAGCTACCATTATTATGTGTATTTATGTGTATTTAATGGTACGTTTCAGATTTACCCCCTTTTTTCATGACTAAAAGCAGGATCTTGCAATTTCTATTTATGTGTACTTGCGTGTTGAGTGCATTTAAAACACATTCTGCAAACAGACGTTTTGTTACATGGTTAAAGGTGGTATTTCACTCATTTTAGAGTAACACATTAGAGATGGCACATACTACAGGAGCAGTAATGGCATTTGCTATTGGGACTTTGTTTTGCTGGACACAAACTATTATCTCTTTTTTATGTAAAAAATTACCCGGAAACCGTATAGTAATCAATATTATTAGAACAGTAATGTCGGTTATACAAACAGCGTTCCTGATTGGTAGTATCCTTTTTGTATCTCCACAAATTTATATACTAATAACAATTAGTATTATCCCAATTAGCATGTAAGTAATAATTATTTATAGTTGTATAATAATAAATAAAAAAATATTGAAAAAATAAACCCCGAAAAATCCGACGCACTTTACAAAAATAGGCGAATGTCAAGAGACGTTTACAAATCCGGATTTAGAAAAATATATAAAACACAAAACAACAACCAAAAACACAAGAAAGTGGGCAGCCCCGTCCCCCAAAAGATAGGGTTGAAAAAAGTTCGCCTCATTTACTCATTTAGTTTGGTACTTCGTGCAGCGCTTATCTTTTTAAAACAAAGTTTTATACAACTTAATTGAACGCATTTCCAATTAGTATAAAAAAGGAGCACAAAGGCGCTTAATCTTATGCACAAACTATGCACAAACTTCTTTCCCTTACAGCATTGTATTGATATATAGCTGTGGCAAAGTAAGTATGTCAAGAAATACGTGTACTTGAAGTCAATTATTGTTAAATCATCATTGGTTGTATGCCATAAAGTAAGAACTCTGATAATTGCAATAGGCTAATGCGTTCACATACTATATGTCAGTATTTACTATACGTGTTGAACGGTCTCCAGGTAGATATATTGTCATCAACATTAGTTAACATTAATGATCTTCAATCGATCTTGAGGTCAACTGGCGATTATTTATGTCTTAATTTCCATCTATGGCAGTTCAAAACGCAATAAAGCAATAAAGAAAAACCATTATTGCTTGAAGACATCGCATTGAATGTATAATCTCGAGCATTGCCTTTTCTACATTTAAAAAAAAAATTTTATGTTAAAACGTGTTAATTACTAGTTTACTAACAGAAAATAGTATATTGTGATACAAATGTAATTTAGCAATGAGTTAAAAACCCCTTTCCAAATAAACGCTTTGCATGTTAATAAGTAATTGCATAAAGACCTTAACTTTTACAGCATTTGTTGTAGTAGTGCAATCCCGCTCAACGAAAGTAGGTAACACATAGTTTGTAACAGTGTTTTGTTTATTTTCAATGAATTTTGAATAAAATCAAGATTGTTTTA
Organism: Limnoperna fortunei; assembly: GCA_944474755.1. NCBI lineage: Eukaryota > Metazoa > Mollusca > Bivalvia > Mytilida > Modiolidae > Limnoperna > Limnoperna fortunei. The sequence continues at coordinate 35,180,904 of OX104120.1, read as the reverse complement.
AGAGAGCAATCAAGGTGAAGTAGAAAGTGGTATTAAGAATGTTAGTATTATTTCTACATGATCTTGTAATATAATATATATAATAATATAAAATTTACTGCTAAAAAATACAATACAATGGATTTATTAGATAGGTTGTTGCTTAATATCGGCATGCCTAGATGAGCTATATTGACTGAATAATGATCGTTTAATGCACATGAATTAATATCCTTTTTAACTAAACAAGATTAAAACTTAATACCAGTCCACTTCTAGAAGGAGAAAACAATGAAAAGGTTATTTAAGGGGATGCAGGACACCATCCGCCAATTTATGTGAAAATTTCAAAATATATATTAAATTAATGGTAAATTTAATAATTTCTTTCATTAATTACTCTAAATTTCCATAAAATTTCAAATAATAATGAAAGTATTATACCTATATTAGTACTTTGATATGTTAATGGTTGAAATAAACAATGTTCGCATAAATGTTCGGTATTGGCAAAAATAATAAAAATGGATTTTTTAACAAGAGAGGTAATTTTGACCAAAAATACAATTTTTAGCACTTTTTGACCAGTTATTTCCCAATGGACAAAAATTTAATTCAGAGACCCTATTTTTCTTATCATCACTAAATAGCACGCCAATTGCTTGACATTATGCAAAAAATTCAGAAAATTTCCTTTGACGGAATTTTGGTAATCTTTTATTTTAGTGCTTTGTTATTCTCTTCTCTGTATAATCGATTAAAAAATTTAAAATTTTAGTGCTCAACTCCTTAGAAATTGAGTCTGAAGCTCATATTATTGATTTTGAATTATGATAACTTTTATAAAAATAATTTAAAGAAAATTCATTGACAATTTATTTTCAGTTAAAGTTTTCTCCCATCCCATTAATATTGATTGCTGCAATAATAAAACCAGTAACAAGAGAAATATTATATACCTAAGATATAAGTTTGCATTATTTTATTACTTCTCTGTATATTTTGGGGCTTGCGTGTTATATTAAAGTAAAAAATAAACCGTTATATTCGATTTCGTTTTGTTTCAGGATCTTTCTGTGAAACGTAGCGCTGCAATTCAAGAATGGATATTAGCATTTCTGGTGACTTTTTATCTTTTGACATTCATACCAGAATTCTGCCAATTTGATTGGACAATGCAAATCATTAGCAAACATAAAAGCGGCAAAGTGTCCGATGAAAATGGTTTCAATACGTATACTGCAACCCAGCAGGAAAACAAGAAGGATAGCATATAGAAAAAGGAAATGCATGGGTTTATTGTCCTTTATTATACTGTTTCATTTTTAGGCATTTCGTAAATAAGAGCGTTTATACATCGCGTTTGTGAAGCTTTATATATACTACTATTTAGTTTTGATGTTTTTGATAGAAACAAAACATGATCTACGTGCTATTGAAACATAGTAAATTATTGCTTCCGAGGACATTGGACCCGTATTGTGTCCAATGGAAGATGCATTGTGTCGATGAGAGCTGTATTAGCTCGAAACTACTCCTGATGTTATTACAACATAATTACGATCAAATAAGACATATCGATCGGATGATGTGAGTTTTTTGTTTGATATTTATTTACCCGCCTACAATTAAAGATCATAGTAAACTAGTCAATGCTATACTCCTTTGGCGTTTTAATTATCTCTTGTTTATTGAATTATCCCTTTCTACTCTGGATACCAAAAAATACGTATTTGTTTATCTACGCAATATAGCAAAACATCAGCTAATTTGTTTACACATTTTCTTTCCCATGCTAATATCTATTCTAATAGCGCAAGACAAGTATCCACACTTACTGTGAAACTACCTACTTAACAAGTGGTTGTGGATATTGTACAATTCAATAGAAAGTTTTGAATTCTTAAAATTTCTATTTGTATTGTTGTATTGTTACAAATTATATATTTTAGAAAAAAGTCATTCCATTCCACACGATTTATGTAACTGTTCATATGAAAAATGCGAACTTTATTACAACAGGTATGACAGGTGCGCCAGAAAGGTAAGCGTTGTGAAAAGGCGTGAACACATACTAATATAAGTAATAGTTAAAATAGATAACAACGAAAAGGAAAATAGCACAGGAACCGAGCGAACAACAAAAACCAAAAGTCAAGGGACATTTACAAATCCGGATATAGACAAATATTTACAAAGCAAAAACCCCAATTAAAACCTTTGGTGCACTCCGGTAAAGGTGCCTGCCTCTATTTAAACACCCGTCGAGTTACTTGTCATGTCTAGGAGAAAGTCAAATCAAGAAAAGACTACTTGTGACTAGGCGAAAATATTTCATCAGATTTAAGAAATTTATTTCCCGCAGAGATCAATTCAATCATGACAACGACCAAAGAACTTCTGGAGGGATAACATCAATATTGGTACTGCAAACCACTGTTAGGGTAGTTTATTAGTCAACAACAGTGAGAGTCTAGAAAATCAAAATACAAATCGCAGGATCTTGAATAACGTATAAGGTGTGAAATGTACACACCACACGCTGGAGCTGCAATCGATGAACGGAAAGTTGACGATTGGAAAGTTTAAGTCATCACGTTCGTTGTAGAGTCTAGTTTATATAGTTTCTAGAAGTAGGTCTAGGTAAAGGCAGACCTAAGTGTATTGATGGTGTCTTTCATTTCAAGTTTGTTTGGGTAAACTGAATGCAAACAGACACTAATATTAGGATTGTTAAGGGAGAAAATATCATCAATATAGCGGAATGTGAAATAAATAGTGTGCGCTAGTGTCTTTTCTTTCTTCTTCGGCAGGTCTTCTGGAAGCATAGCCTCATAAGAGTACAAAAACAGGGAGGAGCACAATTAGTACCCATTGGAATACCAAGTCTGTTGAAAAACATGACCTCCAAACATGACAAAAAGGTTGTCAATCGGAAAATCTAACATTCTGACAGATTGGTTGAAGTATATTTATTATTTGATTTAGAGTCAAATGAAATAAGTTTGATCATGGCTAATTACCAGGATGGAGTTTTGAAAAGGTTTGGTATCCATTATATGAAGGGAAGATCACAATCTTCGACTTTGATATGGAGACCAAAGAATGCCAACACCGATTTGTAATTTTCAAGAATGTCCTCTTTTGAACGCGTAGTAAATGTGTAAGTAGGATTGCTAAGTGAACACTCCATGCTTAATTAATTTATTAAACACTAAAATGCACAAAGCAATTACGCATGAAAACAGTTATCAAATATCATTACTCAAACACGTTGCAAGATGTATAAGTAAACGTCAACATTTTCCTATTCAATTTTTTATTTAATTACACATGTAGGCTTAAAATAAAAAGACATCTCTTCTGAGAACAAATGTGAAGGTCTTTCCAAATGTGGTCATAAATTGGAAACGATATGGATAATTTGAACTTTTTGTCTGTTGCTAAGGACAAAGTGTCACTTCCAGTATCTCAAGTATGTCATCCTGTTTCTAAAAATGTATGGTTGCTAATGACTATTTTTTAGCGGTTACATTGTTGTCATGGTTTGAGCTTGACCCATGACCCTTGAGCTTTGAAGCTGTTTTCTTACTAATCACTATAAGTAACATGTTTATATTATTTCTTACCCTTTTCAAGTAATTACCCGAAAACCATTTTACCGAAATGCGTCAAAAGCAATAACTCGAAAACGGTTCATAGAATAGTTTTGGACCCGGTGTACCAAATAAAGGTCTTGTTAAAAGTAATATTTTCCCGTTATTGTTTGCTTCCATCTTTTACTGGTTTCAAGTTAGAATGAGACCAATAGTAGAAGCCTAAGGTCGAGGTCATTACTGAACTTTGAACAATTTTAAAGATCGTGTTTCAGGATGACCAATGGTGAAGACCCTGGGTGTTTACGACTGATGGTTTGTAAGTTTTGAACATTAAATGAGTCGTTAAATTGTCAAAAGGAAAATAACTTGCCTGCGTTCACCCTAATTTTTTTTAACAAACTGTAACAAAGTTGTCCCATCAGCCCCTTTACATTTATCAACCTTTTTGTAGTATAGTTCCAGAGATTGTATGGGTAAACTTCAGTTGAGGTAATGAACATTAAAAATTTAAACGTCTGCAAACGGCGTCAGTCACATTATTACATTAGGAAAAATGATCACATATGAAAGTGCAGCACTTCGGCCTTATATGTAAGTCGTTGTTTAAAGAAACATTTGGCTAATTCAACATTAGGCAATATTTATGTAATTTTACATAATTAACTATTCTTCTGGAATAATGTATATAATCACTGCGCAATGTTGGTGTATTAATTACTTAGAAATAAATTAGAAATTAGAAGTCACAGGAAAAATAAGTATCACAAAAGCCGAGATTTTTGGCTTACAATAGAATGTGAGTTATCTTTCTTTGACTCTAACATGTTTGTATGTTACCATGGAGAGGATAGGGCTTAGTCCTGCTATGCAATCCAATTCGTGTTTTTTCGTGAATAAAATATGTTTAAATCGAAACCGCGCCATGCGCGATCTTGGTAATTTTAAAGCTATATTTCCCGAATTGTTGCAAAAGTTTTACCCCTAACGCAATACTACTTGTTAGCAGCTGACTAACGAATTAGCACACCATATGTGTACTGCGATATTTAACTGATTTACCTAAATTAATAGTACTTTGATGCTTTCTACAAAACCTGGATTTGATTTGTTTTTCTACTATTAAATCATATCCATAAAAGGGTTTCTAACTGATATATGTCATGATTGTTCCTACGTGATATGGTAGGTGGTATAAAAAAATTGCTGAATTTAATTTAATTTGCATCTGTTTGAATAATTGAATGTTTGATTGGTTGGTTCCTTAACGTCCAGATAGCAGTATTTCAGATATATGTAGGACGAGCATAAGTAAACAAACAATAAATGGATTGCATCTATAAACAGAAAATTTTGACTGCCACATGTCATGAATGTAGTTGTAGCATTTTAAAAATATGATTTAAGGACACGGTGGTCATCTTGGTTATAGATCGGGACTATCTGATACTGTTGTTCGACATATAAACTATTGCACACTGTGTTTGTATTAATCATTAAAACCTATCGAATGTTTAACGTGTACGAACCTACTAAAACAAGATAACAATAACAGAACAATTGTGTACACTTATTTTTATTAAAACAGTGTCACAGAAAGGACAAGCCCCCGTCTAATAATAGATACAAGATTCTGCCTTACTTGAAGAATGTAATTGATATACATTTAAAGTATGTTAATATTACCTTCAACCACTATAACCAGCCCAGTAGTAACACTTCGGTGCTGACAGGAATATTATTGATTCTTTCAGTAATATAGTAATTGTCTAAATTTACTGCCCTTACATTTAGGAAAATAATTACATTCTGAGGTTTTTCTATCTCAAGGGGTAGATAGCCTTAGCCTTAGCCGGATTTGGAATATGAATTTTGATGACAAAAGCTCTACATCATCTTAACCATTTGCATTTTAATTGTATAGATTTGATCGCCACATCCTCATGAGTCTTGATTCAACGAAACACGCGTCTGGCGTAGTTAATTCTACAGTCATTGGACATAAATGTTCATAATTTTTGTATCGGTAATGGCGGTCGTCGGAAAAGCGGGTTGACTATATACTTACCGGTAGTCTATAAATAGATTAAAATCCAAAGAATCACGTGATAAGCACATGACAACGTAAACATCGTCTGCTTCAATTTAATTTCCGATCAGAACAATCATGGCCAAACCAAGGAAATTGGGCACGGATTTTCAAAAAGATGGGATAAAAAAGGCTGAAATAGCACGAAGGTTTAATATACCAAGGACAACAATTTGCAGTATCTTTAAGAATTTTACGTTGAGGTGAACAGCGGAAAATAAACCTCGAAGTGACCGGAAGAAAAAAGTTTAACGAAAGACGCAAGACTGCTTTATCACGATTGGAAAAATCTGATAGAAAAGGAACGCTGGTGGACACTACTTATAAATTAATAATAAATCTAATGACATATACAACACTTCATTTTGTACAAGAACTATTCGACGGAAATTATTTGCTCAAGGTTACAAACAGAGCAGTTTCTTAAAGAATGGTGGTCAAAACGGACAAACAAATTTTATGGTGCAAAGAAAGAAGTCACTGGTCTGTCCGTGTACACTGGAAGAAATGGATATTTGCAGATGAATGCCAGGTTGTTATTGGGTTTAACAATCGTGTGTACATTCGGCGGAAAGGTCGTGAATCAATAACCCTCATCTTATGTGCACTCCGTCCAAAAAGAAAGTTTCTGTGATGATTTGTGGATGTCTGTGTTTTCACGGAATCGGTACTTTGTCTGCGTTGAATGGTAATATAAACTCGTAAAACTACATTAATATATTGGAGGAAAACTTGTGATCTGTGTTAGTCCGCCATTTCCCTGATGAAGAATATGTTTTTATGGATCACAATGCCCCTGTACACAGATCTCGCTTAGCAAAAACTTGCATGACAGAAAATTCTATAAATACCACACCTTGGCTTGCACAGTCTCCTGATATAAATATGGTAGAAAATATTTGGTTAATAATTAAACGTGAATTAGAAAATTTTAGTCATATCATTACTACGCGCGATCAGCTGTTCAACGACATTTATCGTATCTGAAAACAAATCTCAATAAATTTGATTAAGGACTTATATAACACTATCCCTGCTCGTTTGAAGTAAGTGGTGAGGATCAAAGGGAATCTGACAAAGTACTAGAGTATGTTTGAAGTTTTCAATCATATTTATCAACGACCAAACTTTGCGTCTGTTGTCTTACTATTACGATGCCATATTGAAACCGACGAATATTTATGTATTAACCTTGAGACCTTTGATGGCATTTTATTTCCATTATCTTTATCAGTTATTTGAATGATAAAAATGGAGTGCAACACAATATATTACGTTGTATTTTATCAGGTTATGATTCTTTATGAAATGAACAAATTGTAGTTAACAAGTTTCATAACATGCGGAGTATTCTTATATGTTATTCGGCATAAGAGAAATATTTGGTCGGAACGCTACAAGTACAATTAGTAAATTGATAATATTAAACATTAATTTTACGTATAGTTGCGTTAAAATGAGATAATTTCTGCCAATTTTACTGTCAGAATTTACAAGTTGTCACAATATTTTTAGTTAGGTAAACTTTCACTTTCTAAATTTCTAGCACCAATTATTAAATAAAAATACATGCATACATTATGTTCAGGGAACGTTAAATAGTCAAAAAACTAAATGGCACAAAACTAGAGCAAAAAAATTTTGGATTGCACGTAGTAAGGGTACATTAAATTGCATATTAACAAATCTTAAGTAACAGATGAGAATAAATCAATCTGCATGATGTAACTTAAATATGCCTATGAAACTACATTGACGCGTTTATTAGCTCTAAAAATTGATGCGAATTTACATGAATACATATACTTAATAAGATTACACTACCGTTCACATATACAAACAAACATATTGTTTCTGGTAATTTAATTTATTTAAACCAATGAAAGCTGTCAACTGTCAATTTACTTCTAATTTAGCTAAAAGGTTGTTATGTTTGAACGAAAGCGATGACGATTAAATAACATGTAATTTTAATATGAATATATGCACAAACTGTTTAACTTGTATAGTTCTATATTTGGAACCAGGATGTTCGATTTCTTGCTTCAATGGGTACAAAGAAAGACATTCTCCAGATAACCACAGTAAGGTACATATGCATTGACTTACATTTAAGTAAAGGAAACAAATTGAAGGACATGTTAAACGGTGAGGATAATAAATGGTATTATTGATAAGGTAAGAAAATATAGCATGCAGCAAGTCACTACGTTTAGTAAGGTGTTTCATTTTTACGTTTAAAAATACATAACAAATGAAACGTAACCTTAGGTTAATTTACATGAAATGAATTATGTCATTGATTTTTGTGGATCAAATGCGTAGAAAGAAACAAAGATTATCAGAGATGAATAATATTGTGTATGGTTTATAAAAACAAATACATGTATGAAACTAAAAAGCGGCACGCGTAACGGACTCAGTATGATCAGTATTAGCGAATGACCAGTATTATACGTGTTACGCAGCTAAATTAATGGCGCGGCTGGATAGATAATGCGGTTTGATTAGAAAAAATAAGTTTGTTGTATATTCGAATGATTTCATTATCTCGTCCGAAATACACGGGGGGGGGGGGGGGGGGTAACTTGGTATATATAGGGTAATACGGATGTGCGGCCCGAATAGGTCACTATTTTAGCTCTCCAAAATATATGAATAGGTAGCTTTATTCATTGAAAAATATATCATTGGGTAGTTGTAAATTATCTAAATATATCCATGCCTCAATTCTCATCTTAAGCATGTTAAGCCTATGTAAACCACAGTGATTTTACAAACAAAGTGTTCCATTAACATCAATTTATCATTTTGGTAGTGAATGTGCTATTTTGTCAATGGGGATGTGCAGTAAAAAAAAATATATTAATAGGTCTGATTTAATCATTCAATATATGATTAGATCCTGTTTTATAATGTCCAAAAATATATGAATAGGGTGGGTTTTCAAATGTCCGTCCGCAGACCTGTACCTAAAAGTATCCTTAGTTACCCCCCCCCCCCCCCGTGCCTAAATATAGATTATATATTGCTCGCCTATGCAAAAATGAGTGGAGATTGTTTTGTGCGTTAAGCAGTTCATACCAATAGGTAGTAAGGTAGTCAGATTGTCAGATATGTACATTTTGTCGCTGTTACCTTCAATTCTTCTATTCATGAAGACCATATGTCGTTGGCGATTGGTAAGGAATTTATAACTAAGCTGTTTATTGCAGATTCAAATACTAACTTAATAGGTGTCTATAGGTTGAATGCTACCACGATCGGAAGTAATTTACACATTATTGAATCTTTGACTTGAATATATGCGATATTGATCAGTACCTCCACCCGTAATTCAATTTTGTCTGCCTTGTCTACAACTTAAAAGTAAAATTCTGTTGCCTATTTTCTGACTTAACATAACAATTAAATTTTAAGCAGATTTCAGTTTTTAATTCGTCATCAATCATTTTGTCCAGAGTGGGCTTAATAGTTTTAATGACTTTCTGCCTTATCACGGTGATGAATTTTAGTCTAGATTTTGAAATGTGGCACGGGCAACATGTGACAAGCAGACTTGCACTGAAAAAAAGGTAAGCGAGCAGAAATTAACTCAGTTTCTTCTTTGTTGACGACATGTAAAGGTGAAATATCAGAAAGAAGCCTGCTTGATTTTGTTCTTGTACTAATGAGTTAGGAATACCATTTACACGTTTTGATGTTACTGTCGGTTTCAATTTTGCAGTTTGTAGAACAAATTATCCTTGTTTACTGTCCGACGCCATCGTTGTTATTCGTTTGCAGTAAAGTACAACAAAGTCAGAGGATTACAATATAATATTCATCTAATGTCATGGCACAATCACACTATTGTTTCCCATCATTCAAAGTATAAGTTTTTTATCGGTTAATGGTTTGGTTTTACCTATTGGTAATCTAGGTGAATGTTTGTTCAATAGCGTCTTTTGTTATCTTGGTTTAAGAGATGAGTGTGTGCAACTAAATTTCTTTTGTATTTGCGCAGCCTATTGGACTGTTTGTTTTGTTGAGTATCATTTGTTAACTCTGCTTGATATAGATGCAAAAGGAGTTCAACATCAAAAAGCACTACAAAATATTGCGATTTCAATTGTCTCTCTCCAAGACCTATAACGATAAATTCATGAATGTTTTGTACACTTATTTAGTTGAAATTATAGGCGACTTTCAGCAGCTTTCTAGCTATATCATGGCGATCAGTATTAGAATGTGCAGATAATGAAAAATTCCATGTATTCTATACATGAAACTAATATGTATTTGTATCAACATACAATTCTTTAATTTCTATTTAAGCTGATAACAACATGATCTGCAACATACCCCCGTGGAGGTATCCTGTTTTACTTACTTTGACCATGGTTATTTGGATTGTGATGTTGTACGTATGACGATATAGTCGTAGTTATATGAAACAGATTAATATATGATTGTTTTTTAACATTTAAACAATACAGTGATATACACACTCAATAGAACAGTAGTAAAAGTTTTGTCCATAGTCAAAAATACTAACATTTCTGTGATTTACATACCTTTCCCACATCTTGTTCAGCATTTACCTGGGCTAGGAAATTAATAAAATGCAATTAAAAATTAAAAAAAAAATATTTCATATATATCTGGGACCAATTCCTTTTTTCACTAGTTAGAAAATTTTGAGGCGCGTCTACATTTACATACAATTTATTATGCAATGACTGTAAAAATACTAAATTGATTTTTTAAAAATTACATAATTTTTTTTCTGTTAAGATCTGAGTATACTTATCCACTTTTTAAAACTTAATTTATGCAAGGGCATACAGTCATAATATTTTACAAATGCAACGACTATTGACCAAATCAGAACACAACGTAGTATTTAGTATTGTACTTAATCTAGGGTACACAATGTGGTAATCTGTAACTGGTACACATTCACTCCCGCTATTGATATGCACAACACTTAGTTTTCATCATTGTAGTTTGAAATCTGTAAATTGTTCTTCATAGCGACATACAATTTAAATAAAATTAAATCGTTTACGTGCTCCCTCTTTTTGTTAATAGTCAATTCGTTGTCAGTACAACACAGCGACCAATAATAAAAAGGGGGAGCAAATGAACGATTAAATTTTAATTAGATTGAGAGATATTTATACCATTTTGCACTATGGTTGGTGATCTTACATCTAACATGGGGTATATACAAAACGTCCAGACCTACACGATCTTAGAAGAGTATTCAACACCAGTCACAGTAAAATATACTTTCTGTACTAAACCTAGTGTTTAAGTAAAAACAGGTGACCGAAAACAACGATGTATCTATAATAACACGACTTTTTTGTTTAATTAATTAGCTAATCATTTTGTTATTTGGTTATTATAAAAAGTCGATATATTATCCCGTTCATACCACTTATATACAAATATTGATACATTAAAGAAATCAAAAGTCATTAGATTAAGTACAGGCATATGTCGAGTTTATGTTCTTATTGACTATAAAATTTTGTTTTGACTACGTAGTGATAGAAAACGATTGATCATCCACATCGAAACGTTAATCAATTTGTTCCGTTGACCGGGATCTTTTTCCTTACGACAACAATAGTTTTGTTGTAACATAATAGTCGACAGTACATGTTGATATTAAAAAATAGTTTTAACGAAAATGTTTTTCCTTTTCATTTGTCAGTTTGTTGAAAACGCCCGAATAGCCTTGTTGAACCGTCATCCTTAGCTATATAGACTTTTCACATTATAATGCGATTATTATTTACAATATTGTGTAAGTTTGTTATTGCAGTATTGTGGAAGTTTACAAGCGAGAAGTTTTACTGTTTTATGATCTTACATATGCGTTGCCATTTTTAAGGTAAGACTATATCCTTGAAAAATGGTGATGGGAACTTTCATATGAACACTAGCAAGTAATTTACGAAACGTTGAATTATAAAAAACAGTTGAAATTTGCCACTACAGAAGAATGTATTGTTCTTTTAATTATTGAATTAGCATCTTTTAATTTGCTAGACTAAATAATCCAACAATTTTTTTAAGAAGCTTGTGAATAAGACCAACCAAACATCACAAGTTCATCTTTGTCTACTCATTTCATAAATATAAATCTGTATAATCTGATTGGATATTCACAAATATGTGAATCCAGCAACAGATAAAATCTTACGAGGCGAATCGCATTATCTATAGCATTCTCATATCAATTGTAATAATCGCTTTGTATCTCAATAAATTTAAACAGTCTTCTTGCCTTAATATCAGCAAAGATTCATATTATTACCTATGCACTCATGAATTTTATAGTTAATTATGACGTAATCAAAAGCAAAAAAAAATAAATAAATAAAAAAAAAAAAAAAAACACAAAACAAACAAACAAACAAACAAAAACAATCCAGGTTTAAACGCAAAAAATATTGCGAATAAAAGAAATACTATTGCAAGAAAATTGCAATAATTATTGGGAATAAACACGAAGGTATGCGATAAAGAGGGTGTAATATGATTAAGGGGTGCGCGTCAATGATACACGATATGGATACAATACCGTTCACTGTATAACATATTCAAAACTACTGTATTTAGTATTAAATATATACTGAATATCACAATTTTGTTTCCCCAGACCGGATTCAACACAGAATTTCGTTTAATATAATATCAATTAAAAACTAGTAATGAATGCTTGTTTATTCATGTTTGTTATTAAAAGCTGGTGGAAAAGTCTGGAAAACAAATTTTCGCTGTCACATACAACAAAAATTAAAACCATCATATATTATATATAGTTGTATAATTATTACGGCTATTATTTCAAAGCTCATCCTTCACCCTTTTAATCTAATCACATCCCATTGATCGCATATTTTTTCCTTTATTCGTAATAATTATTGCGTTTCTTTGCTTCAGACAAACTATTACTATTATTCGCAATGATTTTGTTAAAACGCAAAACGTTTTTCCGTTAAATAATTATTACGCTTATTTTGTGATCAATTGCAATATTCGCGATTAAAATCAATAACAAAAATGTTTTCCAACAAAGTGGCCAGAACAATCTTCCGTATAAAATAAACACAATTTTACACCCAGTTATGTTTAAGTAATAAAAATATATTTACGAAACTATCATTACGATTTCAGTTTTGCAAGTGGCATATTGGAATTCTTTTTTCCACTTTCTGCAGTGTTGAGTAAGTATCTACAAATATATATATATTGCAAAGGAAAATACCATGAAGTAAGTGAATATAGCAAGGAAACCAACCCAAGGCAAGAACTGAAAATAAAGAGACGTTTGCAAATATGGATTTACACAAAAAATATTCAAAACGAAAAGAAGCATACACACAGATACAGAGTAACCAGAACCCAAGAAAAACCATAGGTGCTCTAGACTAATACGCAATGCCTGCCTGTAAATAGACACCCGAATATTAAGTAAATTCCAAAAATGACGAATGAAATTGTACTGCCTATACGGTTGTTTGTTTATTTGAAGGTGTTTAACGCACGTTCAGCAATTTTTCAGCTATTTAATGGCGTCCAGTTTTTATTTTGGGAGGAAGCTGGAGTACCCGGAGAAAAAGATTAAAGTTGAGTACACCCTGAAGAATGAAATTTTTTGCCTATAGGTGTATATCCAATTAAATATGTTGATATTCCACGTACAAGTAATATGTTGATATATACAAGTAATTAAAATTAATTAACATATTATTTACTTGCAGTATTTGTCACCATTACTATTAGGTGTGAAGAAATAGAGACAATTTACCGCCACCGAGATCCCAGATTTATGAACTCAGCAAATCTTTGTATCTACTGCATTGGGCTGATGTTCTGTATTAGCCTATGTTGTATGCCAAATATTTTTGAGGTAAACCGATAAGTTTCAAATATTATAATTGTGTTACGGTTTCAATATACCAAAATGGTTACGGTAGTTCGTCTTATATAAGTCACGTAGTCTGTCAACACCGAGATTGCAGGTTTGAGTCTCACGCTAGTAGGGTGTACTCAACTCCAATTTTATTTGACATGGATTATCAGTTTTCCTACCTTCCTTCTCCAATAAAAACTGGACGCCCTGATATAGTTGAAACATTGATGAAACATTCAAACAAACAAAATCAATATACCAATACACCAAAGTAAACGCATTTAGATTTTGAGGTCATTGTTTTGTCATATCACTACTCTGTAGTTTTATGTGTTATCATTGATACAACGAATAAAAATGAAAGAGTTATATATTTTTGCTACTCAGAAAACTGATGAAAGCACTCTCATTTGCAAATGTTTCACGTATTGATGTTTAACATATGTCGAACTTTGCAATACATGTATTTCGTCATTGGTTAAAATAATACGTATGGTTATTTTTATAAATCAATTATAATTATTTGATACGTTAGAACATTTCTTTGGGTAAAACACGTTGAATTTTATTTAATGCTATATTCCATTCGTTTTAGTTTTTAAACACAAGGACATGGGTTAAAAGTGTAATATGCATGTCCCTTGGAATGTTGTACTTGATACTGCAGTCCATCTTCTCGTTTTTCTGGAAAGACTTACCAGGAAGTCTAACTTGTGTGAACAGTTTAAGAGTTGTGTTATCGATAATAAATGTTGGATCATTTGTTGCCTGTATCCTTTTTATAAAGTTATCTCTTTTTCAGTTCCAATACGGAAAAATGCAGGTGTTAATATCATTGAAATAAAGATTGTGTTTATTTAACAACCAGTACCAAGGAAAGAAAAAAATTTTGACTCAAGTCCCAGTAAAAACATCTTTAAATAACAACAAATAACAAAAATGAACTTCTGTTTTATTTTTTCATCTTAATTAATAGTTTCATTGCTAAAAGGGTCAAGACTATGACTTTCTCGACCAATATAAACGAATCACTATGATAAAGCTGCAAAATGTGAACGTGACCAAAAAAAAAAAACATACAAGAGACGAACAAACTATTAAAATAAATATATTTGTGTCAGTAAATAACAATTGATATGCATTAACGCTATTGTTACAGTTACAACTGGAATGCATTTAATTGGAATATATTTACTTTGGATAAGCTTTATCAATCTTTGTACTAAGTGATTTTTTTAAAAAAAAAAACCTAACGATAGTGCATTCTGATCGAAAGGAAGCTAGATCAGTGTTGAGGCGTACAAAGAAAATAGCGTTTTAAAGATAGATAGAAAAGAATAGATATTGTAACAAACTTTGTCACAAGGACAACATTTACTGAGCATGTTACACTCTTTGCAATTATTTTTCAACTTATTGTTCTCAACTTGTATTGCGTTTATCTTACTTTCTATAATGACTCTTTTGTCATTTTATTGTCGTTTAAAAAATAATCAAAATCTAGAAATTAAAAAGTATAACACGAAGACGGTATACTGTGAGTTCCTCAACACCTGTATGGTGATCTATATTATTTTCGATGGTTTAATTATTGTCAAGGAACTCAGTGCAATAACTTAGTGATAAAAAAAACCAAAATAATTCTTTTCTACTAAATTCAGTAAATATCCAAAGGTCAAGTTTCTGTTTACACACTTGATTGAAAAAAGTATCAAAACGGTATAAGAAATAAATGTAGGTATTTCCGACACTTAATTTGATGATTATCAACAAGTAGCTCGAAGCAATCATTAACAGCTGCGCCACCTCCTTTTACAGGGTAATTCTAGGAATCAAACGCATAAGGTGTCAAACGCGAAAATATACGAAAAAGTTTAAACAGAACAACGACAACTACAACATTATAATCCCATTGAATCATTTCTTAATTATAACTTAATTATAATTTATTATAGGATATTTATGAAGTTTTGTTTTGTATTTCTTGTCTTTGAACATAAAAAGGACATACAAAATACAATTTGTAACAATAATTGTACTAGCGCAGTTTGGAATGATAACTAACATTTCAGAGGATTATATTGAATGCTAATAAAGGGGACGCGGGTGGTAAATGATTTGATGTTTTATGCAAAATATGTTACATTCAACGTCTTAACGTCGATAAAATAAACAAATTTGTATGTTATAAATTTCATGTGACATTAAAAGCGCGAACTAGTGAACATTGCGTATACATGATTGCAATTTAGTTTTATGTTTATAGTTGTTAAACAAGACATGATGCTGAATTTTCTTTAACTAATAACAGTTGTGTATTTCTATGTGTATGAAGTAAGTAATTGTCTATTGAAAAAAATGTAATGAACGGCAGGTATGCAGACTCAGGGGTGGGAAACGTACGTTATCACGACGTTTAGTGCACACATTTGTGCCGAAAAAAAGTGACGAACAAAATTAAGTCCACATCCTTTGTAAGTTTTCATGTTTTTTAAAGTAAGATAAAGATATTTTTCAGTAACTTTATATAGCATAACCGCTAGGATTTTAACATCTTTATACCAACACCCACAAAATGTGTGGAACAGATATTGTTTTCTTAAACACTTTATGTCATGATTTTGTGTGAAGTGTTTTGAGAAAACTAAAGCCTCTACATGCAATGTGTCTGCATTTCTATAACATTGATATCTCAATCTACCGGTTAGGCTAGACAATCTTTTACACCAGCAAGCTGAATTAAATTAAAACGTTTAAACCTGCCTTGAAGTGGACATGTCCGCCATTTTTATACGTAAAATATGTGTACAAAACGTTCATGAATACGTTTATTTCCCACACTGAGACTGCATGCAAGGGTCGCGTTCAACATGAATTAAATAGTATTGCAGTACATGACCCCTGACATCATGTACTTGTCCTTTTCTTGCATCATATAGGTTTCATTTTTCTTTTGCTTAAATCAAACAAAATATAAAGAAAATTCGTCGTTTACTGCAATTTGCATTTGTCGCAATTTCACATGAAGCAGTTTTTGTATATAGGAGTATGACAGATTAATAGTATACGTCTCTAATTTATATATTTTAGAAGCTAGAGGTAACCTGGATACAGGCATTTGGATGTATATTTGGGTTTCTGATACCACTATTTACGCTTACTTTTATTCCGGAATTTAAAAAACTTGATGTAAAATTAGTGGTTTCTTATCCAAGATCAGAAGTTGCTGTTTCTCAACCAGAGATCTACACACTGACACATTTAACCCAATTCTTTGGGGAAACTGATGTAGATATTACAGGACATGAACAATTATCCGACGATAGGCTCTACAATGACGACAGTGTGGTGATATAGAGGCATATAAATTACCTTACTCTGAGATAAACGGAGATAAAACACTGTTTTTCTGTATTTATGTTAAATAGTGTAGTTTTATATGTAATATTTATTTTTATTGATCAAAAGATTAATGCCAGGGTTCAATAACAATAACAATGAATGGGAAAATACTTCTCTTAATAAGACCTTAATTTTGTCCGAAACTGTTCGATGAACTCATTTCCGAGTTACAGGCCTCGACTCTTTTCGGTTAATCGTTTTTTTTGCTTACAACTTTTCGGTTATGATGATGATTTAACACGCATTTTTTTAATCGACTTCAATCGAGTTACATAAGTTCAAAGGTCAAAAGACACATTTGAACTTTTAAGCACTTAATCTCAAAACCATAAAGATAGAAGCAAACAATCAATGGGAAACATACTTCTCTTTTAAAGACCTTCAAATGGCATACTTGGTCCAAAACTATTTGAGGAACCGTTTACGAGTTGCAGCCCTTGACGGGGTTCAGTTATTCGGTTTTTGGCTTATAAGTTCATGGTTATAATGTAAACCTAAAGTGATCAGTATGAAAAGGGCTCCAATTTGAGCCTATGTCAAAGGTCACACGTAATACCATAGCAACAAGTTAACCTTTATAGCAACCATATAATTTCAGAATCAGGATGATACATTTTACAGAAATAAGTCATTACAGATGTTTTAGTGGTATTTCGTCCCTAGCAACAAGCATAAATCCTCACCATATATTGTTTGACTCTTGACCACTTTCTTAATTTTTTTGTGCTTAGCAACAGACAAAAGTCCATAACATTCATATTTTCTGACTTCAGATCATAACGGGAAAGACCTTCACATTTCTCAGAACAAATGTCAGTTTAGTTTGTTATCAAAAAGCTTCATATTTTTGTCATCTTATCATCTATGAAGGATTCGTAAACCGACCAAAACCAAAAATATAATAAATGTAAGAATGGTAATGTTTTCGGCACATTGTTGAAGTTTGGATACGATAAAAAGCGACATGGTGACATAAAGTTTATAGAAAACATGTAATATTGTAAAACTAAAAATATTTTTGAATGTCATTATAAGGGACAGTCACGGCTACTAAAATACTCAAAATAAAAATCGTTATTTGAGATAATTTGGATATGTGATGACATTTTCAATTCATCTGTTCGATGCTTTGAAGTTTTAGACCTTGAATAATGTTTCCTTGGCTCATAGTGTATGTATCTATAAATAATATATTTATTATATTTTATACATACATACAAACAAATTAACATCAGTTAGAACATAACTCAAAGTTTATTTGTAAAAAGCACTTAATAGTCTTAGCAAATAGAACATTTAACATTATCAGTCCCAGTGTTAATCTATGTATCAGCATACAGGATAACGATGAGTTCTTGTTTCTGAACTCTGTCGTTGTTGCGACTTGTCCGATTTGAATGGTCCTCGGATGGAAAATTTCAATTATTTTAACACTAACTGCTTTTAAGTGTTTTGATTGTAAGATTTAACACATTTTTATTAACATAACAATAGACAGAAGATACATTAAAAATATATTCTATTACATAATACAATATAATTAAAAATACGTTTTTACTATGTCTCATGGTAGTAATACGAAACAAGTAACCTCAGCATTGGTACGCATGATCAATACTAGATGTCTAAATACCGGCCATAGCTCAGAATACAGAATAGTTGCAAATGAAAACAACTTAATCAACCGAACAAGTTGTGCAAAACCTATAAACTGTGATCCCGGCCCCATAAAAATAAGAGTTACATTTGAAACTGAGTATTCAATTTAAATTGGTGGTGATATATTTATTGAATTTAACTTTAAACTACATGTATATTGGAAAATGTTTACTTATTAGCGACACTATTGGCAATATTGTTAATTTATAGTATTGCTCATTTGCTATAAATGTTTATAACAAAAATATGGTTTTAAATAAATATTAAATTAAGTTATAGTTGTAAGTGGGAAGAGAATTTTCATTCAGTACATGTTTTATTCGTTCTCAAAGATCTGCAAAGATTTACATATATCAACGCCATTTTCGGCTATTTTTTTCATATTTTTCTTGGCACGTTTAAGGTCAGAGGAAAATACTATTAGTTACTTGGTTACGAATACAATTGATTAATGAAATCGTCTATAGCTGTGTTTAATGGTACCCTATATATCCCAACACAAATATTGTATTACAAATACTTGTAAATCAACGCACTTGTGTATACAAGTTTTCACGCTATTATTAAAATTTATAATTGCTCTAAACAACGTAACCCACCTATCAAAATGAGGTCATCACGACTTCACATGACTATGTCGGGCATATAATAACAAGACACAGATTAAAGCACCGTTTCTCGAAATTTGCACAACATTTATGGAATGTGAACGAAACAACCATTCCGTCTCATTGCACGTAGTATCGGCAAATTAATATGTCATACAGTGACTGGTTACATACAACACAATAGCCAAAATGATAATGCATAACAATGGACGAATAAACACTGCACAACAATCAATAACAGTAATCAACGTGATGGCAGATCAAAAGTGCAAGATTTGGCGTTTAAAATCTATCTTTTTAAACTTTTGTTTGGGGACTTTCCAGTAAGGCTATTTCACTGATAATCGCCCAATTGTTTTGAGACTTTTTTACCTCTATCTGTACACATGTCACATTTCTTAAATGTACAGCTAATTCAGTCTTATTTTTGAAGGATGTAGTATCATATGATCCGTTTAAAAGATTTCCTAGCGTTGTCCATTCGGAACAATGTTGTGATGAAGAAACTTCAATTTCACCGTCTACAATAAAGTCCATCTTTTTTGCTTCGTCCCCTCCTACTACAATAATACGAGACAACATCTCTGGTTGTTTCAAAACTATGGTATAAGTCTGTCCTTTTTGGGGACTTACAGCCCAAAAATATTGATCGCTTATCTTATATGCGTTTTCCGGAGTAAAATCTTCGTAAACTACCATTGTTGTATCTAATTCTGCCGGTGGATTTACATTATAGTATTTTTTACGTCTAACCGGCGGTTTCCCGCCTTTAAAGTATTTGTCCACAACAATTTGCTTTTTATTTTTTAGAGATGAAATTATTCCTTGATGTTGAAACAAACTTGGTCTATATCTTATCTCTTTGGTCTGTAACTTTATATTTGCAATTATATTCATCAAAAAGTCGCATGGCTGAACAGCGTAGAACAGAAGGAAAAAGTCCGAAACTGTCAATAAATCGGATGATCTAAAAAATATTCCTATAAACCCCATATTTGAAAAACGAATCAGAAACCAATCATTTTGTTTTATTCGACTATATTTCCTAATGTCAGTTATGAAATTTGTGGCTGCACTTACATCGTCTTCTAAATGTATATAATAATCGGAAATATTTTGACAATATCTAAATAAAAATGCATAATGAATATTTTGCTTGCTTCTCCATTTCAATCTGTCTACACTGTCGTTGTACGTTCTCGGCAGTTTATTGAAATCCGGGAAATTTTGTGGAATAAAAACTAATATTTGAATAAAGCCGGATTCTACGTATTCTTCATATATCTTGGAAAGATTTAAGGCTCGTTCATTGTTCCATTCCTGGTCATCATCACAAAACATCACAACTACAGTAACGTCTTGCTTGTCGCCAGGAGACGAGTTCTCTATCAACGAAGCAATAGTGTCAAAGAGATAATTAACGGCTACCCTTTTGACAGATGGAATGGCAATTGTAAGAAATCCTGTAAAAAACACACGTCTGACTATATAATCAAAAACAATACAAATCAAAAGATACAATTTACATTGACTCTCTTAGGTTTATCCTGTCGCAATTTGTATCGTAACATTTTGCGCCAGGGTAGCGTAAGAAATAACCGGCAATATTTGATTCCGCTTTACTACTGTGCAGCGGAACCATGCAATGGACACCATTTTCCATATTTTGATGCAATTTTAGTACTGTTGCGATTTATCGTGATCCGAAAGTTGTTTTTAGACCTATTAAAAATAAGCAAAATTCTATTCATGTAATAATAGCTCTGTTGCACAAGAGTTTGCGATTTGCTTTAATGGTGCACACTACTGTCTTACAATCTGCGTTTTCCCTAAAATACCTTGGATAACGCCATCAATTTAACTGGCAGCCTCGAAATCGGCGGTTACTGCCATAAAACTTATTATGACTTTTGCAAACAGACTTGATGCGTATAATAACAGAGGCGTTCACAATCTTTAAAAAACATTCCTAATTTACAAACATTTGACCAACCACACTTAATGTCTTTGGCACCACAGAATTGTTCATAAACTTTGGATCAATCTTTACCACACTCGATACCTATTACATCCAAGAGGCGTTCACAAACTTTTTTCAATTAAAATAGTAATCACAATCAATGTCTGTTACTTTACAAAGGCGTTCACAGACTTGCGAATATTCTTAATCACACTCGAGTCCTACTACAGCAACGACTCGTTCTAACTTTTGAAAATCTTAACCACACTCGATGCCTATTACATCATGGACCCGGTAACAAACTTTTGATCAACATTAACCTCAAAGTTTATATTACACCACAGAGTCATTCACACACTTGAACATTTTAAACCAAACTCGATTTTTGTTAACCTTGTTAACATGGGTTTAATCGCCATTTTCAGCAGTTTTTCAGGTATATCGTGGCGTCGTTTTTCACAAAGAGCTGTAGTGAAAACCTGCGACCTTCCAACAATGGCATTCCCCGTCAAGATTGCAGCCGAGCATACCCAGTCCACAGTAAGACTCAAACTCGCCACCGTAGTCTTGATAGTGATTAATAATTGATGACTACCTTAACCACTCGGCCATCAAGACCCTCTAACAACACTCGATGCCTATTTTACCGACGAGGCGTTCATTTACGTTTAATTAATCTTAATCACACTCTGTCTATTCTATTACACACATAGACATTTAGAAACTTTTGAACTATCTCACCCCACTCACACCACGGAGGCGTTCATACAGGTTCAATCAATCATAATCACAAATGATGTCTATTACTCCACAGAGGTGTTTATATACTATTCAGCATTCAAAACTTAGTACCTATTACAGCACACACCACACACCAAGGAGGAGTACACAAACTACTGATCAATCTTGCCCACACTAAATTCCTATAACACCACGCGGGAGTTCACAAACTCTAAAAGCAACTAACAACAATTATTAATTTAAACAATACAAAATATGTATAACACGACATAAATAATTATGAATTAACAAACGTGCCTTTCTTTTGTCGAAATTTCCCATACTGTAGCGCGTCTTTAGCACTGAAATTCAGGACAAATCCCGCTGACCCATACTCTTCGGTTGGTTTCTGAAAATCGCCAAACACGACACTTAGTAACAAAGGTTACTTATAAATAGAAAGTATGTAAAATTATTAATTGTGGAATTTAAATGGAATGTCCTTTAGTGTTTTTTTTTATCATTATGTGATTAATCTTATCTTCGATCCTTCTTTTTTGTGAGTTTAAAATGCTTCTCAAATTTATTTGTATATTGACATTTTTAGTACTGTTTATGATTATCATTTTAATATGCAAATCTTAAGTATTTGTTTCAGCAGATATTGTATACTCATCTAGTTTAGCCTCTTTTAAGGTAAACATGATGGATTACTGCTTTACGTTCATCAAAGAATGTTTCTATTAGATTTACATTGAAGAAATCGACATTGAAAAAATTGACTTAGTAATCCCATGGATTAGTATAACTAATGTTGGTTTATAGTTCTAACGGATTAAAACTTGATCTCATAAAAATATGAAGATACATAGAGATAACGAAATAAAGATGCTCAAACATTAAAAATACAATTGTCATATATTTTACTATGCAAAGTAATTGTGTTAAAATATGGTAACAGAAGCTAAATTGTGTTACCAGCGACAGTTGTACGACTTTTATACGAGTCAAAATAAAACCGTGCCTACCTGTGTCCCACGTGTTCACAGCCTATCAAGACACGATTGATTGTATATATGGTTCATTAATTAAAAGATAATTATGTGACCTCTTGGTATGAAAACGACGAAATCTGGTTAAGATTTGATATTTGTTAGGGAGTGTTTGAATCGCACAAGTCTGTTGTGAACTTCAATATTCCAACAACTCTTCAATAAACTAAAATTAGACTTTAAATTTGTAGTTTAAAAGCGCGAATTAATTTTATTATTTGTAACGAGGCACTGGCCTCCAAATCCAAGATTTTGTTTCCATGAATTCCCCCCTCCCTCCAAAAAAAAAACAAAGAAACACTTCAACTTTATTTTCAGTCGTCACTAAATTATTGTTAAAGTTTTATTTTTACATTTTCTCTTTTTTCAATGGCAAAAAAGCATGATAAAAAATTAGAATAAATAATAAATTTACTCCAATTACAATGCAAGAAAAATAGCTTGTGCTTCTGCACTTAGTATCGACGAAGGCCTTATCATAAACTGTTGAAATCGACAGGAATATACAAAATTTATTGTCACACTGCCGACAACTTTATAAGTATCATCTGCATATATGCTGTACTTAGCGTAGTGTTTAAAAATATTTTATCATTTCTTGTTAAGTAAGGTCCTTGTCAAAATCCAAAATACAGAAAGGCATGAACTATGAACTATATAAACGTTACCTTACAAAGTTAACGTTGTATTACGGCATCCATTATGGCTTCTTAGTAGTCAGCTGTTTTTCGGCAACTATTAAGCTGGTCATTATTTAGTTTAACCCGATGATTTTTTTCTGATAAGTATTTCAGCTGTATTGTAGACTATTGCAATTTTATAATTTATAAAGTATCAAAGAATGAAATTTTTTCAAGACAATTCGACTGCAAGATAAATATAAAGATGATTCAATGTGGCAACCATACACGGTCATGCACGGATCACTTGTAAACCGTAACAACTTTTTACTGTGTAGTGACACTAACACAACACACATTAAATGATTGGATTTTTGCCTTACGTCTAGCGAGCAGTATTTCGGCTATATTCAGGATGAGAACACGTTACCAAACAAATAACGGAAAAAGATGATGGGATAAGACACAGGGGGAACACAATTTAGACTGCCACTGGAAAAAAATTAAGTTTTGGGTAAGGGCGGATAATTTAGCCTTTTGTAGCGGATACTGTGAGACTACTCTTTTTCGAAATCTACAAAAGGATTCTTTATCGTGCAAGGAGCGTGTCACTCTACAAACACCAAGTATAGTCCCAGCACAACACACAAATCGGTGTGTTTCTTGTGTGCGAAGTTACTTTTTAATGCTACACAAATAAATACTTTACCAGTGTTACGGCTAAGGTTGATCTGGTTACCGACTGTAATACAGTTGTATTAATTTTGGTGTTAATAGAAGACACAGGAACTGAAACATTCTAAAAAAAAAATAAAACAACATGTATTTCATTTAAATTTTTTATTAATTTAATGAAAAGTCCAATCATTAATCTGTCTAGGATTTTTAATAACACTTTATGTGTCCATTTCCGATAAATATATACCTCAAAACATTTTTCTTCTTTGCTACATTGCTATATTTGTATAAAGCAAATGACAATAAATCGAGTCCCCTTTGGTATGTTCTGTTTTAAAATGCGTATCATGTATGAATTTGACAGTTAAAATGGGAACTGACAAGGAAAAAGATTATAAACTTCAATATAAAACTGAAACACAAAATCCGACAAATATGTGGTCAATGCCAAGTAACTTCTATTCAGAGATTCTCCAATCTTAATGGATCACATGTTTCAGCCCTTAAGTTGTGTTTATTCTCAGCTATTTGTAAGAACAAAATTAATGTTTTAGATTGGACAAGCATGCTCATCCTGCTTGTTCGGAATTCAGATTTTTTGCATATCATCTAAGCTTTTAAGCTATTTCTGATGTTTTTCGCAGTGAATCAATGATATAATAAGAACTTAAAATAAATAAGTTAATTGATTAACATTACTGTTCACCTGTCTGTACTCAATCGATCTTTGACTCGAATAAAAAAATATAATAAAAAAGTCACTGGTTCAATACTGCCTGTTATTTTTAGTATTCAATGTGTATAGACTTGTTAAAAAAATATAACATTATATTTTGCAAATAAGGTGATATAAATCAATAAATTAACTTAGAAGGATGAAGGAAGATTGTTAATCAATCAGCCGTAAGTTCCAATGATGCTATAGGCAGAGCTTGTAACCAATTTTAAGAGTTCAACTAAACTCGCTTAAGCACTTTAACGGTTTTTTGGAATGGTATTAAATCTTCTATAAATTATTATTGAAATAAAATTTTACCTTTAAAGGTATTGAAATATCGTGAAGTTTGTCTTCATCTGAAACAAAAATAAATAAATAAATAAACTTAAAAATCATTTGCACAAATTTAAATAAGAATCGACACGTTTACTAGATGATGGTAGAGGGATTTCACCTGATCGATACTTGGGCTTTTACCCCACTCCATACACCAATAATCTGGCACTACAAACAACAAAAATTTGGTTAATAAAATATGGTCGCTAATCACGTGCCCGTAGAAATTGTATCCTTCTATCTGCCTATGACATATTTGTGTTTACTTTAATATTAAAAACATGCACACACCACAAATTTTATTCCGCAAAATTTATAATGAATTCCTGCATTCTTCTTTATACGGGGTCTATCTATTTTTAATAGATCCAAACAGGGTGAGGATTAAAGCTAATAAATTGTGTCTCTTGGTCCTTGTTTAAGTTTACTGCTCCCTACTTGTAGGATTAAGTTAGATGAAGGTTAAAAACCAAGCTAATACTACGGAAGCCGTAAGGGGACATGAAAAATAAGATTTTTTTTTTTAATTCGTTATCTTGATGAAACAAAATTTTTATATCGAGATCGTTATCTCGAGAAAACGATACTGTTTTATCGTGATCTTAATATAAAGATTTCGTTATCTCGGGAAAACGAAATTGTTATATCGAGATCTCGATAAAACAATGTATCGTTATCTCGAGAAAACGATATTGTTATATCGAGATAACGAATTAAAACAATTGTCTCTATTTTTCATGTTCCCTTACGGCTTCCGTATAATACAAAAAAATGGGGAGAGAAACTTGTTTTGTTCTGTTTATTATGTTCCTTATTATCTGCGATATATTTGTATTCACTTTCGTTGCTAAGGATGGAACAAGGAGAAAATATTTTGAAGTATAACTAGTTACCATTAAATGAACAGAATTTTGCGAAAAACATGTCAATCAGTCAAGCTGAGCGAAAAAGTTAAGTCAAAATATAACGTTGGACTGCTAAAATGCTTGGGAGATATCAAACTTTCATGTAATGATAAAATATTTTTGTTATCCTCTTTTCGGAAATTAATAAAAGAGGGAGACCTTTTTTGTCCTGGTACTTTGTCTTCGGTGATAGCTCTTATAGATGAGCGTAGGTTTGAAAAATCGGAATTAAACGGCTATTTTGCGTATCCAATTTAGGATGAAACTCTTAACAAGAAGACACGGCTATTTTATGTATACAATTCCGGAGTATGTCGAATTTTGTAAGATGCAAATTATAAATGTTATGTCCATAATTTATTCCATTGAACCACATGAACATTAGTTTTAATTCAAGTATATTTATGATTTAATATGTGACAAAAGATTACATTACAAATTTAGAAATCGGTTTTTCAAAGTAATCCCAACTGCAGGACTAGGGAAACAGTTTTTTCTATTTTTTTTATACAAATTTCAATTCTGATTCTAGCCCCTGTGAAATGAATGCTTACAGTTCATGAATAATTCATGAAGTATTCATTCTAGTTCATGACCTAGATTCATGAATTGTTCAAGGGATGTACATGAAGATAAAATGGCACAAATTCTTGAAAAGTTCAGAGGACACTTAGTTCTTGAACTGTCCCATGCTCTTGATCAGTTCATGAATCAATAAAACATGAACATTTCATGAATTGGTTTTGAACAAAATGCAATGAAATGCTCATGAACTGTTCACTTACAGTAAATTATGAACTGTTCATGAATTTTTCCTCTACATGAACTTTTCTAGCACTTTTTCCAGTGCAAATTCATTGTGCCATTTTATCTTCACGAAAAGTGCAAGAACAGTTCAAGGACTACAGTTCATGAACAGTTCCTAAAAAACAGTAAGTTCTGTTCTTCATTTGTTCATCAATAGTAATGGCATCTGGAGGTTCATCGTTCAGGTTATTAACTGTTATTAATGCATCAATACATCTATGGAATTATATTCAAGGGTAGCGATCACATGACTTTGTTGTGATATAATTTCCATACTTTTGTCAACAAAGAACGCTGGGTTAGAATAAGGAATTGTCTTAAAATCACAATTCCTTATTGTTCTCAGTTTTTTCATGTTTTTGAGAGGTGACTTTGGTGTCGAAACAAATCTGAGTGAAGGATGTATAACTTGGTAGGTCATTCAATATGCAAAATTAAGTATTTCAATGAAAGTTGTGAGAAACACAATCTTACCAAGCCTTGTTTGTTGACAAAAGTACAAAAATTATATCACAACAAAGTCACATGATTGCCGCCCGTGATATTATCATGTTAAGTAACACCTGCGAAATGTGACCATGGTTAACCTTGGTTGACCATGACCTAATAACCATGGTTAACCACGGTTTTAACAATTTTCGTTAAATGGAACACCATGGTTGACAATGGTTTAACCATGGTCAATAAACCATGCTTGACCATGGTCAACCAGGGTAAATCAACCATGCTTGACTATGGTCAACCATGGTGTTCCATTTAACAAAAATTTTTAAAACCATGGTTATACCATGATTAACCATGGTCAGCCTTGGTTATACAATGGTCAACCATGGTTATACCATGGTCAACTGTGGTAATGACACCTGGTTCATATGATATTATCCTATTTCACATCTCTTCAGACACTTTGTAGTCCTTGTACTTCCCAGACAATTTGTGCTTAATGACTTCACAAAAACTCCAACAATATTATAGACAGCTTTGTTCTATACATGTAAATAGAAAACATCAAGCATTTTAAAATAGTGTTGTATTTATTATTTAAACTTTAAATAACAATATTTAAATAACAATATAAGAGAAGAATTCACAATTTCTTTTTATATTTCTTTTGTACTGTTTGCACTTTAGCAGTAATGTCGGTGTCTTTTATGTTAGTAAACTTTCCTTTGATTATGTTTAGGCTGGAACCATACTGGGAAGGTTCCCAGTGCTCGACCCACAGAGCAGCCCAGCGCGTCCCCGGGTGGCGGATAGGGGAGACCCTCTCATTGGGGTTTGTCAGGTCATAATACGGAAAGCCTGGCCGCGGACCATAGTGGGTAGCATGTTTGGAGAGTGCCACACTCCTTGCACAATAAAGATCCCTTTTGTAGATTTCCAAAAGGAGTAGGCGCATTGTAGCCGCTACAAAAGGCTAAATTCTCCAACCCTACCGAATACTCCATACTTTTCCAGTGGTAGTCAAAATTTTGTTCCCTGTGCCCCATCTCACCCCTTATTTCAATTTATGTATTGTTTGTTAACTTGTTACCGTCCTGAATATAGCTGAAATACTGCTTGCTGGACGTAAAGCAAACATCCAATCAATCAACTATGTTTAGGAAAACTTGATAGGGATGTGGATCGATATTGATGTTTGGCTTCTGGCTGGTAATGGAGTGACTAAATATGTAGTCTGGAGTGAATAGCTTTAGAAGTAAGGAATGTACACAGTCTAAAAGACTTTGCTTATACTGCAAAACAGTTGTTCAACATTATAACCATTATACAAATCTTATTTGAGACAAGTTTCTTTCTTCACATTTTCAACATGTTCAACAAACTTTTTTTTCTCCTCTTGCTCACTCGGACTTTGTTTCTTTTTGTTGTCCTGTACTACCACCACGACTGCTTCTCTCCTCTTTTTGTTTTTTTTTCTCAAGATTTCTGACCCTTCTCCTCAGTTTTAATACTTCATCTTTAAGTTCTTCAAATTGATGTCTTTCGACATACATTTTGGCACTGTAAAAAAGATTTTGAACAGTTAAAAAAAAATCATACTCGTATCAGTGAGTACTTTCTTATAATGAAACAATAGAAAGCAAGGTTTGCTAGGGCTGAACATCACTCTCAGCAATATTTCAGCTATATCCTGAAGGTCAGTTTTACTGATGAAGAAAGCCGGTTAATACCTGGATGTGTCAAAGAGACAACAACTCATCCAGGAAGAACAAAAGTACATAAGACCACCCACAAGTCTTCAATGAACATCCAGTTGCAGTTTGTTCTTCCCGACCCATGATGGTTGGGGAGGAAGGTAGGAAATTTTTTTTTAATATATACTATTTGTGAGAAATTTTCCAAACAAATACATTTGTACCTCACAGTTGACAAAGATAAATAATAGATAACTGACTTTAATTTCAAAAATTAATATCTGATACCCTTATATTACAAATATTTATGACAGTCATTCCTCAAATAGATACTAAGTATATATTACCTGAATATGCTAAAGGGCCTAAAAACTCGTCTGTGACTTCTGCCAGCATTTGATAGTTTTTATCTAACCACTTCTTTGTGTCTTTGTAGGCTGTAAAACAAAGATTTTATATATAACAAATGACAAAATTTTACCAGTCCCGGGCATTGAACTGGTGGCTAATGGCACAGACTGCTGTTATTCACAATATTTATATCACACGTTATTATAATATCCCACAAAGTCCCTAAAATCCTTTTTTTTAATGGAGCAAAGGTTAGTTTAAAAAAAAAATACTGCCCCTTATCTTAATTTACCAGGGCTGCCAACCTTCCTGATTTTCACGGGTTTTCCCGATTTTCAGGTCTTTATTTTACATTGAACAAGAAACATCACAGAAATCATTAAAAACCCGATTTCAAATTTTCAAAAGTTGGCAGCCCGAACTTACTAGAACTGCAAAAATAGGGTCCACATTGGCCAGGGGTTCTACTATTTCATTGTTTACTAGTACAGTATATATTAGCAGAGTTTTTTAAATATGTTTTGGTTTTGCCAGACCTCAAGCTGTAAATCAATTTTTCCCTATCAATTAGTTTGGTAGATTTTTTGTCGGACCTCAGCAAATTGGACTGCTAGACAATACCAATAGACAAATGGGCAGGTTCGCCACATTTCAAAACATTGTATTAGGGACCGACCATTTAATTTGAAGGGTGGGGCCTTGATTTTTTGTTTTGGCCGTACATTTTTTTTGCGCAAAGCACGAACAAAATATTTATTTTTTAAAGGTGTCCGCTGTCGCGACAAAATACTTTTTTTCCCAATATTAGCATTATTTTATATGGCAGAAATGACCTTCGGAATATTTTTTTTCTTCACCATTGCTGCCAACATATTTTTTTCATAAAATCAGATCCAGAATATTTTTTTAGGAAAAAACCAAGGCCCCCCCCCCCCTTAGAATGGTCTGTCCCTTATTAATCTGTATTGTTTTGTATTTAAACATGCTAAATGTTTGTATATAATAGTCTGTACCATCCCCCCCCCAAATGGAAGATAATGGATTTCCAGACTTTTGGCGAGTTATTAAAAAAATGTGGTTGCCCAAATAGGTGGAATTCCAAACTTTTTCAAAAATAAAATCCAATTTTTGTCCATGGAAAAAATATTTTTCATGAACCTGTTCCACAAGGGGGGGGGGACAGAATTTCTGGAATAGCCCATTTGCTTTGACCAGCATGGGTGTAAAAATGGCATTTAATAAATGTTTATTTATTTGTGCACGTGCCAATTTAAAAAAAAATATATGAAAAGATCAAAGTCATGACGCCCAGCGTGTGAGGCCTTCCGGGCAAACAAGGCCGTTTACATCCCACAGTACTCAGTAGTAAAGTCAAGACTTATACTCACTTCCTATGTTCAGCACCCTGAACTGCCACAATCCAGAAAAACCGAGATGTTTTGAAACTCCTATGGTTCCTTTTTATCTCAGCCCTATCTGGCTCCGTGACATTCTGTAGATGAGTAGATGAATAACCGACACTCGATCATGATCCACTGCGTCACCCATGTTTTTAAAAGCAGACGACCCTGAATAATGCCCGCCAATGGAATTGAATTGGACCAATCAAAAACGCTTTTCGCATTTCCATGGCCAATCAAATCTGATTTTTGAAACAAGCACATGGGGATGCTGCATGCACCTCCGATAGGCCAATCAAAATCGCCGAACCATCTATTCATCGGCCATCTTCGCAAAATGGCTTCCTTTGTAAAAAACGTAGGAATGAATATTTAAAATCAGATTAAGACATTCTTTTGGTCATTCGACACCGAGTTATCGAGTAATTTGATACGCTACTTTTTAATAGAAACAATGACCACCCCAATGATCTCGTAAACATATCTAGTCGCGAATCGTAACGTTTCCTAGTCACAGACTAGATCTCACCAGCAATAATTCTCGCCACCCGATTTTCAAATTGTGAAATTATTTGGACAGTCGATCGGAAATTGGACCGGTTCTTGAAAGAGGAAAGAATGAGCCATTCCATAACAATTTTAGCGAAAAAATAGCAAAATAATCGGCAACATGGCTTTTTTTCATAGTTTTGAGAAAAAAAATGGCGAGAACTACTCTCTGACCAGTACGGTCCTTTTCCCCGTCCCCTCAGCTCTTAGAAGAGGCTAGCGCATCCCATTATCATGAAAATCATAGATTTTATGTACTGGCTAAGATTACCTGGATTTACTTATTGTTACTTTTCCAGGTAATCTTATCCAGTGCCTAGATTTTAATGAAACGATACTCTAAACAAAATAAATGACAAGTCTATAATTTTCATAGGTTATTAATAATCTACGTTTACGGGTAAGGTGAGTTGTTTTCTAAAAAGTTTTAAAAAGTAAAAATGCTGTTGTCCGAGATTTGTTGACTTATTAATGTCTACCAGTAGTTTGAGTCATCAAATATAAGATTTCAGGTCTGTCGCTCACCTACTTCCTGTTTAACGTAATCCGGCAATTTTTGACTTTGACAGATTTTTTATATTAATTTCATGGTTAATTCTGTTATTTTTAAGTTCTGCTTTTTCCCCCCCTGTTTTTGAGCACAGCCAATTTTCGGTTAATATCACTTAACCCTTTCACATGGCGTTAAATCTCATGCGACATTTATTATAATTTAGCTAAAAGTGTTCACCAACATGCAGTTGAGAGGTACAATAGGGATATTTTGTCCTTATTCAAGATACATTTTGAACGGAAAAAATTTGTACCAAAAAAACTATGCTATCTTCAACTAAAAAAATCTGTCAGTATAATAAGGTGTGTCCATATCTAGGTCCTACTATACGTTATTTGTCGTGATAATATGTCGTTTGTGCTGTACATAAGAATTCTCATCCCCTCCCACCCCAATTTTTTCAGCCGCCTCAAAAAATTTTATTTTGTTTTTTTTGCAAATTATGTTCATTTTTGACCAATTTCCTATAAAATGACAGAAAATTTTATCAGAATGGATAAAAAATAAAATTTGCCTGCACGCCCCATATTTTAAAGAAATTTGGATGAGAATCTAGGAATTATTTTATTATGACAATTTTACACTAAATTCAGCTGCAAATTTTAAGGCTAAATCATTTCTATGGTAATTGGGTGTATAGATTGACCATGGTTAACTGGTTTACATTTATTTATTTATTTATTTATTTATTTATTTATTTATTTATTTATTTATTTTGATTTGATTTATTTGATTTATGTTTTTTGTCTGTCTGTAAGTCTGTCACAAAACTTTAACCTTGGCCATAAAATTTAAATGCATTCACCTGCAACCATGAAACTTCATATCTGCTTCATCTTGATGAGCTCTACATGCCACCCCCATATTTGGGTTAAAAGGTCAAGGTCACCGGGACCTGGTATAGGACAATTTTCAATATAAAAGTAGAATGCTTTTACCTACAACCATGTTACTTCATATACTGATGTATCTTGATGAGCTCTACCTGCCACACCCATTTTGGGATCAAAAGATCAAGGTCACCATTACCTTACATAGGAAAATTTCAAAATGGCCATAAAAATTTGAATACTTTCACTTGCAACCACAAAACTTCATGTGAACAACCCTTTGCACAAGACCTTTCCGGCTGATATATAATTATGTGACCATGAACCTTAAATAACCTTGTACTTGAAGGTCAGAAAAGGCAACTGGGGGCATTGTCATCTTATAGTGATAGCTCTTGTTTAACAAATAATTAACTTTGAATGTATTTGTTTTGTCAATTCTTCTTGACCAGTCATCATTCTATTTCTGTAGTTATTTAATAACAAATCATGAACACATAGTCTTCATCAAAAGTTCTAAAGTAATTCATTAACCAATGTATTTAGGTCATCAAGTGTTCTTGAGCAGTAATCATTTCTATTTCAGTAATTATTAAAGGACAAATCATGAACTCATGGTTTTCATCAAAAGTTCTTCAATAATTCGTGACATTATTAAAGGACAAATCATGAACCCATGGTTTTCATCAAAAGTTCTTCAATAATTCATGATCCTAAGTTCATGAACCTTTAAAGAATTTTGTTTTGTTCTTTTTATGCCAGTGAACAGTTCATGAACAAGCTTGAAGAACTGTTCATGAACATAAGTTCTTGCACAATCATTATGAACTGTTTAGGACCAGTTCGTGAACTGTTCTTAAATGTATTGAAAAGTTCATGATTTCAAGAACACTATTTCACAGGGGAAGCGAAGTTTATTAGATAGTCCTTACAAACAGTATGTTTTTATTTTGATCTAAAATCCGAAAAGCTTCTTCATGTTATAAAAAAACAATTTCGATTATTTATGCTTATCAGGACATTTTTAAAAAAAGAAAAAGACAATTTTGCATGCATTTTTATATATCTGTCTCGTATAGCTGCCATATTGTCCAAATGGTTTGTATTTTTGCTTTGATTGTTTTTGTTTGTAAGAATGGTTTTTAACGCCACTTTCAACATATTTTCAGATATAATGGCGACCATTTTGGGGGGGGGGGGGGGGGGTGAGGGGAGAACCCGCAGTTCACGAAGAAAAACCCGATCTTTGGTAGGCAAATTTTTGCATTGAAGCATACTAACGAAACATATTCAAGGTTCAGAACGTTTTATTGCAATACATGCAGCTCCTATAAGCCAAGCTGTTAAGTGCAGCAAATTACACTGTTGGGTCTAAAATACATGTTGTTCATGTATGATTTGAACAAATAATTGACTTAAAGCTTCTTTGACTCATTACAGCATTATATATTATAACTGCACATAACATAAAATAACCTTATTGACAAGGACTGCCACTTTTCCTATCGAAGGTCGGGGTATTCTCCGTGTACTCCGGCTTCCTCCCCCAATAAACTGCACGCCACGAATGGCATGATATAGATGAAAAATTGCTGAACATTCGTTAAATAACATTTAAACAAACGAACATAAAATAACCTTTGTTACATAGACATAAAATGTTTTAAATGCGTACGTAAAATTATTATCTTACAGAAAGGCATGTAGAATAATTCAGGTACGAACTGATGATCTGCATCAAAAGTTTTTCTTGTGCTTGCTGGAAAATTCAAAATATTTATGGCTTTACTTAACTCCTTAATGGACAGTGACTGGCCTGATGTTTGCTTTATGTCTAGCGAGCAGTATTTCGGCTACATTCAGTACGAGAACAAGTTTACAAACAATAAATCAAACATAAGGTCAAACAATTTTACTGCCACATGAAACGCATGGGGTATAGGTAGAGGCGGAAAATTTCGCTTTTTTGTAGCGTTTACAACGAGGATCCTCTTATCGGCATCTACAAAAGGGGCCTTTATCTTGCAGGGCGCGTGTCACTGTCAGAACACGTTACCCACTGTAGCCTGCAGTCCGGTAGGCATTCCGTATAACGTTTTGTCAACCGTCCAACGAGAGGGCATCTCATATCTGCTACCTGGGGACGCGCTAGGAAGCTCTATGAAGGTAATGGCTCATTTTGACTTGCAATATATTAAATCCAACTAGTATCAATAATTTGTTAAATCAGCTTAAGTCTGGTATGTGTGGATGCAATTCAAAAGCCGCTTGTGCTATATAAAGTTGAGGGCTCCTTTCGAACTCATGAATAATATGGTATCTTGTCTGAAGGAACAAAATGCTCACATCCTTTCACAAAACTAGCATTGTATCCACTTAATCTAAAATTATGTCCACAAATTATATACTCTTAATATAAAGTGACACTCAAATACATGTTCAAATGTAAATTTACCCAAAGCTAATCAATAAACAAACGTGGTGGATATATAGACCAACCATAAGATAATCAGAGATCTATTTACAAAGCATTTCATCACTCAAACAAGATGACAAATTTCTTTTATTATAACATCAAATACCAAATGGAAAACAAGACTAGTTAGAATTTACGGACAATCTACAATGTAAATAAAAAATGAAGTAGGTCAACACTTGTACAATGTATTAAATGTTTGCCTCCGCCAAAAGTGTTATCCGTCGGTAATTGGCTTTGTGATCGGACAAACAGATCAGATTTGTTTTCAACTTATATGTACGAAATTTTGAAATGTAAATGACGCAGTTTTAAAGAAATGTAGGTAATAAATCAGATTTTTTGTCATGTTCTTGATATGTTTATATCTTACCGTATACCTACTTAGAGCGAATGTGGTACGATTTGATTTTCTCAAACAGAACACAATGAAAACGGTCAAAAATGACGTTTGCTTGGTGTTTAAATAATGCCACTCTCAGCAATCAGTGGCGGATCCAGGGGGGGGGGGCGTAGGGGCGTACGCCCCCTTTAAAAAAAGGAAAGGAAAAAAAAGAGAACAGGGAGGGTAACAACCAGCGCCATAGGCAAAAATGTAATTCCCGCTCGTACTCGCCATAAATTAGTGCATTAGCGATACTAATTCGTTTATTATGATATCTCTGTTGTATGTACTGTACCAAATAAAGGTTACTGAACACTATAAACACCTTGTTCGTGGCCCTCCTTTTCCTATATCCCCCTTTTACGCCCCCCGTTTTGAAAATCCTGTATCCGCCCCTGGAAATTACTTTAAGATAAGGCAAAACAGAACCTTTTTACTGCAAGTGATTACGATTGGGCTCCACATAACGTACATTTTATAACCGCTTCGGTGCATATGGTTAACAGGGTCTCGGTGGCCCAGTGGTTACTACTATTGATCACGTGGTCTGAACACTGAGGTTTGAAAAAAAAAATTGAAATGTTTTTATAGGGGTCTTAATATGTTGTTTACGAGACATGTGAAGGTATTCATGATATTTTAAACATCTATATCGGAATCTATTATTTGATGTATGGTATTATCACAGTAAGTTTGATATCATATTTTTCCAAATTTGCCAGATTTTTGTAAATATTCACGTTTACTTTATTTTTAAGACGAAAAAAGTCACATGATATAAGTACTTTTAATTAATTTAATTTATTAATTTAGAAAATCAAAGTCGGAATGGATAGGTGTTTCGCCTCAAATTTCCATTAATACAAATGTATTACATTATGTCATTAGGTTTCAAAGTGCATCCTTGTTAAATCGTAGTATATCTCAAGTTACCGCTTCAAAAATTACTAGATAGCAAAACAACATAAGATATTTTTGATAAAATGTTCTTCGTATGCAAAACTTTTACAAACGTTCACAAATTTTTTGAACTGTGAAAATATATAACTGAATGATTTCACAGTTGACACTAGGCTGCATTAGCAAAGAAGTGCGCTTTCCTACGGATCCATATGTTAAAACACTGTAACATCTTTGTCAAATCAGACAACTTCTCGGGGTACTGTTAGATTTATGAGTTATTAATTTTATAACAAAGTAATAGTTACTGATGATGCTAACTGAAAACGCTGATTTCCAGAATGGGGTAACTTCAGCTATTGAATGAATTAATTTCAACTTTTCAAAATCTTGTAAACACTGAGATTGTACGGGATAAATAATCAAAAGCTAAACTGTGAAAACCAGTCGTACCTCAAGAAAAACAGATAAAAAATGCTGTGTCTTGATTTGCTGCTAAATCGGAGATAGCTGCCGATCAGCCAACAAATAAGCAGAGCTAAGTTAGGTATGAAAACTCTGCATGATTACGGGGTGGTACTAGCAATCATAATAGGCCGACAGCCGTTCGGTGCCACTCTATAAAGCCGAGCCACCACGAATTGGTTACGATGAAATAAAGGTGAAAATATGCAAGATAATGGAAATCAAACTGTTTTGAAAGGAGTGGTATTTGATTTGTGTATGTTTATCATAAAATGTGTATCATAAAACTTAAACGCTAAAAAATGCAAGATAATGGGAATCAAACTGTTTTAAAAGGGAAGTGGCTTTGATTTGTGTATGTTTATCATAAAATGTGTATCATGAAACTTAAACGGAGAATCACGGAGGACATTGCCGGAAATTTCCTATGCGTGACATTTTCGCGAACAGGTCTACATCAACTATATTGGTGAATATGATGCATCTAGGAACTAACCCTAATACATTCTTGGATACTGCCTCTGGTCTGTATTTTATGGACAAATGACTCGGGTTAGGACAAAATTTTAAATTCTTTTCCTGCTTACTGACAATGTTCACTATCTACTATCTTACCAAGTATGATGCATCTAGAGATACTTAGCACAGTGCATGCTTCAATTGCTGCCTCTGGCCTTTTATTTTGCGGTTGCCTGATTTTGCTATCTAAACATTGTGTACTTATAATCAAGTGATGTAAATAATAACGATACATATTACCATTTAACATTAAAAAACAGTACGTACGCGGGCAGGGTGTACGCGACTCCAATCTGAAATGACACAGATTTCCACATGCAGTTTTCCTAACAAAGGTTGGGGGTTTCTCCTGGTACTCCTGCTCTTCCCCAAATAAAAAATGGACGCCACGATATAGCTGAACAATTGTTTAAAGTGGCATTTTACAGCATTTAAACAAAACAACGTCTGGTTAATAATCTAATGTACTCACAGCGTGAATGTCGATACTCGTATATTAAATCATTGAGTTGCAGAAACCCTAACACTAAACAAATACTCCATAACAATACCCAAGCTCTCCTTTGTTTTCCTCTAGGGAGTAATCTCATCGTCAATCTGGAAAAAAAACATGAACGCAATAATGGTACATGTCCATGGTAGGAAAAATGTTGCTATGATAAATGATTGAAAATATACCAGATAAATGATAATGGTGCCAGTTAGGAAAATGATTTCTCCCTAAACAGCTTAATATCTATGATAAATAATACATGACAAATTCAAAAAAATGATTTGGACCATTTATACATTACGAATTCGCAAAAAATACATGGAACAAACTATAAAAATAAAATCCCTACAATATATTATACTTGACTCGAAATAAAAAGTATGTTATAAAGTCCGTTTCGTTTATATGCTTTTACACCTTCAGTTCAATAAGGATAATGATAATCATTTTCCTTGTTAATTTTCATTTTCAGATTGTAATTACCGGATCAATACATATTGTGCAGGGTGTCAATAAATCAGGTGCAATTATATATGTACATATTATCGATAAAAAATGGATGACGAAAAAAGTACCCACATTCGTCTTGCAAAATTGAAATTTTCATACTACATAATTAAAATAAATATTCTCCTAGCAGTTGCGTGAGGTTGCTTCGTAAAAACAGTCGTGATGCTTTTTTAATTTTAACTGGACTTATTCGCGTGTTAGATTTAATAATGTTGTGCAGGATTGATTGGAGTCGAGTACACCCTGCCCGCAGTGAGACTCGAAGCCGCAGACCACGTGATCATTAGTAGACGAACTACCTTAACCACTCGGCCACCGAGGCCCCTTTAGGGTATTGTGTAATTTCCTATAAACTTATTTTACATGTGCAAGAGCAAGGGAAGTAAACACCATGTTAACTGACAATTGGAAACCGCAGGATGGATTTCAAATTTATAACTATCGTGTCACTATAGAAGGTGATAGTAACTTTTAGTAAGTTTGTCATGGAGATACATGTAAACAGAGTATAAACTAAAAATAATTAAATTGACATTTAAATTCAAATAAATATAATCTTTTTTTAATACTCACAAAACAGTTGGAAGCTTAAGTTTATAACATTACTGAATAAAAAGTAATTATTTCAAATCTTAAAAATGATCAAAATTAAAAATTTTAACAGGATGTACACATTTTCTGTATGTCACACGCCTCATAAATCACACAGTGGTGTATTGATTTCTTGAATTTTAACTATACGGATGAAAACCACAAAAAAACTATTCAAAGGTGTTATCAGTGAGGTGATATTAATCTATGGGCGCTGGCCTTTAGATGAAAGTTCAAGGACAATGGTCATCAATAACGGTATGCGACACATTGCCTTGAAATTATCTACCTACATACCGAATATCAAAAGCCTCTCTCAAATGATAAAACAAGTTATAGCCCGGGCACTATTACAGACGGACGAAAAGACGGATATCACTTAAGGGCGTCAAGTGGTGGGATCCTAAAAAACATTTAAATTTGTCAAAATGTGAGTTAAATCTTTTATTTGATAATTCAGTAGAAAACGGGCAACCATTCGTACCTATTAATAAACTATATGATTTCTTTAAAGATTTGAACAACGACGATAACAATGAAGAATTCCCATATGATATACACACCGCTGATAATGAGCCAAATTATTTCTTAAATGAGATTTCCGAAGAAGAGGTTTTGAAATGTATCAAAAATTTAAAAAATGGGAAAGCATGTGGTGATGATCAAATCATTAAGGAATATATAAAGAATACTTGTCACACACTTATGCCAATTTATCTCAAATTTTTTAATTTAGTTTTTAACTCTGGAATAGTCCCTGAAAGTTGGTTAATTGGAACCATACTTCCATTTTACAAGAATAAGGATGAAAAAGCGGATCCTAAAAACTATAGACCTATTACGATTTTAAGCTGTATGGGGAAATTGTTTACTTCCATTCTCAATTCTAGGCTGAATGCTTTTTTAGAAGATTTTGCTTTACTAAATGAAAACCAGTTTGGGTTTAGAAAAGGGTATTCTACTATTGATAGTATTTTTACACTTCATCTATTGTATGAACTCCTTAAACACCAAAAGAATAAGCTATATTGTGCATTTATCGACTTTGCTAAAGCATTTGACACCATTTGGCGCCCAGGTTTATGGTCAAAATTGCTTAATTCGTCTATTAATGGTAAAATGTATAAAGTGATAATTAATATGTACAAAAATATTAAATCCAGAGTTTTTAATGGCATAGAGTACTCAGATTTTTTTCCCTGTAATGTAGGTGTACGGCAAGGTGAACATTTATCACCTGCATTATTTTCCTTATATGTTAATGATCTAGAGAGTTTTATGGGAAGAAATAATATTCAGGGGTTACAAAGTGTATCAGACAGTATTCATACAGAGCTCAACTTGTTTGTAAAACTATTTCTTATTTTATATGCAGATGACACTGTTCTCTTGTCTGAATCAGAAGAAGATTTGCAAAAGCAATTGTTATTACTCCATGAATATTGCAAACTATGGAAGCTTAAAGTGAACGTTGATAAAAGTAAAATTGTTGTTTTCTCAAGGGGTCGTTTGCGAAATGGGATAAAATTCTTGTATGAAGGAAAAGAGTTGGAAATAGTTAAAGATTTTAATTATTTAGGGGTTTGTTTTTCTAGAGCGGGCAGTTTTTTTATAAATGCTAAAAAGTACAATGTAGAAAGGGCTACTCGTGCTATGTATGATGTTTTGAAAAAGGGACGAATTCATAATTTATCTTTAGATTGTAAACTTGACTTATTTGATAAAATCATCCAACCAATTTTTCTATCCATATAGAAAAATTGGTTGGATGATTTTATCAAATAAGTCAAGTTTGGGGAGCCGGAAACAATTTCATTATAGAAAGAGTTCATTTGAAATTCTGTAAACTTTTATTGAACGCCAAAAAGTCAACCCCTGATTTTATGATGTATGGGGAACTTGGGCGATACCCACTGGATATATGTATCAAGCTTAGAATGATTAAATATTGGGGTAAATTAATCACGGGGAAGGAAAATAAACTACCGTGATTTTTGTACAGATTAACACATAAGAATTATGACAATTTCACATGGTTGAAATACATTAAGTCTATTTTTGACGACTGTGGTAAATCAAATGTATGGATAACACAAAACTTTCGTAGCAGGTCATGGTTATATGGTTCTATAAAACAAACACTGCTTGACCACTTTAAACAGCAGTGGTTGTCCAACGTACAGAATTCACCGAAAGCAATCAATTATAGAATTTATAAAGACAAACTTGAGTTTGAAAACTATTTTGACTTTTTGAATGACAAAAATGCTATTACATTTTTTAGACTCAGAACAATGAATCACAAATTGCCAATTGAATCTGGTAGGTGGCAAAATATACCTAGAGAAAATAGAAAATGTAGTATTTGCCAGTCACAAGATATAGGTGACGAATACCAATATATTTTGACCTGTTCATCACTTAATGATGAAAGAAAACTATACATTAAATCTAGATATTATACTAATCCAAATATTATTAAATTTAATGAATTAATGAACTGTAAACATCTACCAGTTTTAATCAACATTTGCAAATTTATACGAATTATTGATACAAAACTAGAATCTCCTGGGTAGACTTGTATACTTCAAACCTGTTTAAGCTTTTAAGACACGAATGTAATAAATCTCCATTCCATGTGTACCTCCATATTATTCTATATTATAGCTATGTAAGTTAGTATTACTCTATTGTTACTTAATTATACTTTATATTATGTATTTTTGTATTTCTCTGTACCTATTTGGTTTATGAGAATAAAGATATATATACTTAACATACGGAAGGAAATAACACACATTGACGTTAATAATTTATAGCTTCCATTTATTCGTCTTTTTTATCAATTACGAGAATTGTTACCTTTTTTATTCATAAAAACTTTTATTTGTTTACTTGAGTGGCAATTTAGGGCGCTTGTAACTCCTGAAAACACAGTAACGACGAAATAGAAGAGAATAAATAAAACAGCTCGTTTGAATTCAGAATGGGTAAATAACAAAAAATGTGTCTTACCTTTCGAAAATCGTACATCTGTTTATCTATTTTCACGAAACTTATTTATGGTCTTAACACTGAAAAAACACCTGTGATTGAATTTTTCTCAGGTATGTTGCAATGACCTTTATGCACTATTGCGTTTTTTTAGCCTAATAATAAATTAAAGTTTATAAGATACCTTGCTTAAATGTAAGAGGTTTATTGTTTACTAATTCATTAAACGATTGTTGTACAGGTAATGTTGATAATATATAGCGATCGATGATACCCTTCGACTGTTTTATTGCTTCATTGGCTTCAAAAACAAATACTGACAAATCTATATTGAGGAAACAAACGTTAATATTCAATTAATCAACTTTTGGTATCAAACGGATGAAAACTGTATGCTAGGTAGATCAATTGGCGGGTTGCGTTCAGTACGTAAGTGGGGGTCACGGTGGCCGAGAAGTTATCTACATTAATCACTGTCTGTCAACACTGAGGTTGC
This sequence comes from Limnoperna fortunei, assembly GCA_944474755.1. Taxonomy (NCBI): domain Eukaryota; kingdom Metazoa; phylum Mollusca; class Bivalvia; order Mytilida; family Modiolidae; genus Limnoperna; species Limnoperna fortunei. Next base: position 35,138,210 of record OX104120.1, on the reverse strand, counting down.
GGATTCACTGCAGGAAAGGTGTGCCCGAATACCACCTTAATAGACAAGGGCTGCCAGTTTCCTGCGGAAGGTTGGAATATTTTTCCTGGTACTGTCTTCATCCCCCAATAAAAACTGGAAGCCTAGATATAGATGAAAAATTGCTGAATGTGGGTTAAACCCCTTACAAAACAAATCGCTACGGAATTACTTCTATGTTTTGTTTTTGTTGTGTTTATTGGAGATTTGATGGTATTTAGTTTTTATCGGGAGTTTGGGTTTGGGGGGGTGGGGGGGGGGGGAATGAGAAGCCGAGCTATCTGCAGTAAAATGTGAAGCTACGGCGTGATTGCGGTCGATTACACCTTGCCTAAAGCCTGAAAGAATTCCCAAACCGAAGCGCTGACACTTCAGTGGTCAATAGTCAATTTCTAACTACGTATAACATGCGGCCAGCGCTTACTTAACCTTATTCGGATTTTGCTGTACAGCATTATAAATGATTAGAGCATGCAACTCCGAACAATGAGTCCTCCATTGTCCGCGGAACGTTGGTTGCGTATTTGCATATCTCCCACTAATATGGACACCCTTGTACAATAATCGGCTTTAATTATGTTAATATTACCTTTGAAGTTCCTATAATTTACTATTATCGAAGAATTAGTGAATATTTCGTTATCAGTGTTCAAAGCAATATATGACCTTTAATGTAAAACGTATATCCAAGTTCAGCAGAGCAGAAACATCTACACATCCATAAGAAGCACCATCAAACAGAGATATTGATAATAAATAAGCATAACAAAATATGTAAAATATTTTAAAAATCAATCTAGGTTACTGACTTTAATATTTAATATAAGTGAAACATCGTTGAAATCAATTTATGCCTTTTACAGATAATGGATGTAAATGGTTACTGTTTTACATAATTCCTAAATAAAGCTAATCCCAAATGAAGAGTGACACAGCTTAGTTGAACTGTGTTTGATTAAGATACAGATTTGATTTGGTCTAATCGTGCATTTTTTTTTACGATACCTTATTTGTTGCCAAGATATAACATCCGTCTGTTTTGTTAAAACTCAATTTTACGAATGAATTTATTTGGTTTGCCTTTACTTGTGAACATCATGGAGACATTTTTATTATATTAATAAAAAATGCACCATAATTGTCAAATTGTATGTCTACCAGTACTATAATATTTTTAAATGTGGCACAACTACATGTATGTTTGTTTTGCTGAATAATCTATTAACAACACTAATAAATATTGATTTAACACCCCTTCTTGTAAAACAACATTTAATAAAAACTTGAAAGCAAGCTTACGCTTGGTACAACTTCATAAATCTTTTGTATACTTATTGGAATATTGATACTCTAGTTTACATTTTTACATAATTTTATCAAAACACTTACTATTATTTTGATAATATTTATTCTTATTTCTATAAAAAATTAATATCGGATACAATCTTTATTGCATAATAAACCCCAAGAGGTTAAGCATACACAAACATACAAAAACAATGAACATGTTACTGTACATACACAACCTAAGATAATATAGTATTTACAAATATGTATGAATTTGACCAATGTGGATCTCATTGTCGCAACTCAAATGATTGCTTTACAAAATCAACAACCATGGGTAAAACATCCATATTTGGGTTAAGAACAAAAATTAATTTATCAATGGCATCAAGCTGGTTTAAATTAACATATTTTGTTTGTATAAAATCAATAAATGTTCTTCTTATATTATTATTAATTTGACAATGAAAAAAGAAATGAGCTTCATCATCAGTTATTTTACAAGATTTACAGAGTCTTTGTTCTCTTGGTATATTCTTGTATCTACCAAGTTCAATCTCTAAGTTATGGTCACTAATGCGTAGTTTGGTAAGTATTCTTCTACTGTTAAAGTTTTGAAGATTTAAATAGTCTGAAACATTAACATCAGACTTTAGCTTGCTGTAAAGGTATAATTTCGAAGAAGCGTCAAAGCTAGATATTTTATTTATTACAAGTTCATCATATTTCTCTTTAATAGTCTTTTTGATTTCTCTTTTTATGTGTGGCTTAATTTCCTTAAAACTTTTATTATCATTTTCAAAATTTTCATAGTCTATTTCAAATTCCGTCATTACAGATCTAGCAAAGCTATACCAAGTATACACACCATCTGTGTGGAGATTTTTATTCAAGTAGAATGCTTCTTTTACGAGAGGGTTAATATCTATACAGTTTAGTCTAGAAAAATAGCAAATAACTTGTGTTTTAATAAAAGAATCTAGTGGTAATCTACCAAGTTCAGATTTTGCAGCAATATTACATGATGTTTTTCTTACACCCAAAACACTTTTACAAAATTTATTGTGTACCTTTTCAAAAGCAGGCTTATCAGAAAATGAAAGAATATCGACATTTTTTCCACTTACATTAGATCTTTGAAGTGCTTTATACATTGACAAATAATCATCCATATACCAGATCTCACTGTTATATAAAATTATAGGTCTGATTAAATTGTCAAATAATTTACATGATAGTTCTACTGGTATATGTTTAAAGTTAGACATATACTTTTTAATAGAAAATAGTGCTTTTAATCCCTTTTTGGAAAGTTCCTGAGATGACATAAATTTTCCTGTATGACAAATAATGGTGCCTAAGAAGTTAAATTCTTTCACTTCATTTAATATATTATTTTTATAACAGAAATTATTAGAAATTTGACTTGCCTTGGCGTTCTTTTGGAAAACAATAATTTTGGTTTTACTTGTATTGACTGTTAATTGCCATTTATGACAATACAGTTCCAACTTATTAAGTGCTTCCTGTAGTCCTGAGGCTGTTTCTGATAAAATTACCAGATCATCAGCAAAGCTTAATGTACTAAGATATGTCTTATCCAAACATAAAGGATCACAATGGTTATCAAATTCTGAATGCAAGTCATTAATGAAACAATTAAACAATGTGGGGCTCAAGCTATCACCTTGTTTTACACCTCTTTTGATTTGAAAATAGTCTGAAAAAGTGTTTTCAATTTTAATCGAAGACTCACACGATTTATACATATCTTTAATAATGCTAAAAAGTTTAATGCCAACATTGTTTTCCCTCAGTTTATACAGAAGCCCATCATGCCACACTGTATCAAAGGCACGTCTTAAATCAACAAAACAAGAAAATATTTTAGTTTTCTTTTTAGTTAAATACTTAGTTATTAAAGATTTTAATATAAATATACTATCCGTTGTCCTGTGATTGACTCTAAAACCAAATTGTTGGTTTGCAAATTTTTCTTCATAAAAATCAACTAGTCTAGCATTAATTACTGCACTAAACAGTTTTGCCATGCAGTTTTGTAGGGAAATACCCCTGTAATTATTAATATTATTTTTATCCCCTGATTTATGTATAAGTATTATAAAAGACTTTCTCCAACTAGTTGGATATTTGCCAGAGTCCAAAATTAAATTAAAAAGTTTAATAATAGCTTTGCTAGTAACAATACTACTAAATTTAATAATTTCATTAGAAATTTTATCAGGACCAGCACTTTTACCTGTGTTTAACTTTTTAATACATTTATTTAATTCAGTTAGGGTAAATGGCCTATCTGTAACCTCATTAAATAAAGGATATCTGTTTGACTCGGATTCAACTTTTTCTTTAAACTTCTCATCAAACTCAAGGGTATCCCCTTGTGTTTCAAAATGGTTTATTAAATCATCAAAACCAGCTTGAAGCTCTATTGTTTTATTAGAATCTTCATATTTAAGAGACTTTAAAAGTTTCCAGTATTGCTTGGGATCAGTGTCTCTTAATGTGATAAGTTTATTAAATATTTCTTTTCTATATTTCTGTGTTTTTCTTTTAATTAGTTTTTTTACATTCTTTTGAACACTTTAGGAATCTTGTCCTTAAATCATGATTATATGGATCTCTACTTAAGAGATTGCCTAAATAAAATAATGTCTTTCTAGTGTCTGATAGCTTATTATCATTCCATGGCTTTTTCTTTATCTTCTTCTTCTTTATTGATATCATTTTACAAGATCTTATGGACAGATCCTTGAAAATACAATTTAGATCAGATTCTGCCTTATCTATATCAAAGCTATCATTATCAAATAAAGAATTTTCATAATTAATCACACTATCTATGACGGCTTTATCTTCTAAAGCAGTATATAACTTTTCTTTTGAAACATTCTCCCATTTATATATAAAGTCTATTGTGTGTGAATTGTCACTCTTTTTAAAAAAGTTTCTGTTTATTTGACATTTTAAATGTACTACTATTTGAGAATGATCAGACAAATAATTTGGGTTTAATGTTTGAAAAAAAATAACATTTTCAAAGAGATCCACACTGGTCAAAGCATAATCAACAACACTACATCCATTAGATTTATAACAGGTCATATTACCAAAATTATCACCAATAAAGCGACCATTTAGAATTCTTAGTTGGGAGGCAATACAAAGATCAATTAATTGTTGTCCTTGTGTGTTGAACACATTATCTAATGAGTTTCTACTTATGTATAAATCATTACAATAATCCTCAGGTAATATTTCCTGAATGGATGGATGTATCTCGCCTTCATTATCAATAAAATCCAAATGATTACCAATTCTTGAATTAAGATCACCAATTAATAAAATGCTTCCTTTATCAGTTACTTGGGATATTTCACTTTCTAGTTTTATATAGTCGTCATTATAATGAGGAGAGTTTACTGGTGGTATATAACAAGCACAAAGAAAAATATCTTTAGCTAATCCAAAAAAATCTTTATCAAGTTTAAGCCACAGCCTATTGGGTGATATACTCAAGTCTTTTAACTCACTTATCCCTTTCTGTAAATGTGATTTATAAAATATAACTATACCTCCACTATACCGTTTTGATCTACGGGTCTTGTTTCGGCATTTTTGAATAATTTTGAAATTAGGAATATTAACATCTGAATCAGTGCCTTTCCAAGTTTCTAATAAAATATTGATATCATTTTTAATATTACTTAAGAAAAAATCATCTTTGCATTTGCCTCCCAAACCATTTATATTCCAAGAACTTATTGTCAATGAATTCAACATATTCATAATGTGTTAATTATAATACAGAAAAAATATGCAATTATACAGGTCAAATTGATGATTTAGCCAGATTTAAAAGTGTACTTTAAATCATTTGTTTGTTTATTTATTTATTTATCCATTAACAAATTTATGAAACTTATCATCTAATTACTTTTGTAAATAATAATAATAAAGACTTTACCCTTCAAATTTCACTTGTTCTTGAAAAGAAATCTTTTTAATCAGTTATGCACAAAGAAAGATAACTCAATTCTTCTATACTACAACAAAGTAACAACAACTAGAAAAGTTTCTCCTATGTTCTCCAATAGGTATCATCTATAAAGATTTAAAAACAAAGAAAATATATGTACACTTACCAAATGAAAATTGTAAAGAACATCTTTTTTCAGTATAAGACATCAATTATTGAACACATGAATAGGCACATGTACATTGTATATAAAAAACTAGAAATACCATACATGATATCTATTTGCATTGCATTACTGCCATAATTGTACCTATTATTAATTGATATTAATTAATATTTGTTGAGTTACCATTCATATAATAAAGAGGAAGATAGCATGTACAATTGTACAAGTGATCAGACCATATTCTTATTTTTTTTTTAAACCTACAGTACTGTAGTTATATTTCCTTAGAAAATGTGGTCTATGAATACCAAAATTAAATTCAAAAAGTGTCAATAATATAATATCAATAATATTAAATTAGTTTTCTTACAGGTATTTTGCCCAAATTAACACGACAAATTTTACAAAGTCTCATTAACTCATGATGCCACCATAGTAGTCAGGTGATTATATGAAACGCGCGTCTGGCGTAGTTAATGTAATAACATTGGTATCTGCTACGGCTTTGTCTATGCCCCTGTTTGTGAACTGTTCCCAGCAGTTGTCATTAGCCCAGTAGTAACACATATAATATCGTTGATCCAGTTACTGATATTGTCGCGGTTTAAATTTAATGGCATACAATTACGAAAAATTATTAAATTCCTATAGATTTTCTTATTCTTACGTTAACAAATGTGCTTTAGCCAGATATGGCATATATTTTGGTGATAAAACACGTTTTTCAATGTTCTTTGAAAATCATTATTTGTTGGTCCTATATTTTGAGTTTATGCGCAACTGAAGAGGTGTGATTAGACGAAAGGCGTCTCTGGCGTAGTAAATTAGATAACTTTAATTAGCGCTCATATATTTATTATACTCGTTTATATTTAAATACATGTGTATTTGTAATAGTCAGATGTCGTGAATTCAGTTTTAGCTCTGTTAAGATTTCCAACTGAAGCCCCAATACAAAATATGCAATGCATTAGACTATGACAAGACACATGGAGTTCACTCGGCTCGCACTTGCCCAATTGGCAATGAATGACTGTGTCCACTGTGGGGTTCACCAGTGGCTGCAACCTAGTGCCGAATTCTTATATTTACGTTCGAACTAATGCAGTGTGGGAAACGGCCACTAGCCAACTCGCCGAAATCGAGTTGAGAAGAATTTTGGCAAGTTAAGTTCATCTGCAATTCGCTGAAATTTTGAGGCGAGTTCAAAAAACATTTACAAGTCCTGCTTTCCAAATGATAAATGTATCTTTAAAGAGTGTTTTCGGTGTATTTTCAATGTTAATTCAAGAATCTTTTAATTTTAAGATCTTTATTTACCCTGTGTAAATGTTAAATGGTGTTGGCTGTTGTTGACAAACTTTGAAAACCTACTTCCCAACTATGGCTAGTAGATTAATTCGGCGAGTACTATTATTTCGGTACTAGCCAGAATGGCGAGCTGAACAAAAATTTCGTTTCCCATACTGCTAATGCATTTTTAGTTGGGGGGGGGGTTCAAATGGAAGTCTTTCCTTAGCTCTTGCAAGTAGTTTGCTACATTATTATTCATTATTACTTCTACATTATTGTAGATTGGTCATAACAAATAACTTTCAAATCAATTCAGGATAAAATATACTAAAATTACCATGTACAGTTAAATACGTTTCTTTATTGATAATATCCTGAAGAATTTAGTTGCCGCAACACTAAATGGATAATATTTTAAACAAATATTTTCGTTATATTTAGACCTACCATTGTCAAAAATCGGTAACATAGGTATATTTTAATATCTTTGTTTGAAAAAGGTTATATCGCACTTTCAGCAATTGTTTAGATATGTCACTACTGCCTAGACTATTCGGCTACAGAGCACCAGCAAATAATAAGAAACGCAAAATGCGCATGAAGAAATCGAACAGCCAAAAGTACACAAGGAATTATTTTGTACTTTTTTCCTTATAATTAATTCAGCTGCACTTTCATTATTGATCAGTTAAACAAACCCGGTACTATAGTTTTGTGTAAATACAAAATCTCTTAAAAAATCCAATTAAATATTTACGACTTTAGTTACATCAACAAGAGTCGTTAATATTTACCTGGTGGAATAAAAAAAAATTATCGTTTCTTTGTAATATCCGAGTACAGAAATAGAATGGCTTACTTTTGTAGCACTATTTGATCAATTATTGATTAAATGTTTAAAGTAACTGGTGTTTTCTCTGATTTGTTATAAAAAAAGTCATTATTGGGATATAACTTTTTCTTTCATTGTGTATGATGCATCTCGTCACGTACGCTAATTACATAAAATGGTATTCATGCGAGAACTATTCAGTGTTATTATATACCTGTATAAAATAAGGATATGTAATGCATATGTAATACAGACAGTCCAAAAATCAGAAAACATCCAATTAGAAAACCCGCAACAGACCAATGATCGTTGATGACGTCATACTACCATCATGGATGTGGAATGCTAATCTTTTCTAAATGATTTACATAGCTGATCATAATATTTTTTTTAAAAAAGTACTTAATTTACCTCAAGTTTACAATTAGTAAAATGTCCTCTTATTCCATAAAAGTATCAACGGCGCACAAAGTTTAAATTCTATGACCACGTTTTGTAAAGTTAGTCTTTGAATTTTGGAACACATCGTCATTCAAAGGGTCATATCACTCGTTGTAAAATATTGACAATTCAGTTGTAAGGCCTGCCCTGATCATGTTCCAATACAAATAGAGCATGCTGTAAATTTGTAATCTAATCTTAATTTTTGTTTTGGTATTAAAATCAGCTTAATTTTGGATTATAGTAAACAAAGTCTTAGCGGCATACAGCTCTTATATACTTGGGAAGTTGCTGTAATTAAAATAAACATCAGAGAATATTTTGTTTCTTCTGTAAATAGTTAGTGCCGGTGTCGTATTAATATCGAGCTACCTGTGAAAATTAGCTACGGTAGTAAATTTTAATACCGCGGAGCTATTAAAAATTGACTACCCATGTAAACAAGCTACCGTATGACATAAATTAATTAGATTTATCTCCCTTATAAACTAACTGCTATTTATATAATGTTATTTACTATCCACAATGCCATAACGGCATAAAGTGGGTTCTGTTACTAAATAATTTACTAAACGTTTGTTCTACAGTCCGTAGATTTGCTCTGAAAACATTTGTGAGTGAAATGATTGTTGGAATTGTGTCTTCAGGTATGTTTCACGTATGTTTTTTGACTATCTCCCAATTATCGCATAATTACAAAAGATAAATTTCGCAACTAATTCATTTTAATTGATCAAATAAATAAAAAAAACACAAAATTTTTAATGCTAGCTACACCTAAATTTACGTAAATGTAGTTTAAAATTGAATTAAACATTTTTCATTTTCATTTTTATACACCTGTTAATGACAGAAACCCCCTCCCCCTCCATGCGTGCGTATTATGGTATACAAATGTCCATCCGTCGTATCTTGCAATGTTTGTTTATTGTATTAGTGTCATAGTCTGTATACTTGTTGGTAATCTCTGATTTATTGGACTTGGCGCATGAAAAGGGGGTGGTGTTCTTTTCATACTCTTGCTCAAAAACGTTCGGTTTTCATCAATTTTTCTTGAATCTTTGGGAAATTTTCAATTTGATAGATAAGAACTTCCTTTTTCGTGGTAAAATTCGAATTTTTAATGGTAGGTAATGGGACTTGTTTGTGGAAAGCTTTCATAAATTTTCTTAAAATATTGAGACAGTGTTGATATTGATAGATGATCAGTGTCGATAGTATAATTTAAGATCTTTTCTGTTAACGTGTTTTTGTCATTTTTACACGTCTGTAAATAAAGTAACTGGTAACTGTTTTTCAACCATTGTTGTAAACTGTTAGAAGGAAAATGAAAACCCTGTTTACTGTTAATAATCAGAACACTATTGCCCTTCGATGAGATACTGCTGTTATCTGTTTTTTCCGATTTTTTAACTCGCTTGTTTCTGTTTTCTGGTGTAAATTGCTGTTATCTTTTTGCGATTTTTGAACTTCGCTGTTTTCTGTTTTCTCATGTAAATTGTTGTCATCTATTATCATTATTTTAAATTTACTGTTATTTGTTTTGACAAAAATTAAAAAGTGTTTACCTGTTAATGGACCCCCTCTAACCCCCCCCCCCCACCCCCACCCTCACCCCCAGTATAATACACACATGAAGTGTGTAGCTCTTTTCCTTATCATCGGACGGGCGTATCATGCGATCCTGACAAAGTTGTTTATTACAAAATAATTAAAGGAACTAAAACAACGTTTATACTTTTTCGTGTATATTGTCTTTTATGACATAATGAAATGGAATGAAAGAAAAGGGAAACAACACTATTGTTCCCGGTGAAATAAAACAAAAGGGAAACAACTCTATTGTTCACCGGTAAATAACCTTTAAGGTAAAAAACAAATAAAAAGGTCAACAATGCAGAAGTTAAGATGACAACAACACAAATTTCATTAAATTAACATGTACATGTACATGTTTAGTGTTGGCGTACAATATAATAAAACAAGTACGTCCCTCTCTTATTGAGGGAGATATTCATATTTGTAAACTAACCCTCGTTGAAGTTGTTTCCAGCGGGTTCGGGTTTACAAATTTGATTGTTACCCTCAAGAAGGTGAAGTCAAAGGTGAAAGTAATAGACTGATTATTTCATTAGTTTATTTATTTATTCATAGTTCTGCTTTACATTCTCTTTTCCTACTTTTGCTACCTTTCACTTTCTCCTATGACTTCCCTGCCACCTTTATTGTTATTATTTACCTAACAATATACCGGTATGAAAATAAGATACCTGATATTTCTGTATTGTATGATAGAGGAATACGAAATATAATCCTTGAAAAGCAAGCTACCCGGTAGTTTATATTAAAGATAAATAAAACTATTACCCATGAAATACCAGCTACCTTACATCTATACATTGTGCAACATACCAATCAGAAATATGACCCATGAAAATTTCAAGATGGTGACATTCCAAATTGCCGAATTTCAAATTGCCGATTCCCAGATTGCCGCGTCCATTTAGCCGACACCCAAATTGCCGATTTTTTCAGATTTCTGTTTTCAAATATAATTTTCAATTTGCCGAATCCTTTTTGCCGACTTCCAAATTGCCGAATTGTTTATGTCGAAGTCGAATGAAACAAAATTTAATAAAAAAAATTGTAATTGATGAAATTGCCGACTTCTAAATTGCCGATTTCCGATTGAAAATGTATGCAGTGTTCTAATTAGATAAAAAGTTAATTAATAATTAACAATTGCATTGAATGCTTTAACAACACATACACGCGGCTTGTAATATACATATAATACATATCAATGTTTGTATATTTATTATTGGTTTGTTACTTATTTTGTTGAGTGTATATGTTACACATTGACACACTTCCAGAAACGATCATGTACTTCTGTCGTGGTTCTGTCGTTATAATCCGATACATCCATAATAATAATGTTAACATGATAGATGAAAATAAACCACATAAACAAGAATTCGGCAAACTGGGTTCGGCAATATGGGTTCGGCAATTAGGGACTCTCGGTAAAAACTAAAAATAAAAAAATGTCGGCAAACTGGGGTTCGGCTATAAGGACTCGGCAACTTGGTGATCGGCAATTTGGGGTTCGGCAATCTGGCATGAATTCAATAAGATACCTGAAATTTCTGTACTGTGTGATAGAGGAATAAGAAATATAATCCTTGAAAAATCAAGTTTCCCTGTAGATTATATTAAAGATAAATAAAATTATTACCCATGAAAAATCAGCTTCCTTACATCTTTGCATTGTAAAACAGAGGAATCAGCAGTATGTCCCATGAAAATAAGATCCTGAAATTTCTGTTGTGTATGATAGAGGAATACAAACTAAAATCGTTGAAAAAAAGCAAGCTTACCCTTTAGATTATATAATCACGGTATATAAAACTATTACCCATGAAATATCAGCTGCCTTTAATCTATACATTGTACAAAAGACGAATCAGAAAGATGACCCATAAAATTTAGATACCTTATATCTACGTATTGTATGATAGAGGAATGAGAATTAAAATCATTGAAAAAAAGCAAGCTTACCCTGTAGATTATATAATCAAGATGTATAAAACTATTACCCGTGAAATATCAGCGGCATTAAATCTATACATTGTATAAAAGACGAATCAGAAAGATAACCCTTGAAAATAAGATACCTTATATCTCTGTATTGTATCATGGTAACAAGAACTATATTCCTTGAAAAGGGCAACCTTACCCTGTATTTTATATTAAACATAAAACTATTACCCATGAAAAATCAGCTACCTTACATCTATACATGGTACAAAAGAGGAATCAGAAAGATGACCCATGAAAATAAGATACCTGAAAATTCTGTATTGTATGATAGAGAAATAAGAACTAAAATCGTTAAATCTTAAGAAAATATAAGATACCTCATATGTTTAAAGTATTTTCTAGTTTTAAGTATAATGGCAAGATTAAGAATTAGTAGGTAACACTGACAACAATAAATATTATTAATGAATTTTAATTTGAAATGTAATTGCATTCAAAACCAATAACTGTTTATTAATTAGCACTTGTCTTAAATAATTTAAAGATGAAGACAAATTATCTTACCAGCATTCAATTTGGTATTTTGTTATCACTGTTTTAAATATAAAATTTTGTCAAGGTTACATACTGCAAAACTTGCAGATCATAGAAAATTATTTATTTATGCAAACAGAGTTTATTTCTATATTAAATTTCTTTTTTCTTCAGCACTTTCTGGGATTTCTACTTTCGTTTTGGCTTTGATGACATCTGACGGTTCCACATTTACCATAAAGTTACTTTGTATGTTATGTATTTGTTTGACAATATTTGTTGTAGGGTTGTCCCCTTTGTTAGTAGAATACCACGTCATTAATCACTGAGAATTTTTCATTTACCCAATCTCCTGTTAAAGGGAAACTTCGCGAAAAAATGAAAATTTGATATGTTCATCTGATATTCTTCAACTAAAAAGAAACACCTTTGCCTCTTGATGTTTTATTATATTTTCAATGGTTTAGTTTCTGCATTGAATTTACCGTGTAAAAAATGCACTTATGGAGGTGCGCCATCTTGTCACTATCTCGTCACTAGATGGCGATACTAGACATCTAAGTACCTTAAAAGTCGTCGTATGATAATAACGCGAAACGGTCAATAAAAGAAGGTTGTGCTATAAGACAAGGTTGTGGAAATATTACGTTTCGTATTCCTGATCTAAGCAAAAAAAAAAAACAAACAAACAAACAAACAAACAAAACAAAACAAAAACAAAATAAAAAAACACAGACTTGTGTAACAAGTAGTTTACCCATTTTAAGACTTCTACTTAAGACCACAGCAGCAACAACTTCGTATGCGAATATCATTTTCCAGAATGTTAGTTTAATGTAAGGTGACCTCATTTTTCATTTTTCCTCGAATATTAGAAAATTATCGAATTTTGTCCATTAATATTAATTAAATTGAAAATTATTCGTATTATTATTTTCAAATTAATCGGAGTATGTAACTTATTGAACGAAACTTTTTTATACAAAATATTTGCGAAGTTGACTATTTAAGAAATAACGGTCATTAAATGAAATATTTTTTAATACTCTGTTTTCGCGCATCAATTTTCACATGTGTATATTTGAGTCAACGTGTAAGTTTTACGTTTCCTCTGACTTGGCAGCTAAAGGTATTCGAAAAATTATATACATCCTGTGTTCTGACACTTCGGTGTATTCAATCATACCTATCTTTGGCAGGAGGGGCGTACATGATTAACCTTTAATCCGGTTAGCTTTTGAAACAGTCCGAATATTCATACTTCAAAGTCGGCGTCAAATGATCTAGTAATTGCAATAAACATCCTGTTTGTTTACCTGCTAATTCTGTTAATTACCCTTCATAAACGAGTAATGATTTACCTGTAACATTTTCACGTACAGGTACAACTGCCGTTTCAAGACCTGCAAAATTTTCTACGGAATTTTATTTTATATATAAAAATAATCATACAAATATATCTTTTATTACAATTATTATTTAGGTAAATTATATCTGAGTTAAATAAAGACAGGTTAAAATTTGTGTCTAAAAATACTTTTATTAATACAAAGATCATTAAAACATTAAGACGTATTTGGTAATCTTATGTTGTCAGCTGGTCATTAGTCATCGCCACAGTTTATATATTCTTCAAAGAGCAAAGGCGGAAAAACAAATTTTTAAACTGGATTATTTATCATATTTACTGGATAATTACATTTATCACGTCATAAATGCAGTCACGTGATAAAATACTGTCAATATGGCGGCCCCCAGACACAAAATTTTACCACCTTTAATCCACTCTAGAAGGGTAACGGTAAAGAATACAATTAAACATCTAAAGGCAACTATATTTCTTTTTATTTGAAGAATAACATATCAAATTTTCTTTTTTTCGCGAAGTTTCCCTTTAAATGACCTTGCACAAGTCCTGAGTAAAATAATGTTATGACTACTTGTTTCTTTTTCTCTTGAGCGATTCAATATGAACAACAGATTTGTCTAATTTTTCGTTGGGGGGGGGGTCTTCCATTGAAACGGCGACTTTTCATCATTGACTATAATAACCGTTTTGCCTTAAAAATCAGACCATTTCACAATAAAATGGGTCATCGCCCAGTTTTACAAAGTATCTCCTCAATAATACTCTTCTCTATATTAATATACTGTCGCGGTTTAGAGAAAATGTTGCTTGATTTGACGCTTTTAAAAAAATTATATCTTGTCGAGTGGTTATCCTTGTTTTTGACGGACGGCCGGCGAGAATGTGGAATTTTATCTTCTTTGTCTGAGTAGTTCTGTCTTTCGAAAAGGTTTGTCGTCATACCATACACTTTTCACATTTAAACGTTGATTGAAAATTTTTCGGCAGCCATGAAAACGATTATCTATGTTTATAATTTAAATCAGTTTAGTTAACCTTTATCCGTGTATTCAATAAGAATGACAGATTATTTAACATCTGAAATTTTTCTATCAGTTTCTTTTGTTTAATTATATTTTATAGAGGTTAATAAATCAATTAATATGGGAATGTCTCAATTCCTTGCGGGGGGGGGGGGGGGGGGTCCGCGCGCGGTGGCAGAATGGTTAAGGTAGTTCGTCTACTATTGATCACGTGGTCTTTCAACACTGAGATTGCGGGTTCGATTCTCACTGCAGGCAGGGTGTACTCGACCCCAATCTTAATTGACAAGGATTGCCAGTTTTCCTACCGCAGGTCGGGGGTTCTCTTCGGGTACTCCGGCTCCCCCCCCCCCAATAAAACTGGACGCCATAATATAGCTGAAAAATTGCTGAAAGTGGCGTTAAAACATCATTCAAACAAACAAACCTCAATTCCTTGTGTGGTAGAGGTGAATTCTGACTTAGGAAGATATGTGGCCCCTGTTTCAGAAATTGTTTTATTTATGGATTGTCTTTTTGGAGTTTCTTTTGTTCGGTATTTATAGGTTATTTACGTTTTTTGAAACGAGATGCGTTTTCTCGTTCATATCTCATCGAAGGGCGTCAGCCCTGAGATGAGATGACGAGAAAATGCATCGAGTTTCATAAAACGTAAATAATCTGTTTATCGCTGTTTTGTAACATTGTGACGTCATAATGTTACTTAACGACGTCTTGACAGCGAACTGAGATGGGCCCATCTCAAGCTAGTAGAGTGATATGTAATAATATCGCACACAAAGGGCAAAGGAAAATACTGCAAAATAGCGACAATTTGTTATTCCCGTCATTTATTTCTGATTAACTAACATTCTGATTAAGTACACAAAAAAATAGATTTCAAAACTAATGTGAACACCACACACAAACAGGGACAGTCTATACTAACTATAGTATAGACTGTCCTGACACAAACCAATCGGAGGAGAGACCCTCGATTTTTTATGTTCATGAACATATAAAGTTTTGCAAGAACAATAAAATTTCTAAATACAGTTACCTTAGATATATAGTATACAATATTAATCTAATGATACATGGTAGGCAATAATAATGAAATGACATGACCTCGTATTTGTTTGTTTGTTTGAATGGTGTTTAACGCTTGCACTTTTTTTCATCAATTTAACAGCTATATCAAGGCGTCCAGTTTTTTTTATGCAAAATGCCACTTTAGTGTACATCGTCATACTATACAGTTTTCACAATTTATTATTTCATTATAATTATTGAATACATACCAGAATACTTTTATATCGATAAACGTACTATCTGTTATGTATTGGATTACGCAATATTGTAAATTTGACTATGCTTTATCCAATTAAATAATTTGAATTTGATATTATCACTTAACGTTCGCGGCGGATCTAAAAAATATCCTTAGAAGGCAAATTTCCATCCTGCATCCAATATAATGATCGCATCAATATATATTACATATAATTTAAAATGATTAGAAGAAAGGGGGCTGGGGGAAAGATACTAAAATCATCAAAAGTTATCTATTGTTAGGTTAAGATTGGGGAAAACTATAAATTAATTAGAACCTATACCATCTTTTTAAAGAAAATGCTGATAAATTATGTGCAGAAATGAATAAAAATGTTTTTAAAATGTTTGTTTTCAAGGAAAACCATCTCCATCTTTTCTTCGAATTGCTTTTAACTAGCACCTAAAACAACGAAACTTAAGCTTACATAACTATTATAAGTCAGGGTTAGTTTTTCGTTCACCGACATCAGCCTAAATAGCTTGTCGGTTAAATTTATTCACAGGAATTTTACTACATATAAAAAGGGTCGAAATATGAAATATGGCCAAAAACAAGAAAAACATGTCGGAACACAGCACTCACTTTGTTTGCGAAATTGTTTCCCTTTTTTTCCTGGAAATGTCACCCCCCCCCTTTTTTTTTCAAATGGTATGGGGTTTATTCATGTTGTTCAATTTTAGTGATTGTACTCTGTATCACTTTGATGTAATAAGTAAGTCCATATTCGAATCTATAGTTTTCAAATGGACTGCTCGGTTTAACATACCGGTACATGTATGAAATATAATGGTACTTTATTCTAATTTCTTAACGTGGCCAATTCTATCTACCAGATGTTCAAGATTTCACTGGACTATAGGTACCTCTCTGACGACTCATATAGATATAGTTCGAGCAAATTATTCAACAGTGATGAGGGTCGGTAGGACCTTTTACGGGACAGCGGGAAAGGCTGATTTATTCGCCGGGAATTCGGGATTTAACAAATAAAACTGCGGGAATTCGGGATTTGTACTTAGCGGGATACGGGAAATTCATTTTATTTTATCGGGAAATCGGGAAAACTCATGTATCTCACAAACTTTCACTTTGGTAAGTCTAAAATCAATAACATATCATTACAAACATAAAAAATGCTTGCGGAAATCACACATACATGCTATAAAGTCACAATACGTTGCAATTTACAGCATCATCCTTGTTCATCTACAATTCTGTAGTAAGTCGTCTGATTTTTAAACAGGAAAACGGGATTGATCAATTATTTCACCGGGAAAACGGGATTTTGTATTTATTTTTACGGGAGTACGGGATGAGATCCCCTCCGGTAAACGGACAGAAAGTCACAGGACAAAAAGTCACAGGACAAAAAGTCACAAAACACCTAGGACAAAAAGTCACAGGACAAAAAGTCACAATCAGTATTTTTTCTTTGGGGGACAAAAAGTCACAGGACAAAAAGTCACAGTTTATGTTTTTGTATGTTACTAGTGTATATAAGGTATTTGTACATTGAGTTAGCTTCATTATCTGAAACCCTGTCATACTTCGTTGCTATACATATGTACATATCGTCCAATATTGGTAAGCTTTACTTGTGGTATATAATCTAGCTTTTTTGTGTTTTTTTAATTTGTTTCTGTTTCTTTTCTTCAGACTCATGTACATTTACTCACATTCCTTCAATTTCCATTAATTAAATAATACGTAATGATATTTTAACATTTATATATTACATTTTGTAATAGTAACAACTTACATACATAAAACATAACAATATCAAGAATATAGTCGAAAACATATAAGCTACTATTTTAACATAAAATGCACTATTTAGAGTCAAAATGAAAAATATTGAATGTCTTAACACTATATTATCGGAATATACTTCTTGTGTGATAGCACTACACCAAAATGCACTAACATGAAATGTTCTATTTGAAAACTATATTTCGAAATGTTCAAGTAATGAAGCACTAAGATGAAATGTCCAAATTGGCTGGCACTGACACGTTTCTGCTGAGTCGGATGTTAAAGGCTACACCACGTAAGAAATGTTCTACTGTCTTTCTACCACTGATACGGTCATTGCAAAGATTTTGCAAACGGTTCTGTAGTTGAACTTGCTTCTGATGTACTCTCTTAGTCGGTCGGGTTCCTACGGCATCTTGTTGTATCACTGTTGTGACTGTGGCATGTTCACGACGAAACCATTGAATACAGGTCCATACGCTTGGGTGTACACTGCCAACTAATGTGAAGAACTTGTTGTTCCATCCCTCGCACACGTTGTTGGTTCTGGGATCACTGTCAACGGTGGCTGAATGTACACTCCATACTGCTGGTGGGAACAATGGTGGTACACGGCGCATCATCAGGCGTTGTTCTTCGTTGTTTTGTACATGTCGATATGTACCAGTTACATATGTGGCATCGAAGTAGTCAACGAGTTCTTCGGTCTCTGCAGGCTCTTCAGGCATGATGGATCTGATGTAAGCTATGCCCTCTGGAATGTCGGCAATTGGTAAGAATGCTAAGCCATCTAGCATGTTGCAGAAAAGTCTGAAGTCTTCACATTGCATGTAATGTGTTGCTAGTCGAAGTTTCTGAATCTTGTGCCAGGTAGCCTGTGTCAGGTGGTAAAAGCAGCCTTGATGTTCTACTTGACGACCAAATACAGCATTGATGGCGCGGAGTAACCCATCTTCGAAATCAGACACTACTTTGGTTACATGCAGGGTCAGACCAAGTTCCTCGCACTTGTCGACTATGGCCTGGAAAAGTTCTTGGTACCCAGCTCGGGCTTTCTTCTGTAAAAGACAGTACACTGTAGTTATGTAGGTCGTACTGAATGCTATTCTTATTGTAAATATCTGTTTAAAAAGTGGTGGTGCTGTGTCAAATGTTCCATCCATGAAGAATGTGTCTGCGTTAGCTAATAGTCTGATGTTTTCTTCAGTTGCAGAAGCAATCAATCTGTTAGCAGCTTCTGGTCCATTGTCGTACAGTAGGAATGGCTGTGGGTCTTGTTCTAGTGTAGTGGTGAACTCTGCTGGGATGGTAAGTTCCCCTAAGTGTGCAGGCGTAGGTAGTTGAGGTCTATAGCGTCTGATGGATCTCTTGCAGTTATCTTCAACTGGAAGCATGGCTTTGACGGCATCTGAACAGTTGGACACGGATTCAGCAAAAATCTGGCTTGGTGCGTTGTGTGAAGATTGTGCTTTTTCTTTCATGTTGTGTCTGACTTTGGCTAAGCTGATGGCGGATTCGTCTGGTGCATGGTTGTGTGGTTGCCCTGGTACTGGATTGTTGTACTCAAGATCTGTTGACAAACTGGCTCTGCAACCTTGGCTGGATTTGAGACTGCATTTCCACCACTGTTTGGTCTTGCGTAAGGCATGTCTTGTGTATATATAACCATCATAGCATAGCTTGGAACCACCTTTGTTACTCTGTAGAATTTCCATTTTAACTGATAACCAAATAATAATAAAAAGTCTTTTTATACTTTTTTTCTAAAAAAACAACATCTGGTATTCATTACTCAGAATAAGAAGCCATAATTTCTATAAGGGGGTTGAAAGTTCTGTCAAAACATATATGACTCTTGTGGGTATACATGAAAGGTAGGATGTTATTCTTTCTTTTTAACTAAAACAACAAGCCAATTAGACAACCAATTAATTATAATAATTACTGATTAAAGTGGTGTTTATACAATAATTTACTTAAAATTTTTCAATAATTTTTCTCAGTTTTATTTTGAAATCCATGGTTTTTTCATAACAAAATACAAGGGAAAAATCAATTGTGACTTTTTGTCCTGTGACTTTTTGTCCTATACATTTTGTCAATGTACAA
This sequence comes from Limnoperna fortunei, assembly GCA_944474755.1. Classification (NCBI taxonomy): domain Eukaryota; kingdom Metazoa; phylum Mollusca; class Bivalvia; order Mytilida; family Modiolidae; genus Limnoperna; species Limnoperna fortunei. The sequence goes on along the minus strand of OX104120.1, from coordinate 35,118,532 downwards.
AATCTTAACTGTGACTTTTTGTCCTGTGACTTTTAGTCCGTGACTTTTTGTCTGTGACTTTTTGTCCTGTGACTTTCTGTCCTACATTCTCCCCTCCTACCCCCCCCCCCTCAGTGATGAAATCTGAAAGCGGTCATATACAATATGTTAAAGAGGGTCAAGATTTTATCTGAATGTTTTCTGCATTAATTACTTTTAGGCTGTTGCCCACTGACTGAAACTAATAATGTCAATTTTATTTGTTTACTGCTATAAACATGTAGATAAATTCTTACACGTCTAGTGATCTACCTCTAGAGGATACTTTGCCTTCATTATTAGATTTAATTAAGTTACATTTGTTTTAGTGTTCAATATATAATCATACTAATATATGTCCAAGTTAATCTGTCTACCTGCCGTCTTAATTTGAATAGAGCAACAGTTGATCTAACATTTAAATTGTCACATTAAAGTAATCAGAAGTGGAAAAATTTATTTTATTCATATATACTTAGGAACAATTATTGTTAATGATAAATTTTAAGTGAAAATCAACTACATTTTTAAATGCCATTCTTAAACGGAGACATTTCATGTAGAAAATGTACATGTAGTTTGATTACGAACACACTTCATTGGTAGAAGGGGTTTGATATAAATATGTTCACCTACAAAGAAGATGGTTATTCTTGCTATATTTTACGACATGCATTTTTATAACTAGATCAAGAATATTGATGTGAATATTATCATTATTGTTATTATTATTATTAAGGTTTAATTTTTCCAATATGACGCTAGCTTTCCAAATTCCTTCTCACTTTTGTTATTTTTGCTCTTTTTGTTTCTCATTTTTCCAAAAAAGGCAGTGGAAAAAGTAAGAAATATTTCATTTGTAAAGTTTGGAGATAAATTGTTATCGGAAAAGATTCTTCAGAATTGGCTAGTGAAACCGAAGAAGTATTCCAAATCTCCAAAATATTGATACCAAATATATTTTATTTTTATATCAAACATAGCGAAAATGTCAAACACCAAACACACTGTACATTTTCTTATACTTAGCTCAGATCAAACTTTTAGCAAATAAATTTATCCAATACAGATCGGATGTGGCCTCGTTGTACGAGTGGTTAATTAGGTCGTCTACTATTGATCATCGGGTCTGTTAACACCCTTTCTTAAACAACTGAACATTGTTAATATTGCAAACATTTCTACATTTTAGTCACAACAGAGTCAAGGTTATGACCAAGCCGCTCTATGAACAAAACAATCTGTTTAATACGAAAGCCCAGAAGGCTCATTCGAAATTCGAGAATCGAAATTCGAAATTCGAGATTCGAAATTCGAAATTCGAAATTCAATATAGTTATAACCAATCAGATTGCGTGTGACATAATCGTCTACCAATCAGAATAGTTCTTATATATTCGAAATTCGAAATTCGAGATTCGAAATTCGAAATTCGAGATTCGAAATTCGAAAATCGAGATTCGAAATTCGAAATTCAATATAGTTTTAGCCAATCAGATTGCGTGTGACATAATCTCTACCAATCAGAATTCCTTGGTTATATCGAAACTACATAAAATTTGGTTGAGTAGTTTTAGGGGAGTTAATGCGAAAACCATGATTATTGAGGATTACTGAAAATTCCTAAGTTCAAAGAGCCATAACTACCATATAAATTTAGGAATCAACAATTCCTGATAATATGCACTACATATATGGTGTACTAGTTACATACCAAGTTTCATAAAATTTTGTATAGTACTGAGTAGTTTCAGAGAATTTGTGCTGACAAGATAATTAATGGGTATTTTCAGCACATTTCTAAGTTCAAAGGGCCAAAATAAGCCAGTGGCGGATCCAAAATTTCGAAAAGGGGGGCACTGACTGGCCAAGGGGGGCCACTTTGGTCATGCTTCAATGATTTCCTATATATCCAACCAAATTTTTCCGTAAAAAGGGAGGGCCCCCTCTGGATCCACCCCTGATAGCCCCCCCCCCCCCCCCCACAAAAAATTCCGTTGTAAATGTACATGTTTGTTTCTTGATTTGTAAAATCAAGATGTTATTGTAAACTGAATTCATTTGATAAAATAACAAATAAAGCTTATAAATTTGATTTTTTTAACAAAACCATGTTGAACAAGTCATTCGTTGACAAATATGTCGACTGTTAAAACACCAAATAAACATAATAGCACGTGGCTACGTTTATATAAGAATTATTCTGATTGGTAGACGATTATGTTACACACAATTTGATTGGTTATAACTATATTGAATTTCGAATTTCGAATCTCGAATTTCGAATTTCGAATCTCGAATCTCGAGTTTCGAATCTCGAATCTCGAATTTCGAATCTCGAATTTCGAGTTTCGAATCTTGAATCTCGAATTTCGAATATCGAATGAGCCTTCTGGGCTTTCGTAGTTTAATTAAAATTGGATCCCTCATCTCTCCAGTTTTGCTCATACATCGCGTCGAAAATAAGTACAGAATCCACGAGAGGACGAATTCTAATTAGATTGGACAAAATCATAAGAAGATTGAATTTCTTTGTTTAACAATACCAGTGTTTAGTTCGGCTTCCTTAACAACTATAAAACATTGTTTTCGTAGGACAACCGTACATACGTACGTTCCGATTGTACTGAGATTTTTTATCTTTGATCAGGGGGCCTCGGTGGCCGAGTGGTTCGTCTACTATTGATCACGTGGTCTGTCCACTGAGGTTGCGGGTTCGAGTCTCACTGCTGGCAGGGTGTAGACTCCAATCTTAATTGACAAGGATTGCCAGTTTTCCTACCGCAGGTCAGGGGTTTTCTCCGGGTACTCCAGCTTCCTCTATCAACATAAACTGGGCACCATGATATAGCTGAAACATTGCTGAAAGTGGCGTTAAACCCTAATCAAACAAACAAACAATCTTTGTTCAGACTATACATTTCAGTGGGGTATTCCAGATTGTCCCACTTTTTATAATTATGGTTAAGAAAGATAGAAAAAGTGATTAACAATGATGGACGACATGGGAATTTTAAATGTTGGTTATTTTTTTTAAGACTGTCACAGCATATAGATATATAGATAGTTTATAATATAAATATGTAAAATGACAAGCTTAAAAACTATATTATTGATTGATTGACTGATTTATTTAATGAGAAAAGTGATGGACCACCGGAAACAGAATTTTGACTTCAACTGAAATAGTTATGAGGCGCGTAGATTTAAGCATAATATAGCGGGTGCAAAGTGCCTACAGAAGGAAAGGGTCTTTATCGCGCAAGGAACGTTGTACTTCAAAGATAACAATGCTGTGTCTTGACTGGCTGCTAAATCGGGAGATAGCTGCCGATTGGCCAACAAATAAGCAGAGCTAAGTTAGGCATGGTAGCAATCATAATGGGCAGACCGCCGTTCGTGCCACTCGAGAAAAGCCGAGGAATCACGAATGAATGAAAAAGGGAAAAAATATAGATATTGGGAATCAAACCAATCTAATTAAAATTATATCTTCACGACGACAATAGCAAAAGGGGGGTCTAGTGAACATATTATTTTAATTAGATTGGAATCAAACTTTTTAAAAATGTAAGTGGCATTGATTTGTTATATATGTTTATCATAAAATGTGTATCATAAAACCTAAACGGAGAAACACGGAAATTGCCCAAAATTTCCGAAGCGTAACATTTCGCGAACAGGTCTATATCAACTATTTTTGTCAATATGATCGATCTAGGTTACTAACAATGCATTCTTGGACAATGCCTCTGATTTGTATTTTATGGACAAATGATTCCGGTTACAAGACAAATTTTAATTCTTTTCCTGCTTACTGACAATGTTTACATCAACTATCTAACCACGTTTGATGCATCTAGAGATGCTTAGTATAGTGCACGCTTCAATTGCTGTCTCTCACCTATATTTTGCGGTTGTCTGATTTGGCTATCTAAACATCGTGTACTTATAATGAAGGGATGTAAATAATAACAATACATATTGCCATTTAACATTAAAAAACAGTACGTATTTTTTCCACAAAGAAAAATAAAGCTTTGAGACGGCTAGTTGTTTAGGAAAGCTAATACTTGTCGTATTATATACCTGACAACTTTCTTTCCTCTACCGGAGATGCGCTGTAGCTCGGACACTGGGAACCATCACAGTATAGCCCCGGGGAGAACAGTTTTACCAATATCAGATAAATAATAATGAAAAAAAAATTATGGGCCATTTCAAAGCTCAAGTTACCTCAGGATAAAAATGCAAAATTAAAGGTATTTTGGTCATTTTCTCTTTAAGATCATTTTAAAAAATCGACATTCAAGAGGCAAATCCTTGTCAATTATAAGGTTCGACCATACCATGTCATAATACTTTAGGCCAGAACGCGAACCTAAGTGTTGATGTTTGTTTGTATGTTTGAATGTTGTTTAACGCCATTTTCATCTCAGCTATATCATGGCGTCCAGTTTTTATTGGGGATGAAGCCGGAGTAGATAAAACCCCCGACCTGCGGTGGTAAAACTGGCACTCCTTGTCAATTCCTAAATGATTACAGGCACAAATAGAAGATCATAAATAATCCCTAGTTTAAGAGTTACAGCGCCATCACTTTATGGCAATTAGTATTTAATTAACATACACATCTGTAACGAAATATAAGAGTTGGTTACGCCACAGCGGCAATACATTCTTTAACTATCTTTTCACACTATGTAATAGTTTTATGAGTTATTGAAGGTTTAAAAAAAGAAAAGGTTTTGTAATAACACATTTAACACAAGTTTGCGTAATTTATACGATGGTGACTTACATCGTATATAGAATTTAAAAAAAAAATATATTCTTTATTATATTTTACTGTACCTCCACTTTGAAAAAAAGTCCATTTACTACCAAAATGTTTATAAAACAAAAGGAAGACATAAAAATTAAAGTGACATATAAAGAATAATATGTATTTGTGTTTCTTGTCTTTTAGAACTTATTCTCCTATTGTTTATTTCCTCAATTGTCTTCACAATGACAGAGAATTGCAACTAATTATAACATCTGTGGGCATTCCTATACACATTAACACCTATTTGTTATCATTTCATGAAACATGTTTTATTGGTTTATTTTACGACATAAAGACATTAAATGTAATCAAGTGACGTTTATGGAGCACTTATATTTGCTTAATTAGTCACCGCGGTTAACCTCAGCTTTAGATGAAAATAAGGGGCATAGGTATATTTAGATAATTTACAACTATTCAAATACAAATATATTTTTTAATGAAAAGAGCAACCTTTTCATATAATTTGGAAGGGAAAAAAGAGACCCTTTCGGGCTGCACATCCATATTACCGTACCCCACCCCAACCCTCTCGTGAAAATTTCGTATTTTTGCATAGGTTGTGTTATTCTAACTTGGTAGAAGGGCGATAATCCAAACACGTTATTATTGGGTAGCAGATTTTCATAACGATCTTTCGGAACACATCGATGTCTTACCGAATAAGTATTCCGAACATTAAAAAGCAGCTCGATTGTCATGGTAGCAAAATTTAATACGACACCGGAAGTTACAGATGATTGCAAGTTCGTGATAGACCCAGAGGGACAGTCTATACTAACTGTAGTACAGATTGTCCCTGGTAGTATTGTATTACTTGTGTTGTTCTCTTTCAAAAAAATACTTACAATAATATAGTGTAACAATTTTTTTTCTCATATACTTACAGTAGTAGGTCAATTAGATAGTGCAGTTTCGTAAGTTGTTGGTAATTCTATTGTCAAGAATAACAAAAATATTAATAAATTCAGTAATTCACTAACTTTTGGAAAAATCAAGTTAACTTCAACAGGAAATTTACTTGTGAAAAGCTGAGCGCACGGGGCAGGGGTGGGGGTTTAGTTTTAGTATCAATGTATTGAAACATTGTTTACTGTTTTTGAACATTTTCTGCACCTATAAAAAAAAATAGATATGAAAATTTTGCAATGAAAATTATTAAATGAAATCATAATAGGGCGTAAACTAACTGAAATAAATTTATTTTGAAAAACTGTTTGACCTTTTTTCTAAAAAATAACGTTCTCTGGTGATTGACTCAATGATGAATCATTTTCCTGAAGTGTAAATAGATGGATACGTACTGTCACGAAGTAATACTCGCCACCCGATCTTTTGACAGTTTTTGTAAATAAAATTAGCATTTTAAAAGTAATAAACGTATTTTGTTTTGAGTGGAAGATAGTATAATCAGTTAAATGAAGCCTTTGTCATCGATTTTAATTGGGAAAAAACGACAGTCACCTAAATGGCGTGAAATGCTTCTGGCTATTTTCGAACTGTAGTGGTCTTCCAGGAATTTTAGGCGAGTGGAATACAAATAATAATAGAGAGCATCGCAGATGCAAGCTATACGGTAAATGTGTGTATGTAAAAAAAAATGTCACGCGATCCATATGAACAAATCCATTTTAGATGGTAGCTGAGCTATCAAAAGAAAAAATTATTGTAAACGAGCACTAAAATTTACGGAAGCTTATTCGGGCCACTTTGGTAATTTTTTTCTTAGTGCGTTTAAACTAAAAAAATTAATAAACTGCAATAAACACAATACTACATCTTCCTTCGACTTTAAGGGGATGCAGGACACTTTCACTGAAAATAATTTGTCAATGAATTTTCTTTAAATTCGCCATATAGTTAGTTTTTTATACAAGTTATCATAATTCAAAATAAAAAATATGGATTTCAGAGCTTATTTTCGAAGGGTTAATCATTGAAATTTTAAATTTTCTAATAGATTATACAGAGAAGAAGAGAATAAAAAAGCACTAAAATACAAGATAACAAAAATTCTGTCCAATGAAATTTTCTGAATTTTTGATATAATGTCAAGCACTTGGTATACATTTTAGTGACGGAAGGAAAAATAGGGGTTTCTGAGTTAAATTTTTGTCAATTAGAAAAAAAACTGGTAAAAAAGTGCTAAAAATGGTATTTTTTGGTCAAAATTACCTCCCTTGTTAAAAAATTCATTTTTATTATTTTTGCCAATACCGAACTCAATTATGCAAAAACTTTTTATTTCAACCATTAATAAATTGAAGTAATAATATAGGTATAAGAATTTCATAATTATTTTAAATTTTCTGGAAATTAAGAGTAAATAATGAAAGAAATTTACCATAAATGTTCAATATATTTTGAAATTTTCACAAAAAATGGCGGATGGTGTCCTGCATCCCCTTAAGTGCAGCATGTGGTGCATAATACACGTACGAGATTACAACTTGAAATTGACAGCCGCACTTTTATATATCATTTTTACATATATTCGTTTTCATATTTGATAACTTTTTATAAACCATATATAATTTATTATATGTCTCTATAAAACGAATGCCTGACAAGTAGGACCGTGTACCAAGAAACAGCATTTCAACACAATCATAAGATTTAATGTCGTTAATTGTGTTGTAAAGTAAAGTGAGTTTTTGTGTTTTAATCGCAATAAGACATTTAACGCAAAAACTCAATGCGTTTAAACGCAAAACGTTTTAGGGTGTAGGGTTTATTCGCAAAGATTGCATTTAAACACAAAACGTTTTGCGAAGAAACGCAAAGTATTGCAATAATCGAAATAGCTTTTGCGTTTAATTGCAATCTTTTGCATTTAAAAGCAATAAAAAAAATTTCCAACAAAATAGCCCGAATAAACTTTCGTTAAAATTAATAGAAAAGTAGACAAGATAATTTCGACATCAATAGAATTAAAGTGTTAATTTGTTAAATAACTACAAAAATGTCTTGAAAACAATTTTTTTCCAACCTGAAACTGCATTATGGCCAGTTTTGTGACGTCATCAACACATTATTTAAAGACGTCACGTCACCGATGGCGATGGAATGCAGAGGTATACTGTGCTATGAAGTAACGTCATGAACAATACAATTTGCAAACTGCGATTCTCAGATTTATGTAGCTGCGGAACCGTAGCTCTATAGGTCCTTTGACATTTTTTTATTTGGCGGTTTAAAAAATTTGTCAAAGGACCTATAGTAAAGAGCTACGGTTCCGCAGATAAGTGTGCGCCTATATATTCATAGTGAAAGAAAACTATACATATATCTCGTATACTTCATGTATCTCGTCTGATTTAAAAAAAAATCATTTTTCAACTGTCTATGGGAAGACGTAGTCGTAGTAAATCATTTCACGAACCTTGAGAAAGAAACAGAAGATAATTATTTACCGATGACGTCATAAATAAATCGTGACGCTCCAAAGGTCACGAACTTTATTTGCAATCATCACGAAGATAGTTAGCATCGAAGATATATACTGGGTTTGTTATTGTTGGTCAGAAAGGTGTAAGTGATCTGTAGAGTTCAGGTAGGGCGGGACGTGTATGTATGTGAAATTACCAGTAATTCTTCTAATCTTCTAATCGTGCGTCCATAAAGATGGCTTCTATCTCCCGTTTACGTCAGACGCTGGTTCCGGATCACTCTAGCTTCACCATCCGGAAAACAAAAGATACTATGTATACCCCCAAGTTACCCCATACTATAAGGTCTAAACAGTAACCAATATGATATATCCAATATAATATAATAATAGGTGCCCAATATATTTCACCACCCCTCCCCTTTCTTCTAGAAAAACTGTCGACATCACTGACCAGAAACAAACAATCCATATCAGTCATTCTCAAAATTAGGACACAATTACTAAAGCAGCTAAAACTAAAACTTCAGGTAAACCTTTGATATGGCTTTTATTGGGAAAGTTTGGGGTTTCGAAATATATTATATTTTTTTAAATTAAAAATATACAAAATATTGGTGGTTGATGTTAAAATGTAACGGCTTAAAATTTATACAACATACATTTTTTCGATAAAACTCTTTGAACTATATAAAATTCACTCTTTTTTTTTGGTCCCATAAAATCTAGATGCACCCGCTCCATCTGTGCGCCCGCATGGTACGATGTCATCTTACACTTTGCGTATTTGCTTAGTTTCTTGTCTTTGCTACATGTACTACAAGTTGACCAATTCAGTACCTTGAAGACCTTCTGACGGTAACCCATGGCAAAGTGTCATTGCCTTCTCCCTGAGTTTCCGCTCCCTCTTTCTTGGGTATGTTCCTAAGTACTCATTGGTCATCCAAGTAAACATACATATGTCATAGTTCTTGGTTGCTGGAGAATGCAAAAATAGAACATTGTCAACTGGTTCCTTACTGTTTCTTAACCAGTTTAAACTGATTGACAAGTCTGGATCCACAGACAGTGAATCCACTGATAGATAATCCTCTTTCCGGTGGCACTACCATCACAGTTCTTTCCTGTGGCACTGCCATCACAGTATAATGATTGTCACTTTCTGTTAATATCATGGATTGGATACCTGAACATATATCTATAATCTGGGACCATACTGGGAGGGTTAACAGTGCTCGACCCACAGAGCAGCAGGGCGTCCCCGCACACGTGCCGATAAAGACCCTTTTTGTAGGTTTTCGAAAATGAGTAGGCTCATTGTAGCCGCTAAAAAAGGCTAAATTCTCCGGCCCTACCCAATACCCAATACCCCATACTTTTCCATTTTCGCTAGCCAAGGGTTACGATCCGATACTCTTATCTTAGTATCGGATCGTTACCCTTGGCTAGCGAAGATGATACTTTTCTAGTGGCAGTAACAATTGTGTTCCCTCTGTCACATCACATCCCCTTTTTTTCGTTGATTTATTGTTTCTTAACGTGTTCTCGTCCTGATTATAGCCGAAATGCTGCTCGCAGGACATCCAATCAATCAAAATATCCATACTTGTTTTGAACAATACATTATCGCCTATTCACTAGACTATATGTACACAACACTTGAAATCTTTATACAATATTTAACATATACCCTGGTTGAAATGATTGATTGAGTGAACCATGCAACAGATTTTAAAATACATTGTTGTACATTAAAATTTTTAATGTTTTGATTCAAAATTTGATAATTTTGTAAAAATAAAACAATACACATAATATTAGCACATGATATAAATATTACATGTCTGACAGGGTGACAGTAAAATTGTCAACTTTCAAAAATACTGTCAACCTTGGCTTTCGCCTCGGTTGACAGTATTTTTGAAAGTTGACAATTTTACTTTCGCCTCGGTTGACAGTATTTTTGAAAGTTGACAAGTGACAATTTTACTGTCACCCTGTCAGACATGTAACTTTTATTTTATTATACCGAAAAACTATTCAAACCATGAACAACTTTATTCAATAATGGTATTTAATTGATGTAATAATTGTAATGAAACAGCAATTTAACAATAAAAGTAAACTAACAGTATCCAGCATCTTTAAATCTGCCTCGTTTGTGGTAGAAAAATGTTTGTTGCTTCACATTATTGTCGTCTGTTTACAACGGAAATGTAAAAATAGATATTGCGCATCCGCGAATGATACAGTATTATTTTCGAACATTCCGTACCTATGGTAGCGACAGTAAATTTTTTTTTGACAGTATTGACTTATATGTCACGGTGGCCTGTGTGGAAGATTAACATTGTAAATGAAATTGAGGTATAATAAAATAAACTGTATTTGCTTTGATTGATTGCATAAAACTTTATAAAATATCAGAATATAACCATGGAAAATTATTGTTACCAATATGTTAATTTATTTATGAGATATTTTTTAAAATGTGTAACACTTAGTTTGATGTAGCTAAACGAAGACTGTATCTACCTACAAATTAGTAATAGCCCAGGAAAGAAAACATGCGTTGTTTGTGAAAATTTCACCTTGTTCATTAGTCATCTTCAACGTTTTTACTTCAGATTTTTAGGCCTGTACTTTAATAATTAAATCAAGAGCAATACGACAAATTCTTATGGAAGAGCACACAACTTTACTAATTACCTATATATTGTTAGTTGTTGTCGTCTAATGTCTAAGAATTAATAAAGACACTTTGACAAGCTATTTTTCAAGATTTTTGTAATTAGTAGTTTCGAGTTTTTAGTGATCAAACGGATCAGATCGCACGACATCATGTCTGACAATCGATATAACCTGATAAATTGGATTTGAGTTTGTTTACCCTTTGTTTTGCATTTTATCCAAACGTTATATTCTTAAGAATCTAAATGTTTGATTATTTGTTTGAATTGTGTTTAACGCCATTTTCAGAAATTTTTTCAGCTATATCATGGCGTCCAGTTTTTATTGGGGAGGAAGCCGGAGAAAACCCCAGACCTTCGGTAGGAAAACTGGCATTCCTATGTCAATTAAGATTGGAGTCTTTCGCACCATGCCAGCAATGAGACGCAAACCCGCAATCTCAGTGTTGACAGACTTGATCAATAGCAGACGAACTACCTAACCAATCGGCCACAGTCAAACAAACAACAGTCACAACAAAATATAAGCATTTTTTTTGTTAAGAGATGAAATAACATAATTAGACTATTGTAAATTTAGAAAAACGACCTTAATTGATTCGTGATATATTGTGTAAAAATAAATGAACAACTTTCTATATTAATCAATTGTAACGTTACATATTTCACTGACCTGAATTTCTATGCGACATTTTTTTTGGTCAAAGTTCCATAATATACAAAAAAAAAAAAAACATCCTACCTTCTCGGTTTCACTGTTACTAATGAATTTTTCAAATCTTCCCTTCTGGTCATGTGTTGTAGATTTAAATTAATAATTTAATACGCTTTTTAGGGATGTAGGCAGTTAGACATACCATATAATATAACAAAATTCTAAAGTAAGAGTTCGGAAAGCGGTTTAGAATCTATCACATGTTTATTTATATCATTTAATATTTAAATGCATATTTTTACGCACTACGCCAATTTCTGTACAATTGATTTATTGTATTAGTTCGGAATAACAGCAGCAATTAACGATTTTGCAAATACCACGTGGACTTTACAATGCAATGCAAAAGATTTTTTTGGAAGTAGAAATTATTGATATTGTCTTTAGTAACATTAACCGTATACATTAGTTACCATGGAGATATTAAACTAATAATTTAATGAAAGCGTAATCTTTCTTTTTAACGGTAATATGTCCGTCCGGTATTTATATCACACCTTTTTGTATCTTTAACATTTTCTGTGCGGATAAAATAATAGAATTCCTTTGAGTAAAACAATCTTAAAACATAAAACTAAAGGAATAACCATATAAACCCCACAACATTACAACAAACAATGTGGGTTGGATTCCGGAAATTCCTAACAGGAAAGCATCTGATAACAATACTACAAGAGCTTACGTTACCAGTCCTATTAAACAAAAAAAATAACTCAATAAATCAATAAATCAATTAGGATTCTTTTAATAAACCTTTATTTTATTTTCATTGTAAATTAAAAGTTTATATACTGTTGGGAAGTCCGTATTGATGATTTAAAGTCGATCGAACAGGCTATCTTGATTAACGCAAATCTTTATAGTAAATTTTAATCAGAATTGGTCTGTTTATATTGTGTCATCAGCACAATGGTAACAGTTCGGTGCTGACGTTTTATGTATTAATTTAGGGCCTCGTTGGCCGATTGGTTAGGGTACTTCGTCTACTATTGGTCACGTGTTCTGCCAACACTGATGTTGCGGGTTTGAGTCTCACTGCGGACAGGGTGTTATCGACTCCAATCTTAATTGACGAGGGATTGCCAGTTTTCCTACCTCTGTTCGGGGTTTTTCTTCTGATATTCTGGTTTCAGATAACATGAATTGAGTTATATCTTGACTTCTAGTTCATGACGGAAGAGGAAGCCGAAATGCACGGTGATAAACTCCTACCTTTGGCAAGAAAACTGGTATTCCTTATCAATTTAAGTTGGAGTCGAGCACACCCTGCCGCAAAAATGTTCTAACCGCAACATTAGAATTGACATGTACGTGATCAATAAGTACGCCTCCCCCCTTTTAAAAAAGGAAAGGAAAAAAAAGAGAACAGGAATGGTAACAACCAGCGCCAAAGGCAAAAATGTAATCCCCACTCGTCCTCGCCATAAATTAATGCATTAACGGTACTAATTCGTTTATTATGATATCTCTGTTGTATACTGTACCAAATAAAGGTTACTAATACTATAAAAACCTTGTGTTAAAAAAATCATTTTGAATTTGCTTGGAAATTGCGAGAATGCAGGATTTTGAGCCCCAGACCCCTTGCCGTAAATGCCTTTCGCTCCGATGTCCCCCTTTTACGCCACCCTTTCGAAAATCCTGTATCCGCCCCGTTACTCTACCATTGAAATTATCTCCTAGATTTTACTATATTTATTCCCCCTCTCGACAGAGTCGGGGGTATATAGTGGTCTTCATGTCCGTTCGTCCGTCCACATTTGGTTTCCGGATGATAATTAAAAAAACTTACATCCGAATGAAACTTTGGGATATTGTTATAAATCAGGTTGGTAAGAAGCCTATTGATTTGGGGGGAAATCCGTCAAATTGAAGGTCGCAGTCTACGAAAAACGTTAGCAATTTTAGCCAAAATGTTGTTTCGGCTAAAAAAGTTCGCATCCGATTTTAATGAAACTTTGGGATATTGTTATATATCAGGTTGCTAAGAAGCCTATTGATTTTGGGGGAAATCTGTCAAATTTCAAGGTCGCAGTCCATGAAAAAAATTGAATTTTTTTTATAAAAGCGGGGTTATCAGTGATCGCTAGATCGACTTTTTCTATACTATTGTTCATTTTAACAAACTATTTAAAGAAGACGTGTTGACGACGGTTTTATCATCAATATTTAATTCAACGGTTAGTTGTATTAAACATAGGATGTCTGCATTTGTAAAACATTAAGTTCTTTTTTTATTTATGGCTCAACAGTCAAATTTATATGTTAACCGTAAGAATAAAGAATTCACAACAGTGTAAGTTGAAGTTATTGGATTACATTTACACATCGAAGAGGTCCGTTGAAAAAAAACTTTAAAAATAACATGTAGATAAGGTTAATCTAAATATAAATTAAAAGCGTGATTATTGTATACCGTAGCTAATCTGTAATTTGAGTTATTTTTAATTTCTTTAAAACGACGCTTATTGTTGGTAATGTATAAAAACATTAAGTAAATACATCACATGAAATTGTATGTAAGGACTTAATAAACATTACAATATTCATCTTTCATAACATGTTCATAATAAGTGAAAAACATCGGAGATACGTATGAGTCATTCTGACGCAATAAGTCAAGGACATACAAAACCATGATTAAACAAAAAAGTGGAAAAGAGCAAAACAAACAGACACCAACACAAAACCACAAAAAATGAGTAACACAAACCATACTAAAACCGAACGGTGTGCCTAGCTGCTCCGGAAGGGTAAGCAACTTCTCCACGCGTGGTATTACTCAAGTTAAAATCCAGTAACTAGTCATATTAGAGGTTAGTCATAATTCCGTAATGTTTGACTGTAAAAAGTTATGACCACTTACATACACTCTTCTGTTCAGTTTAAGAAAAAGGAAAAGAGATTTTTGTTAGTTTCAATATTGTTTAACGCCACTTTCAGCAATTTTTCTGCCATATCATGGCGTCCAGTTTTTATTCGGGGAGGAAGCCGGAGTACCCGGAGAAAACCTTCTGTAGGAAACCCTGCCAATCCTGGTCTATTAAGATTGGAGTCGAGTACACCCTGCCTGAAGTGAGACTCGAACCCGCAACCTCAGTGTTGCCAGACCACGTGATCAATAGTACACACTGTAAATATAACGGACGCTAACGCGTAAGGACGCGTTTAAATTTTATACGCATAGTGTACACAGATTTAACACTGCATGTTCAAGAAGTGTTCATCTTAACAAATAGTGTCCCAGTTTTAAACGTCTGTGTTTAAAACGTTCACATTCAAGTGTTCAATAAATTTTAACACTTCAGTGTTCAAAAGGGGTAATGAATTTTAACTTTGTTTTTATATTATTTTGATGCACATTGAATGAATTTAAAAAAACATAAATAATTATATTGTTAAAATGCCTTGAACAAAGCTTTTTAAAGTTACATTGGTGTTCTCTGTCTTATTTCTTACAAACACATATTTCAGTGAATAAAATAATGTGCAGTGTTCATGTCGTTCCTTTGATTAATTTATAGTACACATTTCAAAAATACTTCTGTTGCAAACATTTGTATTATGGTTTAAACTTTATCATAAATGTCCTTATCTGTTCTGTTATTGAACACTGTGTGTTTATCAAGTGTTCTATTTCTGAACACTGGTGTTCAAAATTTACCGCTATATAGTACCAGAATGCACCATGGAACCACCGGAAGTCTGCCTGTTTCAGTTTTTGGGCGGTTGAATTCAAAGATGCAGACGTAAAATATACTTGCAGTTGTCGTGGATAATGAAGGATTACTTTGTTCATTTACAACATATCACTGTTGAAAGTTCATTCGAATAACCCCAACTTGTTTGTTAATTGTGGGTTTGAAGCATATGACATGATGTGAGTGTACAACCGTATCATGCCAGAGAGATACAATTATAAGGCACAGAAGAAAAAGTATTATCTATCCAAACTAAAGGACGAATAGAAAGAGATGCTGGACATTTAGAAATGTGAGAGACTGTGCTTCGTAATGAAATTCTACGACAGAATCGAAAAATTTATTGAAAGTAATGGTGGCTGAATTTATCTGTTTAAAATACAGTTTCTGTATATATTTGAATATTAAATTACCGTCTCTTGTAATATATGGAATGCAAGACAGGTGGATGACTTCAATAAAACTCTTAGAGGATGGATAGACATATTGTGTATTCAGACATGAACAAATTTTATCTGACCATTTGGAGTTATGTACATGTATCTGTCATTTGTTCTTTTGGACAAACTTGTGGACAAGAACCCCTGAGCCATTTTAGAGTGCATGCATACATAGCTATCTGTAGCAATCTTGTTTGTTTATCTTTTGTATGTGAAATGTTACAACTCATCAGAAAAGTGCATTCAACAGAAATGTGATTGATGCTTTTTCTAAGACAGTTTTATTCATAGTGTATAAAATAGTTTCATTATGTCTAAATGTATCAATGGTGTATACATGTTTATATTAAATGATATGTTACCACTCAATTTATGTGCTTTTTTTTAATACAAAGCAATTTACTATTTATTATTGTATTCAATTCATGGTAGAGTATGGTACTTGAAGCGTTGCCTACATTAAATGTAATAATCTGGTAATTTTATTATGCTTGATGAAAATAATTTTGTTAAATTAAAATGGGTTTAGTGCCACTTTCATCAATTTTCAGCTATATCATTACCTCTAGTATTTATTGGGGTAGGAATCTTTCCTATACCAATCAATAAAACTAAAATTCTCTGATTTTTTAAAGATATGTTTGTCTTCAGAAATATTGTAAACTTATTATTTTTTGCAGCATACAGATTTTTATGTTTTTACTAACTGAGACTTTTAAAAAATTTATATTTATCTTATCAATTTATTTTTATTGGCGATGAAAATATACAAAAATGGTTTTAAGTATGGTTAAAATGTATTTTCTTAACTACATATACATTTAAATAGTATATTTCGATTATTGATTGCAGTACATCTTCATTTCCAAATCGACTGGATCCTACTTTACAATTTACTTAGTCGGAACATGTTACCCACTGAACATGTTCGCAATATTAACATTGAGGTGTTCTACTTTTTAACATTTCCCTTTGAACACTTGAAAAGGGTGTTCAAAATCTTTACATTCTTTCTTTGAACATGTTCTGTGTGTTCAAAAAGTGTTACAGGGCCTTAGAACACGTCCTGGCATTAAATTTTTGAACATATGGACGTGTTCAAAATATTGCACACCAGGTATTCAAAACGTTAACACTAGTGTTTAAAAACGACACACTTAGACACCCAACAGCAGAACACTAGTGTTCAAAAACTTAACACTTGGCATAAATATGATGAACAACAGTGTTAGGTGTTCTCAGTTTTAACACTTGAATTTACAGTGCACGAACTACTTTAACCACTTGGCCACCCAGGCCCCCTTTAAAGAAAGTAGAAGCAAGTCCGATTACACATGGACGTGCATATCATAATAAATAATGCTACATTTAATCAGTATTTTTGTTCTTTGTAGTTTTTCTACTATACAGTGAAGTCAAGTCGCATCTTCACGGGCATAAAAAGAAACAAAACATTTCATTTAACATTTCGTTTCAAAATGAAAAGTTGCAATTCCATTGGGCTGCTTAACTGTTTGAACTTGCTTTTAAATAATTCACAATTATGGCCTTTAACGAAGGTAAAATCCATACTTGTCAAATGAAGAATAAGTCTTTGGAGATTTAATAATTTGGATATTACCTGAAGTCGATTAAAGGCCATAACTGTATTATTATACTGAACTAAACACAAACAAGAATGCTCGAGCATTTTTATGATAACTGATTAACCCTTATAAATTGGAGCACTTTTGCACGTCGAACAAAAAACTAGTTATTTCCCCTATCAAATTTGGCGCGCTTTTCCCAAAATGTAATTTTACTTACGAGCAGTTTTGAGCGAGAAAGTACGACGGCTTATTCGTGCCAAACAACAAATAGGAAAAAAAAATCTTATTTCGATTGAACGATTTATTAAATAAGTTACAATGGTTTATCAAATCGTTACAACGATTAATTAAAACGTTATAACGATTTATTAAATCGTTACAACGATTAATTAAATCGTTACAACGATTTATTAAATCGTTTTATCGGTTTATGAAATCGTTCCAACGGTTTATGAAATCGTTATAAGGATTTATTAATTCGTTTCAACGGTTTATTAAATAAATCGTTGCAACGATTTAATAAATCGTTGTAACGATTTAATAAATCATTGAAACGACTTAATAAACTGTTTTAACGATTTTATGAACCATTGTAACGATTATATAAATCGTTGTAAAGACTAAATAAATCGTTGTAACGATTTAATAAACCGTTCAAACGATTTAATGAATCGCTGTAACGACTTAATAAACCGTTCAAACGATTTAATAAATCGTTGAAACGATTTAATATACTGTTCAAACGAAATAAGATTTTTTTTCTATTTGTTGTTTGGCACGAATAAGCCGTCGTAAGAAAGAGAAGTTATTGCTCCTAACATCTAATTTATTTTAGTACTGGATTGCAAAGCAAAGTATAATAATATTATTTATGTGTAAACAAGATCACAAAAATATGAACTAAATTGGATTTAGTTAGATCTTCCAAGAGACGACAATAGAAAACTGGAAGCTAGTGAAAGATTTACCCAAAATTTACACATGTTTACGAGTCATTTTCTTGACACGAATTTCACCCGAAATATCTTTATTAGATAATAAACTGAAATAAAACTGCAATCAGTTTATTACATGTAAATGTCAGTATATACTAAAATACGAAAGCAATATATTACTTATTACACTCATTGTCTTACAATATAAGGCCATTATTACACACTTCAATTGTCGTACTTAGGAGCGCTTTAGAATAAGATTGTTGGTTGACAATAATTTCCTGTTCCATGCTCTGTTGACAACAACAAAATTTCCTGTTCAATAATTACGTATTCCAGGTTTGTTGACAACTAAATAATATCCCGTTCTAGGCTTTCTTGACAACTAAATAATTTCCCGTTCCAGGTTTTGTTGACAACTAAACAATTTCCCGTTGCAGTCTCCGTTGACAACTAAACAATTTCCTGTTCCATGTGTGTTGACAACTAAATAATTTCCCGTTGCAGGCTTTGTTGACAACTAAATAATTTCCCGTTCCAGGCTATGTTGACAACTAAATAATTTCCCGTTCCAGGCTTTGTTGACAATTAAATAATTTCCCGTTCCAGTCTTTGTTGACAACTAAATAATTGCCTGTTCTAGGTTTTGTTGACAACTTAATAATTTCCCGGTCCAGGCTTTGTTGACAACTAAATAATTTCCCGTTCCAGGCTTTGTTGACAACTAAATAATTGCCTGTTCCAGATTTTGTTGACAACTAAATAATTTCCCGTTCCAGGTTTTGTTGACAACTAAATAATTTCCCGTTGCAGTCTCCGTTGACAACTAAATAATTTCCCGTTTTAGGCTTTGTTAACAACTACATAATTTCCCGTTCCAGGCTTTGTTGACAACTAAATAATTTCCCGTTCCAGGCTATGTTGACAACTAAATAATTGCCTGCTCACCAATTTCAAAATGTTTAATGTTAACGTATTTCAAATAGAACTATGATTGTTGTAAAACACATTTTAATATCATCATTTTAGTGTGTTTTTAAATTTTAAATTCTAACAAAAACTGTTTTATTTTGTCTCCGAACAACAGTTATTTGAAGCCAAAGTTCGGTTATACTTTTTGGGAAAAACGGAATATTTTAGCATCTAGATATTTTTTATCATACTAGAAAAGAAATTTGGTCTATAACGAAATACTGTAGCCAGTTTATGTTCAGTCAGAAAACGCTTTCATTTCAGAAATGCCATCTACGTTACTACTAAATGCGTACGTCATTCATTGACATATAGAAAATAAACCTTATAATTTGCACTTACCTTAGATTAAGTGTCCGACTACCGCACATTGACGTATATTACAACATTGATATACAGTCGTTATATTACAATTATAAGTCCCAACGATAATAGATAAATAATGGAATTGGCAATAAAAAATATTAAATATCCATGTTGAACAAACTTTTGTATATTAAGTTGAAGCATATGTGTAACTCTGGTCTAGAAACACATTCATGTCTCTTTATTAAATGGCTTGAACACTCGTAGCTGTAATATCATTGAATGAAATAAAATTGAAACGCATCAGGCAGGAAAATCCATTGACTTATACATCTGGACGCTAGATATATATTTACTTAAATCATAATGTTTACACACTCAACACCATTGAGGAAGTAAATTGTTTAGGCAACACAATACAGTTTTTTTTTAAATTACGTACACACCATGTTTAGTTTGGTAATCTGAGAAAAATCGTGACTTTAGTTTAAATACATCACAGAAAAAGATCTTCCTAACAATGTAAAGGGACCGTGAAGATAATAATACAGATAATAAAACGACAAAATGTCCTCGTTTGGAAAAAAATATACAGTAGTTTATAATTCTCAGTGATATATTATGGAATATGATCTATTGGTAGATTTGACAGTCCACTATACAGGGTATATCTTACAGAAGCAACAATGTATAACCTTTTAGAGCGCATTTTGTTGCTTTTCAGTTTTGGGTGTAGCCAAAGTTTAGTGTGCTTCAAGATGTCTTTTTCATGACTTCAGTACATGTTGGTTGATAATATTGTGTTCTTCACACACAAATACAAGCAGTACATACAAATTTCATAAATT
The DNA here is from genome assembly GCA_944474755.1 of Limnoperna fortunei. Lineage (NCBI taxonomy): Eukaryota > Metazoa > Mollusca > Bivalvia > Mytilida > Modiolidae > Limnoperna > Limnoperna fortunei. The sequence continues at coordinate 35,098,102 of OX104120.1, read as the reverse complement.
AAATTATCGAAAGAGCGTATCTAAATTTAGGGACCAACAGTTTTCATATCGCGAAAGATGGATAGAGGTGAGAGGTTATTACATTGTATAAGACTAAATAAAATGTTTTGCTCTTCAGCCGAATCACCAACATAATTTTTATGCCCCAATATACCATATACAGCATATATTAATAATCGATAAAAACCTTCATCTGAAAATTTAAAAAATGCAGCAAAGTCCAAGAAAGAGAATGGTTGGTTTCTGATTTTAAAGCTTAATAACCAGTTTAAATAGCTTGTAGCAGGTACAATAAACGAACTAATGTAACACAGACAAGGTCTAATAATCCAAGAACAGACAATAACAAAACACAAACTAAGAAAACTATTCAAAACTAGAAAACATGTGAGCAATGTTTACTAATTAATACCCCAGGTTACCAAGTTTTAAAACATCTGGGTAAAAACTTTAGGAGGAGTTGATTAAGAAAACATGTACGACTTTGTTAAAGAATGGTAGTCTATGGTTTTTGTATGGGAAACACCAAATCCCATTCAAATTAAAATGTAAAATATATACAGTCTTTTAAAGAAAAAAAATGGGTAAGTTTGTGACAGACATACAGACGGACACCCTATCACTATATACCCCTCGCTAAAGAGGGGTCTATACAACTATTCTAAAAAACGAGGGAAACCTGATGCTTTAGAATGAAGCGTTTGCTGCACTCATGACCTTGCAATATGTATTGGTGTATAATGATGAGTCAATTTTGTAAACTAAACAGATATTGAAGTTACATTATTTGTGACAGTGCCTTACATCTATCATAAAGTAAAAAATATCTACCATAAAGACAACCTGGTTTTGATTGGGTTAGTATATGATGATGTGTCTATTTGAGAGACGTATTTATGTCGTGCGTTGTTTAATACGTATTAAAGAAAATTCAGTAGATTCAAACATCCTAAAATCTTCGTGGGATAGATAATTTTTATTATGTCAAGCACTATCAACATCTTAACATTGTCATCCTAATGATTTTGTCCTATTAATTATTTATAGTAGCCGTGATGGTTTACTATACATTTACATATATATGTCTTGTTTGTTAACGTGTTCTCTTCGACCATTGTTAATAGATCACCCCGTAGTGAATTTAATTTTATCGGAATCATTATTGGAAGTAAATTACGTGTATTCAGGAGACATGTATTTGCAAGTTGAAACTTAGAAATCAAATTAAGTTTTATACATTTTCAAATAATGTTTTGTCGTTTACAGTCCTATCATCCATAACCTGGTCTTCTATTGCAACATTTTTCATTTACGAAGCTTTATTTTCAAATATGACACCATGTCAGGACCTCCAATAGAAACATTTTCATTGGTTAATAACATGACGCCATTTTATATCACATGCACATGTCAATCTTTTTTTAAGCTGGGAATACCTTTCCTCTAGAAATTTAAATATAAAATTACATTCTATCTATGTACGTTTAAATTATGAAACCTTAATAAACTCAGCTTTGAAAAGTTAACATTGAACGTCACTAAGAGATTGAGGTCATAAAACTTTGGGTCTTCTTAAACTTATGTTCATTCCAAAATGACGAGAATAGAGAACATCTGAACTTTAAATTTTAACGCTTTCAACGTTGAATTTTAGTGCTCCTGATCTGATGTTGTTGCCGAAGGCGCTTATGCTAAAGAGGATATTAACATGAGTGTACCAGAATATATCAGCCGTAAATGTGCACATCGCCTTTTGGTACTGAAGGTACTAAAGTTTCATTGAATACCGACTAATAAAAAGAAAGTTGAGTATCGGCGCGGATTAAGGTGGGTGGGATGGAAGGATGATGGACGTATCGGTGACTATATGCTCGATTCGACCATAATGGATCCGAATGTAAATATGTGTATTATTACATACGATCAGCTTACTTTCATAAAATTTCATTTCCATATAACAAATAAAAATGACGTGATTTGTAATAACATTAATTACTATATACCTGTATTTCAGTTGTAAACGTACTTTCTATTCCCTTATCTAAACTAAAATGACCGGTCACAAATATTATTGTATCTCATAGAAAAATCATCAAAAACGTCAGTCCTAAATATGTTACTTATTTGTAGCACTTTTTACGCATGTGATCACATCAGTAGTTAATGTAACATGTTTTAGCCACATGTCTACTTAAGATACAAATAGTAAAAATTTAAACACATTTTTAGCTAAAGTATGGCGTTCAGCTTTTATTCGCGAGGAAAGCCAATGAAAACCGCCGATCTGTCAAGTTTTGTCAGGTAAACATGGAATTGAGCACATCCTGCTCGTTTAATACTAGATGTCTAACACCTTTAACTAATTGTCCACCGAGGCCCCACATACATGTAAATGATATTAAATTCTTTCTAAATAAAGGTGAAATACTGTTCGCTTTACGTTAAGCTATCATTCAATTAATCTGATGAAAAATTGATTTTGCTCTACCATGCTTTGTTTAAACAGCGAATTTATGTTGTTGTGTTGACAATATTTCATTGTGAGGGTATAATATACATAGTGTAACTTAATTTTTAAAACAACGACTTCTGACTTCTTACCTCAATCTGTTCAATCTTTCAAAAAATGATAAGTTGTTACTAACATCTTCATTACGTGTCAATGAGGAGTTTAATTTTTAAATAAGAATCCTGCAGATGTGGAACCAGATAACTATCAATAAAAACCGTGATATTTTAAACTGAAGCTAATGTATAATTTGAGTTATTTGCAGTCAGTTTCTCTCTTACAAATATCGGTATTAATAACAATTATTAAAAATATTCAATCATTATATCTCATGAGTATTGAAGTTTATGAACATTTAAATAGTCATCTTGCACAATAAATGTTATTATCTAAAAACATTTAACTATTCGGAGTTGTGAACTCATTTAGCCATGTATGAAATACGGTTAGAGAATGACTGGTAAATATAGCATATTTGTATAAGAAAAAAGAATACGAGATAGCTAGGATTTCTCATAAAACGATAAAGGACAGACCAACCTCGTTTAAACACAAGAGTAAACAACAACAAACCAAACGCACACAACACAAATTGAGTAATACAAACCCAATTAAAATACGGGTGGGTCCAGGTGTCAACTCAGTCAAGAAGCCGACCATACATTTTTCTAAGTGATAACTACAATCTTGCGTCTGTAAATTCCTGGTTATGTAGTTTTTCCGTCAGCATACAACGTTTACAAAGAAACTTTTTCAAGGAAATGCACCCTCTTTAGTACCTGATCGACTGGATACTACGAATGCAAGTGCTGCTGGAATGTGGCCTCACAAAATTCACAACAGGGGAATTACAATCCCCCTTTTTTGTAAATTTAATGTTTTCAACCAACATTCTTTGTCAATGTGAATTGTAGGTCATGGTATGATGCAAACCTGGCTGTCTTTGTAGTATCCTTAATTTTAAGATTTTGGGTAAATGCGATACAAAATAGTCACCCCATTTAAGATTATTCAATGCAAGCACGTAATTTATATACCGGAACGTGATGCTCAAGTAAATGGTTGCCTTTTGTCCCTATTTTGAAGAAGCCCCTTATTAAAATCTTTCTCATACATGTATAGGAACAAATCAACAAGAAGATGAGCACTGTCTGTACACATTTAATTTTTGATGGCTTATTAAAAAACGCATCCACTAAACATGAGAAATATGTTGTCAATCAGAAAGTCAAGCATTCTGATGAATTCAGTTCAACGTTTTGTTAAAATCAGCGTGGACGTCTACAAAATCAGTCCCGACCCAAAAGTAGATATTTGTATCAAAGTTTGTCGGTTTTTAATAGAAGCACAGTTAAATCAATTCTTTTACTTTTCCTTTTTGTTTCTTTTAGTTTATTATTGTGAGTAGTAGAATAAAGATTTACATCAAGACCTAGAGGGCGAGTTTTCTAACAGATCTTTACAATTTTCAGTATCCACATATGATTCTTGCCACCTATGGATCAGTTTGATCCACAGTATTTTTGAAGCCGCTTTTAACTGCTGACAAAATAGAGATTAAGTTTGGAAAGAGGTTTAGTGGATCAATTAGCAGACCCAGCAGTATAAAGTTGTTTATTTGAACACTTGTGAAATCCAATAGAGTAATGGAAGATCCAATTACTCGTCTTTGGTCACAATTCCAAGGGAACAAAACGGATCCATAAATATCCATGATTTCCTGTTTTGTAATTGAAGGGTATATGTTGAGCAGTCAGCTGAATTGTCAGTGCCTAATGCAAAGCAGTTAATATAATGGTTCTTGCATGCAATGTCGTTTGGGGACTTGTCAGCCGGTATAACATATTTGTCATGGATTTGAGACATGTGGTCCAAGACATGAGGGTTTCTGAAGACATATTTTTCCACGAGTGCTTATAATCCCATTGAGTGATTTTATACCTTTTTGTATGAACGACCTTTAAACCTTAACCAATTCAAAAAAATCTACGTTCTTCTGTTTACGTTTAGCACACTGTTTGGCATAATCCATAAGGATTTTTAAAATTGGTAAAAGTTTATGGATCTGGTCCTTTTTGGTCCTTTCGCTAAACACATTTCTTAAAGAAGTGTTATCAATGATGTAATGGTCGCTAGTAATCATGTGGATAGTAGGATTATGTCTGAATTTTCACAAGTGCAGTGAAGAGGTTTAGACGTGAAGTAGTCGGCATTAAATTTGTAATAGGAGTCTGTAGTTGAAGATATTGGTTGCAATGGGTGTTTAGACCAGAAAATAATTTATATTTGCAATCCTTAAACAATCCGTTAACTTCCTTTTCTGAAATTCAAATATTGCTTAAATATACATATTATTCAGCAATATTGTGTTACGGATTTTAAAACTGCAATTTTTGCAACCTGAGATTACAATTAATACGTTCATATTTTAACGTTGTTAATATAATCCGTTTATTGGAGAGATTACTTAATAAAAAAACTCACCTTGTGAGTACCATTATTTATTGTCTACATTATCAATGTCTACAATATATTGTGTGTTTACCCACATATTTAGTACTGAATGCAATAAATGGAAATATTTCTCTTATTAGATTCTCCAAAATAGAAGTTTTTTTATTGATCTTAGTTTTATTTAATACCATTATTATATTTAGACCTTATTCACTTTATAAAATGTAATCCACTGTTTTAACCATTTTACATTATGTTATAATATTATTATATCATAGTTGACAAATTTGAGACAATTCTACAAGCTTGAATAACATTTTGAACGTCTGACTTTAAGTGCCCCAAAACAAAACAAAAACCAAACAAATAACAAGTTAACATTGGTTTTCGACAACGAGTCAAAAATAAATAAAAAACAACGAACAAACTCCCCCAAAACACGAACCATTCACTTATTTTCGCTTTAACGACTGCAAAAAGTTAGAAACGTCTCCTGAGCCAACTCGCATTGTATGACCAATGACATTTGAACGTGCAAAATAGAGACGATTAGGCATAATACAGGTTTTATGTTGAAACAAATATCTGAAAAAATACAAAGAATAGCATACAGAAAAACTGAAATGATATAGCTTGTTTCATTTTGGAAAAAAAAGTTGAAAACTGTTGAGATGAATACAGAGTGTTCTGTTTAACAAATCCTTGTTGTGGTGTCGCTTTCCGGTCTATCATCTATAATATAAAGTTTTTGGCTTATTTTCTTGTAATCAGTTTCACTTAAATTATCAAAATTAGACATCAAATCGAAATGGAACTGCCATCAATTTACTACAAACATGTATAAATTTCTCTTTACGCTTAAGTACGAAATCAATGTATTATTTATTGACACTGATTGTATCCCAATTTCAAGCCATTATTTGGGACTTAAATCTTTGTACTGTGAACTATTGTAGATTAACAAAAGACAATTGTTGGTTTAGAACTAAATAACTTTGTTGACAACTTAACAATTTCCTGCTTTACATTTTTAAATTAAAAAACTTAAAATAGACCTGTCAATTAGTTTGGATTATAACAAAAATAAAAAATTTTGTCTGACTGTCTGATAAATTTATTTCCAAAAAACGTGTGGATTTGGGGAATCAACACGTTTTTGCAACCAGTAGTTATCAGCGAATAGTGGATATATTGCAACATTATATATTTTTGGATAAGACTAAAGAAAGAATAATTTTATTCCTAATGACAAAATAATGTAGTCATCTAATGGTCAGAAACTAAACACTTTTATATCACAGATAACAGTACAAAAACTTTACCTTAAAACTAAAAAATCTATAATCATTCTCTTGATATGGAAGTATTATACCAAATATTACATAATTCGCAGTTTAAAATGTTTATTTACCTTGCACTGTGAAGTCTATATGCATCAAACTGAAATGGATTACAGTCTTCATGTACAATTTTGTCAATTCATTTTAATTTATAGTTATATTACGAATCAAGGTGATTAGGAGTGTGACATATTCAATAAATAATAAATGAAATGACAAAATAATAGATAAGACTTTAGGTACATCATGTCTTATTGTATATAACATTTGAAGCATACATACAACTGGCCTAGAAAAAATATTCCCAGTTTTCATTTTAATTACTATGACACGCTTACTGTAATATTGTATAAAATATAACTTCAAACTGTACAGGTTGTAGAACACCAATGACATAATGCTTGCTGTTGACTTTTTCAATATTATATGATAATATTTGCCAGTAAGTAAATTATTCAGTTTTAGATAAACTGTTTCTTGTTTATTTAAGGTATCATGGAAAAGATCTTTTAAAACAATGTTATGATTTGCAGTTATGGCAAAATGTGCTTATTTGATTGAACAATATAATCATGGAATTATGTTTTTAGTGTTCAGCGTGTTGTATATGCTTAAAATTCTTTGTATGACTTTTAATAAGTTCATAATGTTGTACAGGGAAGTTGAAAACATTAAAGTAACGAAAGTACCTGTCTGTGTTTTATCAGTTTGAGATGTTGGTATGAGGAGGGCCTTTTGGATTAACAAATGTGTATCCTGCAGGATACAGAAATGCTTTAATAAATTTATACATTCTTCTTTAAAATATACACTCATATACATATTTTGAGAAAAATATCAGGCGATGGCAAAAAAACCCAGCTCTATGGCCACCCGGTAAGCATGTAAAAAGTTAAAATTAATTTTACACAATTTTATAGCAGGTACAATGAACGGATCATTTTAACATAGACAAGATTCACAAACCCAAAAATTAAGACCTGACTAAAATTCTTTGAAAGTGTTAGCATTTTCTGCATTATTTAAGTCTTCAGTTAACAGATATTTGTTTTTATAATATGTAATAGATGTTTAAATCCTAAGAAGTATAACTTTAGAGCGAGATATATATTATTTTGTGAGGTCAACCCTTAATAATACTTTTGTTCCATTCATTATTTCATTGGGATTGAGATCTTCCAGTCCAGTAGTCTTTTCAATTCACATATTTTTTATTGTTTGTTTTTCAAACATGTGGTATGTGATAAAATACTCTGGTAAAACGGAATTCAAAGGGATTGTTCAATTCTCCTTTCCCCTTATTTTAATAGTAGTGTTAGAAAAGGTAAAAGTTAGAATAGATGTAAACTTGAGCTCATTAACTCATCGAAGGGGCGCCATTACATGCACAAAGGTCTATTAACGTTGTGAATCTTTTTGAATTGAAAAGGCTTGGCTGTTACATTACAATATTGTACGGTTCTATTTTTTCTGGTTACGTTGTCTAATCTGTACGTCTTCTAATCTGTTTTTTCAATGAACGTACTTTTTTAATACGGCCATATTACTAAATCATGGTTGATAGATGCTTAGGAAGTTTGAACAATTAGAAGATAATTGCTTGTGGGTGCCGGACAGAGAGCAAGTTTAACAATCTTAATATTTATTGAAAATTAAATAAACGATAAAACATGACTCAGGATATAGGAAAAGCTTTTAAGGACTACACTAAAGATTGCATTACATTTAAATAAATTAACTAATATATATTTAATATAATTAAAATAAGATGATAACAGACTGTATTAAAAATTTACTAGCAATGACAAAAAGTACTACACCTTCAATTATGAACGATATCTAGATCTATACAAAGTTATATTGGCCCAAGAAATAAAAAATTTATAGAAAAAACATTAGGCTAGATAAAAGTATGAACCAGGCCGCAATTGAACTGGAAATTCGTGAAATTAAAGCAATGCAACAGAAAGAAATATCGTTGAGACTATTTATTCCTTCTACTATGATAATATTTTTTGGCAATATTGAACTTTATATCATTTGCAACTAATAGATGTCTCCTATTTACTGATTTAGATTTTTGTGTCAGACATTTGGTCAGATAAGTCAGATTCCTCTGACCAAAACTCTTTTTGGGGTTTCTTTAAAACTTTTTGTTGCACCAGAAGAAACCTAATTAACAACCATTAGTAACTAAAGCGGCAAGTTATGTTTAATTTTATTTTACTTTAAATGTTCTACTTTGAAATAATAACTATTCTGAATAGTGATGTGATGTCTGAAGTCGTATAAAAACAGTCGTACATTTGGTCAATTTCTGGCAGTCAACAGCAATAAAAACCAAAAATTACAAAAAGGACAGACTCTACGAATGGAAAGATGTGAAAACAATATATATTACTTAAAACCCTTATTAAATTATTCATTATGAGCAGATACAAAACGGAAACAGCACATAAAAAGCTAAGGATCAAAAACAAAACTTAAATAAAATAAAACACTTGTGAAAACTAATGTATGTAACAAGATATTTGAATTTATTTTTTCCAAAACATTTAAACATTCCAGACGTGTTTCTAGTTCTCGACCCACGGAGTTCTGCATTTTAGAGACAAAGAAATCTATACAATTTTTCATTATAGACTTGAAAAAAACATTCGTTTACAATGTTGTACCTGTGCGTATCTTACTAAACGACAGTCATTTACAATTTGAGTTTTTTTTTAAATCATACTCACAACAACACGCTCGAACAAAACTGATAATTTAACGAATCTTTCAAAATTAATTAATAATATGGATCTAATACAGCGGTTTTGTTTTGTTAATCTATCACGACAGAACACATCATTGCACAGATAGCATTATAACACTAGGGAGTCAAACCATTTGAATATCAATAACTCTATAGCTGCTGTTCTGTTATTAATTTTATATGAACGACACAATTTACACAATAAAAACAATCAATTAAGCATAATAAAGTAATAATTTAAGTGAATCTTTTCGGCTGAATACATCATTATAGATGTAGTGAAGAGTGTACGTACCAAAGGAAATGTACAACACCCATACATTGTAGTCAGTAAACATTGTAATAACTTCCGATTTTCAACAATATCCAAATAAGCAATTTCAAAACAGTTAATGACAAAATAAAATATAATATAATATAAAATTTGTATTTATTTACAACAATATAAAATTAATACACATCTTTATTTGTTCTCAACCAAGATCTACTGTCTTCCACAGTCGGAAACAGGTAAAAAGCTTATGATTTTTTACATTAGGTCAATCATAAAATTGGGCTGTTTGCGAATAAATAGAATGACTGAATGATGTAATGGCAATAATATGATATAGTTCTTTTACTAAATAAATTGAGGTATTTCATGGGAAATTTTAAATTTTTTTTATATCGCATGGTTTTGTTCAGTTTCGTTTGATTATTCATGAACATCATTTAAAGTTGATGAAGGGAAGAAGCATTATATTACGTTTATTTTCGATATTTTATATTGATCGACAGTGTAGTTGATAAATAATCATTGTTCAAGTAAACATACACATTATATGCATTAACACTTTCAATTAATTATTGAAGAATTGCCAGTGAAGCGGTGTCTTCCTCAAAGAACTTGCCATTGATTTTAACACAAAGAAAATCAATATTCAATGCGAATGAAAATCTATTCCAAATTTAAACTGTCTCTTTCGAAAATAAACCGTAGAAATGGATAAGCTACTATGGTCTGCTTTATTTCAGATTTAGCTGCTTATCTTTATAGAATTTTTTCTACATGTACGTAATAATATATTATTGCAAAACACTTTCCCATAACCAGTATACATGTCATTATTTTACCTTCAGCAACACATATTTAAACATTTCGAGTAACAATAATGACAACAAGAACAAATAAACAGAGTAAAAAAAGACTTTCTAAACATACTGGTTCCCTTTTCAGCCAGAAAAACCGAACAATCGAAGAATTTTCATATTACTTGCACCGGCATACAAAAGACTGTTTATCTTTAAGGGACCTGTCAATATTAATTGGGGGATTGGGACCGGCGAATTGCATTTAAAGTTATCATGTTTAAAAATGCTATTTCCTATCTCCATAAAATACAAAAAATGTTGCTGACCTACATTAGATGTGTCTTAAAAAGTGAGTATCTTATCTAGTGAATAATTTTATGGTTACAATTAAGTATTTCTGTTTTTGTTGACCTAATTGTGCGATTACAGTATTATTTTTTTTTACATTAAAACGTCAGAATTTATTTTATTGATGATATTGATATGAAAAAAACTTGTTGTCGTATTAGCGCCGAAAATAACAAAACTTGGAGTCCAAGTATATACCAGCAAAAAAGTATGTGTCCCATTTCATTTTACACCGGTCCCAACAGTCCAATAAATATTTACCGGTCCCAAATTTTTTTGTTTGTTTGTCTGTTTGAACGGGGATTAACGATACTTTCGATTTTATGAAATTACATGGTGTCTAGTTTTAATTGAGGGAGAGAAAAGTCAATGTTAATATTTAAACATTTTTATCTTTCAGTCGAGAGTAAAAAGCTGCGTTATTGTTTTATTTTTCAACTGTATTCATTAAAAATAAAAGTATATACTTATATTGTCTATATTACGTATTAATGAGAAAAATTGTTTATGCACTAATAACAATTGTGTCGTTGTCACGCAGTTGTGTACTCTAGGGTGCATTTTATTATTATGAGTTTTTCCATTTAAACGTTTTACCAACAACTGTTTGAATTACTACGTAGATGTAATATAAAGTTATATGTTCAAAGGAAATGATTTTCAAACAGCAATGACATTTTTACAATAATGTCCCACGCGGGAAAAGTATTAATTCTTACATCATTTAACCGATAATATATCATATATGACAATGATCTTTATTACTCATTTATAATTCATTTATACTATAAAAAATGATTTAATATATGGTATGCCCGTCTAATATGTCTCATATTGAACAAGGGTATAGGAAACACAGTTTAAACATTGTGATAAAATTTGTATTTCAGTACATGAAACTGACGTTGGTCATATTAAATGTAACATATAATACGGTTTTACAGAAACCACACTCTTGGAACGTGTCATGAGCGTATTAAACAAATAATACAAAATTTTCTGCATGTGATAAACATTTTTAATATTCATGAAACGTCGAACTAGACAAAGTAGCAGGAATGCTATCATCCCATATACCATCATATCAATTAGCGTTATCACTAAATTCTTACTATAACATTCCGCATTCTTTAACAAATTAACCATGCATCCATCAGCCGTATAAAACTTCAGTACACCTCGGCGTAGACAGAAAGACGTTTACTGTGGCACAAAACTTGTAATACTGGTAAGGTGACAAAATTGATAGAATAAGATATCTTTTCAAGTAATTTATGCAGTAATATGAATGTGCTAAGGTTATTCGACCTATAAGCTTAGACGTAAGCAGTCTTCGGCATTTTCAATACCCGTCCTGAATATAGCTGAAATACTGCTCGCTGGACGTAAAGCAGACATCCAATCCAAACAATCTTTTTCATTAAACATATCATCGCCTTAAAAGCTTTGCTACCGTTTATCCAGATCCCATTTTCACATTTTCACTTAATGTATTCTTTATCACAACACATTTGATTTCCCTTTCAAGGAATGTCGCATATTACACATAACCAAAATTGCTAGCTCTCTTTTAAAAGGAGTTATTATAGATACTGGAAATCACAGACTACTCAAACCATTAGATATACACAAAGATGTAGGGAAGAGATTCGTTCTTTCTTTCCTTTCCTTTCCTTGCGTCTAACAATTACATTTTGTTCGGAAAACCTAAATAGCGTATTCAAAATACCCTGGCCCCTGAATAAAATAAGCACCAAGCATCAACTGGAACTACAAATTCAAACTATACTGCTATGCCAGAAAACGGTATTAGAATCAGTCGATTACGACTGGTTATCAGGACTAAAGCATTCTCAGGTTTTAAAGATCTTCATGTGACTAAAAATCTAAATGAAATTCATGTTGAATTTTGTATTTGCAGGTAGAGCACCTATTATTACATTGTTTTATATGCCACCAACACTATACAGATTGTACGATAGAAGAATTAGGCATTCACAGTTGACGTAGTAATCATACCCACAGACACTACGTTTATAAAAGAGGAGATGTTTTAAAGTGGTTTTATTTGGTATCCCTGTCCAATTGACGACCGTGATCTCTCATCCTTGTTCTGGGTATAATAACCATGACAAGTTGTAACTCAACAGGTGTCTAATTAGCAGTCGGGAACTGCTTACTCGTCCGGAGCACCTGCGTGCACCCATGTGTTTATAAGGTTTGGGTAACTCACGTTCGATTATTATTGACAGATTGGTTCTCCTAATATCTTGAAATGTTTTCCAAAAGGGTACAGGACCCTGTTCACTTGTACTTAGTCTACTTGAAAATACCCCTGGCAATGAATTTAATAAGCACCAAGCATCAATATTAACTTATTTTGACAATTTTGAACTGCTATAAAAAGAAAACGCATATAAGCAGTTGCGTTGCATTTACATGTACATTAGCACCGATGTTATGAACATATTATTGAAAGATGAAATTCGAATATCATGCGGGAGCCTTGGTGGCCATGTGGTTAATTTAGTTGGTCAACTACTGTTGACTAGGAATGCCAGTTTTTCTTGCGCTAGTCGGGGGTTTTCTCTGGGTACTCCGGCTTCATCTCGCAATAAAAACTGGACGCCATGATATTGCTGACAGTGGTGAAACATCAAACAAACAAACAAACAAACAAAAAATATCTAACGCCAATTCTACTAATCTTGCAATATGGCAATATCTGTTACTAACCTCGCCGTCTATTTATAAAATAATCTTCTGTGATCTCGATCCACTATTTAATACTTCACATTATTTTCTGTGGATAATCAAATAGAAATCTGAAGAGAAAGCTCTAAACTTTACCGTAAACATGTCATATTGAATCTACAATCTTTTTATCATTTTTACTTTAAAATGACATTAAACTTGTTATTTACATAACTGTTTTTAAATCCTAGCTATGTCTATTTAACATTTACATAAAAAATATTCGCTTTTAACACCCTGTACATAGTAATATAAGGCAAAAACTATTCAGAAGTACTGCTTGCATTATATCATTATGCAAACAAAACTGTTTAGCAATCAAATATTTCTTCATTGTACGATATATAGAATTGTGTTAAAAATATAATCGGGTCACAATTTTAGCTATAGGAACAAAGATGTCACCCTGTCTGGCCTTACTAGAAGTTGTTCCAATCATTACAAAACTTCCTTCTCTCTCAACACTTATATGGCTCCAAAACTGGGACAATATAGCATATTGGCGTATTTTATTATTCGGTACTGGGTCAACACGGCATTTTGGCGTACTTTATTATTCGGTACTTGTCCAACACGGTCTATGGCGTACTTTATTATTCGGTACTGGGTCAACACGGCCTTTTGGCGTACTTTATTATTCGGTACTTGGCCAACACGGCCTATGGCGTACTTTATTATTCGGTACTGGGCCAACACGGCCTATTGGCGTACTTTATTATTCGGTATTGGGCCAACACGCACGGCCTATTTGTGTACTTTATTATTCGGTACTGGGCCAACACGGCATATTGGCGTACTTCATTATTCGGTACTGGGCCAACACGGCCTATTGGCGTACTTCATTATTCGATACTGGGCCAACACGGTATATTGGCGTACTTAATTATTCGGTACTGGGCCAACACGCATATTGGCGTACTTTATTGTACTTTACTAGGCCAACACGGCATATTGGCAGGGTAAAGTTATATTCGCGTACTTTAATATATTGTATTTGCAGTCCTAGTCATACTAACACTTGTATCCTATACTATTTTTAGCCAATAAGTTTCAGTAATATGTCAATCAGCCAATGTTTAATAGAAACAACTGGAGTGTGTCCACCTTTTCCGTTGCTTACATTTTGGTAAGGCGTTTATTTTTATGAACATCAACATAACTAATATTATTGACTGAAAGGACATACCTTTTTATTGATCTAATAATTTAGTATTTTTAAACAATTTATTCATTTTGCAATCTCTTTGCTCTGATTAGGAAATTGTTGAAAGTGGCTTATAACTAAAACAAGCAAATTCACAATGCGTTCACATTTCAATATTTACGTAAATACGGAATAAGAAAATAGCTGTATTAGAAAAATATGTTGCTGTTTACCTGTTGACTTTTGACCAAATCGATAAAATTCTTATAGCACTCGCAAGTAAACGCGTATATGACAAAGGACCCCAAATAATTATCCTAATTGATGACCGAGGTGGGCAAATATGTTCTAATACACATAGTCGTTTGTATTACTGTTATTTTAATGTTTCAATAAAAAGTATTAAAAAATGTTGAATTTTAAAAATACTTGTGAGTGGAATAGTATGTCTATTATCTTGGAAAAAGACAATGTACAACGATCAATGTCGTTAATTAACTCGACGACTGAATGTACAGATTACAGATTAAGCATATCCAATAGAGTAAATAAAGTTATCCAACGTGTGTCATATAAACGAATCCATATCAGATTGTATATATCTGAGCTATCTGAAGAAAATATTGTAGACCTGCACTAAAATTAATATAAATTTAGACAAAAAATAATTTTAAACTATAATTTCCTTAAATATATTTCATATAATTTGATCACAATTCATTTTACAACACGCCTGAATATTTTATTAAATTTAAATTCAAGTTATTTTACAGGCTTTATTAAGTTTGAAACGCAATCATGTTTTCGTCCTTTAGGGCTCGCTAATGTAATACGCCCTCATTAATGGTCCGAAGATATGCTCTAGAGGAGTTTATATGACGGCTCTTCGTCTACAGTTTGAAGCAGCTGGTTCCTAACAAAACATTTATGACCACAGCAGTTTTATAGCTGCTCTATAACCATTCAGAACAGTTTTTTGACTAATTTTCCTAAGTTTAAAAGAAAAAATAGCAAAGAAACCGTCCGAACAACAAGAGCCGAAAGTCAAGGGACAATTACAAATCCGGATATAGACAAACATATAAAACGCAAAACAAAAACCAAAAAACACAAAAACAGAAAATGAGTATTTCAACAAAATGCTTAATTTTAACAATGTAAGAGAGACAACTCTTAGAATGTCTGAAACAAATGTATGTCGCCAAGATTATTCATTTTAAATCTTTTTTTTCAATTATGTGTTAAAAAAGGAAAAGGATTTGGAAATTTAACCCATTTATCGTACATGGGCAAAAAGTGAAAAACGAACACACACAAAGCAGTGTTTATTGGTATGGAAGACACAGTAAACTTTGAAATAATCCCGATACATACCAACTCGTTGTCAATAACGGTCGCAGTTAGACTCAATGGTGACAGACGCGTGTTCTATAGTAAATGACTAAATACCTTATTTACTTAGCCACCAAGACCCTCTAGTATTAGAACATCTAATGATAATTACAACATATAAAAAGGTAAATTTAGATAATTGAAGCTGATACATTTATAGTAAACACTGTCGTTTATCTAAAAGCCATGAATTTTCGACAAACAAGCAAAACATGTTATGACGTCTCTGCCTGTCTATGCGAGCAATAGAGATTATCTGCAAGGTTGCACATGAACAAGCATGTGTGCAATTGCTAAAGAAAAATATACCAGCAAGTTTGTTTCTGGTAACCTGTATTCTACTACTAAATAGTTACCATTGTCGTAAGCCAAATCTCAGGTTTGAAACATCTGCGACTCAGTTTGAAAGAACTGATCATTTCAGACAGGTCATAGATCTGGTCTAATCAAAGGGGCGTCACAGTTGAGGGAACTTAAATCTATAGTATATGTGAAAATTAAATAATACACACAAGAATCCTCAGTTAAATTAGTGGATCTTCAGTACCTTTCATACAAAATCCTTGCATGCAAGAGTTAACACATTCTTTTAACATATTCACAGCCAACATAATTTTTCATTAGACTATATCTTCTGGCAATGTTAAAAATTATGTCAACTTTTCTTGTTTTTAGATCTATGCGTCTTTGAAATACGTAATGTCCTAGGCAATTTTATTAATACATTTAAATAATTAGTTCTTTTTAAAAAATAAGCGGAAAAATAAATAAAAATGCTTCCACCGTATTATTGTTACAACTACTACACCAAAGAAAGTGAGTGAATAAAAGAGGAAATAGCAGGACATATACGAAGATTGTTTTAAAAGGGGGTACCAGCAAGAGTTAAATCCCTTAGACAAACTGCTTAATTTGTCAATTCCAATTTGTATGACATAGATCCTTTTCCAACATCTTTATCTATCAGGAAACCATTTCATGCAAATCAGATCATTTTTCAATCTTGGCATCAACCCTTAATTCAAAATAGCCACAATAGTAAGTCAACACTTATGTATTTTTTATGGATTTTTTTAAGGAGTTATTTTCTTCGCAATGCCTGCCGACAGTTCTCGTGGCCAGTATTTTCACAATTTTAATTTTGGGTCAAGTTTAATGTTGATACACTTACGCGGTCTCCAAGAAACCTACCGGACAAAATTTTGGCGGAAAATGAAATAATATGCAGAAAATTTGAAGAAAAAAGATCGATTTATTGATTAGATGTTTTGCTTTACGTCCAGCGAGCAGTATTTCAGCTATATTCAGGACGAAAACAACTTAACAAACAATAACTCTATTTGAAAAGATGAACCAAAGGGCAAAAATCTTGACTGCCACTGGAAAAGTATAGGGTATGGGTAGGGACAAAAAATATAGCAGCTACGAATCTACTCTTATCGATACCTGCAAAAGGGGTATTTATCGTGCAAGGAGCGTGGCACCTCTAAACACGTTACCAACTGTGGTCAGTCTTGCCCTATTATGACTTGAAAACACCGCAACTAAAAGGGCATCACTTATCCGTCATTTGGGCCTTGCAGGGAAGCTCTTTTGGTAAAAAATGCAAAAGAAACGGATCAACAACAAAAATGTCTCGAACAATTGATTATGAGTACTGTCTGTCAAATAGAGATGAATTAACACATATCTTTTATAAGATTACGTGGTTCGCTGAAACCAATGTATATATTGTTTATTGTTTGTTGACCTTTGAAGGGAAATTGTAAAAAAAGGTCACATAAAACAGGGATTTCATAATAGTCTATTTATATGTCTATCTTTCCAACCATCCAGGTGTCTGTCTGTCCAGAAATACATCTATCCGTCTGCCCATTCATGACCTTCGGGGCACCACTGATGACTTAGTTACCAGCTTCTTCCAACCTTCTCTGTTCTTTGACCCCCAGGCTGTGACACAGAGTTAAGCCTATCCAGTTTAAAATTTCCTCTCTTTTTCTGTCTACCTCAACATCTTTCTTCTTGAACAGGACCTTGCAAGTCTGTTGGGCAATCCCTGATGATGGCGTTGCAAGCCACACAATTCTAGTTTTCGTATTTTTATTGTGCCAGGTCAGTAGGCCTCCATGCAAGTGCAATAGCTTGCCTAATTTCGTTTATTCACATCGTTCGTGATGTGATCTTTTGAAAACTCTCATTTCTGTGGTGACGATATATACTTCTCTTGACTCCTGCAGCCGATTCAACAAAAACTCGTAAGTGTAAAATCCGTTTAAGTTTTGGAAGATCCCAAATGTAAATCGATTGTGACGTCAGCACTTACTGTGCGGGAGTACACTAATCACATACTGTCAGTAATGTTAATTGAGATGACCAAGGTCCGCATCATTCTTGAGTCGATTACACAAAAAGTCGCAAGTGTAAAATTTGATGAAAGTGTTGGAAGATCAAGGGGAAATAAATATAGTTCGCGGGTCTCGATAAGTCATTCTTGAAAGACTGATTTGTTTTCTAAAACAAAAGTACCTGGAGGTTGAAGTGATATACCCCGAAGATATCCCCGGCTATTGAAAAGTTGTGGAAGCCGAAGGTCGGTGGTTCTCTCCGGGTACTCGGGCTTCCTCCCCAATAAAAACTGGGCGTTCTGAAATAGCTGAAAAACCTCGTTTGGTCAACCCAAGTCAAGCCTACATTACTTTGGTAAAACTATTATCAAAACCATTAAATCTTAATTATCTAAATTTCTCTTAATTATGTTAGAACACATTCTTATAATCATTTAATATTAATTATTAGTTTATAATGAATCATTATTATTATTATTAAATAATTTTATTGAATAAACAAAAGGATTGGATAACAGGCAAAGCCTATAAGGATCCTCTCCTATAAACTGATTGAGATAACAAGGCATGCAAAATAACATACATACACTTATAATTAATAATGAAAAGCACTATAATATAAACACTAGAAGAATAAATTGTATGGCTGATTCTGGTTACAATGTGTAAAAATTTTGCTGATCAATACAATTATAGATATTGAATAATAGTAGTGTGTTTTATTAAACACTATAAGTACTTAAATAACTTGTTATTTGATTAATGAAATAATTAAAAAATAAGAGTGGGACAAGTATTGGTATAGTAATGGAAAAAAAATGAAAAAAAAGAAAAAAAACAGTACAAATATGGACAATGGTTATAAACAAGGAATGGAGCTTTAGAACCTGGAAGATTTAAAATTTGAAAACTAGTGGAATCTTTTTGTATCTTTGATAAATTCAAGCACTGCTTGTGCAATTTCTATGTTGTCATCTGGAGAGAGATTGGAATTGTTTCCAAGAAGGGTATCAACATCTAGATGAGGGTTAAATTTTGAAAGTTTATCTAGTAAATAAGTTCGTTGACGCTTATATAATGGACATCGAAGACAGAAGTGTGCGTTATCTTCGATGTTACAGCCACAGTCACATTCAGAACTTTCAGATAAGTGAGACTGATATAAGTGATGGTTTAAGTTACTAACTTCATTACGAAGACAACAGTATATTATATTGAAATGTCTTGGACCAATCAAGTAATGCGCAGGGGGACTCACCAGATCCGAACATAACTTTTTCCTGAACATAGAGATAGATGGCAAGTTTTGAACGTCAGGATCCAATTTGTTCCAAGCATCTAGTGCAGATGGAAAAAAACTAGTTTTATAGGTCTGAGTACGAGCCCTGGGAACATTAAAAAATCTGGGGTTTCTCAGAGGATATTGTTCATCTAAGTTAATATTGGAGATAATATATTCAGAGATATAACCAGGGAGGTATCCATGCAAAGTCTTATATATATAAACTAATTTTTGATTTTTTCTTCTATTTTGCAGTGCATTCCAACCAAGTTCTTTGTAAAGTTTCAATCGGGAAGTACCCCTGCGCATACCAGTAATGATCCTTGCTGCTTCATATTGAACAGACTCTAGCATTTCTGACTCTTGCTTAGTGCAGTTATCCCAAACAATGCTACCATATTCAAGGATTGGTCTAATAAACACTATATATAACTTTTCTAGAGACTTACGGTCAATATCATATTTGAGAAGTCTCAAAATATTTAATCTAGCACAAGCTTTAGAGTAGATTTCGTTAATGTGATCTCTCCATAGGCCCTGATAGTGCAGATTCAAACCCAGGTGCTTATGGTTATAAGTATTTTCTAGTTCAATATCATTCATAAATAATGAGGCAACATTTTCATGATTTTTTCTTGTAAAGAGCATAGATTTAGTCTTGGTAGCATTAAAGGACACACCCCACTCATTGGCCCAGATAGAAAGTTTTTCTAGGTCGTTATTTAATGATTCTGTGGCTATATCAAGATCATCAACTAAACAGTAGAGACAAGTATCATCTGCAAAAAGTTTGATCTTGTTAGATACAACTCCTACAATATCATTTACATATAGTAAGAATAAATAGGGCCCTAAGATAGAACCTTGGGGTACACCGGCATGTATAGCTTTCCATGTTGAGTGGTAGCCATCCATGCATACTCGTTGTTGGCGATCATGCAGATAATTTTCAAACCACTTAAGTAGGTTGCCTTTGACTCCATATTTTTGTAATTTGTATAAGAGTCCTTTGTGCTATAACCTATCAAAAGCCTTGGAGACATCACAGAATACAAATCGAACGTCTTTGCCTATATGTCTAAATTTTTCATAATAACATCATAAATAATCAATAGTTGGTTAACAGTGGAGTCCTTGTGACGGAAACCTGATTGGTCATCAGTAATAATACTATTTTGGATCAGGTAGTTGTGAAGATGCTTGAAAATAATCCTTTCTAATATCTTGCCAAAGCAGGCAGTGACAGATATTGGTCTGTAATTAGAAACATCCTCACAACCACCTTTTCCTTTATATATAGCAGAAACATTAGCCATCTTCCAACTGTTAGGAACTACCCCATAACATAAACTTTTATTAAAGAGAATAGTAATAGGTTTGACTAAAGACTGAAAGATGGATTTGATAAATTTGGGTGATAAGTTGTCTGGTCCACCAGGCTTATTAGTATTTAATATCTCAAAATGGTCAATGACCTCCTTTTCAGTGATAACAAAATCTGTAAGAACAAATGGTGACAGTGGTGGTATTTCAGGCAGGTTGGGTTCTCTCTCCAGTGATGAGACAGATGCAAAATAGTTGTTAATTGCAGATGCTTTTTCAACTGGGTGGAAAAAAATGTCACCCTGCACTTTTATGGGACTTTTAACTGTAGTCTTATTTTTAAATTTAGTAACATTTTTAGCAATTCTCCACCATTTACCAGGTGGTATATTTTTATCTACAAGAGAGTTGTGAAGGTCAACCATATACTTTTTTTTTAGCTTTACGTACCATATCAATAACTTCATTACGTAATTTTCTAAATTTCTCCCAGTCATATGCAAGGTTTCTAGATTTTGCTTTTTTATGAAGACGATCCCTTTTTCGCATTTTGCATTTTATTTCATTTTTTATCCATGGCTTGTCTTTTGGCCTTACTAGAATCGTTTTTTGGGGGATAAATCTATCCATGACTAAAGATATTTCACTATAAATATTATCAGAAATCAAATTAACATCAGAAGAATTTTCAAATCGACTTTCCCAGTCAATACCTTGCAAGTGCTGGTTGATACCTAAATAATTTGCATTATCATAGTCGAAGAGTACCTTTTGGTATGATTTTTCACGTGTAGTAGAAAAATTTACATAAAAATTTACTGGGCAATGATCACTACAGAAATTGGGTAATACATGACAATCTTTTACCATACTACAATTGTTGGTAAGAACGACATCTATCAATGTAGAGGACGTTGGTGTAATTCTAGTTGGTTCAGAAACAACATTCTTTAGACCATATTGTTCACATAAAATATTAAATCTGTGATTTTTACTTATCTTCAACATATCAACATTAATATCACCAAGAAAAATTACTTTTTCTGTACCTGTGTCTATACATTTATTGAAAGTAGCGTCAAAATTATCCCACACAGACAGGAGGAGGTCTATAAAAACAGCATAGAATTAGTGTTTTGTTATTTATTGAAATTTCTGCACATACTGATTCAAGAAGGTGGTCTTCGAGATCAACTCTACGTTTAGCTAGTAAATTGTTTCTAATATATAGAACAATACCACCACCTTTATTACATAGTCTATCTTTTCTGAAGGTAGCAGGACTATGAAAATTATTTATAAAAATATCAGAACTAGATACTGTGTGGTCTAACTTGGACTCAGTAATACAAAAAATTTATCATGATCGCCCAATTCATTATACACTATATCAGTCTTATTACGTATAGAGTTGACATTGAGATTTATAATAGAGATGCTTCTTTGTTCTAGTCGAGACTCAGTAACAGGCCCTGGGTTTTTTATGAATATCATTGCCAAGCATAAGTATAAGTATTGAAACATAGAAACAGAAAACTATGTTGTTCAGATTAAAAATATTTGATTTATAAACACATATAAATTCAAGGGTAAATGTATCTGCAATTGACAGCTGGTTAGCCATAGTCAGAAATGTAGAAGAGGACATCTAACACAAGATAATACCCTTGAATGATTTTACACTGATTTTCAATCAAAGTAAAATTTCTTTTATATGCTCCAAATATTGGGCTTACTCTATTCCTTGATTGAGAATTGTCACTTATAAAAAAAGGGGAGGGAAAATATAAGGGGTTTGTAAAAACAAAAAAAAAAAAAACAAAAACAAGTTGAAAGTAAGAAAAAAATACATTGCATGAAACTAAGTGAATCATCATTGTAAACGTTGAAATAATGGTAATTATTTTTCTTAATTGTAATTAAAATACATTAAGTAATTATTTGTCTATTATATTATTTTTAAATTATTATTTGTTGATAATAGTTGTATAGACTATTTTATATTTTCGGTGGTCCGTTTTGGTTATGGTCCGATTTGGTAATGGTCCGTTATGGTTATGGTCCGTTCTGGTTATGGGATGAAACATCATGCACCCCAATAATATTGTGAAAAGGTAAAGTTAGCCAGTTTTAGCAATCTGGTTCGTTGTTGAATATGTTTTCTTTTCGGTAATAGGTTTTTCCTGAAGGACTCGCCGATAGTTGTCTTTCCTTACGCACAGGTGTCGTTAAATACGTAAACATCAACTTCTTATCAATTACTACGAAATGTCGAACGAAAAGTCAGGTATTCTAACGTGTCTTTTTACATTATCAACTATTTTTAGAGTAGAAAAAAATCAACTAGTGAATATTAGCAACAGATGTGTGTATGTTTTCACAATGATGTCCCTCATAGTCATTCGCCCTACCATATTACGACGTTACTCGTTATAGTCGTTACGTGAATCCGTGTACAGCCAATAATAATAATAATAATAATAAAATTAGAATATGAATGCCAAATTGAAACAAAATCAAATATCATAGTCTGCACACATGCAGGGCTGTCAAGTTTTGATGAGCTGCACGCGTGAGATTTGCCTAAAAATTGAAAGATCAAAGGAAAAAATAAAAACATCAAAGAAATTTGCTGCCAAATTGTGGACTAGATGCGTGAGTCTCACGCGAGTTGCGTGATACTTGACAGGTCTGCACATGAGGCAGAAAATTTCAGCCTATATATTACTTTATTTCATATCACTATCAGTAAAATTATGTTTTTTTCAATTGGATAAAACAAGGTCAGCTGGTATTAATTAATTTGCAGTAATTTGACATGAGGTCATTATCACGCTGTGATAACACCCACTGGCATTATCATGTCGTGGTAATGCCCTCTCCAGTAACGAGCAACATAAAACTGTTTATTTTAAAATTTATAAAATATATATGTATATGTACAATCCCAAATGAGGAAAAAATGTCATAAAGTTTAGAAAACTAACTGTGTATAGCATAAAATGCGAAACAATGATGTATCATGAGGCCAAACATTCAACTTATACAGCAAGCAGCTACATATATATAATATAGTCCTAAACACGTGGTTTCCTAATTCTTCAATAAAATAAATATAATAGTTGCTTATATAGCTGCCATTGTCATGATACTTGACAGCACTCGGGACAGTGGTATTGCCTTTAACATTGATAATGACCTCGCCTTTGGCTCGGGCATTATCAATGTTTCAGGCAATAGTGAATACCACTCTCCCTTGTGCAGTCAAGATATCATGACAATGCCCTCTATATAAGCAACTATTGTATAAATAGTACATCAGCAATTGCAAGATAATTTATATTATTGTTCTGTTTATTTAATTTACTTCACCAGTCAAAGTATGTATTTTATCGAGACATGTCACTGACCTCCTATAGTCCTAGGCCACATTATTTTCAATTCAGAGTACCTTGGCAGATATTTTTTGAGTGACATAAAAACTGCTTACCGCATATGGTCGAGCTTATGGTCCCTTTGTAGTTCCAAAAAGGTGCAAATTGAAATCAACAATTATTTTCCACATTAAATTAGTGTTTTGAAATGCAGCAGTTTTTCCATTTCGATACGACAATTTTCTATTGAATTTTGATGTAAATTAATGTAAACTAGGAGCAGACGATTGTTGTCTGTTATTTAACTTTTGGGAAATTTTAATTTGTTTGCGGTTGAGGCGAGACAAGTCCTGTGGTTTGTCAGAATACCATTGATTGTTAGGAAAGCAGACACATTTTTGTAAACAACATATGGCCCCTTTGCCAACAAAAATGGCCGACTTGAAAATTCCTGTAGCAAAAGTCAAGAATGATTTGTGACATAAATAGAGGCATAGTTTAAAATATAGACAGGTTATTAGGGTTAATTTTTTCTTATAGATTTTCGTAATAAAAAGGTACCATATATATATGTAGATAAGAAAAAAAAATGCAAGCAAAAAAATGCACTCCCAGTGGTTGTGACTTTTAGTATATAGGACACTAATGCAAAGCTAGCAATTTTTTCGAAATTTATGTTTTGAGGAAGAAGAATGAAAATAACAATTTAACATTCAGGTTGACAAAAGAGCTGCATTATCACCATGATCACTAAAAACCATGATTCCAATGATTTTTATGGTTAATTCAATAAAATAGAAAGAAAATGTAAAGTAATCGTTGGAGTTCTTTCTTCCATGTACATGTATTGAAGGCGGTCACTATCCAGAAGAAGTAGAAGTTTTTTGTTAAAATCAGTTCTCGTTTGATACACTATGATCAGATCTCTGAAACCTTAAGTTCAAATTCCTTAAATTTGTGCAAAATACTTACTTACTTACTGCCCTTAATGCCTGGTGGCATGTAGTGCAGCAACAAAGGTTCTCCATTGGTGGCTATCTTTTGCCAGCCTTTGTTCCCCCAGGTGTGTGCAAAATAACCCTTGAAGCTGCTTTTAAGTAGTCTTATGCACAGGATTATATGTAAATTTGGATGCACAAATTATGATGATGTTAATTGTTATGCAATGTTCAAATGTGGGTATGGAACATGATATATGGTCTTGGGTAAGTTCATTCTATAGGTATCGAAGTGTAACTTTGCATGATTTATTAAAATTTTGAAATCTTTAAAAAAAAAGCCTCATCTTTGTGACTTTTGCATTTTAAAATGATTGACATTTTTATTTATAACATACATGTACATACATGTATACCTGGTTTAAAATCTAATTTTTGTATAAAAACAATTAAAATTGACATTTTCATGGCTTATTGTGTCAGTCTTTTATTGGTGGGTTTATTTTTACCTATGAGATTCTGTTAATTTGTATTTGAATACAGTTTACAGAGATCAAGAGTACCCCCCACAAGAGCCACCGCCACAGTATAGTTGGCATGGACAAAGTTATGTCCCTATGGACCATCCTGGTTTCCCTCCAGCACCTGCACCAGGGTACCAGCCTGCTTACAATGTGGTAGGTAAATTTGTCTCATTCATACTTGTAACTTTTGTGACAATAATTAATAATACAATTTTTGCATTTGGGGAAGCATTGACATTTCGTCAGGAAAACTGATCCTTTTTAGCTCACCTGGACCGAAGGTCCATGTGAGCTATTGCTATCACTTGGCGTCTGTCGTCCGTCGTCTGTCGTCCGTCGTCCGTCGTAAATTTCAAAAATCTTCTCCTCTGAAACCACTTGGCCAATTTTTTTCAAACTTGGCCACAATCATCCTTAGGGTTCCTAGTTTCAAGTTTGTACCCAGGGTGTTGATCAACAGACAAATATGGCCGCTGTTACTAAAAATAGAACATGGGGGTCAACACAGGTTTTTGATCATTATCTAAAAAACTATAATAGCTATAGAGAAAACCGTTACTTCAAATTGATCAGCACATTAAGGTCTACAATAGTTGCTATTAGTGCGAAGTTGTGTATTGGCTTCTTGTAGGAGTTATTGCCCTTTTTTGAAGATTTTTGACAAAATTTTTGGTATTTACAATATAACCTGAAAAATATACGAGGTAGAGTGAAACTGTAAATAATAAAAATGATCAGCAATGAAAGCCCTACAATTCACTTGATTGGTCTGAAATTGTCAGATGACTCCTTATATGAGTTATTGCCCTTAAATGGTAATTTTTTATGAAATTTTCCGTTTTTGTCCTGTAACTTGAAAGCTATAGCAGCTAGATTGAAACTGTAAATTGCACAAATGATCAGCAATAAAGACCCTACAATTCACTTGATTGGTCTGAAATTGTCAAATGATTCCTTATATGAGTTATTGCCCTTAAATGGTAATTTTTTATGAAATTTTCCGTTTTTGTCCTGTAACTTTAAAACTAAAACAGCTAGAGTAAAACTGTAAAGAGCAAAAAAGATCAACAATACAAGCCCTACAATTCACTGTATTAGTCTGAAATTGTCAGATGACTCCTTATAGGAGTTATTGCCCTTAAATGGCAATTTTTTATGAAATTTTTCGTTTTTGTCCTGTAACTTGAAAACTATAGCAGCTAGATTGAAACTGTAAAATGCACAAATGATCAGCAATAAAGACCCTACAATTCACTTGATTGGTCTGAAATTGTCAGATGACTCCTTATAGGAGTTATTGCCCTTAAATTGCAATTTTTTATGAAATTTTCCGTTTTTGTCCTGTAACTTAAAAACCATAACAGCTAGAGTGAAATAATAAATTGCAAAAATGATCAGCAAAAAAAGCCCTACAATTCATTTAATTGGTCTGAAATTGTCAGATGACTCCTTATAGGGGTTATTGCCCTTAAATGACAATTTTATGAAATTTTCCATTTTTGTCCTGTAACTTGAAAACTATAGTAGCTAGATTAAAACTGGAAATTGCACAAATGATCAGCAATAGAAGCCCTACAAATGATTGCTTCGTCCAAAAATTGCAAGATGACTCTTTATAGGAGTTATTGCCCTTTCATTATGAATTTGGACATATGAAAAGTTTTTTAATTATAAATTAGTCTATAACACACCTATTAGTAGAGTAAAACTGTAAATTTCTAAAGTACCCTAAAGGACAATGCCTAAAAACCATTTAATTTTCAGAAATTGTGGATGGCACCTTATAGGAGTTATTGTATTTAACAAATTTTTTGAAGAAATGTATAGTTTTTGCACAGTAACTTAAAAGCTATAACAACTAGACTGAAACTGTTAATTTCAAAAATTTAAATATAGTTTAAGTCATTTGGATTCCAGGTGAGCGATTACAGGCTCCTGGGAGCCTCTAGTTTGACATGGCGAGCACACCTGCTCTATGTTGACAAGCCAGTGATAGACAATACTAGCTAGTATGTCTTTGTAATGCTATGTCCTACATGTACTTGTAGTATTAATTTTCTGACAAAATTGATCATAAAGAACCAATAATAATTAATTTACAAGTGTCTTTTGTTTTCATGTTTTTTTCTTACAGCCCCAAGAACTGGTCACCATGATAAGTTAAAAATTATTAACAAGAGTTACTAGTATCAAATTTTAAAGCATACATGTAAATAAAATGTCTAGAAGGGAGTGCTCATTGAGTATTATTGCAGTTACTACATGTAGTTGGTATAAAAGTTGTTTAAATATGTGGTTTTTTGAAAGGCTTGGTATATGTATATATTACCTTATTCATACTAGTACATACATTTTGTATATGTGTAGTTTTGGTTGTTAACAAATTGAATAGTTAATTTAAAAAACTTTTAAGTGTAAGTACATATGAATATGTATATGTTTTTTTTTAAATTAATGTCTATTATTCCAATGCAGATGGCCCCTGGATATGTGACCATGGCAGAGCCACCACCTCCAGATTATATGACTAGAGCCATCTTGGTTACAGTATGTTGTTTTTGGCCCATCGGTATTTTTGCCATCATGAAAGCAAGCGAGGTTTGCATAGTATTATTTATTATGAAAAGGTCAGCCTACCTGTACTTTTCTCATCTGTCATTGTTGTCATGACAGTCATCAGATCACCTTAGCTTTAACATTATAATTGAGTCAATTGAAAAAAATTGCTCAGCATGTTCCTTGGATGTTTTCTGTACATAGTTTCATATTTGTTATGGCAACTACACCTCTGATTATGCAGTTACTTCAATAGCCATCAAGATTCTCACTTCAGGCAGGGTGTACTGGACTCCAATCTTAATTGACAAGGATTGCCAGTTTTCCTATCGCAGGTCAGGGTTTCTCTCTTGTACTCTGGCTTCCTCCCCCAATAAAACTGGACACCACCATATAGATGTAGCTGAAAAATTGCTGAAAGTGGCTTTAAAACACAATTCAAACAAACAAACAAACAATAATTACAGTAGGGTCCCCCCTACTCATTGGCATCAGTTGCTTATATCTCTGCATCTTAACTTGACCAGGCAAAACATGTAAAATTCAGTAAATGTTGTGTTGGGACTACAAAACACACACTGAGTTCAAATGATCGAATTGGACTGATTTTAAATTTGTCAGTCCAGACTCATATACCCGCATACCACATTTGTTTATGACTTAGTACTTATATGTATCTATTTTTTTATTTATTTTTAAAAAAAGTCAATCATTCATATTTTGTATGGTTTGAAAAATTGAAAAAGATTTATGACTGTTTGTAACTTGTTTAAATGATTGTGAAACAATCACCACATCTTTAACCTAGATCACCTTTTTTATTGCTAACTATTTATCTAGACCATATGTTTAAACAATGTTAAACTTAAGTCAGTGAAGTTTGCTGTAAAACAATCTACTAGTATTTAAATCTTTTTCTTGTTTCCCCTTTTTTTCCTATTGATGCTGCCTGGAAACTTAAATAGAAAAAAAGGGAGCAAGCTGAAGTCAAGTGAAATGTTTATTTTTAACTGCATGACTGTAAAAAGGTCTGAACTACAATAAAAAGATTTTTAAAATGCTAAAAACAGTCATTAGAAAAAATTGACCTTCAGTGTGAATAATTTATAAGTTATTGTTTATTTCCAGAGTAGAGCAGCATATGCTAGAGGTGATCTTCACACCTCAAAAGAAATGTCAATGTCAGCTAGGAAGTTGTCAAACATCGGAATAGCTGCTGGTGTTGTGTCCATGGTCATTGGTGTCATACTAATCGGAATATATTTTGGACTTATCCTCAACATGAGATTTCACTAAACCATGTCTGTCAGATCAAAGTTATTAAGAGATAAGCATATGCAAATTAGTAAAAATAGTAAACATTCTGGCCTGTGAATTTTAAATTCATTTGTTGTTTTAATGCCTTGGAAAGTTTTATGGAAGTTAGGTTTTAATTTTTTTTTTAATATTTAGCATTATTAAATAGCTCCTTTTTGCTAAATTTTAGACTTGTATTTTTTTATTGAACTGTGATAGTCTACTTAAATATTTTTTATCTATTGAAACATTTTTGTCTTTCTTCACCTACACTTAAAATAAATTGTATTCATTTCTTAAATTTGTCTTTCTTTAAATATCAGTCACAGTCAAATGTCAAAATAATTTATTTAAAGATTTGTAGTTTTCATAATTAATGCAATTATTTTGCTTTGAAAAAACCATCATAAATCAGATTGTTGAAAATTAATTAATTAAAAACCCTCAACAAGGTTATTTTGCTTCTCTTAAAGTAGAAACTGCTAAATGTAAATTGGTTATATTCTTTTTTTTGCTTGTTTTGTTATTGAATTGATCATGAGCTTGTTTAATATTAAATTATTTTGCAAATTTATCTCATTGATTAAACGTTTAAATTAGTATATGTACATAATTTGTAAATTAAAAAAAATGTGATAAAGAAAAAAAAAGTTGTCTACATTTTACTACTGCATATCTTATATTTGTTTTAGTGTGATATATATATTGCTGTATGTATTTGTACAGTGAAACTTCTCTAAACAGGGCTTTGTTGTTTGTTTGAATGCTGTTTAGTGCCACTTTCAGCAGGTTTTCAGCTATATCATGGCATCCAGGAGAACTTCTCTAAACAGGGCAACCACTAGAATAAACATAAGTGGCCAACAGATCCTGAGGTTGAAGAATGTACATGTAAGCAATGGGAAAATAATAATTGTCATTATACTCTGGTTGTATGGTTTTATGGGGAACCAGTTTAGAGAAGTTGCATTTATTGTTTAGTATGAAAATGTTAAAACTACTATTAAGGATGTTTGCTGGTCATGTTTTAGATGTTATTGTCACCTTTTTAACTTTTCTAGTGATGTCCATTTCAAAGCATAAAGTGTTTGCCCACTGAAACCTCTCCTTTTCTTTTCTTTTAAAAAAAAAACTTTAAAAAGCAAATTGACCTATCAAATTTTTTTTCTGTATCATCATCCTCACAAAGCTAAAAAAAATCCACTGAGACTGACAAGCATCCTTAATTTGATTTTGAGAGATTTTTAATGTTATAGGGCCTTTTCACTTGTTTAGATTGCACATAATCTACAGTGTTACATGTAGTTGGTACATTATGAAATGTATATTCGGAAATTTTTGTTTTATATTTGTGTTTTGGTGCATCTTTTTTGTTTAAGTGAAATATTTTTAAACATGGCAAGTCTTTCTGTCGAAAGAAAAAAACAATTACATTTTAACAGGAACATCAGACTCAGTTTTAAGTTGCCAGTCTCTTATTTTTGATTTACATTTTTTCTTCCTTAAAATGTTTATGTTTGTTAATTGTCTGTTAATAAATGTTATATAATGGTGTACTGATATTGTGCTGTTAACCAAACACATTTTTGGTTATTGTTTATGACCTGGTATAAGCATGGTATTTTTTGGTGTTCACAGTTATAAGTTATAATGACTTCCAAAAAATAGTTCATGAGGTCATTTGTATGGTGCATTAATTAAGAATTAATATTTCAGAATACAGAAGTAAATTTTTGGGGGAGTACAAAAATAAGTTTTTGCAGTTTTATTTGACAATTTTGTGATGACTTCCAAGTCTTCTGAGTAA
This sequence comes from Limnoperna fortunei, assembly GCA_944474755.1. Taxonomy (NCBI): domain Eukaryota; kingdom Metazoa; phylum Mollusca; class Bivalvia; order Mytilida; family Modiolidae; genus Limnoperna; species Limnoperna fortunei. The sequence continues at coordinate 35,066,890 of OX104120.1, read as the reverse complement.
TATTTTTACTTCAGTAGTCCATGTAGTGTAAAAGACACAGTCAGTTTGAAAACCGTTAAACAAGGTTACTTAACTGTGGGTCTTATTCTATATAATGCTAGAAACATTAATATGTTTTATAAACATTTTGTTTATGTTTTTTCATTGAATTTTATGGGACCAAAGATGCCATACATCTATTTATGCATGCATCAATCTCTTACTCTGTTGTTATGGGTAACTGTATTGTTATAATGAATAATGATATTTGTATTATAATACACATATCCTAATCTTGATAATAGAACTTTGTGAAACAAGGTTCAAATGAGGTCTGATAATAAAAAAATAGTGGTACACACATTAATTTGCATTTAATCTCAGAAACTTTTGTTAAATCAAAAGTGTACTAAAGTATCATTAGGTTTGTGTGTTTTATTGATGGCATTCTTACGTTGTTACTAGCATTATCTGTCTCAAAAAGTCATTGGAAATAATTTATTGAAAAAATCCATAAGGACTTTTCTAGTCAGTTGAAATGAAAAACATGTTTTTCATGGTAAAATATATTATAAAAATTAAAAATAAAGCAAGATTAACATTTTTAATTTATTATATAAGTACAATCTGAATATTTACTGAAAATTGCATTGCATAAAATATTTTTCTTTGCATATATATATGTTTGTAATTTTAACTACAAAATAAATAGTTGTTTCATTTATTTTAACACTTCAAGTGGTTTTTGCTTCCCCCCTCTCATAAGTGTCCCCCCTTTCTTTTTCCTTCAATTTTTTAAAGTTTAAAAAAAATGTGTTTTTGTGTTTTGCTAAGTCATTTGGTTAAACAAAAGAAATGGCAAGTGGAAGTTATTGTCGAGTCTTTTTCCTACCCTTTGCTGTCTGTGGATTGGTTAAAAAGATAAATTCACTTGAACAACATTATTGTGAACATAATTTGTTTTTTTTTAAATTTCCTTGTCATTTTCAGATTTTTAATTATTCCTAAATCTGTCTTATATTTGAATTTTTTGTTGTTGAAATACCTGAAGTAATGAAATAATAAATACAACCAACACACGGAAATTTGCATTATTTCTTATTTTTATTGTTGTTTGTAATCATTGGTTAATTTTTTTCTTAACGTCTAACAATATTCAGGACGAGAACAAGTTAACAAACAATACAACGACAAGGAAAAGATGGGCAAACGGGAACTAAATTTGGACTTACACTGAATTGTATGGAGCATAGGATATGGACGAAGTTCAGTATTTTTTTGTGGCTAAGATAAACCCTTTTTTGCTCACCAGGACCAAAAAAAGTCCATGTGAGGTTTTGCCAGTACTTGGCGTCAGTCGCCCGTCGTAAACCTTTTCAAAAATCTTCCCTGAATCCGACTGGGTCATTTTGTTTCAAAATTGGCCAAAATCATCCTTAGGGTAACAAGTTTCAAATTTGTATGAGTGTTTGATCAATGGACAAAGATGGTCTCTGATACTAAAACTAGTACATAGGTGCCCACACATGGTTTGGTCATTATCTCAAAAATTATAATATAGAAAAACAGTACCTCAAATTGATCAGCTTATTCAGCTCTACAAAAGTTCCTATTAGTCCGAAGTTGTTTAATGACTTCTTGTATAAATTATTGTATAATATCGTTCGTTTATTATAGATTGATATTGACACTGAAGAAGGCCATCAGTTGGTCGAAAATTTTGTCATATTTATTAATAGAATCATTTTTTAATAGAAACATCTTTAAATTTGTATCGTTGCATAATTCTCTAGACTTATATATTATTTTTTTGTTTATGCTGTATCGTCATATTGGCGATCCGATACTTAGTAAGTGTATTGGTTGGTAGCTTCTTTAGACTTTATCTATATATATATATATATATATATATATATATATACGAATCCAGAGTTAATGGCAAGCGTATTAAAACAGAATTAGAGGCAAGTGGATTTTTTTAGCTGATTTCTTGTTTATTTTAACAACATATATGCTGAAATAGGTGTTAAACGATAAGGAAAACGTTTTTCTTTATATATTCATTAGTTTGAAATACATATATATCACAATTAAGAAAGAAAAAAAATATATATATTTTCGCTTGCCACTAACTCTGTCGGCAAAATTGCCACTAACTCTATGGCCCGACAAATTTCAATTAAACCAGAGTTAGTGGCAAGTTATGGGAAATAATCACGTCATACTTGTCATGAATGGACTTTGGATTAGTCCCCTTTTACAAAATTAATACTTAAAACCTGAGAAAATTATAATTTTCTCAGTTAAAACTTAATGAACGTAATTGGCCTGCAAATTGATTAAATAAAGAAATGTGTAGCGTACAATAACACCTCATTGTAAATTAATCATGTGGGAGTATATTTACTAAGGAGTTGCTTTATAAACCAGCACACAGATTAATAAACTGTACTATACTGTAATTGTTTTAATTGTATTCACCTAAATAAACACAAAAATATTTTTACAGTTATATATATATATGTCTGTTTCTGTTCATCCGACCTTTTGCTGTCAATCATTGCAAATGTATTTTTATTTTATCAAATATTCATTTGAATAAATAAATAATCTCTCCCACAGCATGATTAGAGTCTTTATAAAAGGATTTAAAGAGAGAAATGCCTTCTGGCAACGTATATTTGTTCCTTATAACAAAAGTTCCCCGAGAATTAATATTATAAACAATAACATAATAGAATTTCCCTTTGGAACAAATATTCTATAAGCTTTATTCTGTTAGGAACAAATATTATAGAAATGGTATAACATTTGTTCCATGGGAAACAATATTATATAATATTTCTTCCTTTGGAACAAATATTATGGTGGAACTAATATTCTGTCACACCTTCTACCCTTTTTTTCCCAACACACATCTCTTTATAAATAATTTCTCTCACTTAAATGTAGGTCTCGACCTCCTTATTTCTTGAAAGCAGAGGATTGATCATTTCGTGACATATGATTTCCCGCATTCTACTGCGCATATCGATATAATTAACGATAGACAGTAATGTACATGGTCTTGCGATCGCCAATATTCACTGTTTTAATTGTTAATTAACACGATTAATAATAGTAAGTTTAAAGATGTATTATTCCTTTTTTAATGTTATATGTGTTATCTCCCTTTAATAAATATAAGATTTTGTCAGATTTCCCAAAATAAACTATCAAGGGTACTTGGTCCTTCAGAAATTAACATTAGCATTATAAACAAGTAAGAAAAATATACTTTTAGCTATACTTTACTAATCGTAAATTTTGATATTTACAAATTTATTCCCAAAAAGTAACCATATGTGAAAATCGTATAATATTATTTATGCCTCAGAATGTAGTTGTTTATGGGTACCGACCGTGTGAGGCCAATTGGCAAACAAGGTCGTTAAACACTCTCTAGTAGTAGTAGTTTATGGGTAATTTGTCTGATTACAAGTCTGCGGTATGTCAGGTCAGGGTAATCATTATTCAAGGGCTTAATTATTTTTGACTCTATTGAATACTAACATGTACAGTCAATACGTGGGCAACACTAACCACAAAATATGTACTAACATTGTACTCATAAGCCCTCTGGTGGCTTCTCCAAAGGTGGTGTACACAGGATCTTTTTTGTTTATTTCCAAATTAAAGGGCCCATTTAGAGCATTACATACATAAAATGCACAGTAGACAAAACATTACAAAGTAATTGAATGAAACAAGAATAAAATAGTTAACAAAGTAGATACATTTATGTTAAGTAAACTGTAAGGGTCAGTGTTCAAGAGGAGATAATGCAATCTTTCTAATTTTCAGAGCATTTTCAATATAGCTACAAAGAATAGATAAAAAGTTAATGTTATCATTACTCATAATCCATATAAAGAGATTGTGTTTATTGATATCTAGTAAATTAGGATATTTTTGAATATTCTTTATAATATCTTTTCTAAGGTCCTCATAAAGAGGGCATTCCAGAAGAAAATGTATTTCACTCTCAACTAAATTTAAGTCACAAAATAAACATAACCTATCTTGTCGTGGTAGGGATTCTGATTCACCAGATGCATTGGTGACACGCTCATACCTCCCAGTTTCAATTCTTAAACTGTGATTACTGAGTCTGTATTTGGTTAATAAATATTTTTTTATTATTCTTTAAATCTAAATAATTTTCATAATCAAAAGATGTCTTGAATGAAAAATAAGTATCCAACTTCCCTTGTTTTAGTTGATAATCATCTTTTATTTTCTCCCAAATTTTTGGGAAATGTATTTTAAGTTGTTTTTTCAACATTTTTTTGAATTTGTATTTTCCAAAGTTCTTGCAAAGATTTAAGTCAAGACCCAGTTTTTCACTAAGGAATATAATATTTGATAGCCATAAGTTTTTACAGTGAGATGGAGTTTTGCTGTCAGTTTTTTTCATTTCACTGTAACATTTTTTTAATAGATCTGTTGGGGAATTCTCAAGCCTGTGCCAATACATGAATAATTGTGTTAACACCTTTATATAAGGGGTATCTACCAAGTTCAGATAAGACTGCGATATTAGTGCACATTTTAGTTAGAACAAGAATATATTTACAAAATTTCATATTTAACTTTTCAAATTCCCAATCTTTAAAAATATCATACAAGGGTAATCCCTTTCTTTTAGGAGTAATATTAATAGTGGCCCAATTTTCACAACCATATGTAATTATGGGTTGTATACAATGGTCAAAACATGTAAAAGGGTTTTAATTGGGGATTTGATGACTTCATATCTTTATAAAGTTTAAAAGAAGCTTTTAGACCTTTATGAAATAATTGCTTCCTGGCTTCATTGAAGTTGTACACACACAACCCAACAGTAGAATAGCTCTTTTTGTGCTTTTTCTCTCCCAGACCAATATTACTTGTGTGCAATTGTATATAACGGTATATGAATGTATTATAATTTGATTTTTCTAGTATTATATGTCACAATTTAAAAATGTTTGATCCAAATTCAACATTGGACTCCATAGACTCGGAAGAGGGGATGGAAGACCAATCTACCTTCTCTACCAACCCTTCTTTCAACAGATTGGAATGAGGGTACACTTAATTTTTGCTGTAAAATCCTATATGTTTCATTATGACAATTTTTGGAAATAACAAAATTCCACCTGCTTAAGCTGTATGAAACTTTCTGTGCCTATAGTACCCCCATAGAGACAACTTATATGTGATGGCAACAAACATTAACTGTCTGATTGGTCTGGACAGAGTTTGGGGGTACAATTGAAATTTAAACTAACTGTAATATCCTAAATTTTTACCCTCTTCCACCTCACCAAATCACCACTTTTACATAGAATCGATTGCATAATAAAACTTTTTGACACTTGTTTTTGACCAAATATCTGTCAGGTAAACACAAAAAACTAACAAAAATTAAACTGAAAGGCAGAGAAAAAATGCAAAGACATCACACTATATTTTAAAGGGAAATATATTCGTGGTCAACGAAAACCAAGGGGAGCTAATTGTATACTCGTACCTGATAGAGTACAACCTGATTCTCAATCTTCAAAAAACTTGACATTTAGCAACTACAGTCTATTAATGTGATCTTCTTCCAAAGTTTCAAGTGTCTGGAATGCATTTTACAAATTTTAGAGGTGTTCTTATACCCAAAAATTCAAAATATGCGGTTTCAGAAATAGAAAAAAAAAGTGATGATCTGTGGGCCTCCAGTTTTTCTAAAAATGAGTATATTCACCTTATGATGGTTTCTATTTAAAGAAAAATGTATCTGGAGACCAAAACAATTAAGTTTGATTAAATAAAGAAACTAACTGTTATGTATTGTTCACTTTTATATCGTCATATGCCAGAAATGGGGATTTTTGCCAAATAAGGGGTTATGCATATAAGAATTACATTTTCTCAAACATTCTCCAACTACTGAGGCTAAATAAAACATTTTCAGTCTTCTTACATAGTTTATGCACTTTTTACATCAAAATTTTCTTCTGTTTAGATATAGAGTTTAAAAAATAATGTCATTCCATAGCACAAATTAGTGTTTTTTTTTAGTTAGATTCAGATTACAATGCATTTCAAAGAGGTAATTTACTGAAAAAAAAGAGAAAATAGCAAAATAAAATAAAAGCTATCCAAAATGAAGGGAATACATATTATCAATACATTTCTAATGAAAAAAGGTGTCACACAATAAAAATTGAATGAAACATTACATCTTTATCATTAAATTTTGTTTTATTATACTGTCGTGACATGCTACGAATCGTTTTAAAAGGCACAATTTGAGAATAAAAACGTACAACCAATGCAAAAAAAAATTATAAAATCAGATTTTGTCTATTTGGAGCTGCCACTGTGGTACTTCCTATAGATTCAGTACCAATTTTGAAGGCAATTGTAGGCATTTGCATGAGTAGGCATTTTCCAGTGACTGTGTCAAATCGCATATAAAGGTTCCAACTGTCCTTACAACAAAAATTTATTATGTAATACAGTTCTCAACAAAAAGAGCCTTTCCAACTAAACTTGATGCTTTAACAAAACTTCTTGTACCTAAATAGTCACAAAATAAACATCTGAAGGAAAGTATTGCAACTTAGCAACATCACTGATAAGCCTCTTATTGACTATGGAGTTTTTGCATGGGAAATCCCATTTAAAAGTTAAACATGACAAAATTTACAAAAAAAAGGTGTTTTCTGCCAACCTGAGTGCTCTTTTTAACTTAAAATATTATTTTATGTAAAATGACATAAAAATGAATATTGCTAGGGCATGAGAATTGTACTTTGAGCCAACCATAGACCCCGTCTGATAGACTACAAGATGATTCTCAATCTTAAAAAAAACTTGACATTTAGCAACTACAGTCTATTTGTAATCTTCTTGCAAAGTTCCAAGTGTCTGGAATGCACTTCACAAATTTAAGAGGTGTTCTTATACCCCAAGGGTGCATTCAAAATTTTGCGGTTTCAGAAATAAAAAAAAGTGATGACCTTTGGGCCTCCAGTTTTTCTAAAAATGAGTATATTCACCTTATGATGGTTTCTATTTAAAGAAAAATGTATCTGGAGACCAAAACAATTAAGTTTGATTAAATAAAGAAAATTACTGTTATGTAATGTTCACTTTTATATCGTCATATGCCAGAAATGGGGATTTTTGCCAAATAAGGGGGTATGCATATAAGAATTACTTTTTCTCAAACATTCTCCAACTACTGAGGCTAAATAAAACATTTTCAGTCTTCTTACAGTTTTTACATCAAAATTTTCTTCTGTTTAAATATAGAGTTTAAAAAAAAGTCATTTCATAGCACAAATTAGTGCGTTTTTTAATTAGATTCAGATTACCATGCATTACAAAGAGGTAATTTACTGAAAAAAGAGAGAAAATAGCAAAATAAAATAAAAGCTATCCAAAATGAAGTGAAATACATATTATCAATTCATTTCTAATGAAAAAAAAGTGTCACACAATAAAAATTGAATTAAACATTACATCTTTATCATAAAATTTTGTCAATGCAAAAAAAATTATAAAATATGATTTTGTCTATTTAGAGCAGCCACTGTGGTACTTCCTATAGATTTAGTACCAATTTTGAAGGCAATTGTAGCCATGAGTAGGCATTTTCCAGTGACTGTGTCAAATCGCATATAATGGGTCCAGCTGTCCTTGCAAAAAAATTTATGTAATACAGTTCTCAACAAAAAAGAGCCTTTCTTACTAAACTTGATGCTTTAACAAAACTTCTTGTACCTAAGTAGTCACAAAAAAAACATCTGAAGGAAAGTAATGCAACTTAGCAACATCACTGATAAGCCTCTTATTGACCATGGAGTTTTGCATAGGAAATCCCATTAAAAAGTTTAAAATGACAAAATTTACAATAAAAAGGTGTTTTCTGCCAACCTGAGACATAAAAATGAATATTGCTAGGTCATGAGAATTGTACTTTAAGCCAACCATAGACCCCGTCTGATTGAGTACAAGATGGTTCTCAATCGTTAAAAAAAAACTTGACATTTAGCAACTCAAGTCTATTTGTGATCTTCTTGCAAAGTTCCAAGTGTCTGGAATGCACTTTACAAATTTTAGAGGTGTTCTTATGTAAGCGTAATTTCATTCCTGGTGTAGATCTTCCGGATTGTGTTGATTTCTACTCATATAGGAGTAAATACACTAGTGCAGTTTATTCCGTAGGATATTTCTACCTAGTGTATATTGGTTCTGGAAGAAATACTCTAGGGTATTTATGTAATCTGGAATGAAAGTTTGTGGTGGAAAGACTGCACTGTTACACTTATACCCCAAGGGTGCATTCAAAATTTTGCGGTTTCAGAAATAGAAAAAAAGTGATGACCTGTGGGCCTCCAGTTTTTCTAAAAATGAGTATATTTATCTTATGATGGTTTCTATTTAAAGAAAAATATATCTGGAGACCAAAACAATTAAGTTTGATTAAATAAAGAAAATAACTGTTATGTATTGTTCACTTTTATATCGTCATATGCCAGAAATGGGGATTTTTGCCAAATAAAGGGGTATGCATATAAGAATTACATTTTCTCAAACATTCTCCAATTACTGAGGTTAAATAAAACATTTTCAGTTTTCTTACATAGTTAATGCACTTTTTACATCAAAATTTTCTTCTGTTTAGATATAGAGTTTAAAAAAAAAGTCATTTCATTGCACAAATTAGTGCATGTTTTAATTAGATTCAGATTACCATGCATTACAAAGAGGTAATTTACTGAAAAAAAGAGAGAAAATAGCAAAATAAAATAAAAGCTATCCAAAATGAAGTGAAATACATATTATCAATACATTGCTAATGAAAAAAGGTGTCACACAATTAAAATTGAATGAAACATTACATCTTTGTCATTAAATTTTGTGTTATTATGCTGTCATGACATGCTATGAATTGTTTTAAAAGGCACAATTTGAGAATAAAAATGACACAGAATGCAAAAATTGTATTGAATCAGATTTTGTCTATTTAGAGTTGACACTGTGGTACTTCCTATAGATTCAGTACCATTTTGAAGGCAATTGTAGCCATGAGTAGGCATTTTCCAGTGACTGTGTCAAATCTTATATAATGGGTCCAGCTGTCCTTACAAAATTTTTATGTAATACAGTTCTCAACAAAAAGAGCCTTTCCAACTAAACTTGATGCTTTAACAAAACTTCTTGTACCTAAATAGTCACAAAATAAACATCTGAAGGAAAGTATTGCAACTTAGCAACATCACTGATAAGCCTCTTATTGACCATGGAGTTTTGCATAGGAAATCCCATTAAAAAGTTTAAAATGACAAAATTTACAATAAAAAGGTGTTTTCTGCCAACCTGAGACGTAAAAATGAATATTGCTAGGTCATGAGAATTGTACTTTAAGCCAACCATAGACCCCGTCTGATAGAGTACAAGATGGTTCTCAATCGTTAAAAAAAACTTGACATTTAGCAACTAAAGTCTATTTGTGATCTTCTTGCAAAGTTCCAAGTGTCTGGAATGCACTTTACAAATTTAAGAGGTGTTCTTATGTAAGCGTAATTTCATTCCTGGTGTAGATCTTCCGGATTGTGTTGATTTCTACTCATACAGGAGTAAATACACTAGTGCAGTTTATTCCATAGGATATTTCTACCTAGTGTATATTGGTTCTGGAAGAAATACTTTAGGGTATTTATGTAATCCGGAATGAAAGTTTGTGGTGGAAAGACTACACTGTTACAATTATACCCCAAGGGTGCATTCAAAATTTTGCGGTTTCAGAAATAGAAAAAAAGTGATGACCTGTGGGCCTCCAGTTTTTCTAAAAATGAGTATATTTATCTTATGATGGTTTCTATTTAAAGAAAAATATATCTGGAGACCAAAACAATTAAGTTTGATTAAATAAAGAAAATAACTGTTATGTATTGTTCACTTTTATATCGTCATATGCCAGAAATGGGGATTTTTGCCAAATAAAGGGGTATGCATATAAGAATTACATTTTCTCAAACATTCTCCAATTACTGAGGTTAAATAAAACATTTTCAGTTTTCTTACATAGTTAATGCACTTTTTACATCAAAATTTTCTTCTGTTTAGATATAGAGATTAAAAAAAAGTCATTTCATTGCACAAATTAGTACATGTTTTAATTAGATTCAGATTACCATGCATTACAAAGAGGTAATTTACTGGAAAAAAAAGAGAGAAAATAGCAAAATAAAATAAAAGCTATCCAAAATGAAGTGAAATACATATTATCAATACATTGCTAATGAAAAAAGGTGTCACACAATTAAAATTGAATGAAACATTACATCTTTGTCATTAAATTTTGTGTTATTATGCTGTCATGACATGCTATGAATTGTTTTAAAAGGCACAATTTGAGAATAAAAATGACACAGAATGCAAAAATTGTATTGAATCAGATTTTGTCTATTTAGAGTTGACACTGTGGTACTTCCTATAGATTCAGTACCATTTTGAAGGCAATTGTAGCCATGAGTAGGCATTTTCCAGTGACTGTGTCAAATCTTATATAATGGGTCCAGCTGTCCTTACAAAATTTTTATGTAATACAGTTCTCAACAAAAAGAGCCTTTCCAACTAAACTTGATGCTTTAACAAAACTTCTTGTACCTAAATAGTCACAAAATAAACATCTGAAGGAAAGTATTGCAACTTAGCAACATCACTGATAAGCCTCTTATTGACCATGGAGTTTTGCATAGGAAATCCCATTAAAAAGTTTAAAATGACAAAATTTACAATAAAAAGGTGTTTTCTGCCAACCTGAGACGTAAAAATGAATATTGCTAGGTCATGAGAATTGTACTTTAAGCCAACCATAGACCCCGTCTGATAGAGTACAAGATGGATCTCAATCGTTAAAAAAAACTTGACATTTAGCAACTAAAGTCTATTTGTGATCTTCTTGCAAAGTTCCAAGTGTCTGGAATGCACTTTACAAATTTAAGAGGTGTTCTTATGTAAGCGTTATTTCATTCCTGGTGTAGATCTTCCGGATTGTGTTGATTTCTACTCATACAGGAGTAAATACACTAGTGCAGTTTATTCCATAGGATATTTCTACCTAGTGTATATTGGTTCTGGAAGAAATACTTTAGGGTATTTATGTAATCCGGAATGAAAGTTTGTGGTGGAAAGACTACACTGTTACAATTATACCCCAAGGGTGCATTCAAAATTTTGCGGTTTCAGAAATAGAAAAAAAGTGATGACCTGTGGGCCTCCAGTTTTTCTAAAAATGAGTATATTCACCTTATGATGGTTTCTATTTAAAGAAAAATGTATCTGGAGACCAAAACAATTAAGTTTGATTAAATAAAGAAAATTACTGTTATGTATTGTTCACTTTTATATCGTCATATGCCAGAAATGGGGATTTTTGCCAAATAAGGGGGTATGCATATAAGAATTACATTTTCTCAAACATTCTCCAACTACTGAGGCTAAATAAAACATTTTCAGTCTTCTTACATAGTTTATGCACTTTTTACATCAAAATTTTCTTCTGTTTAGATATAGAGTTTAAAAAATAATGTCATTCCATAGCACAAATTAGTGTGTTTTTTTAGTTAGATTCAGATTACAATGCATTTCAAAGAGGTAATTTACTGAAAAAAAAGA